>CM077018.1:102625222-103825222 GCA_039090855.1 Macrothele yani | reverse complement strand
CTTCAGTGATACTTTTTCGTACTGCCTTGCATAGCTCTATATATTCCACTTTGGAAGTCACATCTCCTTTGGTTGTCCTCATCTCTTTTCTTTTTTGCATTAACATTCTGGTTTTTCCTGATAATTTGTTTGTATGCAACTTGTTCTTCGTACCAGCTATTTTTGTTGCTGTTTCCATAAGAGCCTTGGTTAGTTTTCTCTTAACTTCAGAGACTCCACTTTTTCCGACGTTAGACTTTCTAGAGCAGAGAATCTGTTCCTCAGTTCCAATTTGAAGGTATGATGTTTTTTAAGGTTGGTCATGCCAATACATTTTGTTTCTTTTATGAGCTTGCTGCGCTCGAGTTTAACATTGAGGTGCATCTTACATCTTACCATTCTATGGTCACTACCTGTGTTGAACTTGTTCAGCCCACTGCAGTCTCCCATGACAAATTTCTTGTTACACATAATAAAATCAATTTCACTTGTCAATCCATTGGGATGCCTCCATGTCCATTTCCTTTGCGGCGTTTTCTTGAAAAAGGAGTTCAAGATGAAAAACCCTTCGGCCTCTGCAAACTCTACGAGAGTTTTTCCACGATGGTTTCTGTTGCCGTGACCGAATTTACCTACTGAAGTTTCATTCTGTTGCCGTTGCCCTATTTTTGCATTGAAACCTCCCATAATGATCTTCAAGTGCTGCTTGCCTTTATTATTTAGATGACGAATTTCCTCATAAAATTCTTCAATTTCTTCTTCAGGATGACTCGTGGTGGGTGCATAAGTTTGAATAATCTGAGCCTGGTATCTTCTCGAGAGTTGTATAACAAGTCGTGCAGGTCTTTCAGAGGAACTATCAACTTCCACTACTTTATCCTTCAGTTTCTTTTGTTATTATAAATCCAACACCACTAGTTCTGCCAGTATCTGTCCCACGTTAATAGAAGATATGTACGATTTTCAGTTCAATGAGATCTTCTCCTTTCCTCCTTACCTCACTTAGCCCGACGATGTCCCACTTGATCCTTTGTAGTTCTTCTTCCAATTCAAGAAGCCTTGAATCAGAAGATAGGGAGCGTCCATTGTAAGTAGCCAAGGTCAGCATCAAATGGCAGCCTAATCCGGTGATTCTTAGCACTCTCTGCCTTCATGTCGCACTGGCCGCTGCCTTGGCCAGGTACATTCCAGCTGCCGGAGACTGAGGGCCAAGATTTAAGTTGTGGAATCATTTTGGAGGGGTTTGGCCATAACTCACCACACTGGCCAAGCGGGTTGGTGAGTGTGGGATATCATTTCCTCTAATCCCGATGGTATAGTTATACCGCTATTGGCGGTCGTCAGAGCCCCTTTAGTGGGAACAGGATGCACCACGAGAAGGTGGGGTTGACATTTGTCAAGGAGAGGCTGTAGCATGTTGAACACCACCTGATCTTACATCCCCATTGGATATAACCCTTAATAAAAGTAAACTGCGTTTGAACCCGACAGTTCAGCTCGAATGACGACGCCCCTTGCTGACCAGCCTTTTCGGTATATTCCTCAAAAGACCACTATTTTCCACTAAACGAAATAATCTTCTTGCTAACTAGGGTGCGTGTGCAAAGGGATTAGCGCAGGGTTCGCGGAGACCAACTCTCTGGACGTCGAAAGTGATGCCAGAAATAAACTGCATATCATAAGTAAATAATTTGCAATGCCTCATTCGCTCGAGTGTCACTGAAAAACTACTGAACATCAGAAACACCGACTGTGGAAACCTAACGACGTTTTTGTATAACAAAGGAGTTTTCCTTTGTGTCTTAAACGGGATTCGCGTGTTCGTTGTGTAAATTTATACTAATCATTTTGCATACAACAACTGATGAAGACTTACCGCTAAATATTTCTTGAAAAAGAATTAATTCTAAAATCTTGTAAAATCTCCTAAACCCTCGTAACAGATGTTTCTTCCACACATCGTCTGGAATTAGTCAGAATTCCTTCTTCTACAGTGAGCTCTCCTTCAAGCATGGTTTGCCGACTGACCCGGAAACCTACGAATCCGTACCAGCCCTTTCTCAATGGGGAAGGGGGGGGTATATGTGACGTACTACAGAGGTGACGCACATGTCAAATTGGAAAGTAGCAGTGAAATGCCCTTGCCGACGTAGCTTAATTCGGAAAGCACTCGGCTCCGGAGCAGGATGAATGTGATTTCAAGTTCGCCACCGGTAAGAGTGGGTTTGGTGCTCACAAGTTACAATCTACACTGCTGGCCACCCAAACTGCAACACCAAGAAGGAATCATCCGATTGACCTGAAATTCGCAGCATGCGTCGCCCGCAAGAGGACATGCAAACGATTAGCAATGCAGGGCATATGAAAATCATGTGCGCCCCGCACGCCACCGAGAAGCACTATAAGAAGGGTGCACAGAAGGCGGGGTGAAAGTACTGAAAGTCTGGTGTGCCGCCTGACCTATGCGCGGGAAGCTTCCTGATGCCCCGTCGCAGAATACAGCAGTCATTCCAGCACGTTACGTAGTTCGACAGAGGACGAATAGTGGCTTATCGCGACAGCGGTTTATCGTACCGAGACATCGGCGCCCGTGTGGGACGACATCCAGCCACACTAAGGCGAGTATGGATTCGGTGGGTGCAGGAGGGACGGACGGACCGACGTCAGCGATTTCCGCAGCAGCGGTACACCACCGAACGAGAGGACCGGCATGTTGTGCGGCGGGCATTGACGGCTCGCACCGCCACATCACGAACATTAGCGCAGGAATTAGGGTGTGTTGCGCAACAACCTGTGGCAGCACGTACCGTTCGACGTCGTCTGCAGGAGCGGGGACTTGTCGCACGGCGCCCATTGCTCCGATTACCATTGACGTTACACCAGCGGCGAGTGCGGAGGCAGTGGGCCGTTGAACGCTGCACCTGGACAACGGAATGGCACGACATTGTCTTCTCTGACGAATTCCGCTTCTGCCTGCAACACCACGATGGTCGGATCCGCGTGTGGCGGCACAGCGGCGAGAGACTGTATGACGCCTGCATTATGCATCGCCATACCGGTCCGTTGACTGGCGTTATGGTTTGGGGCGCAATTGGATACGACACCCTCATCCCTCTGGTACGCATCGCCGGTACACTCAACAGCCACCGCTACATCTCCGACGTTTTGGAGCCTGTAGTCCTCCCTTACCTGCAGGACCTGCCAGCGGCCATGTTTTAACAGAACAATGCGCGCCTGCACGTGACACGCATCGTGAAACAATTCTTCACGGCCCACCAGGTGTCACTGCTGCCGTGGCCCGCCTGTTCACCCGATATGTCGCCCATCAAACACGTCTGGTCGCTGATCGGCAGCCGAGTGGCCCGGCAAGCACCACCCGCGGCTACACCTGATGAACTGTGGCAACGTGTGGAAGCAGCCTTAACAGACATACCCTAAGCCTACATCCAAAGCCTCTTTCGTTCGATGCCGCGGCGTGTAGCGGCCGTTATTGCCAGCCATGGGGGCCACACGAAATGTTGATGTCTGTGTGTTCCGCAAGTCGCGCGGGCCTGTAAGCTCAATCGTTTCATCTTTGTATCTGTTGTTATGTGTCCAGTAAATCTGGCTTTACTATCACGTGTCCTTCTTGGTGTTGCATTTTGGGTGGCCAACAGTGTATATATTCGGTATGTGATGACATGTTGTAAAAGCTAATGAAAGGAAATCAACGGATGGTCTTCAGGTGTTTACAAGGCACCAAAGCAGCGATCTTTTTTGGAGAATCTTAGGTTACTGTTTATGTAAACATGAAATAAAAGCTAGCAGAACGGACTCAGTGGGTCAGTCTTCAGGAGTGTACGAGGCTCTAGAATTTTTTAACACGCCAGGGTCATATTCATAGGATTTGTATAACAAGTCAAGGTTACAGTATTGTACTTTTGCTCAGGCTAGATTAATATGCCCTAGGTCCTTTTAACAATTTTTAATCCACCGTGCTCATATTCATGAGAGTGACGTGAAAAATCAAGTTAGTAATCTTGTGCTTTTTATTCAGGCATCAAAAATTCATTTCAAGATTGTGTGCCTAAACCTTTTTAGAACGTTTTAATCTGCGGGGTGCTGATATTCATAAGGTTTTCATAACAAGCTAACAGTGTTGAGTGTTTACTTAGGCACCTAGCATTAATTATAAGGCTTCAAGCCTGGGCCTTTTTAGAAAATTTTAATAAGTGCAACATTATTAACTTGACCTGCTATGTTAAACTTATTATGAGCTCAGCGAATTAAAAACTGCTAAAAGGGCCTGAGCCCTTTAGCAGTTTTTAGACTGAACCCAGGGCATTGCTTTGTGCCCGAATAAAAGTGCAACACACGTAACTTCATATTCTATGTCAATCTCATGAACATGAGCACGGCGATTTAAAAACCATTAAAAAGCCTAGGCATTGAGCCTATTAATTTACATTTGGTGCCTGAGTAAAAGTGCAATACTTGACTTGTTATGCAAACCCTATCAATATGATACGGCGGATTAAAAAATGCTAAAAAAGCCTAGGCCTAGGGCCTCGCAAGCTCTTACACCTTATCATGGGGAGGACGCCTACACCTTATCACTGGACGCCTACACCTTATCACTGGACGCCTACACCTTATCACTGTGAAAGACGATAAAAAGTAAACTCCGTTTATTAAGCGTATAAAATAAAGGGATCAAGAGATGCTTAGCTTTCACTACCTCCGGGTAATATTTTTTCCAGTTGCTTCTGCGATCTTTAGCTACTAAATGCCTGACGAAGCTGTTGGAAATAAAATTATTTAAAATAAATTTAGTCCAACATGCACGTGCATAGATTGCCCCAGGGGATAGCGAGAGGCAATCTCAAACCTTGAGACGATACTTAGGCCCCAGGGGATATAGGGGGGTCGGAAAAGTTGAAGGGTCAGTTCCCAAGAAGGGAGCGAAGTAACGTTCACCTGACGGAATAGATGAACCCCTCAGAAGGTCAAGTGACCTTGGCATCAGCGGACAAGGTGAAGCTCAGAAGGTCAGGGGTTTTCACTGGTCAAGAGTAGTGGAGTGCGTGTAGCGACAAGGAACAGGCGTGGGTATTGAGTGCCGAGTATGACGAGAGAGAAATGAAATATGCCCAACGTTGACAAACGGAGAGCCGAGTTCGGATAGCGCCAGTCAGCTCAATTAGGTGTATATGCCCAGTGTTGAAAACCTGAAAGACATATGGAGATACCAGATAAGTTATTTTCCTTTTCCCTTTTATTGCATGTACTTGCTTAAATTAATTCATAACCCTATTTAGAGCACGTGGCGTGTGTATTGGTCATGATAAAACAATGAAAACCCAGTTAGCTAGGTAAAACATTTAGGTAAAGCATAGGAGAAAAGGAACTGGAAGAAAAATGAATCACTAAGCTTTGCACTTATATATAGATAGATGTATGCAGAAATGATCGGAGACGTTATAGAGAAAAATCGTAATAAGAGTAAATTTTATGTGTAAGGTATTGTTAACGGCTGCACCCACGCACGTGGTACCTTAGTGTTCCTAATTCTCTCGTATTAAACTATTTTGATTACTTCCACATAAGATTCCTGGTTGTTTTCCTTATAACCACACAAGACATAAGTTAAGGTATGTGTAAACTAAGATATGTGTTTATGTTTCTGATTTCTTTCACGAGCGGCACCTTTACTCCCCCACCATTCCAGTGACGGGATAAAGGTGAATCACAACGCCGTGCTTTATTATATGCCAGTACATATAAGGGGCACGTTTTTGTCTATATACGATCACTGTAGAACAAAAGTCCCATAGTTATAAAAAGGCACAATAAAGTAAATTTAATCGGTAAATGATCTGTAATTGATGCACCTATAATTTGTTCATAATAATAAATATAACAATAAAATTAACACCTTGTATTTAACATTGATGACAGTAACACGTGTTCCAGTGAATAGCATTAACACGTGTGCCATTGTTCATAACTTTAACACGTGTTCCGTATTAGAATGTAACGTTGGTACCGATTAACGTTTGAAGATAACTATGGTGAATTGGTTAAATATTTGTTTATAACATATGATTATTCTTATAATAAATTTGTTCAAAATAAAAGATATAACAAAGCTACCCGTAGGTAGTGAAAGCTAGCATCTCTTGATCCCTTTATTTTATACGCCTAATAAACGGAGTTTACTTTTTATCGTCTTTCACATTAATTGGGCGTACAGAAACCCGTTTGTTTCTTCATCGATCGTATATATATTTGTTACCTAAACTCTAACCTGTTGAGTTTCTTCTACCAGCTTTCATTCTATGTTTACACATACCCAATATTTCGGCTGTAACCTAAAATCTTCCAAAAATACTTGTGAAACACCTGAAAACTGATCCATTGAGTACCTTTTATCAGTATTTATAAAATGTTCACACGCGTACAAAAAATTTAGGTTGTAACTTCAAACCTTCCATAAAGGCTCATGGTCTAGGTGCCTTGTAACATTCTAAAGGCTGATCCGTTAAGTTCCATTTATTAGCTTTGTTGCCTCTTATGAGATACCAAATATTAAAATCATAACTCAAAATTTAGTGAGTCGGAAAGCTTCTACGTACCACTTGTGTCATTAGGATCTTACATACCCCTTTATGTCACTAGGAAATTGTTACATTTCGTTTTGTGCCACTAGGAAGACTTCTACACTTTGACAAGATCGAACGAAATGCGATTTGTGTATTTTCCTTCCCATGATCGGGGTTCGGACATTTGGGCACATTCCCTTTTAAAGCAATGAAATTGCGCTCCGTTAAAAATTATAGTGTTCCTATATTTCTCCCTACTTGAGCAAGTGGTATGCACAAAATTTTTTCACTTATATCTCATAATCATTAAGAAACTGAGACATATTTACGATTTTCTGTCTGAAAGACGGGGCGGACATTTGGGCACCGGACATTTGGGCACAAATGTTTAAGGGGCTGTATAACAACTGCCATTTCTTGGCCCAATAGTAAGAGTTTGACCGAGAAAAGGTTCGCCGTAAGTTACTTAGGCACTAAATATTTACGGGCACGTGCCTACTCAGCAAATCTGTCGGGGGGGGGGGGGGCAATACTAAAAGTGTAAAACATGAAAATTTTCTCGTCCGATCGGGAGATTTTCAGCAGAGATTTTAGCATTTACAAACTACAACTGGAAACATTATCTCAGGGCATGACCTGTCGGGGGGGGGGGGGGGTAAATACTAAAAGTGTAAAATATGAAACATTTCTCGTTCAATCGGGAGATTTTCAGCATTTATAAGCTACAACTCGACACATTATCTGAGAGCACGTGCCTACTCTGAAAACGTGGGGGGGGGGGGGGGTTAATCCCAAAACTGTAAAATTTGAAAAATGTATCGTCCAACAATCAGATTTTCAGCATTTACAACCTACAACTCGAGACATTAACTCAGGGCATGTGCTTACCCAGTAAACCCATAGGGGGGGGGGGGGGTCAATACCAAAAGTGTAAAATATGAAAATTTTCTCGTTTTTCAGCACTACAACTCGACACATTATTGATTTTCAGCACTACAACTCGACACATTATTTGAAGGCATGTGCTTACTTAGCAAACCTGTCGGGGGGGGAGGGGTTGTCAAAAGTGTAAAATATGAAGAATTTCTCTTCCTACCCGGAGATTTTCATCATTCACATGCCTTCAGATAATGTGTCGAGTTGTAGCTGCTAAATGCTGAAAATCTCACGAACGGAGAAGAAAGTCTTCATATTTTACGCTTTTGGTATCCCCCTCCCCCCTCACATACACAGGCTTCAAATAATGTGTCGAGTTGTAGCTTGTAAATGCCAGAAATCTCCCGATCGGACGAAGAATTTTTCATATTTTGTACTTTTGGTATAGTGCACATGCGCTGAGAAAATTTGTCCAGTTGCAGCTTGTAAATGCTGAAGATCTCCCGATCGGAAGAGAAATGAGAAATTCTTGATATTTTACGCTTTTGGTATTCCTCCCCCCCCCCACTAGTTTCCTGAGGCAGCAGACGCCCTCAGGCAATTCGATGACTTGTAGCTTGTAATGGCTGAAAATCTCCCGATCGGACCAGAAATTCTTTATATTTCATATTTTAGGTTTTAAGCCCTCCCTGCCCCCGACAAGTTTCCTGGGTTTGCTCATACTCGCAGAGAATTTGTTTAGTCATAGTTTATAGAAAAATATCGTAAATAAGAAAATACGAAATTACGGACATTTTATGTGTGCTGGGGGGGGGCTAAGAAAAATCCTTACCTCCTTCAAGGCTGTCAAACATTTAATAAAAGGTTTCGTCTATTTTAGTGTTTTAAATTTATCAAAAATTTGGCTATAATAACTGCTGGGGGGCTCCCCCCGGGCGGCGGTGCTATGTAATCATGAATATGATGTAATCCATATTCATGATTATGAGCTATGTAATCCCGATCCAGGACGACGAAATTGTCAAGTTTTCGGATATTATGCTTGTCATATTTACACCCAAAAAAACGTATTGTCATCTTCAAAATTTGTGCATTGTAATATTTTTTTTAAATTCAATTATAATTGTCGTTTGTCTTACTGGAAACGTTTTCTCCATTCAATTCCCCTCACAGCGAAAAAAAAAACCGGCAATTTTTGTACCGCCCCTCAAGATTTGTGTCCAAATGTCCGGGTGCCCAAATGCCCTAAACTCCCATGAGGGGGGGGGGGGGGCTAAGAAAAAGTAAGAGCTTTCCTGGATCCATCTGGTACAAACTTTAGGGTTTCCTAAGTCGAAATTGTACTGGAAAGACAATAATTTGGAAAGAAAAAAAGCAAAATTTTGGTTTACCGTGTGGAATTTTGTTAAAAAAAAAAAGAAGGGAAAGTTAATGCATAAATCCCATCGATTGCAGATGTAACCAACACGTAACTTTGCAGAAATAACTAATACCATCTGACAATGCTAACGACGTCGGAAATACTGCCTTTTTGCATGCAGCATCATTTGGCACGAAGGGTGCTGTCAGCGATACCCAAAAACTAGCTTGTTGAACACCCAAGTAGCCTATTAATTTGGGCAATAAGATGGTTTTCACTCTGTCGTTATCTTGAGGAATCTTGACAAGCAAGATCTGTGGCGCAGATAATAGCCAGTGATTTGTCTCAGCTAACTACCTCTGAGGTAGAGCGAGAGCACTTATCACACATCATTATGCCCGGCATCCCACCCTCATTCAGAATTTGAGCAACGTTTTGCCAATTATCAGTTAATTAGCGTAAACAGAGTCATTTCCTCCCGTCTGTTGCGGAGGAAGCAAACAGTGCGCGATGCCCACGCTCCCGAACGGTTTATTTGCGGCACGATTAACAATCCACGAAGTTCACTAGCGAATTCGTAGAAAGAAAGCACAGCTGAAGGGTAGTCCTTTGCTTACATTGATCGTACTGTTTCACGTAAAGAACTCAAACTACATGATTCATAGGCGCAGATTTTTGCGAATCTCATGGCACGCTGGAAAAAAATAATAACGTTTATGCGCAAATTTTCTGTAAATTAATTACGAAAATAAATAAAATCGTGTTATTAATCGATAACCAGTAGTAAACTTTCGAACACGTTTGAAATAATGCACGTTTTTGATGCAGTCGTCGTGTTTGTGACTGAATTTCGATATATCATGAATAAAAAAAAAATGATGGGGGGGGGTGAAAAACCCCTAAAGATTAAGAAAGCCTCCGAACTGGTCTGTGATGTCAAAGCTAGTGGGCCGACCAACTGGAGTCTCAAGCTCTCTTCCCTCCTGAAAACGCCGACTAAGTACCGCGGTGTTTATGCAGAGAAATAATTTCTCGAGTGCGATATTAGACAATTTGCGCACACAACAATAAATCGACGGGTTTTTTTTTTTCTCTTTATTTTTTGTCCTTAGATTTCATTTTTTTTTTTCTCAGTTTCCAGCGATGATATCCGTAAATCTGGGAATTCCAAAGTTTTGCTCTTGTGCTTGGAAATGATTTCATGAAATTTTTTTTTCCTTTAGTTTTCAATTTGGCTAAAGGAGCAAAAAAATAAGTTTTTTCGCGCATAACGTACAAAACCCAGCATTTTACGTTAAGCATTTTTGCAAGTACGATCTTTTTAATGGCAAATTGGTAGGACTATATTGTTATATTCAATTATTTGAAACGTTATAATCATAGGAATAATCATATGTTATAAACAAATATTTAGCTCAAACCAATTCACCATAGTTATATACTTTATGAAACAATTCACCATAAATCTTCAAACGTTAATCTGTACCAACGTTACATTCTAATACAAAACACGTGTTAAAGTTACGAACAATGGAACACGTGTTGATGCTATTCATTGGAACACGTGTTACTGTCATCAATGTTAAATACAAGGTGTTAATTTTATTGTTATATTTATTATTATGAACAAATTATAGGTGCATCAGTTACAGATCATTTACCGATTAAATTTACTTTATCGTGCCTTTTTATAACTATGGGACTTTTGTTCTACAGTGATCGTATATGGACAAAAACGTGCCCCTTATATGTACTAGCATATAATAAAGCACGGCGTTGTGATTCACCTCTATCCCGTCACTGGAATGGTGGGGGAGTAAAGGTGCCGCTCGTGAAAGAAATCAGAAACATAAACACATATCTTAGTTTACACATACCTTAACTTATGTCTTGTGTGGTTATAAGGAAAACAAACAGGAATCTTATGTGGAAGTAACAAAAATAGTTTAATACGAGAGAATTAGGAACACTAAGGTACCACGTGCGTGGGTGCAGCCGTTAGCAATACCTTACACATAAAATTTACTATTATTACGATTTTTCTCTATAACGTCTCCGATCATTTCTGCATACATCTATCTATATATATAAGTGCAAAGCTTAGTGATTCATTTTACTTCTAGTTCCTTTTCTCCTATGCTTTACTTAAATGTTTTACCTAGCTAACTGGGTTTTCATTGTTTGATCATGACCAATACACACGCCACGTGCTCTGAATAGGGTTATGAATTAATTTAAGCAAGTACATGCAATAACAGGGAAAAGGAAAAATAACTTAACTGGTATTTCCATATGTCTTTCAGGTTTTCAATCCAAATCTTTTTCCAATTGTCAGCGCTGGCAGTACTTCATCTATCTCTCGTCACATCGCTCGACGATCCGCTATCCACGTCTGTCCCTTGTCGCTACACGCACTCCTCCACACTGTTGACCAGTGAAGACCTTCTGACCTTCTGAGCTTCACCTTGTCCGCGGATGCCAAGCTCACTTGACCAGTCTGGAATTCATCTAATCCGTCCGGGGAACGTCACTTCGCTCCCTCCTTGGAAACTGACCCTTCAACTTTTCCGACCCCTATATCCCCTGGGGCCTAAGTATCGTCACAAGGCTTGAGATTGCCTCCCGCTATCCCCTGGGGCTATCTATGCACGTGCATGTTGGACTAAATTTATTTTAAATAATTTTATTTCCAACATTCCTCCCTACCAGATGTAATCTTTATGGGGGCCAAAAGGAATGCTGGGGGGAAAAACTACACGCACGGATAGACTACTCCATCCTTACCTAGTAATCCTCTATCTTTTTCCTCATGTGCACTTATATATACATATAGCAATGAAATTATATAAAATATTCATAATCACACATATACACAATACACTTTTCAAACACAAAAATTAATTAACCGTTACGGTCCTGCACCCACAATACATATCTAAAAATTATCAATTCAGTGATACTGCTGGCATCTGAAGCTTACATGCACGTGTCGTTTAG
The DNA here is from genome assembly GCA_039090855.1 of Macrothele yani. Lineage (NCBI taxonomy): Eukaryota > Metazoa > Arthropoda > Arachnida > Araneae > Macrothelidae > Macrothele > Macrothele yani. Next base: position 103,813,429 of record CM077018.1, on the reverse strand, counting down.
TACACTTTGAGCTGTTGCTGACCAAGTATCAGTAACACATTTAACTGCCAAACGCTTTTCCGTTTGTTTGTTTGCTTTTTATATTCAAATTTTTTTATTGTCATTGTCCACGTCCACCGATTCTTGAGTTTTATTGTTTGACTTAATTTTTTTTTTCCTGGTGGAAAGTAAGACAAGGTGAAATTGTTCGATTTACGTTCAGTTCTGCGATTCACACACAATTCACACAAAAAGTTATCAGACATCAAACCAATATCACTGGCAGTTCGCAATATTTGGAGAACATTGTCACCTGATTTGTGCTTTTTATATGCTGGTAATACAATTAGCTGTAGAACACTTAGCTCTGTACGTATATGTTTATCTAGGTATTATTCGTCCACAGTCACCTATAGCATGCGGGTTATTCACCAAGGTCTCTTTGACCCTGGAACACAATAACAGCAAAAATCATTTCACCTGTGTTTTATTCATCTCTGCATGCGCCCTCATTGACACTGTCCTTTGTGCTTTTAAACACCACACCGCTCATCGGCCATACCGTTTTCACCACACCGTTCATCGGCCATACCGTTTTCACCACACCGTTCATCGACCATACCGTTTTCACTACCTGTTGACCACACAGCACAACAAAGTCTTCGCTGTCAATGTAGCACTTTATTTAGTCTGTAGGTCATCCACATGAAAAACATGCGTTGCATTCACAGTAATTACGACCGTCCTTGGATACACCAGCACGCTTACATTACGCATGCCACGTGCGATCCGTTCATTATTTTCAAAAGCTTGCATCATTACTTGAATATCCTCCTGTTGTTTGGGAAAAGAAAACGGTGTTTCAATCACTGCTGCACTCTAGTTCCCGTAGGAAGCACAGTTCTTTTGTTCACCAACGCATGGTTCTTTTTCTGCACCAACACGTGGTTCTTTTTCGTTCACCAACACGTGGTTCTTTTCGTTCACCAACACGTGATTCTTTTTGTTCACCAACACTTGGTTCTTTTTGTTCACCAACACTTGATTCTTTTGTTCACCAAAACTTGGTTCTTTGTTCACCAACACTAGATTCTTTTTGTTCACCAACACGTGATTCTCTTTGTTCACCACCACATGGAACACACTGACTTTACTCACACTTTGATTTATTTTTTCTTCTGTAACCTTCTCTCTTCCCCTGATTACGCACTGTACCGCTCTGTCACTACCCAGACTAGACGCGGCAGTGTGATCCGTCAATCGAAACAAAGTCAATTACCCAGTGGTTTAATTTTCATTTACCCTTATCTACATTCATTATCATTATTTTTTTTTTCAGAATAGTTGTATATCTAATATCTTAGATTTACACTATTCTTTCCTTCCCAAGCAAAGATAGATCCGCTCAACCCAATCAATCATTACCTTCACGCTGCACCTAAACATTATTAACATTAATATTTAAAATTACACTTGCCAATATCACTATTAAATTTTTATTTGACGAATTTTTCGTGCATACACCTCCACAAGAGATAACCAAGTGTTCCAGGGGGGAATATTCAGATATATCATAACGTTAGTTAACCAGTTAAGAATTTTCCTTTTTTTTTTTTTTTACACACCTTTATATTCACTAACCACACACAGACTTGAAACATACTTGAAATACGGAATGGAAAATAATAATACCCGAACTCGAGAAAATTTTATACATATATATTACACAAAATACTAGTGAATTTTCCACCTTTTGCTTTAATATTAAGAGATATATGCTAATCCTATAATAAAACATTCTGACTTACTAACTTCCGTTTAAAATGCCTTCTAACTACAATAATGAATTTCTAAATCTATCAAATAAATTTAATAAAGATCCGAATTAGATTTGCTACTGGAATTGGGGCTGGGGGGGGAGGGGTGTAAATGAAATAAACTGCAGCTCTTCTATTGCTTTGCACCTTTCTGTCTCGAACAAGATTTGCTTGGCTGCTTTAACTTAAAAGGATCTTTATCGTCCTGTACTCCTAATAACTGTGAAAGATCAAATGGCGATTCTGCAGTTTGTTCTTCACATTTTTCGTTAAGTGGATTATGAGGATTTGCGAACGACTGTGAGGAAGAACGAACTGGATTCGTTACAGACTTCTTCTCTTTACTGTTCTTCACAATCTGGGGGATTCTAAGTTGTCTTTTTCATTTTTACGTTGCTTATGTACAATTTCTGTAGTGGATTCAACTGTTGAGATTTTATCTACGCTTGCTTTGATCTTACTTCGGGAATCAACTATTGTCAAAACCTGGACCTTCTCTTGAGCCTCTTCATTTTGAGTAACACGTGGCTTTGGGGAACTTTGAGCACGCTGGTGTCTATTATTGTAAAAATGCCTACCCTGACTAGGTCTTGAGGGAAATGGATTTCTGTAATTATTTTTCCCTCTGCAAAATCTCACTTTGTGGCCTACAGTTCCACATCCAAAACAACGGAGGTTGTCATAAGCCTGACGTTGTTTCTGATGTGTTACGTAATGTGGTCTAGCATTCCTATTTGTTTGATCAAAATGCTTATTCTGCTCTAACGGAAAACTTCTATGTCTCTGGATGTGGAACGTATTGACAACTGCAGTGTTTACATTTCCCTGGTTGTTATTCCTGTTTTGTCTCTGGTACAAATTTCCGCGAGGATTAAAATGACCCGCGCCATTTGTATCCCGCGCTCCGTAACCTGAAGATTTGGGGACACGAAACGGGGCTCTATCTCCCTGTCTTTGGTTTCCAAAATTATTTGATTGCTGATTACATCTGCTAACTGGGTGTCCTAATGCACCACATCCGAAACATCTGACATTAACAAAATTTCGCCTAGCCTTATATCTGGAATTCTCATAATTTTGACTTTCATTAATTTTTGATTGCAATTTTGATAGCTCATTCTCGGCTTTCATTAATCTTTCACTCATTTGTTGTGATTCTTCTCGTAAGGTACTGATAAGTGCATTTTGCTGCCCGATGTATTGCTGAAACATGGGACAAAGTTCTGAAATACCATTAGCATCGCCTGGGGCGCTTTCTCGAGGATTTGATCTGCATCATCGGCAGAATTGACACTCTTTTTGATGATATGTCGATTTGCCTCAGCAAGCAGTGCATCTTGTACTGCTTGATCAGCTTGCAGAGCCCTTTCGAAAGTACCTCTGTTTGAATACTTCTTTCCACACCTGCTAAAAATTGTGATAACATAATTGAATCAACCAGTGCCTTAACCTGCTCATCCCCTGAGACCGGTGTGCCTAGATAAGAATGCGCTGATCCTCTTAGACGTGATTCATACTGGGCGACCGACTCTTCTGGTCTTTGATTGCAAGAATTAAAATTTTGTATTGCCACTACTAGAGGTTGGTTATTGGCAAACCTTTTTATCACTGCTGATTTAAACATCTTGTAATCATCAAGCTGTCTAACATGGGGAGATTCACTCAAAAATCCTAAAGCTGCTTGCGTCATGCGAGCTTTTGCTACAAAAATTTTTACTTTTTCTGACCAATTAGTAACTGATTCTAATCCCTCTATTGCTTCGAACAAGAAACAAGCTGGAATAAGCTTATCGTTTCCAGAGAATTCGGGAATCAGGGGAAGTACTGATGCAATAAATTGCAACTCCTGCATGGAATCTTGAACGGAGGAGCCTGACATTTTTAATAGAAGTTTAATACCTAAGTTATACACTAATACCAATTAAAATAATACCTTTCCCTACAACATGCAATTGCGCTTTTACCTAACTCTTAGTAATGAAGTTGTCAAAATAACACCTTAAGAAAACAATCGCGCGCATACAACAAAAGAAAATAAAGAACTGCTACACATGAAGAAAAGAAAACCCATTCAATCCGTACTGCGACGGGAGGAAAAATACGTGACAGCACGAATGGCTCAAAAGTCACGGCACCAATGTTATATTCAATTATTTGAAACGTTATAATCATAGGAATAATCATATGTTATAAACAAATATTTAGCTCAAACCAATTCACCATAGTTATATACTTTATGAAACAATTCACCATAAATCTTCAAACGTTAATCTGTACCAACGTTACATTCTAATACAAAACACGTGTTAAAGTTACGAACAATGGAACACGTGTTGATGCTATTCATTGGAACACGTGTTACTGTCATCAATGTTAAATACAAGGTGTTAATTTTATTGTTATATTTATTATTATGAACAAATTATAGGTGCATCAGTTACAGATCATTTACCGATTAAATTTACTTTATCGTGCCTTTTTATAACTATGGGACTTTTGTTCTACAGTGATCGTATATGGACAAAAACGTGCCCCTTATATGTACTAGCATATAATAAAGCACGGCGTTGTGATTCACCTCTATCCCGTCACTGGAATGGTGGGGGAGTAAAGGTGCCGCTCGTGAAAGAAATCAGAAACATAAACACATATCTTAGTTTACACATACCTTAACTTATGTCTTGTGTGGTTATAAGGAAAACAAACAGGAATCTTATGTGGAAGTAACAAAAATAGTTTAATACGAGAGAATTAGGAACACTAAGGTACCACGTGCGTGGGTGCAGCCGTTAGCAATACCTTACACATAAAATTTACTATTATTACGATTTTTCTCTATAACGTCTCCGATCATTTCTGCATACATCTATCTATATATATAAGTGCAAAGCTTAGTGATTCATTTTACTTCTAGTTCCTTTTCTCCTATGCTTTACTTAAATGTTTTACCTAGCTAACTGGGTTTTCATTGTTTGATCATGACCAATACACACGCCACGTGCTCTGAATAGGGTTATGAATTAATTTAAGCAAGTACATGCAATAACAGGGAAAAGGAAAAATAACTTAACTGGTATTTCCATATGTCTTTCAGGTTTTCAATCCAAATCTTTTTCCAATTGTCAGCGCTGGCAGTACTTCATCTATCTCTCGTCACATCGCTCGACGATCCACTATCCACGTCTGTCCCTTGTCGCTACACGCACTCCCACACTGTTGACCAGTGAAGACCTTCTGACCTTCTGAGCTTCACCTTGTCCGCGGATGCCAAGCTCACTTGACCAGTCTGGAATTCATCTAATCCGTCCGGGAACGTCACTTCGCTCCCTCCTTGGAAACTGACCCTTCAACTTTTCCGACCCCTATATCCCCTGGGGCCTAAGTATCGTCACAAGGCTTGAGATTGCCTCCGCTATCCTGGGGCTATCTATGCACGTGCATGTTGGACTAAATTTATTTTAAATAATTTTATTTCCAACAATATGAACAAAATCATTTCACTTAAAACATTTAGAAATTCCCTTCGCGTTCGATTTATTTAAATGAAAGCAAAAAGAAAAGACTTTTCCGTAATTACATAACGAGCGTGAAAGCAAAATTTCCGATTTAGTGAGTATATTTACTGAAAATACGGTAAAATGTGTGCTCAAATCTTGCAACTATTTCTAGAAAGTGAAAAAAAAAATTATAAATTAAAATCATTTAGGAAAAAGTTATTTGTCAAATGAACATGGAATATATTAATTCCGAATTCTTGTTTTAATTAGGACTCTGATACACAGCAATTTTAGGAAGAAAAATGACATTTGTTTTACGGAAATGAAATGTTGATTAATAAATAACGTAATTATTTATTGCCAGTTTCTTTGCCTGGTTAACCTTAGTACTTTATGCGCTGATAATATATGTACATCTTATTTTATTTTATTTTTTTTCAATTTGAACACTAATAACTACGAATTTTGTAAAGAAAAATAACTATTACTTTATGGAAATGAAATGTTGATTGGTTATTAATACCATTATTTAAACGACAACAAATAATGAGCTGATAATCGGAAGGCCCTTAAATTTACTCAGTCAATAATTTAAAAAAAAAAAAAACGACTAACAATTCACTAAATTATAATTGTATTTACAACGAAAGCAGAAAATGCTGTCATGAAAACTGAACTAACCTTTGAATTAACGGTGGGTTCAAAATGTTTCATTCGTACGGAAGAAATCCGCCTTCTTCTAAAGCAGGGGTGCACAACCTTTTTATAAGTGGGGGCCAAGTTTATTTTTACATAATAAGTGGCGGGCCGCAAGTTACCTTTTCACATAGGCACTTGCCAAACCCTACCGCTAAAGCTAATTTTACTATTATCCGAATAACCTATTTTACCAGCAGACAAAAAATGTGTTTCAATACCATTTTTGTGTCCTCTAAATGGTTTAAATCCATTTTGGAAGTTTTTTGGCAAATTGCGTTATTAAGTTATCAAATTACTGATTTACAATCAACTTACTCCTAATTGGAAAAGGTTTAGGGGTATATAAAATAAAATAATACTATCACAAGGTTGTAAAATTTTTAATTTTACAAAAAACAGAATTCTTAACATCAAAGTATATAAAAAATTAAAATCAGTATATCGTCAAACTGACCATCAAATCAAGTAGTAGCCTAATGCTCCTAATGAGATGCTTGGCATTATTTATTTTTCAATAGTCTGTCAATATCAGGTTCAATGTTAGAGATGGTAATGCGCAAGTTTCCCTCCAACAGTGTATCACTTAAACGGGAACGACACTTTGACTTTATTTGTTTCATCAAAGAAAACGATTGCTCGCATAAGTAGGTACTTCCAAACAACGTTGCCGTTTTTAAAGCATGATCTTTGAGCAATTTCATTTCTTTCGGTAAGTAATTTTTGTAAAATTCTAGGAGAGAAACTTCAGAGTATTTTGTTTTTAACTCATTGTTACACTGAAGATCAATTAATTACATCTGGAAATCTAGTGGCACTGACGCAACGTCAGTAGTGAATGGTAGAGAAAACATATCAAACAAAACCTCAAATTTTCTTATATCTTCAAATCGTCTTTTAAACTCATTGTGAAGGTCCACTACAAGAGATGCATATTTAGCCACATTTACATGGAATTCAGAACTTTCAACAAAACTTTTCATTGTTGGAAAATTTGCTAGTTAACGAAACATTTTTATAATTTTCTTATTTCAACTAGGGCCTAAAATAATAGGAAAACAATCTCATCATTCACAATATATATATTCACGTTTTCAATAGAATAAAATATTTATCCGCGGGCAGCATAAACTGACTTTGAGGGCCGCAAGCGGCCCGCGGGCCGCGGGTTGTGCACCCCTGTTCTAAAGCTTTCACTTTCAGGAAAGCTGAAAACAGTGGTTTTTGGATGTGCTTTGTAATTAGATCTATATAAAGGCACTCAATATTTTCCAGGCATGTTGTAAAAAAGAAGCTTACTCACGTGCACGACTACCGAAAGCTCAATACTGATCAATGCCGCATGAACGCGAAGCTAATATCGACATTCCCCTTACGTTTGCCCTTTGACCTCTCTGGAGAGAGGGATTGCGATGGCCCTCTGACCGTGACGTCACACCCCTTCGTAGTTCGCGCGCTGGGGCTTTCCCTCCAGGGGGTTTTGGTAAGGCCCATCTCGGACGAACGATTAGTAAGCCAACGCATCGTTCCACTCTGCCACTAAGGAGGTTTCTTTTTTCTTTCATATTTTTCTAAAGAACTGTTTCATTTCTCCATAGGTTTGAAAAGAAACAAAAAAAAAAAAAAAACGTTTGTTCTGCTGAATTCAGTATAAAATTATAACTGATATAACATATTACAGAACTATTTTTACAAAAACAATATATTCGACATACGCTACTTCAAAAGCGTGTTTGTTGAATATATCAATTCCGATTTTTAATAACCTTTTGCTGCTAACTAACTGATACAAACATCTCATTCCATAAGTTCGAATTATAATTATGCAAATTGCTACCAAAATATAATTTTGGTTGTCCCCACAGAATTCAAGGCATGCTTTTTCTGCGGGGGCATGGTTAAGCAACCGAGCATGCCCGTAGTTGGCGCCTGTGATATGAATTCAATTCCCTTCGTAACATTAAATTTAAAAAATAAATACATAAGTGCAGTCAAAACTCTATAAACCTTGTGACATCTTGCCCCCGCTGTCAAAAAAGAGTTCCGACGCCACTGACATCATGATTCAGTGAGACTCAGTGTACAATATATCCCGTTCGACTTTATCCCATAAATGCGTCCGTGGGATTAGGTTCTAGGAAAAAAGGGGCGAATATGAAGCAGGGGAAGTTTCCGTCTGTTCCCGAAAGCACTACGAGACAATTTAATTATCCTGCTGAAAATCACGTGGTACGACGATCACTTGTGAAAGTTTAAGTATACGGTATATTATGGTTAATTGGGCCATCGGTTAATCGGGGCAGCGATTTATTAGAGACAATTCTTGAAGAACATCCCAAATTAGCTATTTGGTATAAGACTTCGAATAATTGGGGCAGCCGCTTAATTGGGCCGAAGTGAGCTCACGCGCGTCCCAATTAACCAGAACCTGCTGTATACGTATGCGCAGTTCTTCTTTTTTTTTCAGGTCGTTTGTTTATCGATAATACTGCTGCGGATAGTTTAGTGGTTAAGTCTCAGGATCAAACACAGCAGGTACTAACGCTCGAACCACTAAATATCCTCCGTGTGTACGGCGGACGGGTGTAGGAGAACTGGCCACAAAACTTTTAAGGGGCCGTATAAAAATTGCGTTTTTGACAGCTTCGTAGCCTCGTCCCCACAGGTCGGTTATCTGAGTCACATAAAATTCCCGTAATTTCGTATTTTCTTAATTGCGATATTTAATGTAATTCTTTATAAAAATGTTTATTGTCTACAACTCAACAAAAGAATTTCAGGGTTTATAAACAACAGCTCAACAAATTCTCTGCGGGCATGTGCTAACGCAGGAAACCTCTCCCGAGGGGGGGGGGGGGGGGGTTACTGCCGAAAACAAAATAAAAATAATTTCTGATCCGATCGTGAGATTTTCAGCGTTTTTTTTTTTTTTTTGATTGGAGGTTTAACGACCACCGTGAGCAACTCAATGGGCTATAAGCAGTCGCCCGTCCCTAATTTAGGGTCACTGGTTCCAGGGAAGGGAGAGAGCCAGTGCCGTAAGACAAACACAATATCCATGCCTCACCGGGATTCGAACCCGGACCCCTTTCGGACGAATGATCAGAGGCCATCGCTTAGACCACTGCGCCACCGGGGCGGCGATTTTCAGCGTTTACACACTACAACTCAAAAAAATTTCTGCGGACATCTAGCGCAGCAAACCTGTCTGTGAGAGGGCGGGGAGGGGTGAGGCCTAACGCCAAAAATATAGCATATAAAGAATATATAGAGTCATAGTTTGTAAACTCTGAAAATCTCCCAATCGGACCAGAAATCCTCTATATTTTACATTTTCGGCATTACCCCCCACCCCCTTTCCTACAGGCTTCCTGCGTTAGCTAATTCGCGCAGAGAATTTGTTGAGTTGTGTTTTGAAATGCTGAAAATCTCCTGATCGGACAAGAAATTCTTTATATTTTAATGTTTGGTATTAAGCCCCCCCCCCTCCTCCCCAAACGGGTTTCCTTCGTTAGTGCAATTTCTAAACACTAAAAATTTACCGATCGGACTAGAAATTCTGTATATTTCTCGCATTAAGCCCCCCCCTCCGCCCACCCACAGACAGGTTTTTTGCGGTAACAGGTGCCCGCAGAAATTTTGTACAGTTGTAATTTGTAAACGCTGAAAAACTCCGTATTGGACCAGAAATTCTTTATATTTTATAGTGTTGATATTAACACTTGTCGGGAGACTGAGGGCCTCCCCAGACAACTTTCCTGCGTTTGCTCATGCCCGCAGAGAATTTGGGAAGCTGCAGTTTATAAACCCTGAAATTCTTTTGTTGAGTTATAGATTATAAATTTTTTTTATAAAGAATTACGTTAAATATGGCAATTAAGAAAATACGAAATTACAGAAACTTTATGTGACTCAGATAACGAACCTGTGGGGACGTGGCCACGAAGCGGTCAAAAATACAATTTTTATGCGGCCCCTTCAAATTTTTGTGGCCAGTTCTCCGCTTGGTCTTTGGCCCGAAAATCATGAAAATGTCTAAATTTCTTATTGAAAATGAAATATTAAAAACAAAGTTGCCCAAGTAGTGGGAAATATAGCCACACGATATTTGTTTATTCAGAACATTTTTGTGGCACTGAAATTGCAATGTGGCCAGGGCCGGATTAAGACCTTAGTGGGCTAAGACATTTGAGTGGGCCCCAAGGCTAAGACATCTGAATGGACCCCAAATATCTTATGACTAATAATCATTACTGAAATCCATTAAAACACGAAACCGTAACTACTAAATTCTCTGCACAATTTTCAGAATAAGTCACAAAATTTTTTATTGTTCTCATAAGAACATGAATTAAAAATATAAAATTCCTAGATTTCGTCTTGTATTTTCTAATGATTGGGCATTCTACTTGTTATGCAATGTGAAGCCACAGGGGACTTTTACCATTAACGGTTCCAAGTGCAAACTGGGAGGTATGGGTAGGTGGTATTGAAAAAGCTGAGACTCTGTCACCGACCCCGCTGTACATGGCGAGATGAACCCTTTACCCTCGGTGAGTCATTGTCTTGAAATATGTTCGTCTTCCAGCCTCTGTTCATGAACAAGTGGAAATCACAGGTGGCGCAGTGGTCTAAGCGATGGCTTCTGATCATTCGTCTGAAAGGGTTCCGGGTTCAAATCCCGTGAGGCATGGATGTTGTGTTTGTCTTACGCCACTGGCTCACTGCCTTCCTTGGAAACAGTGACCCTAAATTAGGGACGGGCGACTGCTTATAGCCTATTGAGTTGCTCGCTGCGTTCGTTAAAATTCCAATAAAAAAAATTAAAAAAAATCATACGAAACAAGCGTAAAACCGTTTTATAAACCTCTCTCTCTCTCTCTCTCCCAATCTAACTGGGATTTGCCCAGGCATGCTTCGTGGGCCCCAAGGTTATAGCCCCTATAGACTCCCCGTTAATCCGGCCCTGAATGTGGCCAGTTCTCTGTACTCGCTGATGGACACGTTAAGGCGATGGACCGCCGGTACTGGCCGCGGGTAGCCTAGTGGTCAGCGTTCGTGACTGCCATGGAGATAACCTCAGTTACGATCCTGGGCAGGTACGAACGTTCGAACCACTTAATACCCGCCGTGCGTAGGATGGGCACGTTAAGCCGTCGGACCCCGTGTACTGGCCCCCAGGTAATAAATAAGGACGTCTTCTTCCCCTTTCTACCTCGCTTCCGTGTCACTTTCCTATCGGGTACTCTAGCCCAAATCTCCTAGCTTCCTGTTTCTAAGGGTTGTTTAAAACCTGGAGTCAGACACTTCCTTCCTAAAACCCTCTACATATGATCTGATCTGATCTGGTACTGCCCCCACGGTTACAAAAGAGCGTCTTCTTCCCCCTTCGTATCTCGCTTTGATGTGACTTTCTTGTCGGGAATTCTAGCCCAAATCTCCTAGCCTCCTCTTTCTAAGGGTTGTTTAAAACCTGGAGTCACACACTTCCTTCCTAAAACCCTCTACATATGATCTGGTACTGCCCCCACGGTTACAAAAGAGCGTCTTCTTCCCCTTTCATACCTCGCTTTGGTGTGACTTTCCTGTCGCGCATTCTAGCCCAAATCTCCTAGCCTCCTGTTTCTAAGGGTTGTTTAAGACCTGAGGTCAGACACTCCTTCCTAAAATCCTCTACATAAATCTCTCTAAATCACTAGATAACATTAATGTGAGTTTATATCGTTCCCAGTTTCGTTTCCACTTAGATCTAAAAAAAAAATTATAGCGTTAGCATCAGATTAAAAATTCTGAATATAATATCTGTTTAATTTTAACATCGGTACCGTAAAAAATTTCTTTATGACAATAGCTTGGATATACATAAGGCAGCAATTAAGTAATGAAAATGAATTTTTTTTTTAAGTGGAAAAGCAGGGAAACTTACGTGAATATATTTTACTCGAAGTACATTCCACTTGCGTTAATACAAGAATTGGCACGATCAGCCAACGAAAGGAAGGACTTGCAGGGGTCATCTTTTGGTATGAAGTGAAGAGCTGATGTCGCAGTTCTTTGTATGTCTTTAATGTCTTGAGAACCTTTTCAAGAGCAGTGTCAGGCCCCGCTGAGTTCAATCCGCCATTAGGCCTCACTGATTCCGAATCTCTCAAACGGGTCTGACGTAGGTCTTTTGAGTGCCGTCGAGTTGAACTCGATTGCTGAAATACTGGAACGTGTAGTCGGCAATTACTAAATATCTAAGACAACGAGTAACTCCAATAACAAGTCCGTTGTTAGACGTAACAAAATAGATGAGAAAATAAGCTCCGTTCGATTAGCTATCTCCACGTGCCAACAGGTTTCCAGATGGCTAACACTTTACTATCTCGGAAGACCCTCCGCCACGTTTAACTTGAGCCTGTCCGTCCAAATCCCGATCGATCTCTAATCGCCAAAAAGCCCTGACCATTCCGTCAGCCAAAATGTAAAACCCCGAGAGGTGTGACCGACACTCTCTGCTCGAACACGCCGTCCGAGCACGTCGAAGGCGAAACACTGAAAGCTTCTCGAGCAGATTCAGATTCAGATCATATGTATAGAGGATTTTAGGAAGGGAATGTCTGACCCCAGGTCTTAAACAACCATTAGAAATAGGAAGCTAGGAGATTTGGGCTAGAGTGCTCGATAGGAAAGTGACACGGAAGCGAGGTAGAAAGGGAATTAAGACGCCCTTATTTATTACCAGGGGGGGGGGCAGTACCCGGAGCCCGACAGCTTAACGTGTTCATCCGACGCACGGCGGTTATTTAGTGGTTCGAGCGTTCGTACCTGCCTGGGATCGAACCTGAGGTTTTATCCGTGGCAGTCACGAACGTTGACCACTAGGCCGCCCGTGGCCCAGCTTCTCGAGCGAACGTGTCACTCTCTTTTATAGCCTTATCCTTCCTTCCCCCCTTCGAGCTTCTGGAATCCTATTGGCGCGGAGTTCGCCTCTCTCTGGGAGTGGTGAGCTTCGATACATCAGACCCAGTCGCCCAGGTCGAGGTCAACAGATGCCGCTAGGCACATACCTGGCTCAGCACTCCTTAATATGGCGTACAAAAGAAACCCGCCACGTGTCCCTCACGTGCTTTGGAATTTGCATTACATTACACTTGAAATAATAAATCGATACAGAAAAGGTTGCTACATGAAAATAATTATTGGGAGCTAGACTCCGTCACGTTACAGACAGCTTTAATTTAGGAAACAGAAAGTAGTCGCACGGTGAGAAATCTGTATAACAGGGAGGGGGGGATGAGTATACACACTTTTTTTCTTGCCATAAATTGCTGAAAACTGACTGCTTTAGGTACGGGTGCCTTATCGTGAAAAAACCACTGCCCGTTTTTGTACACAGGCCGGACATGCGCAATCCTCTTCCACAGTCGTTCAAAATGGATGTGTAAGCATTGTCAGTGACAGTTGTACCTTTTTGGAATGAACTCGTGATGCAGAATTCCCTTGCTACCGTAAAAGCACACAAGCATTGGCTTGATTTTGGACTTCTGTAACCTGATCTTCCTTTCCTTTGGGTGACTGTGGCGATTGCCATTGAGCACTCTGACCCTTCGTTTCAGGTTCATAACGAAAACGTCATGTCTCGTCACCTGCCACAATGCATTGAAGAAAATTTTGCATTGTTTCTGCACCAGAATGTCTTTCGCGCACTCCACGCGTGCGCGTTTCTGGTCGTCTGACGAAGCATGCAGAACAAAACGAGCACAAACTCCAAGCCCCGGAAATCCTACACTAACATTCAAGGAATCGGTTGTTTATTTACACCGAGCTCACATTCCAGCATCCTCAAGGCCACACAACTATAACTTTTTATCCTTTCGCAATGAGTTTATACGTGCGCACTGAAATCAGTCGTCCAGGCCTTTCGTCATTTTCCAAATCTTCCTGTGCCGTCCCGGTGGCGCAATGGTCTAAGCCCTGACTTCTGACCATTCGTCCGTTCTCACATGCATGAGGGGAACGGTGGCCTATATTGAGAGTATACTATTGCCGTGGGCCCCATTAGTTACAGAGCCAGTGGGCTAAGCGATGGCTTCTGACTATTCGTCCGAGATGTGTTCGGACGAATAGTCGGGGAGGCATGGATGTTTGTCTAACAGCTCTAGTTCTCTCCCTTCCCTAGAATCAGTGGCCCTAAATTAGGAACGGACGACTGCTTATAGCCCATGGAGTTGCCCACGGTGGTCGTTAAACCCACAATAAAAAAATAAATCTTCCCGACTTTCTTTGAAACGTGCATACCATCGGAATATGTGTGCACGAGGTAGGCAATTAGCCCCATACATGCCACGCAACAATTTTTTTTTATTTTTGATTCGAGGTTTAACGACCACCGTGAGCAACTCAATGGGTTATAAGCAGTCGCCCGTCCCTAATTTAGGGTCACTGGTTCCAGGGAAGGGAGAGAGCCAGGGCCGTAAGACAAACACAACATCCATGCCTCACCGGGATTCGAACCCGGACCCCTTACGGACGAATGATCAGAGGCCATCGCTTAGACCACTGCGCCACCACAGCAATTCAACTGTCGCAGATGCAGTTTTACCGATTTTCAAACACAATCGGACTCTCTGCAAAAAACCAAAAAAAAAAAAAAAAAAACAGAACCGGACTCTCTATTGGCTCTCTGCTCCATGACAGAGCAGTGACAATGTTCTTCCACGGAATGACGTCATACACAGTGTAAATTATCATCTGGCCAATGGACTTTATTCACCTCGCATTGCATCATGGGAAAGATTTTCCCTGGCAGCGGACCAACAACAGTTTGTTTAGATGAGTTTTCACATTGCTTAACAAGTCGTTACGTTGCAGGGGGTTCAGGGAAATCGAAATTTTTGCAAATTTATTAACGATATGCCTAACTTTTGCTCATCGTATGTGCTAATAAATCCTGCTGCCTAAATTGCATAGAGCAAGAAATAATTTTCCATAATTTTCCTCTGAAAAGGCAGAAATTGTTAAAGGAAGAGCTGTGTAAAATGAAACGCGATGATTTCCTTCCCAATGTGCATTCCCGAATATGTTCTGCCCACTTTAACGAAAATGATTTTGGTCATTATAACACTACGAATCAAAGGCAGCTAAAACCTCGTAGTGTTCCTTCGAATTTCAATTTCAAAAAAAAAAAAAAAAAAAAAGGAAGAAAAAATGAAATAGGAGACAACTGATGGCATATTTGGATCGGCAAGTTACGAATTAAGCTCAACATTCTTTTCCCAAAGAACGAAACAAATCTATTCATAATTTTCTTTTTATTTAATTTTTTAAACGCATTAATTTAATTTTTAAGCAGATTGCCCAGCGTGCGATACAGGGAAGTTTTTAGTCGTTGTTTTTTTTAAAGGTAGTTTGTTTCCATATTGCGTATTTTTCTGGGTTTCTAAATGGTTTGTTCTGCAAAAAAAAAAAAAAAAAAAAAAAAGTAAAGATTCCCAAGTTTATGTTTCAGATGTTTCGCCAATATCTAAGAATAAGGCGAGGTTCTTCTGCATCATGCGAAGTAAACATCAAACACAAAATTGTCTTGGTATCTTTTTGCAGCCTCGATTTGTTTTTCTAAGAAATTAATTTCTTCTTTTTCCCCCTGTAGCCCTATTAATTCGTTGGCATACTCCGTGGCGTTAATATTGTAAAAATTGTACATCAATAAAGGGTAATCAAACAGCGACAACATTGAATCAGCAGTCATGTTGATCCGCAGAAATCCACTTCTGACGTCACATGAATAAGGGCCATTCTCACGCAAACGCTGTTGCCACCGCATTACTGGTAAATGACTCGTGAAAAAAACATGCCTACCTGGCCCGTGTGTTTTATCGGGATTTTTAAAAAAATAATACTGAAGACTCATTACTTAGTTGCCGCACTGTATATATTATCTAAATACTATTTATGTGCGCTCAAAATTTTGAGGACCAGAGCGCAAGAGTATCTGAGAAAATGTGCATAGAACGAATTAACTGTGCAGGTATAGGACAGAATTTCCATTGAGGTCTCTTGTACCATCATTAATTTACTGCTTCACCCGAGTTTAAATGACAAACGGAAATATTCTAACAGGCGTACCTGCGACGAATTCTCGGGAATTCGTCGCAGGTACGCCTCGGTTTAACAAACTTTACTTAAAAATGACATTCAGAGGCTGCAGACGACTGAAAGTAGCATGGAGAAACACTTGCTTCGTGTAACCAGGAGCGATAGGAAGAGGGGTGTATATGATATCATTTTTGTTTGTATGATTAATTCATCATTATTATTTTTTATTTTGAATTAATTATCCATTCGCCTCCTAATTATTTGTTCAGTTGCTGCTTTCCATCTTTGGTCCCAGCAAAAACAGTCTTGGTGGGCCAGCACTGCCAGCAATGATCCAGCACTATGTTGCCGCTGCCGAACCGTCAAAAAATGTCCGGGCGGCCAACAGAAGGGCCAGAAGTTCAGGCCAGCAGCTGGCCAACAGTTGCCACCCCCCATCAGTTGTCATATGCCACAACAGGGCCATCAGTTATCCATCACAGGCAGTAGCTGCCACAAGTGGCCCTGCAAGCACGTGCATTAACAGATGACTAGCCTAATGTGGTCCGCTAGTTTCCCGGCAGTGGCAGGCTGCAATCACGTGACGTAAAACTGATGGCTTGCCAAATCTTGTCCACCAATTCCCCAGTAGTAGCCATAAAAATAATAATAAAGGATAACCGAAGTTTCTCACCAAAGCTACAACTACTTTTTTTTCTCCTTACGAAACTTCTGAATTATAGCACAGCGCTGAGAAAATTTTCTCAACAGGTCCGGAAAAACGCCCGTCTGGATCTAGGTGGAAGCGAACTAGGGACTGTCTCGTGAGAAGCGCGTGCTCTACTCTACTAACCGGACTGATTTGGCACACACGAACGTGGCTTAAAACTGACCCTCTTTTCTGCGGAATGTGTAACGATTGGTTCTCTGTTTAATTTTACAATATTGCGAGGTATTTTTCATAAATGTCAGTTTCATATTATATTACCACCCCCTACTCGATGTGAGGGCGAACCATCTGCTGCGTCCTATTCGCTGCAGTGGGATTAATTATTAAGAAGGCCGTTAATTTTCGTAACTCTTTACTCTCTATTATCTTCCGCCTATGGGTGTCTACCGTGAAGTTGGGTTCCCTAATGGAGGGTCTCCAAGTTCAGGGTTGACGGGTGCATTGCGTTGTGTTTCATATGGGAGAACATGGGAGACCCATATTCCTCCATATGCCGCTTGAAATTTAATAAACTCATGTCAGATTTGGACCTTTTATTTTCCTGCGACTGGGTTTGCTAAATGTTAAAAGTTATTTTCTTCTTAAAATCTTGGAGTTGTTACTCTACCAAAACTTTACGATTGTTCTACTTAATTATTCAGGTTAAAATAAACAAAGATTCACTTATTTTGAATTTTCAAAGATTTGAGAAACTCGGGTAAAATTTCATTATAAAATACAGAATTTATTTTCATTTGTGTTTCCTTAAAATCTATTACACTGATCGGTGGAGATTTCTATTAATTTAAACCAAAATATATTTTAAGTTCATTATGCTTTTTGATATTCGCAATCATATTTTAAAGTTCACCTTCCGCAAAATATAAGACACATTATGTTATTCAGCACTTGCAAGAGATTAAAATTATCTTTTCTACCGAGGATGTATAGGAGACAAAATCATGATCATGCTAACGAGATATTGGGAATTATGAAATTTTTCTCACCAAATTCTTTTCTTTTCATCTATTTCGTTGTCGTCCGGTATTACTTATAGGTATAAAGTCTATGGTTGGGACCTCATCCGGTCCTGCTGAATGCACACTGCCCGCATAAGATCACTCGATGCTTCACCCAAAATTTGCGTAAAAACCTCTCAGGGAAAAACATCATACTTCCCTTCACCTGGAAATCAACTTGCTCAATTTTTAGCGTCTTCTCAGGAGAAAAGCTCCTAACTAAATTCTTTCTGCGATATTCTGCCCAGGATTCATCTAGAGTCCATCTTTCCTCTCTGCGTTCACCCAGAAATAGCAGTCATCATTCCATCCCGTGTTCTCTCCAAATCATCTCCGCCTAAAAAAAAACTTTTTCTCTCGTCTATGTTTAAGGGGTTCGGGGGTGTTCCTGTCCTACCCAAATGGTTCTCCCCTTATTGGTTGGGCCGCTTTTCCTCGCTTCGGCATTGGTTTACATCCCTGTATGGGAATCCCTCCGATTCGTTGGCAAAGGCTTGAGAACATCGAGTTTTCTTGAAGATGAATATTCCTTTATCTTGTCAACTGCTCCGCGGGATGTCCGCGCTGCCTTAGAATTTTCACGTACGCTTCCTGTATGACTCTTTCTGTTGGTGTCAACCAGTTACGCCCACTACGAGAAATATGCCCTGTTCGTTGCCCGCTAGCGTGCGTAAAACGTGACTTCGTTAATAGCGAAAGGTCCAGTAAATTGGCCCCCACCTGTGATTGCGAGCATTTCATTCTCGTAGCGTTGCTTGCTAAAACCTCCGAGTTTTCTCTTTACTAACCTAGGGGTGTGTTTCGTGCGTATTCTTACTGGAATTTCCGGAGAGCTCGGGGAACACAAAATAAAATAAAAAAAAACAATTCAAAAGAATGATGAAAAAAATAAGGAATTTCCTCCTCAAGAAAGAAATCTGCTCAGCCAGGTCTTAGAAAAATTATGAAATAGGTATTATAATTATCCTCTTAGAACGCCTGTCCACATTATGCTTCTCGGATTTTCTTTCCCAATTCCCGCGCTCTCTAAATTGTTTACTTGGTAACTACTCTTCCTCGTTTAACTATTTCCTCGTACTATGCGATACCGTAGGAATTATTTGGTGAATATATTGCTTTCCCACACTTACTAATTTGTAGGCCCCCTTTCCGAAATTCATACCTACGAAATCATGGTCCTCCAATGTTACACGATATTCCGGAGGACATACGGGTAACATTATCTCCCTCTCCCATAGGGTTGAAGAGTTTTGTCCCCCAAAGTTAGGTGCTGTGGATTCCTTCCTCTCTTGCAAGGCTGCTCGTTTTCGCTCATTTCAACATGCGATGAATTACAATTATTTGCGAAAACTTATGCACACATATGACACATAATGTAATTATAAGCACATACAATAAACATAAAACTACGAGTAAGATTATTATAATAATGTTCAATAAATATTAAATTCCTCCACCGAATCTAATTCTAAGTTTGACATTGACAGATAACATATGCACTGTATATATATATATATATATATGAATTCTTTCCGATAGTGACAGATTTCTTCAGCCGCCGTCTTCTCGGCGACACACAATATTTGCTCGGGTACGCGCCTCCGTTGGGCGATATGGTTTCGGTTTTGGGGCGTTCCCATCTCTTAAGCACTCAGCTAGTTTCTCAGAGTTCCTTTGGAGATCAGCCTAACCGACGGGAGTGATGTAGGCTAACACCATCTCCACGTTCAGTTCATATGGGTGCCGTGCCATTGCGCCGAGGAATAGTTCCTGGTAACATTCATCTTGATCGTTCGTCTTTCCGTCTGTAGTTTTACCGATCGAGTGTGCACCGTGAGTTTTTCGAAGTGAACGTCCACAATCCCGGCTGCGCACGATGAGAAAGCTTCGATCTCTACCGTAGCCAAGGGCTCGCATGCAAAACAGCCTGTTACCTTGATTTCTGCCTCCGTGAATTTTGGGCAGACAGTTCTGGTTTCGATCGAGTACTTGTACTTCTGGAATTGAAGATTTACCACTATAGGGGCTGAGTGTAACAGTTCCGAAACAAGTTGGCCATTTCCGTCAACCTTCAGTTGATGCCATGCTGATGCCATTGGTAAGGCGCTCTTTTTTTGTTCTATCATACTCAGTAAATACGACTGTTGTCGGTGGCATTTCATAGAGTCCTCATAATAGCTACAAGAAAACATGCTTTCGTCGAAGATAAAATTTTTCGACATCGATTCGTTGCTCTGCGTATCGCCGATATGTCCTTTCATCGGTCGTGAAGGTAAGCTTGCCCTTTCAATATAACTCTCTTGAGGGTTTCCCACTCGAGAGATCAGGTGGGTGTTCACGATTTGTGTAGGCTGGTCCAGTGATCCGACTACTTGCACTGTGATGCCCGTAGAGGTCGTGGCTTGGTTCTTAACCGTCAGAGTCTCTACGGTGTCGTTGTTGTGCTGTTGAATTAGTAGCTGATAACTACACTGCATCGATACTATTCTGCGTACGTCGTATGCTCGCAGGAAATCTGCTTCCAGCCATATTCGAAAGAAATGGCAATGTTGCGAGTCAATGATCCAGCATGACGTGGACCCACTGTCGGACGGCTGACAGCCTGTGATGCCGGGCCAGTCTAGCGATTGTTTTGTCAGTGCGTCAAATTGTTTTGATCGCACACATCCTTTTCCCCAATTGCAAGTCTCGTGATTTGCACAAACCAATTGGCTGAGATAACGCATTGTAGTCACGTGCGTAAAATAGTCTCTCGTCGTGTGCCAGATACAGTTTGCCTGCTGGTAGGTTACTTTCAAGGAAAAAAAAGTGTATGGTCATTTTCCTGGTCCGTAAACCATATGCATTGTTCATGCCCCAAATTCATTAGGGTTACCTGCGCATTAGTAGTTAGACGGCAGTTGTGCTCTACCTCTGAGTCCGTGCACTCCTTCACCTTTGATGCAACAATCGAATGTGCGTTACATTCCGCGGAAGTTCCGTTTACCAACAGAAATAAGCTCAAAAGTACCAGTCCGTGTAAAGGCGGTTGCGCCGCTGGACGGGCAACTTGCCTCTCCAAATATTCGTGCATCTGATTTACTCCGTTACGTAAAACATTTCCTGTTAGGGCTCCTGTCTTTACTGCCACAAACGTTGTTCCTCTGAGGAATCTATATGACTTCCAAAGAATTATTCCGACTCCACACAACAGCTTCCAGATGCTAATTACTACTTTCCTGGCATATAGAAAGGTTACCGCTGAAATTAAAACTAGCACAATATACACTACATAAGTGACTGCGTGGGGTAAACACTTTAGCTGTCGTAGCATCTCACGACACAGTATGCACTGTAGGGGTCTACACGTTGTTCTACCTACGATTTGCAAAGCACCCCTTAGGGTTTTTCCATCCGTGGTAACGAAAATCAAAGTTAGTTCCGCAGAAAGCTCTAGTAGTTCCGGTGGCAATGATGTCTGATACGGAGCGTTCCTTAAAGTGATAACCCGCTCCATACCTCGAACTCGAATCACCAGGGTTCCTGGAAGTGAGCTGGTGATGATTGGGTCGTTGTATGATACTTTGATATTTTCCCTTTGAAATACTGCCTCTTCGTCAGACAGCAAATGTCTCTGGTGACGGCGCCGAGGTAAAATATTAGTGCGCGGTTTTCCAACGCACTCTGTGAAAGAGATCAGCGCTGGGTTCGAACCGTAGTCCTTCCGCTTCATGTATCAGTGTAGATACTGCTGGCGTCAGGCGGCAGTTGCACGTAGTGACGGATTTATTCACACAGCTCGCCAGTGCACAATATTCGCTCGTTCCACTGCACGGTGCATCGGCTGTGCAGGCACAGTGTAAACCGTCTCTTGTGCACTCCATTAATGAAAGGGCTCCTTGTGGGTTCGGTTCCTGCTGAACGAAGAAATTTCTCGGTTCGATAAGCTCATGGTTGTGCGTAATGAATGTCCTCCAGGCTTTTCACGCACTCGTCGCATGAATGTGCATGACAAGCACTCCGCGGCATTCCTAGTTTCAAAAGTTCGGCACGAGATGCTACAGTGCACTGATATTTATCTCCTTGAAATGACAAAGTTCGTGATTAGCAGCTACTCCGCTAACTGTCCAGATTACCACGGCGAACGCAATCACGTTCATCTTGTCCATTTTATTGACGAATGTCACTCTCTTCAAATACCCTAAAAGTGGTAATGGTTCTGTCAACACTTGTCGGCCATAATTATCTCAAAACAAACATACACATGAAATCACTCCTTATCACCTCGGTATTTCTCTTTGCATGCATTATATACGCTTTACATTAAGAACTAGTAATATTTCCTTCGAAAAGCTCGTTTCACTCTGACCTACGAGAAGCGAGGGGTTTTTATGTGCATATTTATTTATATATATTTTTTTTTCGAAATTCCGAAGCGCATTCCATCCCAGGCTTCCCTTTTCTCTAATTGTATTTTTTTTTTTTTTTTCCTACTTGTAGGTTTTCCAACAACAACAACAACAACAAAAATAAAAAAAATCTCATCACTCGTGTTTCTTAAGCTTACTAAATTATAATTAAATAACGGTTATTTACTTCCCATGTATCTATTCTGCAGCTATTATTTCCATTCGCTGGTGCGTCTACTACTTCTAAAAGAAAAATTATTAATTTCCCTTTTCGTGTTTGTCGTATTGTCTACCAGATAGTACCCGCGTATAGTCGCTTATTTCCCTTTTACGTTGTTTAACTTAATCGTTAGTTCTTTGCTGAACTATTTCTTGCCATTTTATCTTTAGTGCTTTACTCTTTTTTTTTCTTCTCTCTCTTTTTTTTTCTCGCGTATTACCATTGTATTCTCATTCCTGGCTATTTCTGATTTCACGACCAGATGCTTTTCTCGTGTATTCGCAGGTGTGCGGCGACCATTTAAGTAACGCCGATGATTTCGGAAAATAGGGGATTTCCTCGAAAATGCTTGCGAGGGTCCCTTGGGCGATGTCACCCCTGCAAATTCGTCGATCCAAAAATTTTGGGTCGTTCCTGTGTTGACCGTTTCTCACGGCTCGAAATCTGAAACACCTGCGCTGATGCCTGTGGGTGTAAGTGAGCGCACAATAGCGTAGCCTCTTGCATGTTTTGCTTACATCGGAGGCTTCTTGTTTAGCCTATGTAGATGCATTCTGTGTATTCTATTACCTGGGGCTAATACCACTCCTCTAATTTCTGCAGGTCAGTGCTCAGTTCGCTGACGGATTTCATTGAAACAACACGCTTCTTTTGGTCTGGTGAACTTGTCATTCAAATTTCCTCTTCTGCTTTATCTCTTTTTTTTTTTTTTTTTTTTTTTTTTTTTTTTGGTATCGTTGCACCATGTCTGCACGTATTAATCCTCATCTCACCTCGTCGCATTTTTCGCATGCTCGACGCCAGTTGTGGTTTGGGAGAATCTGCAACTGCTCCTCGTGTGCTGCGGTGGTAGAGGATGGGGAGCTGGGCCTGGTGAATTTGTCATTCACATTTCCTCTTCTGCTTTACTCAACCTCTAACCTCACGATGTACCTAGTGCATTTCTACCTCGATTTCATTTCTATACTTTTCCTTCCGTTATACTTGCCTTCCTTATCAATTAAAACTGAATTTTCCTACTATCCACAAAACAAAACAAAAAAAATATAGTACTCGGATATTTCACTTCAAGGTAAGTGCTTTTTACTGTCATTTCGATAGGTTATGGTTAGGCTATGTTAGGTGACGTTTAGGCTACGCGTCGATCATGTTTGTTGCTACTTTCTTATACCATGTTTTGTTTCAGGTTCGCGTATTTTAATTGCTTTGAATACCTGCCATGGATGCTAATTTTGAACCACTGCATTATCCGATACGCTGCTAATCTCATTGCATTCCGTCGGTGTTTCCGCACGGCTATTTCTCCGCAGAAGGTGCTTACGTTTTTTTTTTTTTTTTTTTTCTCTAGTGATATATTACTCGGCCTATGCTTCAGAAAGTTTTGAGAGAAAAAATTAATTTTTTTTTCTTCGTCGTGCTGTGCTCCCGTTTATAGTTTCCATCCTTTGAAATGCTCGGCCGTTGCTGTACAAAATATCTTACCGAGCGTTCCCGTTCTTTTAACGATAAATTTTCCTTCTTTGCATTCTTGCTTCAAGATGGCGGCCCAAGATGGCGTCTTCCCATTCTTCCTTTTGCTCCTTACCAGCCAGTTTGTGTACGGGGTTTCTCAAACTGGAAACACGGTCCGTCCGTTCCTCTACTCTTGCAAGCCCTGTGCATGAGCGACGTCATTCTGCCTACGATTACCTTCGCTTATGCTCCTACTGCCTATCATTAATAAAATTTGAGCGGAAAATTATTATTTTTTTTTTTCTTTTTCTTTCTTCTCTTCCAACAAAAAATTATTTCTTTGTAAAAGGAATGATTGCTACCGTTCAGTCTTTCCTCTGAAATAAAAACATTGCTTCCTCCACAGGTTTTTTTTTTTTTTTTTTGCTGGGTGCTTAATCTCTGACCCATTCTTTCTCTTTTTTTACTTATGTAATGTATTTTCCTTACTTAATATTAATTTTTTCCTTATCGTAGCAAAACAAAAAATTTTTTTTTTTTAGTTTTCCGTGGTTCGTGTACTCAAAACTGGAAAGATTGCGATGCACGTACTAGGCTGCGGTCCTCCTATGAATATTATTAATTACTTCCTGCATATTCTTCCATGTTTATACACCATTTTCTAGCTAGACTCTTTTACGAATTATTTTCGATTACTGATCAGATCGCAAAAATTGTTTTTTTTTTTTTCTTTTTTTTTTTCACCTATCAAATTTATTTTCTGCTAAACGTTTACCGTGAAAATTCAGGGATCTTCCCACTTATTCCGCATCGCTGTTTCCTTTTTTTTTCTTTTTTTTTTTTCACAACACACACAATTTTTTTTTTCTTCGCCCAGCGTTCTTCCTACTTCCTCGGCTTAAACCAATGATTCCTGAGGTTTCGCCACGATTTTCCTCCACTGTGGATAAAGATTATTGACGGGTGCTCCTTCTGGTGTTCCTGCGCTTAGGTTTTCTTGAATGCGCTGCGACAAATAGCGGTCGGCTAAATCGAACCAAGAGGTTCCCTCTGGATTACTGGGTTGACTGAGACTTTTCAACATTCTATTTACAAAGCTAGTATCTTCCGGCTGCTCAAGTCTTTCGGTCGAGTCGCTGACCACAATTTCCTTTGGGTATGTGCGATTCGGGCCTATTTCCAAAGTGTTGGGCCCTTGTGAATTTGCTGTGGGGTGTATTGCTGCTGTTTGCTGAATTCTGTCCTGCGAACGTAGTAGATATGGATCTCTAATAACTCTTTGGCGCGTTGCTTCTTGTGTTTGTCGGCTGCTGCTTTCCTGATAGGAATCCTGTGACGGTATGGTCTCCTCCGTTGGTTCCGCGATTGCCTGTGTGCGCCTCGGCTCTTCAACATGTTGCAAGGGCGGAGGTACTTCCCTGTTTGTCTCCCTTCGCGCTGAACTCGACGTAGCGGGCGGCGAATTTATCGGTACTCCGATGTTGGGCGGTTTACTTACGGGCGGCATTGCTCTACTGCTTGTCGGGTGCGGCATGACTACTCTGGGAAAATCGACCCAATCCAGATAGTCGTAGTCCTGTGTGCTCTCCGATCCGTCGTCAGAGAAATCCTGCGATTGTCTGGGTACTTGTACCTCTATATTGTCCTGTACCGGTGACTCTGCTATAAGCTGGGGTAGGCGTTCAGTCCGCTTGAAGACTCGATTTTTATGCACGGTCTGATATTTGTTCGGATTTTCGACTGACCTCAACTGAACATTTACTGGGGTGGGGAACGAAACTATCTCCCAATCTCCGCAGTTAGTTCGAGCTAGCTTACGCGATAAATGTGGCTGTGAAAAGGGTGTGCAAAAAAATACTCTGTCGCCTAAATGTAGATTCTTTTCCGCAGCGTGCCTGTCTGCATACTTCTCTTGTTTCGCCGCAGCTTCTTGCAAATTTCCGTATACAATTGGTTGAATTTTCGCCAATCTGGTCTTCTTATTGAAGTGAATGGGGCGATTTGTGAGGTTAGCTATCAATACGGGTATGATGCCTGATTTGTCCAGCGTGTTTACTGAACGACCCAAGCGTACTTTTCCTGGGCGTATCTTTCTAACGGCTGTACTAGCACCTGGTTAACCTGACATCCCGAAAATTTCCCACATCGGATCCGAATAACCCTTTCCGAATACGGTGGGATGAGTTCCTTATGGACGGTCCTTCCTATCTTGGTTACGTCGGGGTTAATGGGATTGGTCCTTTCCGCTGAAGGCACGGACAAGACCTGGGTTCGAATTTTCGACTGACGTGCTTTTCCTTTAAAATTTCTTTTCCGGTTATTCCTTCCTCTACCGTACTCTGCCCTAGCTAAATTTGCTCTGCTTTCCCGTTTCAAAATTCCTTTTCCTGCGTCGAATACGTATCCGTGCTCCTTCAATAGATCCCAGCCTAAGATTAGAGAATAATCTTGATGCAACTTCCGCTGAGTAACGTGATAGGGATGTAAAATGGTTTCTCCTCCGATTTCTACCGGTATCTCATAGCACTGAGATGTAGGTAAAGTGTTTCCAGTAATGCCTTTCACTAAAACTGCTGATCCTAAGTCACGTATACGAATCTTTCCCTTTATCTCCTTTAATAGTGAAGCACAAAAGATTGAGATACAAGCTCCGCTGTCGATGAGTGCAAACGCGTGAGTATCTCCTATCCTAACTTTCACCAACGGGAGTGCTCCATCACCTCGGACGTAACAATTTGTTAAAGTAACTCCACGGACCTTATTATAATTCCGGCCAAGGGCGGTCCCCTTATCTTGACCCGAAATTAGTTTAAAGGACGCGAATTTTGCCTGGAATACCTATTGCAATCTCTTCCTGGTGCATCCTCTTCAAAACGAACGCGGTTTTCTCTTCTGTTCCCCAAATTCCTTGGATTCTGTGGGACGTGAGCGTCCTGTCGGTAAGTGGCGCTGTAGTTCCTGTAGGAGCGATACTGATTACCGCGGCGGTCGCCAGGGAGAAGTTATTCTTGCTGTCGCGGGTACGAAGGGTTGGGTGCCCTGTCCCACGAACCTCTTTGAGCTTGCTGCGATGGTTGCGTATAAACTGCTCCTTCCCGATTGTTCCGATAACAAAATCGCTTGATATGGCCAAAATCGCCGCAGTTATAGCAGATGGCCGAAGTAATGTCTACGTCGGGTAAATTTCCCCCAGATTCATAATTAGCGCTCTGAAATTTCTAATGCGATTTACGTGCGTCCGGTGCGAATTCTCTGCTTTCCTTAGCCTTTCCCTCAAATTTTCTGCCTCACTTTTCAGAGCGTTCACCTGCATCTCATGAGTTGCTAGCTGCTTCGCCATCATAGAACACAAATCGGCTATCTGGTCCGTTGAATTGCTCTGTTGCCCTTGTGAAGTCCCTGGGATCGAACTCGATTCCTGCTGTGCATCGTAAGCGTTAACGTCCCGGTCTAATAAGAGATTGTGAGACTCTTCGGCCAGCGCTCTCTGAACTGCTGCCTGAAAATTTTCCGGGGCGAAGGATAAAACCGTGCGCCTCAATTTGGGGTTTAATCCATTCAAAAACTGCGACATTTTAGTGCTGTCTACCAGTCCTCGCACTTGCTCATTTTCTAAATCCATCGTCTCCATGTAGGAATAAGCTAAGCCGTTAAGACGAGCTACATACTCGGCCACCCGTTCTCCTGGTTTTTGTCGGCAAGTCGTAAATTTCTGCATTCTCACGGTAACCGGTTGCAATGCGTCGAATCTTTGTACTATCGCCTGCTTAAATCGTTCGTACTCGGTCTCCCTCCTAATATCGACGGCCTCCGAAAGAAAGTGACTGGCAGCTCCTTTGAATTTTGCTTTAGCTGACAAAATTTTAACGGCGTCGTTCCATCCTGACAGTTCGGCGGTGCTCTCCAACGTTTCGAAAAAATTGACGTGCGGTCAGATTTTCATCCGATCCGCTGAATGTGGGGATATACGCCAACATTCCCGCCATTATTGGTACGTTCTGCGGGGCTACTACACAATTTTCTGACACGGCTTCCCCTTCTAGAGTGCCCTGAAGATCGTTCTCCTGGTTCTGTTGATCAACTATGCAATTTTCCGAAACAAAATTCTGTTCACCGTTGCTCTGTTCTCCGTTCTGTTGGTTAGCCATATATTTATTCTTTAACCTTACAAACTTAAATTCCCACGGCTCCTACTATATGCTTCGTAATCTCGTAAAGTCACATAAAATTAGAAAATTCCGGTGAAGCTACCACGTAAAAATAAAAATTCACTCTAACGTAACTCGCTGCTTCGTCTGCTAACCCGCTTGACTTATGATCAGAAAACAATTGTCTACGAATAAAACGATTAACGTTCCTAGCTTACTCATAAATTGCATTCGGCTTTCAACTTAACTGTACCTAACTCGCGACACACTTAACAAAATTCCCTCAAAATATGCACATATACAACCAGCACTTCACACTAAGATATGTAATAAATTTGAACGTCTTAAATATATATATAAATACACTAGAAACATTTGAGATCAAATTATGCACTTGTAACAAAATTAATACGATAACCACTTTTTCAAGAAATTAGAACCACACCTCAAATACTTATGCTGACTTCCTAAATTCATTAAATTTTAGTGTACTAGCAATAACCTCTGTCTACTTCCCTTGGTGGATGCAATCCCACATTTAAAGCACAATAAATCACACTTCCATAAACACTATTTTCATTTCAAAAATTTGTTCCAGCATTATCCAATTATTACTCCTACCAATTCTTCTTGCACTAGTCCTTTTTATTACTCTTTCCCAAATATTAATCCACTTAACTACTCTCTGTCTACACTCCCAAGTACCTCTACACATTTAAATGCACAATAAAACACACACTTAGATATTACATTCCCTTTTAGTCTTCCAAACAAATCAAGATTACTGCTTAACCTTCTATTAGCTCCTATATCTTGCAGAAAAAAAAAATTAATTCCTCTTATCAATAATTAACCTGCCTATTCCTTCTTAAATTATCAGTTTCTTATCAATGCATCAACACACATAATAAAATCACACTTCAATAATAATGCACTTTTGATTTTAAAATATATATCACCACAACTTCTCATCACTACTCTTCTATCAGTGCCTCACCGTTAAATTATACATTCCCCAAGTTATCAATGAACCTATTATTCCTCCTAGTTACCGATTTAAAATCACAACACTCAAATGCACAAATAAACAACACATCAAAAAAAATTTCACTTTGATTTGCAAGGAATTTTCCCTTGATTTTCAACGATAAATCAAAATTATTCATGAATTACACTTGTATAAATTTATTTTCTCCGTACTATTAATTTTCATGTATTTTCTGTAAGATTTCATCTATTCATTTGCTAAATTAGCAGTATCACTCTTATTTGTTTTTCTGCCTATTTCCTTAGAAATTTAAATTTATTTCAGCATAATCTGATTTCCTGCAACTTATTTACTTGCATTTCACCTTCACTATTTTTTTTTTGAAGTTAAAATCTTGCTACAATTTCCTTAATTTTTCTATAAAACCTGCATCTTGTTACTCAGAATTGAAGGGGAGATAATAGAAACACATCGCATTATTCTGCTAATTCTGTATACTTGATTAATTATCCTGACCACCGAAAACAAATATTCTTTTTTTAACCACAGGATCAAAGAAATCCTGGTCCTAGCACAAATTTTATATTAATTAACCAAAGAACTGAAAAATCCTGGTCACACGGCACCAGTTTTATATTACCACCCCCTACTCGATGTGAGGGCGAACCATCTGCTGCGTCCTATTCGCTGCAGTGGGATTAATTATTAAGAAGGCCGTTAATTTTCGTAACTCTTTACTCTCTATTATCTTCCGCCTATGGGTGTCTACCGTGAAGTTGGGTTCCCTTAATGGAGGGTCTCCAAGTTCAGGGTTGACGGGTGCATTGCGTTGTGTTTCATATGGGAGAACATGGGAGACCCATATTCCTCCATATGCCGCTTGAAATTTAATAAACTCATGTCAGATTTGGACCTTTTATTTTCCTGCGACTGGGTTTGCTAAATGTTAAAAAGTTATTTTCTTCTTAAAATCTTGGAGTTGTTACTCTACCAAAACTTTACGATTGTTCTACTTAATTATTCAGGTTAAAATAAACAAAGATTCACTTATTTTGAATTTTCAAAGATTTGAGAAACTCGGGTAAATTTCATTATAAAATACAGAATTTATTTTCATTTGTGTTTCCTTAAAATCTATTACACTGATCGGTGGAGATTTCTATTAATTTAAACCAAAATATATTTTAAGTTCATTATGCTTTTTGATATTCGCAATCATATTTTAAAGTTCACCTTCCGCAAAATATAAGACACATTATGTTATTCAGCACTTGCAAGAGATTAAAATTATCTTTTCTACCGAGGATGTATAGGAGACAAAATCATGATCATGCTAACGAGATATTGGGAATTATGAAATTTTTCTCACCAAATTCTTTTCTTTTCATCTATTTCGTTGTCGTCCGGTATTACTTATAGGTATAAAGTCTATGGTTGGGACCTCATCCGGTCCTGCTGAATGCACACTGCCCGCATAAGATCACTCGATGCTTCACCCAAAATTTGCGTAAAAACCTCTCAGGGAAAAACATCATACTTCCCTTCACCTGAAATCAACTTGCTCAATTTTTTAGCGTCTTCTCAGGAGAAAAGCTCCTAACTAAATTCTTTCTGCGATATTCTGCCCAGGATTCATCTAGAGTCCATCTTTCCTCTCTGCGTTCACCCAGAAATAGCAGTCATCATTCCATCCCGTGTTCTCTCCAAATCATCTCCGCCTAAAAAAAAACTTTTTCTCTCGTCTATGTTTAAGGGGTTCGGGGGTGTTCCTGTCCTACCCAAATGGTTCTCCCTTATTGGTTGGGCCGCTTTTCCTCGCTTCGGCATTGGTTTACATCCCTGTATGGGAATCCCTCCGATTCGTTGGCAAAGGCTTGAGAACATCGAGTTTTCTTGAAGATGAATATTCCTTTATCTTGTCAACTGCTCCGCGGGATGTCCGCGCTGCCTTAGAATTTTCACGTACGCTTCCTGTATGACTCTTTCTGTTGGTGTCAACCAGTTACGCCCACTACGAGAAATATGCCCTGTTCGTTGCCCGCTAGCGTGCGTAAAACGTGACTTCGTTAATAGCGAAAGGTCCAGTAAATTGGCCCCCACCTGTGATTGCGAGCATTTCATTCTCGTAGCGTTGCTTGCTAAAACCTCCGAGTTTTCTCTTTACTAACCTAGGGGTGTGTTTCGTGCGTATTCTTACTGGAATTTCCGGAGAGCTCGGGGAACACAAAAATAAAATAAAAAAAAACAATTCAAAAGAATGATGAAAAAAAAAATAAGGAATTTCCTCTCAAGAAAGAAATCTGCTCAGCCAGGTCTTAGAAAAATTATGAAATAGGTATTATAATTATCCTCTTAGAACGCCTGTCCACATTATGCTTCTCGGATTTTCTTTCCCAATTCCCGCGCTCTCTAAATTGTTTACTTGTAACTACTCTTCCTCGTTTAACTATTTCCTCGTACTATGCGATACCGTAGGAATTATTTGGTGAATATATTGCTTTCCCACACTTACTAATTTGTAGGCCCCTTTCCGAAATTCATACCTACGAAATCATGGTCCTCCAATGTTACACGATATTCCGGAGGACATACGGGTAACAATTATTCATAAATTTATTTTTTTTAACGTACGATTGTTTTTTTTTTTTTTTACCTTAATGGAACTTCACTTTTTCAACGAGTGTACCAACTTAAAGGCGCTTTCCAAAGTTTCGAGCTGTCCTTGTCTTGAAAAGCGATTGCTGAATTAATATATTTACCCGTTCATATCACATTCTGTTATATTTTTAACGTTGTATCTTTCCTTTCCGCTGTCCGAAGCTACATTTGTTTTAAAGAGGAAAGCTATTTTATTGTACTTCTCGTTATTTTTAGAAGTGATTTCTTCCAGTCTTGTGTATTCAACTCATGGATGAGTACATTATATCCACATAGCGTTGCTTTTTTTCCCCCAACATAACGTTTTTTTAATGTTTTTCCAGGACTGTTGTTTCAAGCGGTTTAGTGTATGTTAAAACGAAAGATTACACTGAAATTATTTCTTGTTATTCATGGGAATGAAGTGGGTGAATTTCTTGGCTGTAATCTAGTATTTCATGGCTTAATCTGATATCTTCGTCGACGTGGCATTCCATTAAGAAATTAATTCGCCTCTCTACATATGCTTTTTTCCCCTTAACATCCACTAAAATAATACGATGGCGATAGCGTCGTCTTCAACTAACTGATACCACGAGAGACACAGCACCTGTTGCTTCTGCGCATGCGCCGTTCCGTTGCTTCCACCTGGTGTTGGGGTTTCATCGGTTGCCAGCTACGGGCCACCAGTGGCACTTGCTTGGTGGCCCGCAATTCACGGCGATGCTGCAGGGCCATCAATGGCTGCCAACTGATTGCGCTGCCACCAACGGACTGCTACCGTGCCGTGAGCGGCAAATTTCAGCCAGCAGTGATCCATCACTGCCAGCTGGCGGCCAGCAGTTTCCCAACACTTGTGTTTTTGCTGGGGTGAATCCTCAGCATTGTGCGGGGCTCCATGAAGCAACCTGCCATGTAGTTTGGCAGTTAATCACATGTGAGTCTGGAGAATTCGAGGCCGCTGTGGTGCAGTGGTAGCATGTCTGGCGCGTAACTGGAAGACACTGGGTTCGATTCCCGGTGGCGGTCGATGATAATTTTTCCGAGACTCACTTATTAACGTGGAAACAGCGACGATTACTGTATGGTTTGATTGTATGTTTAACGACCACCGTGAGCAACTCGATTTGCTATAAGCAGCATCCCGTTCCTTATTTATGGCCACCAACTCCAGGGAAGGGAGGAAGCCAGGGCCGTAACACAAACACAATATCCATGCCTCACGGGGATTCGAACCCGGAGCTACCTCGGACGAATGGTCAGAAACCAGCGCTTAGCAACTGGGGCGGCAATATCATGTTCACGGTAAAAATTCTGCAATGGCAATGTGCTGGACATATTGCAAGAAGAACTGACCGCCGTTGGATAACTGAAATACTAGAGCGGATAGCAAGGGATAAGAAAAGACCCAGAAGAAGACCATGTGGGAGATGAGTGGACGAAATTCGTAATCATGCCGGAGTTCCACGGAGAAGAATGGCTCAAGAGATGAAGTTGTGGTAGAGACTTAGGGTGGCCTTTATCTAGCAGTGGATAAGAAGTGGTTTATGATGAAATAGGTGGATGTGTAACGGTTGTCGCATTTAGTTTTTGCTCTCCTTTGATTTTCGTAATTACTTACCCGTGGTAAATAAAGATTTCATTGCATTTCTGTGTGTGTGCGTGTGTATTGCCGAAGCACTCTGGTGTTTATTATAGACTTTTAGGTGCATTGGTAATGGATGATTCATTTGAGCAGTACGCGTCCTTAATTTCACTTGTTACGCTCTCTGAGAGAATACAAAAATCTGGTGTATAGGAAGGGAGGTGTCGTAGAAAAGTATTAGTTGTTGCTGGCATGCAGTAGAACAAGACAGATTTCTTGAGCATATGTTTCTTCTCCGTTAGGAAAACACAGCCAAAATAGAAACAAATGGCTGCTGGGACCCCACCGAAGGAAGGGCGTTAAAATGAGTGACTGATGTTAATCCGCCTTTAGGAAATCAACATCCCTCACCGCAGAAAACTAGCCACTCCAGAAGAGAGTCGCGAGTGCTATTAAGAGAGAGCCGAGAATGAAACACGCAACTGACACATGTCCGTAAACAACTGCGTGTTGTTTGCGCTCGGCGGAAATAAGCAGCACCCGATTCCATTAGGAACGCTTCATTTTCCCCAGTTCTTTTTCCTGAAGACTTTCTCGCCAGGCAGGAAATCGTTCTTCGCTGTTAAAAAAAGGAACATATCATTCTTCACTCACAGATCCATATTATTTACGCATCATTCGGCAACTTTTAATTCTTTCGCTGAAAAGACTTGCTGGAAATGAACTTCCAAGTTGAATTGATTTTTAAAACTCAATGCAAACGAGCTATGGAATTGCTAACTCGTTAATTTTAATTATCCGATCGGAGCCTCAGGCAGATACTTTGTTTAGATTAAAAGAAATATATATTTATTTATTTAATTACTTGTGAACAAGATAGAAAATATTTTTATTTATTTATTTAAATACTTGTGAACAAGATAAAAATTATTTTTATTTATTTATTTAATTACTTGTGAACAAGATAAAAATTATTTTTATTTATTTATTTATTTATTTAATTACTTGTGAACAAGACATGGAGGAGACAGGCCCAAGACAGACAATTGTGGAAGAAATTTGGCGAGACCTTCATCCAGCAGTGGATTGATAATGTTTTGGGAATAAACGAGGAGCAAGCCATCGTTGCACGATATATGAAGACAAATGGTCAGAGATGGATAATTTAAAAACATTTATTTACAGTTAAAATAAATGAAATAAAATGACCACATCAGATCTTTCGACACCACTTTGGCGTCATCAAACATCTGATGATGACGCCAAAGTGGTGTCGAAAGATCTCATGTGGTCAATTTATTTCATTTATTTTAACTGTAAATAAATGTTTTTAAATTACCCATCTCTGACCATTTGTCTTCATATATCGTGCGAAGATGGCTTGCTCCTCGTTTATTCCCAAAGTATCAAATTGCATGAATATTCTGCAAGTCACCGGATTAATAATGGTTGATGATAATGATGATGATGATGAATACGATAAAAACTATTTTTATTTATTTATTTATTTACTTGAGAATAAAGCATGGACGAGACAGGCCCAAGACAGACAATTGTGGAAGAAATTTGGGGAGACCTTCATCCAGCAGTGGATTAAAATGGTTGTTGTTGATGATGATGATGATGAATAAGATAAAAACTATTTTTATTTATTTATTTAACTAGTTGTGAACAAGATGTGTGGTTCGACGTGCCATTCCTAAAAGAGCCTGCCGCCCCGGTGGCGCAGTGGTCTAAGCGATGGTCTCTGATCATTCGTCCGAGCGGGGTCCGGGTTCGAATCTCCGTGAGGCATGGATGTTGTGCTTGTCTTACGGCCCTGGCTCTCTCCCTTCCCTGGAACCAGTGACCCTAAATTAGGGACGGGCGACTGCTAATAGCCCATTGAGTTGCTCACGGTGGTCGTTAAACCTCCAATAAAAAAAAAGAACCTTACAACTCTAAACGAGTCCAAACGTGCACTGTAAAGAATTAGTGGTGTAAAATCGAGGAAAAATTCCTGAAAATAACGTGCAGCAAAGTTGCCGGTAGGTCTCCAAATTTTGACGAAATTTCCATTTTGATTGATTTTCCGTTTTTCGTTGTCACTTATTCCGTTTTCCTTTTTTGTTGCTGTTGTCTTTGATTTGTTTTTGTTTTTTCAGAAAAGTCAGTTTCGGGTTTTTCAGTTTTATTTATTTATTTATTTATTTATTTATTTATTTATTTATTTATTTATTTATTCTTTTATTTTTTTTTGCAGAAATTTCCCGAGTTTTTAAAAAAATATCGATTTTGACTTTTCCAGTAATTTTATAAGAAATTTTTCTAACGTAAGAAATGAAAGAATCTCCTCCCTAGTGGGGTTCGAGGCATGGAGGAGAGCTACTGACTGATCTATATAGTTTAAATAAGATCTGTCGATACACGTTTAAGGTAGAAATGGCGACTGGAATCGCGCGATGATGAAATATTTTTCGCAAATAATGCGGTTTAATCGGTCATTTTATTTTCTGTATGAGCATATTATTTTTTGAAATAGGTTTACGATAGTTTTTATTTTTTCTATAGGAGGACTTATCACAATTTACATTTACTTTTCATCATGATTTTTGGAGGCAACAGAGTGTTTTGAAACTTGATATTTTTTTAAGCTCACAAGGACTTTTAATTATGTTTAAAAAAGGTGAAAGGTACAACTGCATAGTGTTTTATTACACAAAAACCCCAAATAAAAAAATTGCAATAATTTTATTTATTCTATAGGAGGACTTACTCTTTTCTTCATCATGATTTTTTGAAGTAACAGTGTTTTGGAGCTCGAGATTTCACTTTTAAAATATTTGTACAGATTTTTAGAACGTTTTTCATAAGAAATTACAGAAAGTAAAATAAGCTCAAAGAATTGAAACGGGCAACAGCGTGTTAGATGAAAACAAAAGAAAAATCTTTTGCAGTTAAATATCGTCAATTAAGAAAATGGCGCATGTAAAGAAGCTGTGGATAGAAGGTAATGTTTTTGCTCTTTACGAAGAGAAATATTCATATTCTATAAACAAGTTAGTAAAATCATGCAATGCATCCCAGCAAAAACAGTCTTGCTGGCCCAGCACTATGTTGCCGCTGCCGAACCGTCAGTAAAATGTCCGGGCGGCCAACAGAAGGGCCAGCAGGTTCAGGCCAACAGCTGGCACCCCATCAGTTGTCATATGCCACAACAGGGCCATCAGTGGTCCATCACAGGCAGTAGCTGCCACAAGTGGCCCTGCAAGCACGTGCCAGAAATGATGGCTAGCCTAATGTAGTCCGTTAGTGTGCCGTTAGTGGCAGCCGGCAACCATGTGACGTAACTGGTGGCTTGCCGAATCTTGTCCGCCAATTTCTCAGTAGTAGCCATAATAATAATAAATAAAAAAAAAGCATAGATAACAGCAGTTTCCCAAAGCTACAATTTTTTTTTCTGTACCCTTACGAAGCTTGTGAATTAACGCACTGCGCTGGGGAAATTTTTTCAACAGATCGGAAAAACACCCGTTTGTAGCTGAGTAGAATTGATCGGTTGCGTGATAGCTGAGCTCTCAACCGACCGGACTAATAAGTCACGTTCGAGCATGTGCTTAAAGCTATCTGTTTGGCATGCAATGTGTAATCGAATTTTTCATAAAAGTCAGTTTCATATAATTGATAAATTAATTTTTTCAACGTAACGATTTTTTTTTTTTTTAGCTTAAGGGAACTTCACTCATTTTCAAGGCATGTACATCCTTAGAGTCGCTTTCCAAAGTTCTATACTGTCCTTGCCGTCTTGAAAAGAGATTGTTGAATAAATATATATTTACCCGGGTTCATGTCACATTCTGTTACATTTTTAACGTTGTGTCTTTCCTTTCCGTTGTCCGAAGCTACATTTGTTTTAAAGAGTAAAAGATATTTTATTGTACTTCTTGTTATTTTTAGAAGCGAATTCCTCCCAGTCTTGTGTATTCAACCCATGGATGAGTACACCACATAGCGTTCCTTTTTTTTTTCTTTCAAATAAGTAATACATTTTGTACGCGTATAATTCTTTTTTTCCCAACAAACGGTGTTTTAATGGTTTTCCAGGATATTTGTTTCAAGCGGTTTCAAATTTTTTCTTGTTATTCATCCACTCCATTGCATGAATTGTTATTCATGGGAATGGAGTGGGTGTATTTCATGGCTGTAATCTAGTATTTCACGGCTTAATCTGATATCTTCGTCGACGTAAAATTTCATTAGGAAATTAATTCGCCTCTCCACATATGGATTTTTTTCTTAACATCCACTAAAATAACACGATGGCGATAGCATCGTCTTCAACTAACTGGTACCATGAGAGACACAGAAAGTGTTGCTTCTGCGCATGCGCAGTCCCGTTGCTTCCACCTTGGTGTTGGGGGGTTGCATTGGTTGCCAGCAATGGGCCACTAGTGGCACTTGCTTGGAGGCCCACAATTCACGGCGATGCTGCAGGGCCATCAATGGCTCACCAACTGATAGCGCTGCCACCAACGGACCACTACCGGGCCGTGAGCGGCAGATTTCAGCCAGCAGTGACCCATCACTGCCAGCTGGTGGCCAGCAGTTTCCCAGCACTTGTGTTTTTGCTGGAATTGATTATGATACGCTTTCCAACACACCAGAAATCGTGCGCAGACAAACCCTCCTACCTACCCTGACTATTGAGTCGTTCAGTATACCTCCGGAACAACATACTAAAGTTTTGTCGCAATAGAAGCATTTTTACTCAAGTTATGAGGATAACGGCTGCGGAATAAATCTCGCTCCTGTGCTCTGACTTTTGACCCTATTTCGATGATATTCAACAGAACCGGTTCAGTATACTTCCGGAACAACAAGATAAAGTTTTGTCGCAATCGAAGCATTTTTACATAAGTTATGACGCATAAGGGCGATGGAATGGATCCCGCTCCTATGTTCTAAACTTTGACTCTATTTCACCCATTTTCAACAGGATACGTTCCCAGGGTGTCTCCTACCACATACCAAGATTTCATTGAAATCGAATCATTTTTACGCGAGTTATCGTGCTGACAGACAGAGAGACAAAGCTAGAACATACATTGATGTTCAAAATCAAGAAAATTTGCCCATTTTGTCGAATTTCTGAAAAACTAATGGGCACATTTCAATGAAATTTGGTATGGATACACAGTTATATAAGAGAAAAAATTATACCATACAACAGTCATGGTACGCACTCATGATCGTCAGTGAGGCTCATCAGCGCAGGAATGTCCAAAATCCACGTTGCAAGATCGAACAAAAAATGACTCTAATATGGGGTATGGTCCCCTCTCACAGTCATGCAGCTCTCACAGCATGACGTCATACTGGAAACGAGGCAGTTGATGAGTCCCTGTGGTAGTCGGTTCCACTCCTACGCAGTTTTCAGCTCCTGGATGGTTCTCGGAGGGAGATGGCGAGCTGCAATTGCCCTCCCAAGAGCGTCCCAGACATGTTCGATAAGGTTTAGGTCTGGCGACCTGGCTGGCCAATCCATCCGGCGAATATCCTCACTTTCGAGATAATCGTCGACCAGATGAGCCCTATGTGGACGAGCGTTGTCGTCCATAAAAAGGAACCGAGGGCCAACTGCGCCCCTGAAAAGTCGAACATAGGACTGTAAGATCTCATCCCTATACCTCTCAGCAGTCAGGGAGCCTCTGTCAAACACATGGAGAGGTGTGCGATCGTCCAACATGATGCCTGCCCAGACCATGACACCTCCGCTGCCATAGCGGTCCCTTTCCCGGATATTGGAGGAAAGCTATCGGGTCCCAGGTTCTCTCCAGGTGAAGGTACGTCGAGAATCAGTGTCTAGGCTGAATTGTGATTCGTCTATGAAGAGAACGTTACCCCACTGAAGTCTGGTCCAAGGCTTATGTTTTCTTCACCATGCTAAACACGCTCTCTATAGTGTGCTGAAGTGAGCGGGACGCAAACAGCGGGTCTTCTGGCAAAAAGCCTTCTCTCATGAAGCCTTAGGGAAACAGTAACCCTTGAAACTAGGGTTCCAGTGGCGGCATGCAGCTCACGAGATAGCTGTGCAGCTGTAGCAGTCTTGTGGCTCCTGAAAGTGCCAAATAACGATCTTCATTGGCCGTCGTGGCTCTTGGACGACCTTGCCCAGGCATTCTCGATATAGATCCGGTGTCCTTAAACTGTTTTCACAATTTGCAGACGACACTGGGCGTTACATTGAGCTCTGTAGCAACCTGCATTTGCGATTGCTCTGCTTCCAATCTACAGACGATTTTCCACCTCATTCCGTCATCAATACGTTCGTGGCAACTCTTTTTGCCTGATTGCTTGTGAAATTGAATCAACTCCTGCAAGAAACACAACGAATGTCGCCTAGGAGTACGAGCGAACTAATCGCGAGAAAAGCCACGTGTGCTTTTCATGCCCTCCGCTGTCACAGCTCCACCCACACGCACGCGTAAGCTTACGCATTCGACACTGCAAATTCGCATTCTTATTCGGCAGCATAATTTGTACCTTTGGTTCCGTACTTTTTGTGAAAATCGACAAAATGTGCAAATTCTCTTAATTTTGAACACCAGTGTATATACCTGAAATCCCGCGCAGACAAACCCTCCTCTCTATCCTGATTATTCATTCGTTCGGTATACCTCCGGAAAAATATACTAAAGTTTTGTCTCAATAAGAGCGATGGAGTGGATCCCGCTCCTGTGTCCTGACCTTTGACCCCATTTCGCCCATTTCCAATAGGGTTCGTTCCCAGTTTGTCCCCTACCATATACTAAAATTCCATTGAAATCGAACCATTTTTATGCGGGTTATCGTGCGGACAGGCAGACAGACGGACAAAGCTGGAGCATATACGCTTCTTCAACCTACGGTTGGAAAGCGTAACAAGAAAGATGACACCGAATTTTCGGGTGTAATAAGCACGTCTTTTGAATCCGTTCTGACGCAAATTAAATTTATGAAAGCTATTCAAAGTCAATGGAACCGGTATGGAAAACAATAGATCCGACGAAAGAAAAAAGATTTTGAATCGGGTTTACGAACTCTTAGAAACAGAGATATCGGCAAAAATAAGATGTGACTTTACGTCCCCTAGTGGGAAAACCATGCATTATTTTAGGAAGAAAATATTCTCAAAAGGTTTATCCTTATAGGCGGTATCGGTCGAAGAAAAACAAATTAGTCGAGTTTTCAGATGCCCAGATTTTGCAACAAATACTTCAGAGGCAGAAATTAACACTTATGACCCCTGGTGGCTGAACCATTCTTTACCAAACATTAGAAATTATGTGAAAAATATTTTCCACCAGGTCTTGTATGCGATACAGGAAGAATTTTCAAATCAGAGCTTTAGGAGCAGAAATAACGCAGAAAACGCAATTTTCCTTTGTGCCCCCTAGCGGAAAGTCTATGATTTACTTGAAAATTTTGAATTTATAAGAAAAACATTAAGCATCGGAAACACTATCAAATAAAGAAGGAATTTTTCAATTCGTACTCTTAGAAGTAGGATATTGACAAAAATAAGATATACATCTACGCCCCCTGGCGTAGAAACCATGCGTTTTTTCAAGAAGAAAATTTTCCTAAAAAGTTTGCCGACATGAGTAGTATCGGTCAAGAAACGACTTTTTTTTTCAATCGAGATTTTAGAAGCTCATATTTTGCTGCAAATACAACAGAAGCGGAAACTAAGGCTTACGCAAACTGGTGGCCAAACCACTTCTTACAAAAATTAGAAAATATGTGCAAACGATTTCCCACCAGGAGCCAGGTATGCGGTGCAGAAAGAATTTTTCAAATCGGAGATTTAGAAGCTGAGATATAGGGGGAAACGCAATTTACCGCTACGCCCCCTAGCGGAAAGTCTATGAATTACTTGAAAATTTTGAAATTATATGAAAAACATGTCACACGGACAACACTATCCAACAAAGAAGGAATTTTTCAAATCGGAGTCCTAGAAGTAGAGATATTGGCAAAAATAAGATGTACATCTACGCCTCCTGGAGGAGAAACTGTGGAATATTTTAAGAAGAAAATATTCCGAAAAGGTTTATCGATGTGAGTGGCATCAGTCCACGAAAGAATTTTTTCAATTGATATTTTAGAAGCTCTGATTTTATGGCAAATACATCAGAAGCAAAAATTAACATTTACGCCCCCTGGTGGCCAAAGTATTTATTACCAAAAATTTGAAATTATATGCAAAAGATTTTCCATCAGGAGATGTACCCGCTGAATAAAAGATTGGCCGCCCCGGTGGCGCAGTGGTCTAAGGCGCTGGCCTCTGATCGTTCGTCCGTAAGGGGTCCGGGTTCAAATCCCTCCCGGTCAGGCATGGATGTTGTGTTTGTCTTACGGCACTGGCTCTCTCCTTTCCCTGGAACCAGTGACCCTAAATTAGGGACGGGTGACTGCTTATAGCCCATTGAGTTGCTCACGGTGGTCGTTAAACCTCCAATAAAAAAAAAAAAAAAAAAAAGATTTTTCAAATCGGAGTTTTAGAAGAAGAGTTATCGGGGAAAATTTAATTTACTTTTACGCCCCCTAGCGGAAAATCTATGTATAATTTGAAAAAGTAATTATATCTAAAATACTCTTCGACATAAGTGGAATCGAAAGATAAAATAATTTTTTCAAACGGATGTTTAGAAGCAAATATGTGAAATAAAACGTATTTTTGAATTTGACATCATCTGCATTTACGCCATCTACCGGCGAAATTGTACATCGTAAAAAAAAAAAAAACGAAATAAAGGATCATCATTTGCATATTTTAAGCTTCCCAATGCAAAAGGAATTTTTCAAATCGGACTAATAGTTGCAGAGATGTCGTGGGAACAGACGGACGGACGGACAAACCGATAACAGAAGCACGATCTTTTTTTACAAAAGACGTGCTAAAAAAGGTCCATTTACTACCGCAAAAGAGCAGAAAAAGACTTACAAACTTGGTTCCAAAGAATCCAAAGAAAGTTTCAGTAAGGGATTCATGATTATTGCTGGTTTCTCGTACAATGGACAATTAAAGTTAAGAA
Source organism: Macrothele yani (assembly GCA_039090855.1). NCBI lineage: Eukaryota > Metazoa > Arthropoda > Arachnida > Araneae > Macrothelidae > Macrothele > Macrothele yani. The sequence goes on along the minus strand of CM077018.1, from coordinate 103,771,179 downwards.
AAGTTCAAAAGAATGTTAAAATCAATTCTACATATTACCAAAATAATGTTCTAACTCCTATATTTAAAGAGGAAATACCATTCCTTTATCCACAGAGTGCTAGAGAGTAGTAGTCCATCAGGATAAGGCTACCAGTCATACATTCAAATTTACAACCTTATTTCTTGAAAAAATTAAAAAAGAGACGGACATCAAGTCTATACCTTTTTGCTCATATTCCTTCTAAGTCCCATGATGTGTCACCAATGGAGCTAAAAAGATCGCTTTCTAAATGTAGACCTAAAACAGTGTTTAGATTATGTGGAAAGCAGTGGAAGAAGAGTGGAATTTAAAAAAGAACATTTTAAAGAAATGTCCTGTTATATTGGGCATCTAGACTTAGGTTCATATCCAAAAAAAGTACTATCAGGTAGAACATTTAAGAAAGAACTCATTTTATTTCAAACTTTAATTTTATTGCTGGAAAATCGTTCTAACAATGTGTGAATATCCTATCACAAAAGTGTGCTTCTTACTCTTCCGATTAAGTGTTTCTTGTGGCATCTTTCTTTGCAACATCCAGCAGTAGTTGCCCAACAATATTTTTAGTGCTGTATCCTTGTACATTGTAAGAGCAAAAGTAACAATCATCACGGGGATTTTTTAGTTCCTTGCATATTGCTGGCACACCAAAACCAATATTCTCTCTAAGCGGCCATGGGGAATGCTTGCCTAACTGGGCAGGCATCAAAACCACTTGGGCAAAAAAGTTTGTTCTCGCAACTGCTCTTACTAATGCAGTAAAAGTTGGAACTTGGATTGGGACCCTTATTTTTTCGAATCCCCCCCTTTTAACACCGTTCTTTCCGCAATTGATTTTAAATTTAAAAAAAACAAATATTAAAAACATTTTATTAATTAAAATGTTTATTTTATAAAAAGTGAGCTCAAACTTACTTCTGGAATGCTTACAATTTAACTGACCAGCGACTTACAATTTCACTGAAATGCCTTTCCCCCGCCAACTAGCATGGGTGCATTAGTTAGTACATTGAACTTGGTTACGGTTTGCTGTGATTGGCTGGCGCTCATGTGTTGTTTTGAGAAAAGACTAAACATCTGACTCTTTCTCCCGCGTTCGCTATCTGCTCGTACGAGGCAAGAAGCCTTTGAGAATGAAGAGGACAATGAGACGAACTTAGGAGAAGGCGAACGGCATTTCAGAAAAGTGTTGTTTTGACTTTTGAGAGACTGCATTTTATTTATTTATTATTATTATTATTATTGCAGGTAATTGATTTTCGATTTATGAAAATTAATTAGGGATTTGGGAATTTTAATCTGCGCGGAAGACATATTTCAGCTGCGCGAAGGAAGTTAGTTTTGGCAGCCGCGCGCACGTACTGCTTAAAGGGGAACATTGACCAAAACAATGGATTTTTTTCTACCGTCTATCCTGTTACAGAGCTTTTATACTAGGTTTTAGGATTTCATATAAAATCTCAATATTGCTACCTTTTTCCATCTCGTGCTCCCCTTCCTTTGTTTCGACAAAGCGTGAGAGAAATTTCGCAGCGTCAGTTCCCCATTAGACACCGGATGCACGGTTCTTTATTAAGTCGACAATTTGTATGAGTTTTGTATTTGCACATTGTATGTTGAATGGAGATTAGCTCTATCGCTCCTCTTTCGATGCTTTACAGGTTTCTATTTCAATGCAGCCGACTAATGGACCTAGCCCCCTTATATTTTACTTTGAGGCTTGATATTAACCGAAAGCGGTGTGTTTGTTTTTCACGGGGAACTTTAGGATAATGTGACGTACCTGCCAGCAGGACGCACACGACATAAAGGCAGATAGCAGTCAGAACGAACGTCTGCGTAGCTCAGTTGGTAGAGCGACATGTTCCGGAATAAGTGGACTCGGGTTCGATTCCCGGCGTAGACCCAAAAATGACGGAGAAATTTACTTCGTTATAATGGCGCCCGAACTTTCCGGATGACCCGGCCGTTCAAAATCTTGCAATGGTGTGATGTTCTTTCCACACCGCGAGATAGGAAAAATTAGAGAATCCCTTCTCCAGCGCTTCGGAAAATAAATGTGTGTGACGTTGCATTCCACACACCAGATTGACTGAGAGTTCTCAAGTGCACGTTCTACAGAGGATGGCTCCCTGCAACGATTCATGATCACGGCTGACCCGTGGGCCATGCCCCGGCCCTCTTTCGGGGGGAGATGTGACGTACCTGCCAGCAAGACGCACACCACATAAAGGGAGATAGCAGTCAGAACGAACGTCCGCGTAGCTCAATTGGTAGAGTGACTTATTCCGGAGTGAGGGGACCAGGCTTCGAACTCCGGCGTGGACAAAAAATGACTGAGAAATTTACTTCGGTATAATATGCTTAAGGGTACTTTTGGAGACAGGGGGAGAGGAGGCGAGAAGACAGTTGTCTCTAGGTTTCGAAAGCGAGCGGTCGCAAAAGAGGACGACGAGGGAATTGCCCCAGGCGAGGCTGGGAGGTTTTAGGCGGACCGGGAGGAAAATTAATAAAGCAAACGGACAACCTTTTCAGGGGATTAAAAGAAGAGAAGAATAAAGATTTCTTAGACTTATTAACGGATCGCAATAATTATTTGCTTACTACCTATTACTTAGAATTATTATCACTCTCATTACTATTATTTTATCATCTTCAAGTACGCGAGGAATAAGGAGCCTCGTGACAATTACAAGTTGACAACCGGCTACAATGATAGCAACGAATTTGTTAACGATCCACCGCCTCAGTTCTTCAATACAAACAGCACATACCTCACGGGGGAACCCATGATTGGCCAAGCACGCTCCTCGTGCCTCACCCGGAAGTCTATACCCTGAAGAACAGTCAGTGACAGGAGCGGATTGGCCCACAGGGGCATTTGCCGGAGGGCCACTCGATGAATTGCCTGCTGTCTTGTATTCTTTCTCTTATTATTTTTTCTTTCGAACAAGTGAATAATTAATTTTTGTACTAATGGATGATTTTCGTTAATTTCATCTGTTTTTTTATTTTTGTTTGAAAAGTCCTTTCGATAAAAAGTTTCCTTCTGCCTATGTTGGGCGTTTGCTCTGAAAATACATAGCAAAATTTTCTGTACTTATGTGAAAAAAGTGCAGCCAGACCATGCGTGCTGTTAAAATTAATTAAGCTAAAGCTAACTACTGTTAGACGTAGGTCGTTGGACTTGGAGCACAGGGTGATTGGTAGGCCCTAGAGATGAGTTTGGGCTTAATTTTAGGAGCCCGGTCCCGGCCCGCTTTCTTTGATTACATGTGTTTGCTGAGCCCGGGCCCGGATTCTTGGAAAATTTTGCTTATCAAGGCTTGCATTTATACATTATACACTGGCCAAAGATATGGCCCAAGCAAGGATTAGTTTAAAAATCATTAGTTTAAAAAGTTTAGTTCAGTTAATCCACTTCACAATATCAATATGTTTTTTTACAAATACGACGCATAAAGCCAAATGTTCTAAAATGTGGATTTGAAAATAAATAAATAATCAACGTGCCCTTCGACCGTATCAGGGGAATCAGTAATTTTGGTGAAAGCTGAAGAAAAGAAAATCGTTTAGAAACAAAAAATTCCATTCGTTATTTCTTTTTGATTTCTAAATTTAATTTTATTTTGAATAAATTGCATTATAAAACGTACAACGCCGTACAGACAGTTGCAAGTGTTTGAAATTTTGAGTCTAGAAAACTAATCTTTGCAATATAATTTACATATATGCTAATTGGTAAAGGTAGTTTAAAGTGATGTAGTAGAATATAAAAAAAAGCATGTAGGGAAATTTCCAAAATAAAAACAAAACAAAAAAAAAACGTAAAAGCATTCCATACCATGTTATTCTGCATTTTGTAAGATTAACAAAGCTTTGCGCTTAATAGCATAATAATCACAATATTATCATATGTGTGTGCAGTTTCCAGATCGAATTCATCATGAAAAGAGAGAGAGAGAGAGAGAGAATTGCATCTAATGCCTCAGCGCTTCAACTTGATTTTCTTTTCTCTAAAAGTCGACCTGCTGCACTAAAAACCAACGTCACCCCAAAAATCGCGGGAGTGAGGAAATTTAAAAAAATAAATAACAATACTTCTTTCTAACGGCACAATTTTGGAAATTAATACATCATTTTAAAGATAAGATTCTTGATTTTTTAATAAAATACAAAAAATGGGAGTGATTTTTCCCCAGTTTTTCGATACCAGAACTCCTTAAACTAATCCTTTGCTTGGGCCATAGCTTTGGAAAATGCATAATGCAAGTCTTGCTAAGCAAAATTTGTCTTGCAATGGCAGCTAGCTTGGGAAATTGAAAATCCTTCCACCATGGTACCAAATCCACAATGAAATTCAACACGTGTATTTCAACCGGGCTCGGAATTACACGTGTTGAATTAATTATAGTAATGAAATTCAATACGTATAATCCTGAGCCCGGGCTCATCTCTAGTATGTCCAACCATCCTTTCATGTTCTTGAAATAAACCATCTAGTACCCATTATGGTGGCGCATCCTCCTCAGCCCTTATCCAGCCGCCCCGGTGGCGCAGTGGTCTAAGCGTTGGCTTCTGACCGTTCGTCCGAGATGGGTCCGGGTTCGAATCCCGGTGAGGCATGGATGTTGTGTTTGTCTTACGGCACTGGCTCTCTCCTTTCCCTGGAAGCAATGGCCCTAAATTAGGCACGGGCGAATGCTTACACCCCAATGAGTTGCTCACGGTGGTCGTTAAACCTCCAATAAAAAAATAAAAAGAATCCACAGATTGACACACAGCACAAAGCGATTTTCCGGCAGAAATATATATTGTAAAGACAAATATGAGTTTAAAGACTCATATTTGTCTGTAAAAGAAACGACCATTTACCAGTAATGGCTCATGGGTAGAAATAAGAGGCATTTCTTTAAAGAGAAGATTCCAATATCATTGCGCAGAAGGTGATCATTGACCAAATAAATATAAAAATTAATTGCGTAGAAAAATTGCTTCGTGGCATGTGCCATTTCAGCTTTCGGAATGACCTTCATAGAGATTTAGTTGGAAATGGAGATCTTCAAGATACCAGATTTATTTATTTATTTTTTTTTTTTTTCAAAACCAAATTTTCTGAGGAAAATAATTATCTGGTACAATGTTACCCGTATGTCCTCCGGAATATCGTGTAACATTGGAGGACCATGATTTCGTAGGTATGAATTTCGGAAAGGGGGCCTACAAATTAGTAAGTGTGGGAAAGCAATATATTCACCAAATAATTCCTACGGTATCGCATAGTACGAGGAAATAGTTAAACGAGGAAGAGTAGTTACCAAGTAAACAATTTAGGGAGCGCGGGAATTGGGAAAGAAAATCCGAGAAGCATAATGTGGACAGGCGTTCTAAGAGGATAATTATAATACCTATTTCATAATTTTTCTAAGACCTGGCTGAGCAGATTTCTTTCTTGAGGAGGAAATTCCTTATTTTTTTTCATCATTCTTTTGAATTGTTTTTTTTATTTTATTTTGTGTTCCCCGAGCTCTCCGGAAATTCCAGTAAGAATACGCACGAAACACACCCCTAGGTTAGTAAAGAGAAAACTCGGAGGTTTTAGCAAGCAACGCTACGAGAATGAAATGCTCGCAATCACAGGTGGGGGCCAATTTACTGGACCTTTCGCTATTAACGAAGTCACGTTTTACGCACGCTAGCGGGCAACGAACAGGGCATATTTCTCGTAGTGGGCGTAACTGGTTGACACCAACAGAAAGAGTCATACAGGAAGCGTACGTGAAAATTCTAAGGCAGCGCGGACATCCCGCGGAGCAGTTGACAAGATAAAGGAATATTCATCTTCAAGAAAACTCGATGTTCTCAAGCCTTTGCCAACGAATCGGAGGGATTCCCATACAGGGATGTAAACCAATGCCGAAGCGAGGAAAAGCGGCCCAACCAATAAGGGGAGAACCATTTGGGTAGGACAGGAACACCCCCGAACCCCTTAAACATAGACGAGAGAAAAAGTTTTTTTTAGGCGGAGAGAATTTGGAGAGAACACGGGATGGAATGATGACTGCTATTTCTGGGTGAACGCAGAGAGGAAAGATGGACTCTAGATGAATCCTGGGCAGAATATCGCAGAAAGAATTAAGTTAGGAGTTTTCCTGGGAGGACGCTCAAAATTGAGCAAGATGATTTCCAGGTGAAGGGAAGTATGATGTTTTCCCTGAGAGGTTTTTACGCAAATTTTGGGTGAAGCATCGAGTGATCTTATGCGGGCAGTGTGCATTCAGCAGGACCGGATGAGGTCCCAACCATAGACTTTATACCTATAAGTAATACCGGACGACAACGAAATAGATGAAAAGAAAAGAATTTGGTGAGAAAAATTTCATAATTCCCAATATCTCGTTAGCATGATCATGATTTTGTCTCCTATACATCCTCGGTAGAAAAGATAATTTTAATCTCTTGCAAGTGCTGAATAACATAATGTGTCTTATATTTTGCGGAAGGTGAACTTTAAAATATGATTGCGAATATCAAAAAGCATAATGAACTTAAAATATATTTTGGTTTAAATTAATAGAAATCTCCACCGATCAGTGTAATAGATTTTAAGGAAACACAAATGAAAATAAATTCTGTATTTTATAATGAAATTTACCCGAGTTTCTCAAATCTTTGAAAATTCAAAATAAGTGAATCTTTGTTTATTTTAACCTGAATAATTAAGTAGAACAATCGTAAAGTTTTGGTAGAGTAACAACTCCAAGATTTTAAGAAGAAAATAACTTTTAACATTTAGCAAACCCAGTCGCAGGAAAATAAAAGGTCCAAATCTGACATGAGTTTATTAAATTTCAAGCGGCATATGGAGGAATATGGGTTTCCCATGTTCTCCCATATGAAACACAACGCAATGCACCCGTCAACCCTGAACTTGGAGACCCTCCATTAGGGAACCCAACTTCACGGTAGACACCCATAGGCGGAAGATAATAGAGAGTAAAGAGTTACGAAAATTAACGGTCTTCTTAATAATTAATCCCACTGCAGCGAATAGGACGCAGCAGATGGTTCGCCCTCACATCGAGTAGGGGTGGTAATATAAAACTGGTGCCGTGTGACCAGGATTTTTTCAGTTCTTTGGTTAATTAATATAAAATTTGTGCTAGGACCAGGATTTCTTTGATCCTGTGGTTAAAAAAAAAAAAAGAATATTTGTTTTCGGTGGTCATGATAATTAATCAAGTATACAGAATTAGCAGAATAATGCGATGTGTTTCTATTATCTCCCCTTCAATTCTGAGTAACAAGATGCAGGTTTCATAGAAAAATTAAGGAAATTGTAGCAAGATTTTAACTTCAAAAAAATAGTGAAGGTGAAATGCAAGTAAATAAGTTGCAGGAAATCAGATTATGCTGAAATAAATTTAAATTTCTAAGGAAATAGGCAGAAAAACAAATAAGAGTGATACTGCTAATTTAGCAAATGAATAGATGAAATCTTACAGAAAATACATGAAAATTAATAGTACGGAGAAAAAAATTTATACAAGTGTAATTCATGAATAATTTTGATTTATCGTTGAAAATCAAGGGAAAATTCCTTGCAAATCAAAGTGAAATTATTTTTTATGTGTTGTTTATTTGTGCATTTGAGTGTTGTGATTTTAAATCGGTAACTAGGAGGAATAATAGGTTCATTGATAACTTGGGGATTGTATAATTTAACGGTGAGGCACTGATAGAAGAGTAGTGATGAGAAGTTGTAGTGATATATATTTTAAAATCAAAAGTGCATTATTATTGAAGTGTGATTTTATTATGTGTGTTGATGCATTGATAAGAAACTGATAATTTAAGAAGGAATAGGCAGGTTAATTATTGATAAGAGGAATTAATTTTTTTTTCTGCAAGATATAGGAGCTAATAGAAGGTTAAGCAGTAATCTTGATTTGTTTTGGAAGACTAAAAGGGAATGTAATATCTAAGTGTGTGTTTTATTGTGCATTTAAATGTGTAGAGGTACTTGGGAGTGTAGACAGAGAGTAGTTAAGTGGATTAATATTTGGGAAAGAGTAATAAAAAGGACTAGTGCAAGAAGAATTGGTAGGAGTAATAATTGGATAATGCTGGAACAAATTTTTGAAATGAAAATAGTGTTTATGGAAGTGTGATTTATTGTGCTTTAAATGTGGGATTGCATCCAGCAAGGGAAGTAGACAGAGTTTATTGCTAGTATACTAAAATTTAATGAATTTAGGAAGTCAGCATAAGTATTTGAGGTGTGGTTCTAATTTCTTGAAAAAGTGGTTATCGTATTAATTTTGTTACAAGTGCATAATTTGATCTCAAATGTTTCTAGTGTATTTATATATATATTTAAGACGTTCAAATTTATTACATATCTTAGTGTGAAGTGCTGGTTGTATATGTGCATATTTTGAGGGAATTTTGTTTAGTGTGTCGCGAGTTAGGTAGAGTTAAGTTGAAAGCCGAATGCAATTTAGGAGTAAGCTAGGAACGTTAATCATCTTATTCGTAGACAATTGTTTTCTGATCATAAGTCAAGTGGGTTAGCAGACGAAGCAGCGAGTTACGTTAGAGTGAATTTTTTATTTTTACGTGGTAGCTTCACCGGAATTTTTCTAATTTTATGCGACTTTACGAGATTACGAAGCATATAGTAGAAGCCGTGGGAATTTAAGTTAGTAAGGTTAAAGAATAAATATATGGCTAACCAACAGAACGGAGAACAGAGCAACGGTGAACAGAATTTTGTTTCGGAAAATTGCATAGTTGATCAACAGAACCAGGAGAACGACCTTCAGGGCACTCTAGAAGGGGAAGCCGTGTCAGAAAATTGTGTAGTAGCCCCGCAGAACGTACCAATAATGGCGGGAATGTTGGCGTATATCCCCACATTCAGCGGATCGGATGAAAATCTGACCGCACGTCAATTTTTCGAAACGTTGGAGAGCACCGCCGAACTGTCAGGATGGAACGACGCCGTTAAAATTTTATCAGCTAAAGCAAAATTCAAAGGAGCCGCCAGTCACTTTCTTTTCGGAGGCCGTCGATATTAGGAGGGAGACCGAGTACGAACGATTTAAGCAGGCGATAGTACAAAGATTCGACGCATTGCAACCGGTTACCGTGAGAATGCAGAAATTTACGACTTGCCGACAAAAACCAGGAGAACGGGTGGCCGAGTATGTAGCTCGTCTTAACGGCTTAGCTTATTCCTACATGGAGACGATGGATTTAGAAAATGAGCAAGTGCGAGGACTGGTAGACAGCACTAAAATGTCGCAGTTTTTGAATGGATTAAACCCCAAATTGAGGCGCACGGTTTTATCCTTCGCCCCGGAAAATTTTCAGGCAGCAGTTCAGAGAGCGCTGGCCGAAGAGTCTCACAATCTCTTATTAGACCGGGACGTTAACGCTTACGATGCACAGCAGGAATCGAGTTCGATCCCAGGGACTTCACAAGGGCAACAGAGCAATTCAACGGACCAGATAGCCGATTTGTGTTCTATGATGGCGAAGCAGCTAGCAACTCATGAGATGCAGGTGAACGCTCTGAAAAGTGAGGCAGAAAATTTGAGGGAAAGGCTAAGGAAAGCAGAGAATTCGCACCGGACGCACGTAAATCGCATTAGAAATTTCCAGAGCGCTAATTATGAATCTAGGGGAAATTTACCCGACGTAGACATTACTTCGGCCATCTGCTATAACTGCGGCGATTTTGGCCATATCAAGCGATTTTGTTATCGGAACAATCGGGAAGGAGCAGTTTATACGCAACCATCGCAGCAAGCTCAAAGAGGTTCGTGGGACAGGGCACCCAACCCTTCGTACCCGCGACAGCAGAATAACTTCTCCCCTGGCGACCGCCGCGGTAATCAGTATCGCTCCTACAGGAACTACAGCGCCACTTACCGACAGGACGCTCACGTCCCACAGAATCCAAGGAATTTGGGGAACAGAAGAGAAAACCGCGTTCGTTTTGAAGAGGATGCACCAGGAAGAGATTGCAATAGGTATTCCAGGCAAAATTCGCGTCCTTTAAACTAATTTCGGGTCAAGATAAGGGGACCGCCCTTGGCCGGAATTATAATAAGGTCCGTGGAGTTACTTTAACAAATTGTTACGTCCGAGGTGATGGAGCACTCCCGTTGGTGAAAGTTAGGATAGGAGATACTCACGCGTTTGCACTCATCGACAGCGGAGCTTGTATCTCAATCTTTTGTGCTTCACTATTAGAGGAGATAAAGGGAAAGATTCGTATACGTGACTTAGGATCAGCAGTTTTAGTGAAAGGCATTACTGGAAACACTTTACCTACATCTCAGTGCTATGAGATACCGGTAGAAATCGGAGGAGAAACCATTTTACATCCCTATCACGTTACTCAGCGGAAGTTGCATCAAGATTATTCTCTAATCTTAGGCTGGGATCTATTGAAGGAGCACGGATACGTATTCGACGCAGGAAAAGGAATTTTGAAACGGGAAAGCAGAGCAAATTTAGCTACGGCAGAGTACGGTAGAGGAAGGAATAACCGGAAAAGAAATTTTAAAGGAAAAGCACGTCAGTCGAAAATTCGAACCCAGGTCTTGTCCGTGCCTTCAGCGGAAAGGACCAATCCCATTAACCCCGACGTAACCAAGATAGGAAGGACCGTCCATAAGGAACTCATCCCACCGTATTCGGAAAGGGTTATTCGGATCCGATGTGGGAAATTTTCGGGATGTCAGGTTAACCAAGTGCTAGTACAGCCGTTAGAAAGATACGCCCAGGGAAAAGTACGCTTGGGTCGTTCAGTAAACACGCTGGACAAATCAGGCATCATACCCGTATTGATAGCTAACCTCACAAATCGTCCCATTCACTTCAATAAGAAGACCAGATTAGCGAAAATTCAACCAATTGTATACGGAAATTTGCAAGAAGCTGCGGCGAAACAAGAGAAGTATGCAGACAGGCACGCTGCGGAAAAGAATCTACATTTAGGCGACAGAGTATTTTTGCACACCCCTTTTTCACAGCCACATTTATCGCGTAAGCTAGCTCGAACTAACTGCGGAGATTGGGAGATAGTTTCGTTCCCCACCCCAGTAAATGTTCAGTTGAGGTCAGTCGAACATCCGAACAAATATCAGACCGTGCATAAAAATCGAGTCTTTAAGCGGACTGAACGCCTACCCCAGCTTATAGCAGAGTCACCGGTACAGGACAATATAGAGGTACAAGTACCCAGACAATCGCAGGATTTCTCTGACGACGGATCGGAGAGCACACAGGACTACGACTATCTGGATTGGGTCGATTTTCCCAGAGTAGTCATGCCGCAACCGACAAGCAGTAGAGCAATGCCGCCCGTAAGTCAACCGCCCAACATCGGAGTACCGATAAATTCGCCGCCCGCTACGTCGAGTTCAGCGCGAAGGGAGACAAGCAGGGAAGTACCGCTGCCCTCGCAACATGTTGAAGAGCCGAGGCGCACACAGGCAATCGCGGAACCAACGGAGGAGACCATACCGTCACAGGATTCCTATCAGGAAAGTAGCAGCCGACAAACACAAGAAGCAACGCGCCAAAGGGTTATTAGAGATCCATATCTACTACGTTCGCAGGACAGAATTCAGCAAACAGCAGCAATACACCCCACAGCAAATTCACAAGGGCCCAACACTTTGGAAATAGGCCTGAATCGCACGTACCCAAAGGAAATTGTGGTCAGCGACTCGACCGAAAGACTTGAGCAGCCGGAAGATACTAGCTTAGTAAATAGAATGTTGAAAAGTCTCAGTCAACCCAATAATCCAGAGGGAACCTCTTGGTTCGATTTAGCCGACCGCTATTTGTCGCAGCGCATTCAAGAAAACCTAAGCGCAGGGACACCAGAAGGAGCACCCGTCAATAATCTTTATCCACAGTGGAGGAAAATCGTAGCGAAACCTCAGGAATCGTGGGTTTAAGCCCGAGGAAGTAGGAAGAACGCTGGGCGAAGATAAAAAATGTGTGTGTGTTGTGAAAAAAAAACAGCGATGCGGAATAAGTGGGAAGATCCCTGAATTTTCACGGTAAACGTTTAGCAGAAAATAAATTTGATAGGTGAAAAAAAGAAAAAAATAAAAAACAAATTTTGCGATCTGATCAGTAATCGAAAATAATTCGTAAAAGAGTCTAGCTAGAAAGTGGTGTATAAACATGGAAGAATATGCAGGAAGTAATTAATAATATTCATAGCAGGACCACAGCCTAGTACGTGCATCGCAATCTTTCCAGTTTTGAGTTCACAAACCACGGAAAACTACAAAAAATATTTTTTTTTTGGCTACGATAAGGGGAAAATTAATATTAAGTAAGGAAAAATACATTACGTAAGAAAAAAAAAAAAAAAAAAAAAGAGGAAGAATGGGCCCGGGATTAAGCGCCCAGCAGAGAAAAAAAAAATTAATTTTTTCTCTCAAAACTTTCTGAAGCATAGGCCGGAGTAATATATCACTAGAGAAAAAAAACGTAAGCACCTTCTGCGGAGAAATGGCCGTGCGGAAACACCGACGGAATGCAATGAGAATAGCAGCGTATCGGATAATGCAGTGGTTCAAAATTACTATCCATGGCAGGTATTCAAAGCAATTAAAATACGCGAACCTGAAACAAAACATGGTATAAGAAAGTAGCAACAAACATGATCGATGCGTAGCCTAAACGTCACCTAACATAGCCTAACCATAACCTATCGAAATGACAGTAAAAAGCACTTACCTTGAAGAGAAATATCCAAAGGTACTATATTTTTTTTGTTTTGTTTTTGTGGATAGTAGGAAAATTCAGTTTTAATTGATAAGGAAGGCAAGTATAACGGAAGAAAAGCATAGAAATGAAATCGAGGTAGAAATGCACTAGGTACATCGTGAGGTTAGAGGTTGAGAAAAGCAGAAGAGGAAATGTGAATGACAAATTCACCAGGCCCCGCTCCCCATCCTCTACCACCGCAGCACACGAGGAGCAGTTGCAGATTCTCCCAAACCACAACTGGCGTCGAGCATGCGAAAAATGCGACGAGGTGAGATGAGGATTAATACGTGCAGACATGGTGCAACGATACCAAAAAAAAAAAAAAAAAAAAAAAAAAGAGATAAAGCAGAAGAGGAAATTTGAATGACAAGTTCACCAGACGAAAAGAAGCGTGTTGTTTCAATGAAATCCGTCAGCGAACTGAGCACTGACCTGCAGAAAATTAGAGGGGTAGTTTTAGCCCCAGGTAACAGAATACTAAGTGGATGCTTCTACATAGGCTAAACAAGAAGCCTCCGATGTAAGCAAAACATGCAAGAGGCTACGCTATTGTGCGCTCACTTACACCCACAGGCATCATCAGCGCAGGTGTTTCAGATTTCGAGCCGTGAGAGACGGTCAACACAGGAACGACCCAAAATTTTTGGAGCGACGAATTTGCAGGGGTGACATCGCCCAAAGGGGACCCTCGCAAGCATTTTCGAGGAAATCCCCTATTTTCCGAAATCATCGGCGTTCCTTAAATGGTCGCCGCACACCTGCGAATACACAAGAAAAGCATCTGGTCGTAAAATCAGAAATAGCCAGGAATGAGAATACAATTGTAATACGCGAGAAAAAAAAAAAAAAAAAAAGAGAGTAAAGCACGACAGATAAAATGACAAGAAATAGTTCAGCAAAGAACTAACGATTAAGTTAGACAACGTAAAAGGGAAATAAGCGACTATACGCGGGTAATATCTGGTAGACAATACGACAAACACGAAAAGGGAAATTAATAATTTTTCTTTTAGAAGTAGTAGACGCACCAGCGAATGGAAATAATAGCTGCAGAATAGATACATGGGAAGTAAATAACCGTTATTTAATTATAATTTAGTAAGCTTAAGAAACACGAGTGATGAGATTTTTATTTTTGTTGTTTTGTTGGAGAAAACCTACAAGTAGGAAGAAAAAAAATACAATTAGAGAAAAGGGAAGCCTGGGATGGAATGCGCTTCGGAATTTCGAAAAATATATATATATATATAAATAAATATGCACATAAAAAACCCTCACTTCTCGTAGGTCAGAGTGAAACGAGCTTTTCGAAGGAAATATTACTAGTTCTTAATGTAAAGCGTATATAATGCATGTGCAAGAGAAATACCGAGGTGATAAGGAGTAATTTCATGTGTATGTTTGTTTTGAGATAATTATGGCCGACAAGTGTTGACAGAACCATTACCACTTTTAGGGTATTTGAAGAGAGTGACATTCGTCAATAAAATGGACAAGATGAACGTGATTGCGTTCTCTTTAGTAATCTGGACAGTTAGCGGAGTAGCTGCTAATCACGAACTTTGTCATTTGAAGGGAGATAAATATCAGTGCACTGTAGCATCTCGTGCCGAACTTTTGAAACTAGGAATGCCGCGGAGTGCTTGTCATGCACATTCATGCGACGAGTGTGTGAAAGCCTGGAGGACATTTATTACGCACAACCATGAGCTTATCGAACCGAGAAATTTCTTCGTTCAGCAGGAACCGAACCCACAAGGAGCCCTTTCATTAATGGAGTGCACAAGAGACGGTTTACACTGTGCCTGCACAGCCGATGCACCGTGCAGTGGAACGAGTGAATATTGTGCACTGGCGAGCTGTGTGAATAAATCCGTCACTACGTGCAACTGCCGCCTGACGCCAGCAGTATCTACACTGATACATGAAGCGGAAGGACTACGGATTTCGAACCCATCGCTGATCTCTTTCACAGAGTGCGTTGGAAAACCGCGCACTAATATTTCACCTCGGCGCCGCCACCAGAGACATTTGCTGTCTGACGAAGAGGCAGTATTTCAAAGGGAAAATATCAAAGTATCATGCAACGACCCAATCATCACCAGCTCACTTCCAGGAACCCTGGTGATTCGAGTTCGAGGTATGGAGCGGGTTATCACTTTAAGGAACGCTCCGTATCAGACATCATTGCCACCGGAACTACTAGAGCTTTCTGCGGAACTAACTTTGATTTTCGTTACCACGGATGGAAAAACCCTAAGGGGTGCTTTGCAAATCGTAGGTAGAACAACGTGTAGACCCCTACAGTGCATACTGTGTCGTGAGATGCTACGACAGCTAAAGTGTTTACCCCACGCAGTCACTTATGTAGTGTATATTGTGCTAGTTTTAATTTCAGCGGTAACCTTTCTATATGCCAGGAAAGTAGTAATTAGCATCTGGAAGCTGTTGTGTGGAGTCGGAATAATTCTTTGGAAGTCATATAGATTCCTCAGAGGAACAACGTTTGTGGCAGTAAAGACAGGAGCCCTAACAGGAAATGTTTTACGTAACGGAGTAAATCAGATGCACGAATATTTGGAGAGGCAAGTTGCCCGTCCAGCGGCGCAACCGCCTTTACACGGACTGGTACTTTTGAGCTTATTTCTGTTGGTAAACGGAACTTCCGCGGAATGTAACGCACATTCGATTGTTGCATCAAAGGTGAAGGAGTGCACGGACTCAGAGGTAGAGCACAACTGCCGTCTAACTACTAATGCGCAGGTAACCCTAATGAATTTGGGGCATGAACAATGCATATGGTTTACGGACCAGGAAAATGACCATACACTTTTTTCCTTGAAAGTAACCTACCAGCAGGCAAACTGTATCTGGCACACGACGAGAGACTATTTTACGCACGTGACTACAATGCGTTATCTCAGCCAATTGGTTTGTGCAAATCACGAGACTTGCAATTGGGGAAAAGGATGTGTGCGATCAAAACAATTTGACGCACTGACAAAACAATCGCTAGACTGGCCCGGCATCACAGGCTGTCAGCCGTCCGACAGTGGGTCCACGTCATGCTGGATCATTGACTCGCAACATTGCCCTTTCTTTCGAATATGGCTGGAAGCAGATTTCCTGCGAGCATACGACGTACGCAGAATAGTATCGATGCAGTGTAGTTATCAGCTACTAATTCAACAGCACAACAACGACACCGTAGAGACTCTGACGGTTAAGAACCAAGCCACGACCTCTACGGGCATCACAGTGCAAGTAGTCGGATCACTGGACCAGCCTACACAAATCGTGAACACCCATCTGATCTCTCGAGTGGGAAACCCTCAAGAGAGTTATATTGAAAGGGCAAGCTTACCTTCACGACCGATGAAAGGACATATCGGCGATACGCAGAGCAACGAATCGATGTCGAAAAATTTTATCTTCGACGAAAGCATGTTTTCTTGTAGCTATTATGAGGACTCTATGAAATGCCACCGACAACAGTCGTATTTACTGAGTATGATAGAACAAAAAAGAGCGCCTTACCAATGGCATCAGCATGGCATCAACTGAAGGTTGACGGAAATGGCCAACTTGTTTCGGAACTGTTACACTCAGCCCCTATAGTGGTAAATCTTCAATTCCAGAAGTACAAGTACTCGATCGAAACCAGAACTGTCTGCCCAAAATTCACGGAGGCAGAAATCAAGGTAACAGGCTGTTTTGCATGCGAGCCCTTGGCTACGGTAGAGATCGAAGCTTTCTCATCGTGCGCAGCCGGGATTGTGGACGTTCACTTCGAAAAACTCACGGTGCACTCTCGTTCGGTAAAACTACAGACGGAAAGACGAACGATCAAGATAAATCTAAAGACGGACGCTAAGTGCCACAGCGAAAAACTCTGCTTAAAGGCCCGAACCGTTACCGCTTGTACCACTTTAGACTTTTGCTTAGAACAACCTTCAGTTCAGCTGACTTATCCTAATATCTCCAGCGCATACTGGCAACCAGCAGGCCCACCCGAATGGAGCAGTGGGCTACTGTTCAACGCCTTCGGCACTTCCCTGTTCGGAGCTTTCAAAATAATCGCAGCCGGAGCCGCTGCGGTAATAATAATTTTGTTTATCGCTTCGTCGGTCATCACTTGCTGCAGGCGGTAAATGTTACCGGGAACTATTCCTCGGCGTAATGGTACGGCACCCTTATGAACTGAACGTGGAGATGGTGTTAGCCTACATCACTCCCGTCTGGGAGGCTGATCTCCAAAGGAACTCTGAGAAACTAGCTGAGTGCTTAAGAGATGGGAACGCCCAAAACCGAAACCATATCGCCCAACGGAGGCGCGTACCCGAGCAAATATTGTGTGTCGCCGAGAAGACGGCGGCTGAAGAAATCTGTCACTATCGGAAAGAATTCATATATATATATATATATATACAGTGCATATGTTATCTGTCAATGTCAAACTTAGAATTAGATTCGGTGGAGGAATTTAATATTTATTGAACATTGTTATAATAATCTTACTCGTAGTTTTATGCTTATTGTATGTGCTTATAATTACATTATGTATCATATATGCGCATAAGTTTTCGCAAATGATTGTAATTCATCGCATGTTGAAATGAGCGAAAACGAGCAGCCTTGCAAGAGAGGAAGGAATCCACAGCACCTAACTTTGGGGGACAAAGCTCTTCAACCCTATGGGAGAGGGAGATAATGTTACCCGTATGTCCTCCGGAATATCGTGTAACATTGGAGGACCATGATTTCGTAGGTATGAATTTCGGAAAGGGGGCCTACAAATTAGTAAGTGTGGGAAAGCAATATATTCACCAAATAATTCCTACGGTATCGCATAGTACGAGGAAATAGTTAAACGAGGAAGAGTAGTTACCAAGTAAACAATTTAGGGAGCGCGGGAATTGGGAAAGAAAATCCGAGAAGCATAATGTGGACAGGCGTTCTAAGAGGATAATTATAATACCTATTTCATAATTTTTCTAAGACCTGGCTGAGCAGATTTCTTTCTTGAGGAGGAAATTCCTTATTTTTTTTTCATCATTCTTTTGAATTGTTTTTTTTATTTTATTTTGTGTTCCCCGAGCTCTCCGGAAATTCCAGTAAGAATACGCACGAAACACACCCCTAGGTTAGTAAAGAGAAAACTCGGAGGTTTTAGCAAGCAACGCTACGAGAATGAAATGCTCGCAATCACAGGTGGGGGCCAATTTACTGGACCTTTCGCTATTAACGAAGTCACGTTTTACGCACGCTAGCGGGCAACGAACAGGGCATATTTCTCGTAGTGGGCGTAACTGGTTGACACCAACAGAAAGAGTCATACAGGAAGCGTACGTGAAAATTCTAAGGCAGCGCGGACATCCCGCGGAGCAGTTGACAAGATAAAGGAATATTCATCTTCAAGAAAACTCGATGTTCTCAAGCCTTTGCCAACGAATCGGAGGGATTCCCATACAGGGATGTAAACCAATGCCGAAGCGAGGAAAAGCGGCCCAACCAATAAGGGGAGAACCATTTGGGTAGGACAGGAACACCCCGAACCCCTTAAACATAGACGAGAGAAAAAGTTTTTTTTTTAGGCGGAGAGAATTTGGAGAGAACACGGGATGGAATGATGACTGCTATTTCTGGGTGAACGCAGAGAGGAAAGATGGACTCTAGATGAATCCTGGGCAGAATATCGCAGAAAGAATTAAGTTAGGAGTTTTCCTGGGAGGACGCTCAAAATTGAGCAAGATGATTTCCAGGTGAAGGGAAGTATGATGTTTTCCCTGAGAGGTTTTTACGCAAATTTTGGGTGAAGCATCGAGTGATCTTATGCGGGCAGTGTGCATTCAGCAGGACCGGATGAGGTCCCAACCATAGACTTTATACCTATAAGTAATACCGGACGACAACGAAATAGATGAAAAGAAAAGAATTTGGTGAGAAAAATTTCATAATTCCCAATATCTCGTTAGCATGATCATGATTTTGTCTCCTATACATCCTCGGTAGAAAAGATAATTTTAATCTCTTGCAAGTGCTGAATAACATAATGTGTCTTATATTTTGCGGAAGGTGAACTTTAAAATATGATTGCGAATATCAAAAAGCATAATGAACTTAAAATATATTTTGGTTTAAATTAATAGAAATCTCCACCGATCAGTGTAATAGATTTTAAGGAAACACAAATGAAAATAAATTCTGTATTTTATAATGAAATTTACCCGAGTTTCTCAAATCTTTGAAAATTCAAAATAAGTGAATCTTTGTTTATTTTAACCTGAATAATTAAGTAGAACAATCGTAAAGTTTTGGTAGAGTAACAACTCCAAGATTTTAAGAAGAAAATAACTTTTAACATTTAGCAAACCCAGTCGCAGGAAAATAAAAGGTCCAAATCTGACATGAGTTTATTAAATTTCAAGCGGCATATGGAGGAATATGGGTTTCCCATGTTCTCCCATATGAAACACAACGCAATGCACCCGTCAACCCTGAACTTGGAGACCCTCCATTAGGGAACCCAACTTCACGGTAGACACCCATAGGCGGAAGATAATAGAGAGTAAAGAGTTACGAAAATTAACGGTCTTCTTAATAATTAATCCCACTGCAGCGAATAGGACGCAGCAGATGGTTCGCCCTCACATCGAGTAGGGGGTGGTAATAACAACACCTTATACCTGCATTCAAATATCGACGGGTTTTAAAAAACTCTTTCACCAATTAAATTACTAAAATTTGTTCAGGACTGAATTATTTTTACAGTGCATATTGATAACAGTTTTCTTTCATCCAGGATATAACATATATATTTTTTTTCATGAAGGAATATGTGAGGTGTTATCCTATCGATACGACCGTTTTTATAGTGGGACGAAAGACTAAAATTCACGGGCTGATTTGGTTGTCCTAATCCGTCCCTGGTCAGAGGACAGCGCTTTGACCATAGCGCCACCTGGGCGGCTTTTTTATTTTTTATGCGGATGTCACTCACCAAGCCTCCGCACATTTTCTCCCTTTGAGTAATGCTCAATTTTTCCACTAAGGCCGTATATGTCTATTCTGTTTATATTAGTAGTGTTCTTTTCCCTGGCTAGTGGAGGCCACGCCCAAGTTTGGATGTGGCATTGCGAATGAGGGAATTTTTCTCTGTGAAGAGGTGACAGTATTTTAAATGATGTACGGTATCCATTTAAAAGAAGTAAATTAGTTCTCTCTTTTTTCTTATAAAGTAGTTTTCAGGCGCGTCGGAACCGCGGGGGCAGAGGGGGCAACTACCCTCCCCCGCACTGATTTGCGTGCAGGAGCGATATATCACATTTGCTCCCTCACTTTACTTCTTTTTTAATTATATCATCATCATCATCATCATCAACCATTATCAATCCACTGCTGGACGAAGGTCTCCCCAAGTTTCCTCCACAACGGTCTGTCTTGTGCCAGTCTCCTCCATGTCACTCCCGCATACTTTCGAATTTCATCTACCCCTCTCCCATGTGATCTTCTTCTGGGTCTTTTCCTGTCCCTTGGAATCCAGTCTAAAATTTCAGCTGTCCATCGATGGTCTGTCCTTCTGGCAGTATGTCCAGCCCATTGCCATTTCAGAGATTTAACTCTGATCATGACGTCTTCCACTCTTGTCATTTTTCGGATCCACGAGTTCCTCTTCTTATCTCTCCTGGTTACACCAAGCATGCACCTCTCCATGCTGCTTTGAGTTGTCTGCAGCCTTTGTATGTCTCTTTTAGTTAAGGTCCACGTCTCTGCACCATACGTAAGCACTGGAAGGATGCAATGATCAAACACTTTTCTTTTAAGACATAATGGCATATTGCTCTTGAAAATTATGCTGTTTCTTCCAAAAGCTATCCAGGCAAGTTTTGTACGCCGATTAATTTCTTCACCAATGTGACCCTCACTTGATATCTGCTGTCCAAGATAAACGTACGTGTCTGTTATCTCCAGCTTTTCTCCATCAATCGACAAATCTTCATTTCTTGTAAAAGCATTGAACATCACTTTTGTCTTCGGAAAGTTCATTTTTAATCCCACTTCTTTACTCAGCACTTTTCTTTACTCAGCAAGTTTCTGGATCATACTCTGCAGCTATACGCAATCAGAAATTGGTTTAACACTTGATTTTTCTTTTAAACAAAATATTATTTTCTACTTTAATTATTGACCATCTAGAACTCTGAATTCCTGAGACGCGGGTTAAAGTCGTGTCCAATATGAAAACAAAAAAGTTTCACCAAATACTAGCCTTATTAAAAAACAGTTTTCCTGAAATTTTTTTGTTTTTCTAAAAAGAGTAGGAGCGTTTTCTTCTTCATTTAAGTATAAAAAATCAGTCTTTCTTTAAGAAAGGAAATAGAAGAAGGAGAAAGGAATGAGATATATATGAAGGTGCTCAAATAAGAACGGTTTAACGTCTTTTATAATATCAGTAAAGCGTTTTATATCGAAAAGCTATCTATATATTTAAAACACAAGGCCGTTTCTTTCTACAATCCGCCAGCGCCATCCGTTTAAGCGATTTTCATCTTTTTTTTTTTTAAATGAAAGCTACTGACCCACAGATCTGTATTCGCTAATATTTACTCTCATGAGTAATTTTTGTAATGCTACCATGATATTTTATTTGTACAATCCGCCTTTCGTTATTCTGGCGTTTGTTATCGCTTCAGTACTTGCAGTGCCATCTGCCTTTGTGCGGTAGTCCGACTTGGAACCAAGCCCTCCGCTGTGAGCTACGTAGTTGTAAACGAAGTTCAAAGTCAAACGGAGCAGCGGCGCCTTGGACTTTACTTTCTATGTGAATTCGTTTAAGCTTACTCTTAGTAAAGAGTTGTTTTGGGTTGTAATGGAACGCCCTATTCTCGGTGACGGCAACTATTTATTTCGTGCTGTTTCTCAGTGTTTATATACACTGTAATAATGAGGGACGTCATCGTGAAATTCGTATACGAGTCGTTGAAAAAATTAAAAACGAATGGGAATATTACAAAATTTTTGTTGTTGGTGACCCATCTTATACATTGCCCATTAATAAGTCAACCGTTTATTATAGTTATGCATTTTATTACGATTCATGTTATATGACAAAAAAAAAAAAAATTCAGTCACGCTTTGAAAACCATGCTGGTAACGGACTAGTATAATATAAAATCATAGGTTTATAATAATTTTGATTTGTATCGATATAATAGTTTTAGTTGTAGCAGGTTCGAATGAAGTCACCACGTCCTGTTTCGGCAAAATCACAACAAGTTTTATGATCTAATAAAAAATGCATATCCTGATATTTTGGGCCCCGTTGTTAAACAATAGTTCCGACGCCCCTGGCAGTTTTTTTAATCTCGAGGAACTTTTTTTTTTTTTTTTTTTGATTGGAATTTTAACGACCACCGTGAGCAACTCAATGGGCTATAAGCATTCGCCCGTCCCTAATTTAGGGTCACTGGTTCCAGGGAAGGGAGAGAGCCAGTGCCGTAAGACAAACACAACATCCATGCCTCACCGGGATTCGAACCCGGACCCCTTACGGACGAATGATCAGAGGCCAACGCCTTAGACCACTGCGCCACCGGAGCGGCAATCTCGAGGAATTAGGAATGTCGCAGAGAGTGCGTCACCTAACCCAAAAGGCAATCGTTTTACAATCCTGCCACAAATATGAATATCTCCGCCTTTTGCTTACCGGCCTTAGCCGTGAAAGTCGACGACAACAACAATAATAATAATAATAATAATTAATAGTAATATTTATTATTAATAATGGTAATTATTATTATCTTTTGTATTACTGAAAAAGAAACTGAATGCAGAATTTTTTTTATTGGAGGTTTAACGACCACCGTGAGCAACTCAATGGGCTATAAGCAGTCGCCTGTCCCTAATTTAGGGTCACTGGCTCCAGGGAAGGGAGAGAGCCAGTGCCGTAAGACAAACACAACATCCATGCCTCAATGGGATTCGAACCCGGACCCCATTCGGACGAACGACCAGAGGCCACCGCTTAGACCACTGCGAATGCAGAATTGCAGAAACAATCTAAGTTACGTAACTGTTGCATATAATTCTCGATTTAGAGCCTTCGCATACAACACTAGCTACTAGGATATAAAAAAATTGGTCGGTATCATGGCCTGTTTATGTTTTGGCTGTCGGGATTGGGTTTCTCGATGTTTTTGGTGTCGGTGTTTTGGTGGTTGGGATTATGTGCCTCGGTGTTTTGTGTGTGGGTATTTTTGGTTGTGGTGTTGTGTTTCTCGGTGTTTTGTGTGTGGTATTTTTTGGTTGTCGAGTTGTGTTTGGGTGTCGATGTTTCGGCTGTCGGTATTTTTTGATTGTCGAGTTGTGTTTGGGTGTCGATGTTTCGGCTGTCGGTATTTTTGGTTGTCGAGTTGTGTTTGGGTGTCGATGTTTCGGCTGTCGGTATTTTTTGATTGTCGAGTTGTGTTTGGGTGTCGATGTTTCGGCTGTCGGTATTTTTTGGTTGTCGAGTTGTGTTTGGGTGTCGATGTTTCGGCTGTCGGTATTTTTTGGTTGTCGGTTTGTGTTTCTCGGTGTTTGGGGGTGTCGATGCTTTGGTTGTCGGTATTTTGTCCGGCTCCTTATCACACCACACTCAAAGTCCGTTAGACCACGTTTCTTTCTCATTGGACCTTCAGTAACGTATTTCCGGATGTGTTCCAATTCACTTGTTTTTGTAGACGGAGTGACATAACGACAATGGATGGCTTATCAGAATATCTGGATAAAACGGTTTACTGAACCTAACAAAGTAGGAAATTTAGTACTTCCCCCAAACTACTGTATACAGTAGTTTCGGGGGAAGTACTAAATTTCAGCTCTTTGTAATATTTTCCAATTTTCCTCCTATGCATACTCTTAGGTGGTTTAGGTTAGCTGAGTTAGAATGCATAACAACAAGGGATTCGCTAGACTAAGAAAACTGATTGCAATTTTTCCGCAGTGCGCAAAAATAAAGTTGCAGAATTTTTTAATTGATAATTGCCATTTAAAATAATTAAATTAGTTAATTAATTTAATTTCACTTATAGCCAATGAAATACCGAGGTCTTTAGTTTCATTGATAGTATAACAACTTTAGCGTAGCGTAAATACACTCTTATCCAAAAGAAAAAAGAAAAAAAACCAAAAAAAAAAAACAAAAAAAAAACCGAAGCACCCAGAAGGAATCATCATATCGAGATGGAAATGGTAGGTACAATGTGTATATATCTAGGAAAGGTAATGATTGCAATCTCAGAGTAGTTGCCTCATACACGAGCGGAACAAGTCAGTACGTTGTAGCCCCACCTCTGGCTCAGATACAAACGGTTACTCGGGGTGGCACAGACGCATACAATTCACGGATACTGTCTTCAAGTGTAGCATGCTAGATGGTATCCGAATTGCGGGCCAGTTCGCCGACATTTCGGGATTTTCGTAGGTGTCGTTCCATCATGTCCCAAACATGTTCGATAGGTGAGAGGTCGGGCGATCGAGCTGGCCATGGAAGGGTGTCGACATTACGGTGGCAGGCCTGGGAGAGCCGTGCTGTGCGTGTCTGGGCATTATGCTGTTGAAAAATTGCTCGGTGATGCTGCGGCAGGAATGGCAACACAACAGGTCGTAAAATGTCGTCGACGTATGATTGAGCCGTGAAGGTGGTACGGAGGACTACCAAGGATGTCCGGCTATCAGAAGAAATGGCTCTCCAGGCAGTAACTCCTGGTGTGTGAGCCGTATGCCGTTCCACGGTATAAAGGTAGGTTTCGTGCGTTGGACAGCTCGTCTCCAGACACGTATGCGCTGGTCATCGCCGCCAAGTGCAAACCGCGACTCATCCCTGAAGACCAGTGGCGTATATTCGAGGCTAGCTGCGAAGCCCAGAGAATGCACAAATAAAACTGAATTAAATATACACAAATAAAAGTCAATAATCAACGGTATTAAAATACGTCGATGCTTTCGCTGCGAAAAAAAAAAAAAAACGCGTGCAGATTCGCTTCTTTGACTCAGTCTGGCGAGCGAAAACCAACGGCATAACGCAAGCAGCTCTTCCAGAATCTTTGCAGTTCTGTTGCGAAAACCTTCCGTACAATCGCCTGCTAGCGTTTCCATGACAACGTGAATCAGCTATTAAAGGGGAATGAGCCATTGCTTTCGGAAACGGTTCGCTCAGAATAGAGAAGACTTAGACTATCTCAGGCACTCGCATACTCTCGCCCATAAGTGTTTTGCGAGAGTTGTTTCAGTTTTTGTGAAGTGTCAATGAATTAAAATCAGATATATCCTAAATTCGTGGCTTTGTTGGATTCGAACTGTTTTGATAAATTTTGTGAAAGCTTCCCTGAACATCTACTGTCAGAACTTAAAGAACTCTATGCTTCAAATTTTGATACAGCTCGACTAAAAAATGAACTGAAAGTGTTTTATTACCTTGATGAATACAAAAACAAATCAGTAAGAGACATTACGTGTTACATAAAGTTTAATAAATTGGACATAGTGTTTAGTGAGGTGTACAAATTAGCAGACCTAATATTAAAGTTTCCATCACCAACTGCAACTGCCGAAAGAAGTTTTTTCTGCATTAAAAAGAATCAAGATATATCTTAGAGCCGCACAAGGACATGCACATTCGAAAAACTTGGCTGTTTTGTCAATAGAGAAAAACATTTTTTTTAAGTATGAAAAAGTACTCGGAAGAAACATTTTATGAAAACACAACACTCAAGTTCACACAAAAGGAAAGAAGAATGGAGTTCATGTACAAATAAGTGTTCAAATTCTAATCCTCATAATTATTTGGTATCATGTTAGCAATAGCATGCACCAGTGGCGAAGCGTGACTTCGTAAGTAAGGGAAGCAATGCAGTTAATATGCGATAAATAGATGGTTAAAGTGATATGAATGAAAATTTATAATAATTAAAATCAGCAAGTGACCCGTATAGTTTATATGCTACGTTGACAGTACGGCATGGCAGAAAGCATCGTAAGACCCCCTCCCCCGCCGCCGAACGCGACCATGTGCGGTATTACCAAAAAGAAATGTCTATGTAGAAGTTCAAATGCAAAGATTAAAAAAAAAAAAAATGTTTAGTGAAAATGTTCAAAGGGAAAGAAACTTGTCTACCCACAGAACGAAAAGAATTGGAGGTTGCTTCTAGCAGACCCGAGAAGGGCTGAGCCAGTGCCAGACACCCCGAAGCAGAGCCCGGGCCCGAATCGGGCTCGGGCTGTAGAATATTATACTGCGGTTCGGGCTCTTGCTGTTAGAGAGAGGGAGAGCGAGATATTTTTTTTTAATTATAAATGTGATTTTATATTATTTATATATGTTACCGCTAAAATGCAGAAATCAGTTATTCTACAGATTATCTAGGTAATGTGCGCCGCCCCGGTGGCGCAGTGGTCTAAGGCGTTGGCCTCTGATCATTCGTCCGAAGGGGTCCGGATTCGAATCCCGGTGAGGCATGGATGTTGTGTTTGTCTTACGGCACTGGCTCTCTCCCTTCCCTGGAGCCAGTGACCCTAAATTAGGGACGGGCGACTGCTTATAGCCCATTGAGTTGCTCACGGTGGTCGTTAAACCTCCAATCAAAAAAAAAAAAAAAAAAAAAAAAAAAGGTAATGTGCAGATTAACTAGGGTGATCCGTTAAAGTCCCGAAAATTGTTTCATTGCTCAAATTACCTAGATAATCTGCACATTACCTACTAGGCACTCGTTAAAGTGAAAATAAGATCTTTGCTGGAACAACAGCAACGTTTCTGTACGCTTAAATTAACATAATGTTATTTATTTATTTTTCGATATATAAAGAATCAAGTTAATACAATCAAACAATCAACAAATTAGTTGATAGAATCAATCATCAATCAATTAAAAAACTATAATAGAAAGAATCAAACGGTTTAAAATATTATTATAATTAAGGAAATGAATTTGCAAAACATATGATAAAATTATGCTTACTTATTAGTGCAATCTAAAGATTGGTGACACTTTGAATTACATAGCAATTGATTTGTGCAACAAGCACACCTATTTGTGGTACATTTAGATTTACAGTCACATTTTCTGAAACCCTGCCCAGTACCAAGGGATTGTTTTATTGCTGTTTGACGTAAAGATATTTCTACAGCAGGGACATCTTCTTTCATTAAAAATCACTCTTTGCAAACACTGAATTCAGTTTTTGCATACAATTGTTTTAAAATACCCGTTTTAGTATCAAGTTTATAAAAGCCATCCTCTGTTTTACTAAGAACCACAGTTAAAATCGAGCGGGCATCAGTTTTTGCTCTGTCTACTTCGGGTACTTTAATTCTCACAGTGACACCTTCATCGACATTTGGGTGCTTTGCATTAGAAACTGCTAACATTTTCTTTGTTTGCTTTTCTAAACTCTTTTTGGCTTCATCACGAATTTGAAAACAGAATAAGCTATGCTACGCATTGGCAGCCGACGCCAATTATGAGAAATAAAAACAACCGGCGACGACTAGACGCTGGCGAAACGAAACTAAAAGTGGAGGGAGAGGGGGAAGGTGTAGGGAAAGGAAATGAGAGAAACAAACTTTTGAACTTTAACGATACGGAAGCCGTTAATGTGCACATTACCTAGGAAAAATGCGGAAAACTCTTGATTCCGCACGTTAACGGAGCAAATCAGTTAATCTGCTGATTAGCTAGGTAATGTGCACATTAACGACTTTCGAGCTTTAGCGGTAACATATATAAAATCACATTTATATAAATGTAATTTTATATGATTTTTATAGATATTTTTTTTATTTATAAATGTGATTTTATATGATTATGAAAATGATCCAAAAGACAGAGAAAGTAATTTTTTCAATAATGCAGTCTTCGGAGTTTTGGGAGTTCACGTGGCCGTGTACTGTAGATGTGCCAGAGTCCATCGCTTCCATAGCGCTTACATTCCTCAGAAGAGTCACAGAAATAAATAGCTACACTAATAAAAATAACGCTTACTTTTATATTCCTGAAATAATGACATGTCACCGCTAAAGAACGTGCGACATAAAACTATTGAAAATTCAAACCATAAGCCAATATTGGGACTGAATCAACTAATTACACTAACACAGAAAACTTTTGACAAATGGCAACTTCAAACTATTCCTCTGAGTGCTGAGTATGACTGAAAATTTGGAATCAAGTTAGTGGCTTTATCCTTGAAACTCTCTTGTGTGGTTCTGCCTTCGGCGCCGTGGAAGCGTTTGGGAGAATGCTTCCCCACGCTCTATGCTTAGCATAGTATTTACTGGCTGTGGCTGGCCACTCTGCGGGTGGGCATGCCGTGTTACTGAGGTTCAGCTGGATGCATTATCTGCGTTGCTTCCAACGAGCGCCTTACGTACGAGACATTTGTTCTTGGTTTCGTAAAAATACAAATATGAATTTGCTTTCTTAAAAATAAAAAGATACTGAAAAAAATGCCCGCTGCGTTATGTTGGTGTGATATCTTTATTTTACTTTAATGCTACATATTTTCAATTCACGCAAAAGAAAGCGCATGAACCAAAGGGAAGCAATGCTTCCATTGACGCTTCGCCACTGGCATGTACCTAAAATTTAGAAAAAAAGGTACTTCTATTACTTAACAATTAAAAATAAAACTTCGCAATTAAAAAAAGAAAAAACAGTACTAGGGGTGAGATAGCCCAAGTCTCGGACCCAAGATACGCCACTGCTGAAGACAATACGACGCCACTGGACACCATCCCACGTTAATCGAGCCCGAGTACCACTGCTACCGGTGCCGGCAATGCTCGCTGGTCAGTGGTAAGCGGCGGAGTGGCCTTCTCGATTGTATTCCCCATGGTGCAAGTCGTCTGGCAACGGACCGGATGGCCCCTTCCATAACGGTAGACGACGCAACGAATGGTTGAGAGCAAGAACTTCCGTTCTGTTTGTGAGGCTCTCACAATCGCTCGATTCTTGCGTTCTTTCTTTGCCGTTAACCGTCCACTGCCCTCGAGTCGCTGGGTTGCGTCCTCCTCGACCCGTTGGCGCCAACATCATTACAACTTCCGACCCCAAATGCCTGGCGATACGGCGATTTGACCAACCGGCCTCTCGCAGCTCAATTATACGTCCTCTCACAAACTCGCTCATCTGCTCGCAGTGTGCACGGATCCGACGTCGAGGTATTTTCACAATCCGTGGAGTTTAATGCAAACGCAATCAGCTGTCACACAATTGTCTTTGCGTGCGAGCTTTTGTTCTTGATACATTTGTATATCCTCCTCGATGCGCTGTGGCTGGCCACTATTTCGTCCTTGGTCGTTTTTAAACATCTGCATTTTCGGCCCTGAGGTACGTGCATGCGGAATTTCATCAGGATCGAACGACTTTCTTGGGGTGCTTCGATTTTTTTGGCAAAGAGTGTGGTATTAAAATGTTAATCCTTTCTTTATCTTCCGTGGATTTTTTGGGAATATGGAGTTGCTTTTCCTTTTTTTTTTATGTAGGTTTATCGAACAATGTGAGCAACTCAATGGGCTATATGCAGTCGCCCGTCTCTAATTTAGGGCCACTGACTCCAGGGAAGGTAGAGATCCAGTGCCGTAAGACAAACACAACATCCATTTCTCACCGGGATTTGAACCCGGACCCATCTCAGACGAATGGTCATAAGCCAGTGTGTAGACCACTGCGCCATAGAGGCTGCCTAGTTGCTTTGCTGAAGGCCATCACAAGGCCATAATATTATAGAGATCAGTTCCCTCTTTTAGTGACGTCACGCGGAAACCAAGGCTTTCGATTGATTTCCAACGTTGTCGTGTGTAACGTCAAACACGACACCGACTTATCAATCCGTGTAACTTGAGTGTGACGTCACAAACGGAGGGAGCTTGTTCTCTCTAATGTCATGGCCTTGCTTTGCTGCAGTGAGGAGTATCGAGCAGTGATGTATGGGCTCTCCTTTTATCTGCTTAGGAGGATTTTTATTTGTGGCCTTTGCCAATAGGAGCGACATATTCTGTATGCATATAGTATGGAAGTCAAACTTTGTGTTATATCCTCCGCGTTTAAACACGGTTCAGGGTAAATAGTGGGTCCTATGTGTTCCCTGCGATCTAACTCGGTGGTCAGGTTTCTTGGGGTGGCGACTCACGAGGTGCCAGGCTTCGGAAACAGACCGGGCAACTTAAGTTACGGACAATTAACGGCAATTAAAAGAAAGACCCACCGCAGGGCAAGTAAACTAGCCTTGTAACACGAAATTCAGGTGCATGGAATGTTGCCAATTCTTGGAAAGAATTGTAACGTACCAGGAGATGTGACGTACCTGCCAGAAGGACGCACACGACATAAAGGCAGATAGGAATCAGAATAAAATGTCCGCGTAGCTCAATTGGTAGAGCAACTTATTCCGGAATGAGGGGACCCGGGTTCGAATCCTGGCGCGGATACCAACATTATAACGAAGTAAATTTCTCCGTCATTTTTATCCGCGCCAGGATTCGAACCCGGGTCCCCTCATTCCGGAATAAGTTGCTCTACCAATTGAGCTACGCGGACGTTTTATTCTGATTCCTATCTGCCTTTATGTCGTGTGCGTCCTTCTGGCAGGTACGTCACATCTCCTGGTACGTTACAGAATCTACGGCTAAAAGTAAAATAACACAAACCTCGAATTCGTGCAGTGTCATTAAGCAAGATGCGGTTCCTTACGCATCCTTTGGTAGATGTACTACCATTATGTAAATGGCCAAATGTAAATATGCCATCTACTTTTTTGGCTTTATTTCTTTTTTGATGACGGATCACTGATTTAAAATAAATATTTAATATTCCAAACACAGTAAAAGTTTAGATTTCTTTAAAATTCAAACGAAAAACTAATTTTCAGATTATTCTAAGATTATCGGAGGGCTTCAGATGCGATAGGTTTGGCTTCTGCCCACCTGAAATGGTCTAGAAATGCCCCTGCATAGCAACTATTGTAAAAACTGCAAAATATTTGATGTATAAAAAGCACTAGCGCAAAAATAAATTCTGAAACAGTTATGGTAGGATGAATTATTTCCAGGAAAAGAAAAAAAGGTGCTCTCCATAAACTGAGCAAACATTTAGAATGAAATTCTTGGTTAGATAAATGGGCGTAATGGTGAAAATCATTTGGAAGAAATAGCAAGAGACGAAAAGTAATCACATGAAATTTTCATTAGGCGTACCCAACTGAAAATCCCTCCTTAATGCTGTGCATCGTTCCTCCGTTTTCCAAGCATTTCTTTCATTACCAATTAACTTAAATTTGAAGAATTCGTTGCAACAGTTCGGAAAATATGCTGCAAATCTCGAAGCTACATTAGACGTTAATTAGCTAGGAAGCGGAATTTTGTAACGTGCCAGTATCACGCTCTGGAGGGAAAAAAAAAATCTCCTTTTCAGTTGTTATCTTTCTTTATTTAAAAATGAAGCGCATGTCTCTCTCAAGGTCCACCACAAGGTACTAGAAAAATAAAGCAAGAAAAATAAAAGGCCTTTTTTAATAAGCACAAAATCCTTATCCAAATTCTACATTCCATTCTAGATTAGCGCTTCAGTCAAACGAAATAAGATTCGAGGTCTTATCTCGTACGGAATTCAATTAAATTTTTGTTCCTTTTCGTAGAGAAGAAAAACATGCCATCACAGAACTGTAAACTGACTATTTATAGAGATTTAAACGATCACCGATACAAATTAGCGTTTGTGTCTCTTACATGTAATGGATTTCGAACAGTTTTTCTCACGAAACTAGTATGCCTCCTCGAAGATACACTGCTGGACAAATGCTAAGGATGGATCATAAACGGCTATATAGCGCATAAAAAAGTAAGTGTGGTTGGATGCCAAGTGAAATAAAATAATGTCAGAATGCCAGGACATTACAAGAAAGACAATTTATTGTGCTCTGAAATCCAGAAGGCTTTGGAACGTGTTCAAGGGACAAACAGGCCATTTTGTGCAGAATACGTAAACGTGAAAAATGCAATTACCGTCTGCAGGCGTTCCGGCGTAAGATGTCAATACGGGATATGGTCACCATGGAGGACGATGCAAGATTCCACACGTCGTGTCATGCTTTGCACAACATTATCAAGCAACTGTTGGGGTAATTTATCGCATTCCTCTGTCAGTGCACGGAGGAGGGTGTCCTTGTTTATTGGAGGGCATTGGCGACCAGCAAGACTCCTCCCCAAAGCATCCCACACATTTTCAATGGGATTCAGATCTGGAGAACGCGCTGGACATACGAGGCGTTGAATATCCTCGCTCTCAAGACACTCCTGGACAGCGACTGTTCGATGACATGTTGCGTTGTCGTCCATGAAAATGAATCTATCACCGACAGCACCACGGAACATGCGAACATGAGGTAGCAGAACATCATTAATGTATCGTTGGCCAGTCATAGTCCCAGTTGGAAGCACATAGAGGGACGTACGGCTATTGATCATGATGCCAGCCCATACCATGACACTACATGTCGGATATCGGTCCCTTTCCTGTATGTTTGCTGGACCATATGCAGTACCACTATCACGCCAGATCAGTTGTCGTCGACAATCAGACGATAGACTGTATCAACTCTCATCTGAGAAGAGGACAGCAGACCAGTCGTTATCAGTCCAATTGCGATGTTGATGGCACCATTGTATACGGGCGGTACGGTGACGTCTGGACAATGGGATGCACACAACAGGACGGCGGGCGTATAGTCCTCCTTCATGGAAACGTCTGGAGACAGTTTTTCGGGAGATCCGCTTGCCAGGTGTCGTACTGCGAACACGACCTCCCCCGTGACGTTTGCTATACTCTCCATTTGTTTGAAATGATTTCCAAAGCCTTGAAACAACACTGTGGCTGACGTCGAACTCCCTGGCAACATCTGTTATTTTTCGCCCTTCTTCAATCTTGCCAATAATACGGCCACGCGTAAAATCATCTAGGTGATGTCGGGAAGACATGCTGAAAATTGCAAGTTCGTCAATTGATTCTTTCCCTTTCAACTTTGCGTTTGAACAACAACGGTCAATACGCGTCAAATCCTTTATATCTCTTATCAGCGCTATGACGTCACGAACAAGTTCGGCAATCCAAAATTTGCATACGAACAACACGTCTTACTGTATCCCGCACTTATGCCAATTTCCACATTTTCCTGCCTTCCATTTTATGGTTGCTATTGTCATCCGTCCTTAGCAATTATCCGGCAGTGTGCTTACGTATTTGCGTTTCTTTCTCTTGGTAGGTTTGAGTACAGTCCGGATTACACGTATTTGCAATTGCATAGTTTAGCAGTGTTTGACGTTAAAGCATGTAAATGCATAAAAAGCGTAAATTGCCTGTAAAAATGGTATTTCAAACAAAACAGTTTTACAATTTATTTGATCTTTTTAACATACGGTAGTTTAGTAAGTTTACTTTTTAAAATGACTGACTACAATCTTCCTAGACCTGAAAAAGGAAGCAATAACCCAAACTCAAAGAACTTTAAAGCTCGGCGGTAGATCAAATGATCGGCAATGCCCAGTGACGGATTTAAGGCTTTTGGGGTCCTAAGCCAAATTTTCTATGCCCCCCCCCCCCATATTTGAATTTGCTCCTATAAGATTTTCTAATAAACTTATCTTTAAGTTAAGAATATAATAATTGGCTGTATAATTTCATTGTTATATAAGTATTGTTTAAATAAAAATTATTTTGATTTAACTTGTTATTAAGTTAAAGGTTATAAAAAATATTTGTAAGCATAGTCAAAGAGGTTCATGCTTATCCAGGAAGAAAACTTTACATTTTGAATGCGCTCTCTATCGTACATTCAAAATGTAAAGAACTACATTTTACGTCGAATACGCTCTCTATCGCATTCGAAGTAAATGAACAACACTTTACGTCGCATGCGCTCTCTATCGTATTCGACGTAAATGAACAACACTTTACGTCGCATGCGCTCTCTATCGTATTCGACGTAAAGGAACAACACTTTACGTCGCTTGCGCTCTCTATCGTATTCGACGTAAATGAACAACACTTTACGTCGCATGCGCTCTCTATCGTATTCGACGTAAAGGAACAACACTTTACGTCGCATGCGCTCTCTATCGTATTCGACGTAAAGGAACAACACTTTACGTCGCATGAGCTCTCTATCGTATTCGACGTAAATGAACAACACGTATTCGACGTAAAGGAACAACACTTTACGTCGCATGCGCTCTCTATCGTATTCGACGTAAATGAACAACACTTTACGTCGCATGCGCTCTCTATCGTATTCGACGTAAATGAACAACACTTTACGTCGCATGCGCTCTCTATCGTATTCGACGTAAAGGAACAACACTTTACGTCGCATGCGCTCTCTATCGTATTCGACGTAAAGGAACAACACTTTACGTCGCATGCGCTCTCTATCGCAATTATAAAAATTATTTTGATTTAACTTGTTATTAAGTTAAAGGTTATAAAAAAAATATTTGTAAACATAGTCAAAGAGGTTCATGCTTATCCAAGAAGAACAAAAAATAAATGAACAACACTTTACGTCGCATGCGCTCTCTATCGTATTCGACGTAAATGAACAACACTTTACGTCGCATGCGCTCTCTATCGTATTCGACGTAAAGGAACAACACTTTACGTCGCATGCGCTCTCTATCGTATTCGACGTAAAGGAACAACACTTTAGGTCGCATGAGCTCTCTATCGTATTCGACGTAAATGAACAACACTTATTTCGACGTAAATGAACAACACGTATTCGACGTAAAGGAACAACACTTTACGTCGCATGCGCTCTCTATCGTATTCGACGTAAAGGAACAACACTTTACGTCGCATGAGCTCTCTATCGTATTCGACGTAAATGAACAACACTTATTTCGACGTAAATGAACAACACGTATTCGACGTAAAGGAACAACACTTTACGTCGCATGCGCTCTCTATCGTATTCGACGTAAAGGAACAACACTTTACGTCGCATGCGCTCTCTATCGCACTCGCACGAACACGAGCGTGCTCGCAATAGAGCTATTATTACGTTCTTATTTCTTTATTTATCATTCAAGATGAAATAAAAAATTACCACTACTTTGTTTTATTCAAGTAAATTAAAATAACGGTACCTCCCTTTTCTAAGTTTTTCTGTCCCATGCTCTCCATTTTTCTGGATTCTACACCTGGGGACCCTAGGCCGCGGCCTAGTTGGCCTAGTGGTAAATCCGCCGTTGGCAATGACCTGAAACCAAGCGATTCAAAAAATAACAAACTACCTTCCTCCACACGTAGCAGCAAGAAACGCCACATCAGAAATGTCGTCTGCCGGTTGGCTTGCTTTGTTATTTGACCCTCCTGACTTAAATTCCCTTCAATTCCCACAAAAGCTTAGGCGAAATTCATACGGAGCTGTGCTCAAACAATGCATGCGATATTTAATTTAGTTTTGTGTACTGATTTTTGAAACTAGTGTTCTCTTCATACCAAATGTTAGCTATTGTCAATATACACTACCTACCAACAAATAATTGGACACCTGTGATAGTAAAGGAAAACGAAGTTTATTCACCTTCAATAGTTGGTGGAGCCTCCACGAGCGGCGATTACAGCTGCGACCCTCCGGGGCATACTCTCAACCAGACGTTGTACGACGGCTAGCGGTATTTTCTTCCACTCGGCTTGGAGAAGACAGGTCAGTTCCTTCACCGATTTCGGACGGTGGGGGCACCCCTTAAGTCGACGCTATATGGGTTAAGGTCCAGGTTCTGCGCAGGACAGTCCATTCGATTAACCCCATTGTCACCATACTAAACCATGGTGGACCTCGCAACATGACAGGTGGCATTGTCATCCTGAAAGCAACATGGGTCCACCCCGTAAAACTGCCACAACGTAGGAAGCGCATAGTCATCCAAAATGGTGCAGTAGGTCTCGGTGTTGAGTCTACCAGGAATTGCGACCAAGGGTCCCGTGCCATACCAGGAGAAACACCCCCATAGCATAATTCCACCGCCACCGAACTTCACAGTTGGCACAATACAATCCGGCAGGAGGCGTTCTCCAGGCAGACGCCAAACCCAGACCCTGACATCCGAACGCTAGAGGGTGAACCTTGATTCGTCGCTCCAGAGAACCTGTTTACAATGTTCAACGGTTCTGTTATATTCTCCGTTATTTTAAAATATTTATTATCATAATAATCATATGTTATAAACAAATATTTAGCTCATACCAATTCACCATAGTTATATACTTTATGAAACATTTCACCATAAATCTTCAAACGTTAATCTGTACCAACGTTACATTCTAATACAAAACACGTGTTAAAGTTATGAACAATGGAACACGTGTTGATGCTATTCATTGGAACACGTGTTACTGTCATCAATGTTAAATACAAGGTGTTAATTTTATTGTTATATTTATTATTATGAACAAATTATAGGTGCATCAGTTACAGATCATTTACCGATTAACTTTACTTTATCGTGCCTTTTTATAACTATGGGACTTTTGTTCTACAGTGATCGTATATGGACAAAAACGTGCCCCTTATATGTACTGGCATATAATAAAGCACGGCGTTGTGATTCACCTTTATCCCGTCACTGGAATGGTGGGGGAATAAAGGTGCCGCTCGTGAAAGAAATTAGAAACATAAACACATATTTTAACTTACACATACCTTAACTTATGTCTTGTGTGGTTATAAGGCAAACAAACAGTAGTCTTATGTAGAAGTAGTAAAAATGGTTTAATACGTGAGATTTAGGAACACTAAGGTACCACGTGCGTGGGTGCAGCCGTTAGCAATACCTTACACATAAAATTTACTATTATTACGATTTTTCTCTATAACGTCTCCGATCATTTCTGCATACATCTATCTATATATATAAGTGCAAAGCTTAGTGATTCATTTTACTTCTAGTTCCTTTTCTCCTATGCTTTACTTAAATGTTTTCCCTAGCTAACTGGGTTTTCATTGTTTGATCATGACCAATGCACACGCCACGTGCTCTAAATAGGGTTATGAATTAATTTAAGCAAGTACATGCAATAACAGGGAAAAGGAAAAATCACTTAACTGGTATTTCCATATGTCTTTCAGGTTTTCAATCCAAATCTTTATCCAATTGTCAGCGCGGGCAGTACTTCATCTATCTCTCGTCACATCGCTCGACGATCCGCTATCCACGTCTGTGTTTCGCTGCTCCTCGAACTCAACTCCTCGTGACCAGTGAAGACCTTCTGAGCTTCACCTTGTCCGCGGATGCCAAGGTCACTTGACCAGTCTGGAATTCATCTAATCCGTCCGGGGAACGTCACTTCGCTCCCTCCTTGGGAACTGACCCTTCAACTTTTCCGACCCCCCTATATCCCCTGGGGCTATCTATGCACGTGCATGTTGGACAAAATTTATTTTAAATAATTTTATTTCCAACATTCCTCCCTTACCAGATGTAATCTTTATGGGGGCCAAAAGGAATGCTGGGGGAAAACTACACGCACGGATAGACTACTCCATCCTTACCTAGTAATCCTCTATCTTTTTCCTCATGTGCACTTATATATACATATAGCAATGAAATTATATAAAATATTCATAATCACACATATACACAATACACTTTTCAAACACAAAAATTAATTAACTGTTACGGTCCTGCACCCACAATACATATCTAAAAATATCAATTCAGTGATACTGCTGGCATCTGAAGCTTACATTAACGTGTCGTTTAGTACACTTTGAGCTGTTGCTGACCAAGTATCAGTAACACATTTAACTGCCAAACGCTTTTCCGCTTGTTTGTTTGCTTTTATATTCAATTTTTTTCTTTTTTTTTTTTTTTTTTTTTTTTTTTATTGTCATTGTCCACGTCCACCGATTCTTGAGTTTTATTGTTTGACTTAATTTTTTTTTTCTGGTGGAAAGTAAGACAAGGTGAAATTGTTTGATTTACGTTCAGTTCTGCGATTCACACACAATTCACACAAAAAGTTATCAGACATCAAACCAATATCACTGGCAGTTCGCAATATTTGGAGAACATTGTCACCTGATTTGTGCTTTTTATATGCTGGTAATAAAATTAGCTGTAGTACACTTTGCTCTGTACGTATATGTTTATCTAGTATTATTCGTCCACAGTCACCTATAACATATGTTATTCACCAAGGTCTCTTTGACCTGGAACACAATAACAGCAAAATCATTTCACCTGTGTTTTATTCATCTCTGCATGCGCCCTCATTGACACTGTCCTTTGTGCTTTTAAACACCACACCGCTCATTGGCCATACCGTTTTCACCACACCGTTCATCGGCCATACCGTTTTCACCACACCGTTCATCAACCATACCGTTTTCACTACCTGTTGACCACACAGCACAACAAAGTCTTCGCTGTCAATGTAGCACTTTATTTAGTCTGTAGGTCATCCACATGAAAAAAATGCTTTGCATTCACAGTAATTACGACCGTCCTTGGATACACCAGCACGCTTACATTACGCATGCCACGTGCGATCCGTTCATTATTTTCAAAAGCTTGCATCATTACTTGAATATCCTCCTGTTGTTTGAGTTTGGGAAAAGAAAACGGTGTTTCAATCACTGCTGCACTCTAGTTCCCGTAGGAAGCATAGTTCTTTTGTTCACCAACGCATGGTTCTTTTTGTTCACCAACACGTGGCTCTTTTTGTTCACCAACACGTGATTCTTTTTGTTCACCAACACGCGATTCTTTTTGTCCATCAACACGTGGTTCTTTTTGTTCACCAACACGTGATTCTTTTTGTCCACCAACACGTGATTCTTTTTGTTCACCACCACATGGAACACACTGACTTTACTCACACTTTGATTTTTTTTTTTCTATAACCTTCTCTCTTCCCCTGATTACGCACTGTACCGCTCTGTCACTACCCAGACTAGACGCGGCAGTGTGATCCGTCAATCGAAACAAAGTCAATTACCCAGTGGTTTAATTTTCATTTACCCTTATCTACATTCATTATCATTATTTTTTTATTTTTTTTTCAGAATAGTTGTATATCTAATATCTTAGATTTACACTATTCTTTCCTTCCCAAGCAAAGATAGACCCGCGCAGCCAAACTTAAACAATACCGTCCTACTGCACCTAATTATTATTAACATTAATATTTTATATTACACTTGCCAATATCTCTACTAAATTTTTATCTGACGAATTTTTCGATCATACACCTCCACAAGAGATAACCATGTGTTCCTGGGGGAATATTCAGATATAACATAACGTTAGTTAACCAGTTAAGAAATTTCTTTTTTTTCTTTTTTTTTTTCTTTTTACACACCTTTCTATGCACTAACCACACACAGACTTGAAACATACTTGAAATACGGAATGGAAAATAATAATACCCGAACTCGAGAAAATTTTATACATATATATTACACAAAATACTAGTGAATTTTCCACCTTTTGCTTTAATATTAAGAGATATATGCTAATCCTATAATAAAACATTCTGACTTACTAACTTCCGTTTAAAATGCCTTCTAACTACAATAATGAATTACTAAATCTATCAAATAAATGCAATAAAGATCCGAATTAGATTTGCTACTGGAATTGGGGCTGCGGGGAGGGGGGGGTGGTAAATGAAATAAACTGCAGCTCTTCTATTGCTTTGCACCTTTCTGTCTCGAACAAGATTTGCTTGGCTGCTTTAACTTAAAAGGATCTTTATCGTCCTGTACTCCTAATAACTGTGAAAGATCAAATGGCGATTCTGCAGTTTATTTTTCGTTAAGTGGATTATGAGGATTTGCGAACGACTGTGAGGAAGAACGAACTGGATTCGTTACTGACTTCTTCTCTTTACTGTTCTTCACCATCTGAGGGGATTCTAAGTTGTCTTTTTCATTTTTACGTTGCTTATGTACAATTTCTGTAGTGGATTCAGCTGTTGAGATTTTATCTACGCTTGCTTTGCTCTTACTTCGGGAATCAACTATTGTCAAAACCTGGACCTTCTCTTGAGCCTCTTCATTTTGAGTAACACGTGGCTTTGGGGAACTTTGAGCACGCTGGTGTCTATTATACTTATTGTAAAAATGCCTACCCTGACTAGGTCTTGAGGGAAATGGATTTCTGTAATTATTTTTCCCTCTGCAAAATCTCACTTTGTGGCCTACAGCTCCACATCCAAAACAACGAAGGTTGTCATAAGCCTGACGTTGTTTCTGATTTGTTACGTAATGTGGTCTAGCATTCCTATTTATTTGATCAAAATGCTTATTCTGCTCTAACGGAAAACTTCTATGTCTCTGGATGTGGAACGTATTGACAACTGCAGTGTTTACATTTCCCTGGTTGTTATTCCTGTTTTGTCTCTGGTACAAATTTCCGCGAGGATTAAAATGACCCGCGCCATTTGTGTCCCGCGCTCCGTAACCTGAAGATTGGGGGACACGAAACGAGGCTCTATCTCCCTGTCTTTGGTTTCCAAGATTATTTGATTGCTGATTACATCTGCTAACTGGGTGTCCTAATGCACCACATTTGAAACATCTGACATTAACAAAATTTCGCCTAGCCTTATATCTGGAATTCTCATAATTTTGACTTTCATTAATTTTTGATTGCAATTTTGATAGCTCATTCTCGGCTTTCATTAATCTTTCACTCATTTGTTGTGATTCTTCTCGTAAGGTACTGATAAGTGCATTTTGCTGCACGATGTATTGCTGAAACATGGGAGAAAGTTCTGAAATACCATTAGCATCGCCTGGGGCGCTTTCTCGAGGGATTTGATCTGCATCATCGGCAGAATTGACACTCTTTGTGATGATATGTCGATTTGCCTCAGCAAGCAGTGCATCTTGTACTGCTTGATCGAAATTTTCAGGCCCTTTCGAAAGTACCTCTGTTTGAATACTTCTTTCCACACCTGCTAAAAATTGTGATAACATAATTGAATCAACCAGTGCCTTAACCTGCTCATCCCCTGAGACCGGTGTGCCTAGATAAGAATGCGCTGATCCTCTTAGACGTGATTCATACTGGGCGACCGACTCTTCTGGTCTTTGATTGCAAGAATTAAAATTTTGTATTGCCACTACTAGAGGTTGGTTATTGGTAAACCTTTTTATCACTGCTGATTTAAACATCTTGTAATCATCAAGCTGTCTAACATGGGGAGATTCACTCAAAAATCCTAAAGCTGCTTGCGTCATGCGAGCTTTTGCTACAAAAATTTTTACTTTTTCTGACCAATTAGTGACTGATTCTAATCCCTCTATTGCTTCGAACAAGAAACAAGCTGGAATAAGCTTATCGTTTCCAGAGAATTCGGGAATCAGGGGAAGTACTGATGCAATAAATTGCAACTCCTGCATGGAATCTTGAACGGAGGAGCCTGACATTTTTAATAGAAGTTTAATACCTAAGTTATACACTAATACCAATTAAAATAATACCTTTATCCCTACAACATGCAATTGCGCTTTTACCTAACTCTTAGTAATGAAGTTGTCAAAATAGCACCTTAAGAAAACTATTGCATGATGCATACAACAAAAGAAAATAATGAACTGCTACACATGAAGAAAAGAAAACCCATTCAATCCGTACTGCGACGGGGGAAAATACGTGACAGCACGAATGGCTCAAAAGTCACGGCACCAATGTTATATTCAATTATTTGAAACGTTATAATCATAGGAATAATCATATGTTATAAACAAATATTTAGCTCATACCAATTCACCATAGTTATATACTTTATGAAACATTTCACCATAAATCTTCAAACGTTAATCTGTACCAACGTTACATTCTAATACAAAACACGTGTTAAAGTTATGAACAATGGAACACGTGTTGATGCTATTCATTGGAACACGTGTTACTGTCATCAATGTTAAATACAAGGTGTTAATTTTATTGTTATATTTATTATTATGAACAAATTATAGGTGCATCAGTTACAGATCATTTACCGATTAACTTTACTTTATCGTGCCTTTTTATAACTATGGGACTTTTGTTCTACAGTGATCGTATATGGACAAAAACGTGCCCCTTATATGTACTGGCATATAATAAAGCACGGCGTTGTGATTCACCTTTATCCCGTCACTGGAATGGTGGGGGAATAAAGGTGCCGCTCGTGAAAGAAATTAGAAACATAAACACATATTTTAACTTACACATACCTTAACTTATGTCTTGTGTGGTTATAAGGCAAACAAACAGTAGTCTTATGTAGAAGTAGTAAAAATGGTTTAATACGTGAGATTTAGGAACACTAAGGTACCACGTGCGTGGGTGCAGCCGTTAGCAATACCTTACACATAAAATTTACTATTATTACGATTTTTCTCTATAACGTCTCCGATCATTTCTGCATACATCTATCTATATATATAAGTGCAAAGCTTAGTGATTCATTTTACTTCTAGTTCCTTTTCTCCTATGCTTTACTTAAATGTTTTCCCTAGCTAACTGGGTTTTCATTGTTTGATCATGACCAATGCACACGCCACGTGCTCTAAATAGGGTTATGAATTAATTTAAGCAAGTACATGCAATAACAGGGAAAAGGAAAAATCACTTAACTGGTATTTCCATATGTCTTTCAGGTTTTCAATCCAAATCTTTATCCAATTGTCAGCGCGGGCAGTACTTCATCTATCTCTCGTCACATCGCTCGACGATCCGCTATCCACGTCTGTGTTTCGCTGCTCCTCGAACTCAACTCCTCGTGACCAGTGAAGACCTTCTGAGCTTCACCTTGTCCGCGGATGCCAAGGTCACTTGACCAGTCTGGAATTCATCTAATCCGTCCGGGGAACGTCACTTCGCTCCCTCCTTGGGAACTGACCCTTCAACTTTTCCGACCCCCTATATCCCCTGGGGCTATCTATGCACGTGCATGTTGGACTAAATTTATTTTAAATAATTTTATTTCCAACAGTTCACTGTCGACGTTCTTTGCACCACGTTAGCCGAGCAGCGCTATTGGACTTGGAATCAAAGGCTTGTGGGCGGCAGCACGTCCATGATAACCGAGCAGATGGGCTTCCTTACGGATGGTATTCTCCGAAAGAACACTC
The DNA here is from genome assembly GCA_039090855.1 of Macrothele yani. NCBI lineage: Eukaryota > Metazoa > Arthropoda > Arachnida > Araneae > Macrothelidae > Macrothele > Macrothele yani. Next base: position 103,728,195 of record CM077018.1, on the reverse strand, counting down.
CCGGATGCCTGTTGAAACTCCTCGCGGATGTGGCCCATCGATTTGGTGCGGTTCTTTCGAATTTCTCTGGCCAGCACCCGTCGGTATCTAACTCCCAGTTTTGTGGGTCTGCCGGATCGGGGCACATTCCGACAGTCACCTCTCATCTTCCACTTGCCAATCACGTTGGCCACTGTCGATTTTGGGTATTTCAACTCGCTGGATATGTCACGTATGGATCGGCCATTTCTGTGATACCCTACGATTACAACTTTCTCGAAATCAGAGAGCTCCGAACTGCGTGGCATCTTGCATGCGACTGGTTGCGTTGTTGTTTCCCACACGATATTTAACGGCGGCGGCAGTGACGTGTAACAGGACCGCAGATATCGTCGATTGCAGGGGTGTCCAATTACTTCTTGGTAGATAGTGTAGTAGCTATTGTCTCTGGGAATGTGAATTCGGTTTGATCTTTGAGTAATCGAGTGTTTTGAAACGCGGTTTTCATAGTAAGGGCAAGTTTTGATCAAAGCATGGATTTCCAACTACCGTAAAGTTAGTATCATTACTTATTCGTGCAGACTTGTAATAACAGATATATGGGCTGTCCAAACCCATAGCACAATGTATCGGATTACAACTGGTAAGAAACAAACCTTCAATCGAGGCTCCATTGTTTATTATGCCTATATACACTGAAGAGCAATTGAATTAGAGACAGCTGGCGTTATGCAAATATGGCGCTGTGTGCGGCCCTGTAAACAGAAATGACATGACGTATGCAGCGACCCGACAATATAAGGAGTGTTGCGACGGGAATCAGTAGGAGTCGGACGCAGTATGGGTAACACGAAGGATCTAAGCGCATTTGATCATGGGCAAATTATCGGGACCCGACGAATGGGTTACTCCATCTTGAAAGTCGTGCAGGCACTGGGATTTTCACGAGCCATTGTGTCACGGGTGCACCGTGAGTACATCGAATCCGGTAAAACCACCCCTGCACTGGCCATCTGCCGTGGACAACAGCGTGTGGATGAGCGGGGTCATCGTCGGCTAGCTTGCATTGTAACAGCGGATAGACGGGCCACAGTGCAAGAAATTACTCGGCAATTTAATGCTGGTGCACAAATACGTGTAAGCAGCCACAGCTTTCAGAACCATCTCCTCGCTATGGGGTACAGAAGCCATCGTCCCACGAGGGTACCGCTGCTGACCGCACATCATAGGGTGCAAAGATTAGCATGGGCGCGGGAACATTGCCACTGGACCCTAGACATGGGGGAAAATGTCGCCCGGACTGATGAGTCGAGATTCACGTTGGTACCTGCGGATGGCAGGATACGAGTACGGCACAAACCACATGAAGCGATGGATTCTTCTTGCCAGCAGGATACTCTTCAAGCTTGTGGTGGTCGCATTCTCTGGGGACTGTTTACGTGGACTGAAATGGAACCCCTAGTACCTGTGACATCGTCCCTCACAGGTCAACGTTACCGGGATATCCTGGACGACCATTTGCTCCCGTTTGTGCGTCTTCAAGATCCCACTAGGGACCTCATCCTGCAACAAGACAATGCACCGTGCCATCGCTCCCGTTTGTATCCGAATGGTTGGATGAACACTCCAGCGATGTGACCTCGCTTCCTTGGCCAGCTAGGTCACCTGACCTCAATCCCATCGAGCACATCTGGGATGTCATCAAGAGAGATGTTTGAGGTTCTGACCCCTCCATCAAATCTTCGCGAACTGTGGGAGCTTGTTCTGGGGTCGTGGATCCGTATGGCTTCCCAACGCTTCCGGTGTCTTGTCGAGTCCATGCCGAAACGAATCGCCGCCGTCATCAGGACGAAAGGTGGTGCTACACTTTACTAGACAGGTATCTCTAATTCAATTGCTCTTCAGTGTATGTGCTCCTTCAAAATTGATAAATCTATGGGACGTAACTCTCTGGCTCTACTGTTTCTTCGCATAGCAGAATAGAATCCTAAATGTATGATCATTATTCAACATGTTTGTTTCAATTGGATGCACTTTGGATCCGCGGGAAAAAAACTATAAATTCGTATGTTGCGTATTAAAGCACTGGTCGCAGATTCTTAGTTGTGAGGATTTCACTGAATCTGTAATCAGGTTTTTTATAGACACACTAAGTCAACAGAAGAGGAGTTTGATTTTCACAAGGTTTTTGATTTTTACAATGCGATAAAATATATTATAATTTGTAACGCTCTTTTTTACGCTTTCCAACCGGAGGTTGAAGAAGCGTATATGCTCCAGCTTTGTCCGTCCGTCCGTCTGTCTGTCTCTCTGTCCGTCCGTCTGTCTGTCTCTCTGTCCTTTCACACGATAACTCGCGTAAAGTGGTTTGATTTCGATGAAATTTTAGTATGTGGGAAGAAACTAGGGGCGATAATATTAATTAGCATGTGCATGTTTGTGTTTCACGCAACAAAGCGTAATAATTTTGGTTTTACGAAAAATACTTCTGGTTCCAAAGTGTTTGACTTATTAAAACGCCCGTTGATTCAAGTAATTCAAGTAAATAATATGGAAGTTAAAATTTTCAGTAATTGGAAGCTAATAGATTTCCGCAAAAGGGCCTCGATGGGGGGGTCCTGTATGCTACTGCATAGAGTGGTGGAAGAAACTTGGTGAGGCATTCATCCAGCAGTGGATTGAGAATGGTTGATGGTGATGACTTTCCAGTTCAAATAAAAATAAAATGCCTTCTAGTTAATTCCTAAATTCACAAATAATTCTGGTCCAAATCCCGCCGGCCGCCCCGGTGGCGTAGTGGTCACCGGCCGCCCCGGTGGCGATGGCCTCTGATCATTCGTCCAAAAGGGGTCCGGGTTCGAATCCCGGTGAGGCATGGATGTTGTGTTTGTCTTACGGCACTGGCGCTCTCCCTTCCCTGGAGCCAGTAACCCTAAATTAGGGACGGGCGACTGCTTATAGCCCACTGAGTTGCTCACGGTGGTCGTTAAACCTCCAATCAAAAAAAAAAAAAAATCCCGCCGACCTTGATGATAGTCAGAATACACGCGTTAACTTTCATGTCCTTTAGGAATTCTATTTTGATGTTATTGCAAACGGTATATCGTGGAGGTCGTGATTCTTGATAAAAAAATATCCCCAAACATGATGCAAATTGCATCCGCTACACGGATAACGCGCAGTTCCAATTTTTGCATTTTTGTCAGAGGGTTTTTTTTTTTTTTTTGAAATTCCTGACAATACTGGGGAAAACGAGCAGGGTGTGTGCTCCTAACTCGGTATTTATCCAGAGCCTCCGAAATCTCTGGATCCGGTATTGTGTATTAGTTCAGTACTGTATTGGTGGACATTTTATTTAAGCTTAAAATAAATAAAAGTGGGTCACACGCACAACTGAGTGAGTCGCGTCGTGAGATGTCGGAGCTCCTGTGAGTGCGAAACGTCGGATTCCAGCGCCCTCTACTGACAAACTGTGACACTTTTATTTACGCAGGGGAAAAAAATATGTCTCAACTTCTAAAGCTGTGTGATTTTGTTTCAGTTGGAAAAACAAAAGATAAAACTACTAGGAAATTTTAGAAGACAAGTTTTCATCGTCACTGATGATGATCAAGGCCAAAGTAAACTGCGTAAATATGAATTACTTGATAATATAGAAGTTTTTCGTACGTAATGGTCATAATGGTTTCCAAACAGCTGTCTACGTACGATAAGTTATTTTGTGCACGACTAATAACAAGGTAGACTACCAAATAATCCACCCTTTTAAATTTCAGATTCGCAGCTAAAGTAACGAATGATAATATAGAAGTTTTTCGTACGGAATGGTTATAATGGTTTCCAAATAGCTGTCTACGTACGATAACTTATCGTACGTAGACAGGTATTTGGAAACCATTATGAATTACTTGGTCAAAATTTGTAAAGCTTTGGTTCTTTACTGTTCTCTGGCGTAGTTTGTAAAATTGGCAAACTTCTTTACAATTACTTTCGATCAGTATGCAACAACTCCTTCTACTTTCAATCAGGAAGCACACATCCTTTCTTTTTTCTTGCGGTTTAGCGGCTTCCACGATCGGTAAACGGTAAAAATACCCCCGGAGAAAATACCCCTGAAAACTTAAAAGCGGAAAAAATACCCCCGGAAGAAATACCCCCAGAACAAACGGTTCACTGTAAATAAACTGCCACACAGGAACACTGATGTGTGGCAGTGTTCCGGTGTGGAAATTTACCGGCAACCCCGCCACACATCTTTCAGCAACTTGGCCACAAAAGTTCAGGGGGAGGGGGCTGGGGTAGCTATAAAGATCGCCGTTTCTGGACCTATATTGAGAACTGAATTGGGAACTCCAAACGAATTTCGAGAAAACGTTCCATGCAAGCCAAGCGAGAATTGTACTTTAATTTGAAGAAATAAATTGCCGAGGAACCGAGGTACTTTTAGTGGGGGGATCAACCCCAACTTCCGTAATATTATATTCTGGGCCGCTGGAGTCTGTCAGTGTATCCAGGCTGTTCCCCTTGAAGCGTGCGCGAGGTTTGCATAATGATTCTGTACACGACCACGAATTTTCAGGAGGGTGGGGTGCAAGTTTCTAAGAGCGCAGACAAGTGTTCAAGGTAAGGCATTTGTTCGCACTTTCTATGCTTCATGTTGTGTTTAATGGCAAGCTATGTATGCTCTTCCCCCTCCCCCAGAAATTTGGTGAAGCCTGTGAAAGGGATACGAGGTGCTTGGTTTGGAGGACTCTATCCCCAACTTTCGTAATTTTATATTCTGGACCTTTAGAGTCGGTCAGTGTATCCTCGATGTTACCCTGAATAGCTATTAGAAACGGGGGAAGGGGGAAGGTTACCCAACACCCTCCTGAAAATTCGTGGTCGTGTATAGAATCATTATATAAAGCATGGTACTAATGTATACAGACAGCTCTACGTCCATTTAAAACATTTTGGGGGAAAGCCCCCCCCCCCAAGCTCATGGACCTTGCGGACACTTCAAGGCGAACTTCCTGGATACACTGACAGACTCCAGCGGCCCAGAATATAATATTACGGATGTTCGGGGTAGAGCCCCCCTCCCTCCCCCAACCAAGTGCACCTCGGATCCTCGGCAATTTATTTCTTCAAATTAAAGTGCAATTCTCGCTTGGCTGACACAGAACGTTTTCGCGAAATTCGTTTGGAGTTCCCAATTCAGTTATCAATGTAGGCCCAGAAACGGCAATCTTTATAGACCCCCTCCCCCTTTGAACTTTTGTGGCCAATTCTCCTACACCCATTTTCGTTATGTAGGTGAGGTGGCCAAGAAACCGCAATTTTTATATGACCCCTAACGGTTTTTTGGCCAGCAGTCTGTGACCAGTTGTCCGAACACCGTTTATAACAGACATATAAACTTATCAGTCGATCACATATTTTTCCCGTGAGCATTTTGTCTGTGGGCGATTTTTCCGTGGGCGTTTTTTCCTACTTTCGAAAAGTGGGCGTTTTTTCCCTGGGCGATTTTTCCGTGGGCGTTTTTTCCGTGGGCATTCTTTCCTCATACCATTTTTACCTACATCCCCACGGGCATCCTGGGGTACGTCCGTGATTTGAAGGACACTGGTAGTGGCAGACTGGAGATCCATGAATGGTTGTGCAAGCGGGTTTTTCGCGGCTCACTATCTGGGAATAATTATGAAAGTACAGCAACTTGAAATTAGCGGTATCTCAGCATCACAATTTTCTGTTTTAAACGCCTTTCAAGTCGTCTAAGAATTACTGGAGTGTTTGAGTTGAGACAATTAGTAATTAAATTATTTTTTTCCATTTTCTCCAGTTTTCTGGTCTTCAGCATCAACTAGCGTGTCCATAGAAAAATTTAACGAAAAAAACAATTACTTCCTTTACTGCAGCAATAGACGTGAGTGCGTTTCTTAAGAGAGAGGGACTTTTGAAGATTTTATTCCACTCTTACAAATTTGAATTTGCGATAGCTGAATTCAAAATTGTAAAAATGTCTTCGCTTTTAGTGAGAAGGGACCACCAAATGGGCTAAAATTTAATTCGTTTCAAGACATAAACAAACTGATTATGAAAAATTCTCTTGAAAAAATTAAAAATTTCAAGAACTGCAAAAATTTTAGTGCAGATTCATTAAATGAGGGGAATTAAACCATGGAAAGTGATGTTTATGTAATTACTTTCAAATGGCAAAAGCATTTTTGTTGTCGATGAAACAGACTTTTCATAACTGCAGTTTAAGAATTTGTGTAACTGTAAGGCATAAAAATGAGTAAGTCACATGCACGTAAACACACACACAAACACATACCTTCCCATGTATACGTAAAGCAACCTCAAAATCTTGCCATGCCCTTTGAATTCCGAGTTTCTATCCCAAATTTAAATTATGCATTACAAAAGGAATAAAAAGAAAACAAGAAATTTCCTACAATGGAAATTAAAATACAAGGAAGTATGATTTCAAAGGAAATTGAAATAATACATTCGTGTGATTACGAAGGAAAAATTTAGTGCTTTTGTTGATATCATACTATTATATTGATAGTATCGAAAGCGAAAAAGCTTAAATCTGAAAGTTAAAGGAGGGAATTACATGAAAAACAGTATTTGACTCTACAGAACATTTCTTACATACTTTTTTTTGTTTTTTTAGTTAGCATAAGACCTACTGGCCCAGAATACGCCAGCCAACCAGGAATTTCCCCCGTATCCCGGCGGCCCAGTCAGCGACTGGACACTGGTTAAGGGGGTGGAGAAGGGAGTGCTGTGGACCTGGCGAATCGCCTATTCCTTGCCTTTGACCACTCAGGGGCCAAGTCACGGATACGTTAAAATAACTGCTTTTGTAATGGAAGACTGTAAAAAGAAGACATGGCGTGACAGAAAGCAAAAACGTAGCAGTTTAAGTCCCAGTGAAAATGTACCAGCCGCCCGTTGGTCGAGTGGTAGGTAAACGATGGGACCGGGTTCGAATCCCGGGTGAGGTATGGATGCTGTGTTTGTCTTACGGCACTGGCTCTCTCCTTTCCCTGTAACCAGTGGTAGTGGTCTGCACGGGCCTTAATTTGGAAAGCCCGGCCCGTATCAGATTTTTTAATTAAAACCCGGCCCGTACATTTCTCCTGTTTTCAAGGCCCGGGCCGGCCCGTAAAATTTCAACAATAACCAAAACACGAATTTAACACCTGGTGCACTCGGTCATTCGACTCCTGAAGAGTTTCCGTTTTCTTAATTGCTACACATATTCTATTACAATAAACGTTAATTCAGAATATTTCTGAGACTTTGTGTGAGTCACGTGACGTCCGAGAAGGGGGTGGGGGGCTTGTATACTCAAAAATATTGCATGAAAAGGACAATTTCCATGCCTTTCAAATTTTCTGGGTTTTCAAATTATAATTCCCTTCCTGCGGACCCGGAAATATCCTTGGGGATAAGGGGGTGGGGGTTAATTCGAAAAGTACAAAATATCCAGAATTATGAGTCCGATCGTTCTACTGGGAGAAGATTTTATGGCTTTATAAACTGCACTTACCTCTACTGGAATATCGTGTCGCTGGAACCCAATATGTCTCTCGTGTGTGTGTGTGGGGGGCACATTTGTGCCGCTTAAGATGCGATGTTCCAGATTTTGTGCTATCGTAACTCAAAAAGCTTTTTGCATTTAGTGCACTGCACAACGTTTTCCGGCAGACTAGTTTCAGAACGGGACACTAATTTTAAATATTTCCAAATATCGCTTTTCCCCTTTACATTGTCTACAAGCGCATATTCTCCGGAAGCGATTTTTTCGCGAAATTCTTTCGCTTTCTTAAACTCCATAGTAAGTATGGAAGAGTATTTATCAGCAACACTGAACTGAGCATATGCTAAGGGAAAACAACGACAGACTGGCCAGCTAACTAGTGTCACAGAAGTTTTGAAAACGGCCGCCTGAGAATACAAATTTGGAAAATACGACACATATTTATATACAGAAGTAAGTTTCTCTCAGCCCATTGCTCTCATGCCGTTTAAGACAACTTAAAAGCTTTTCACACCTCTAGAGAACAAAGTGCCGCCGACCAGAACAATAGAAAAGATCGTCTGCGAACGGTGGCTCGGTTTATAAATGCTGCAGTTAATAGCCTGCCCTGTAGCATGAGAGGAGGGTGAAAGTTAGAGAGGGAGAGAGAGAGGAGGGCCCACATTCACATTGAAAAAAAGAAGAGAGCTGACCCACTCCAACTGTTTTTGTAGGATGGGAGGATGTCATAAAACTTCTATTTTTTTCCGTCAGCGAAAATTATTCAATCTTATCCTGCTGCTGCATGTTGCGAGTTTTTCTAACGAGAAAGGCACCGTACAACGATTGTTTTGCTCATAAAAAAAAAGAAAAAAAAAAAAGAACCCTGCTCGGCCCGTGTCTGTTTAACATTAAATATTGAAGGCCCGGCCCATTTTCCGAACTTAGAAATGAGCAAAGGCCCGACCCAGTCCGCGGGCCAGGCCGGGCCGGGCCCGTGCAGACATCTAACCAGTGGCCCTAAATTAGGTACGAGCAACTGCTTATAGCCAGTGCCGGACTAGAGACCCATATACGTCCCTGAAATGGATTTTTGGTGCTCCACTTTTGAGTAAAATTACCAAGATATCCCACCTTATAATTTACTGTGTATGAGCATCCCCATTTCCTCTTAAAACATATTTTCAACACAAGTCTATGAATTACCATAGTGTTTGGATGAGGCTATATTTACCATTTTTTCTTGACTGTAACATAACTCATCCCTTGTGAAATTTAATGTAAGAACAGAATTACTTCCGTTGCTAAAGCAATAGACAAGGCACATACTCTGAAAACAGACTGCAGAAAATTCTGTTCCACTGTTATGAATTTCTTTGCGATAGCTGAATTCAGAATTGTAATGGTCCCTGCACTTTTAGTGAGAAGGAAAATCCAAATGTGGCAATTATATTTTCAAGACTTACCTGTCATAAAAAAAAAAAAAAAATAACGGAAAAATCTATTGAAAAAACGAAAAACATTCTGGGACTGAAATAATTTTAGTGCAAATTTATAAAGTGAGAGGAAATAAAGAATGCGAAAATTAATGTCATTTTATTAAGTTCAGATGGAAAAAGCATTTGAAATTTATAAACAGCTGAAACAGACTTTCCAAACCTGCAGTTTAAGAATTCGTTTAATTGTAGGACCCGAAAAATAGCACAGCTCTCGTTCTATATACCGGGTGATCACAATTAAAGTATACCTATTTAACGCTCTCTGGAGATATATCTAGCAGTCCAAACGCAACCAAATTAGGTATGCTGACAATTCAGGACATGCGAAAGAGATTTCCGCAAAAAAAAAAAAAAAAAAAGTTCCAAAAGTCACCACCAGGGGATTTCAGGCGCTGCAAGCTGCGGTAATATGGACAATTTTCAGCTGTACGAGGGAAATGAGTCTTTGTGGCGCTACGAGAGACAAGAAAGTGTATCATTTGCATAAGCCACACGCTACGGGCGACTCCACGATATAAAACTGTCCTAGGCAGGGTGAATGCCATTCATGCGGGTGGCCGAGTGGGCAACGTTCGTCACTGCCACGGGAAGGGCCTCAGGTTCGATCCCAGGCAGGTACGAACGCTCGATCCACTAAATACCCTCCGTGCGTCGGATGGGCACATTAAGCCGTCGGACCCCGGGATCTGGCACCCGGTAGTAAATAAGGGCGTCTTCTACCTCGCTTCCGTGTGACTTTCCTATCGGGCACTCTAGCCCAAATCTCCTAGCTTCCTATTTCTAAGGGTTGTTTAAGACCTGGAGTCAGACACTCCCTTCCTAAAATCCTCTACATATGATCATGATCATGAATGCCATTCGTATTCCATCAACCGCAATGGGTATCACCTTGCCAGAACGCGCTCTTCTTGTGAAGCTGTTTTATGAAAACGCGAGCAATACTTCGAGAATTCCGACGTCGTAGGAAAGGTCCATTGACTCCATGTGCTCTCAGAAGAATGATTGCTCGTTTCGAGGAAACTGGATGTCTACGTGTTCAACCAGGTAGAGGGCGCAAACCTATAGCTCCAGAAGTGGTTGAAGATGTCACCACGGTGCTTGTGGATTGCTCCATGGATAATGTGTACCAGGTTTCAGTGATGCACGCGCAGTGTCACGGAAGCTGGATGTGCCCTACACCACCGTGGGGAAGGTACTGAGAAAGGTGTTGCATTTTTTTTTCCATTCAAGATCAGCCACACCCAACAGTTGATTAACGATGACAAGGACACCCGACTGACCTTTGCATTGACCTTCCTTGATAGAGTGGAAGTGGACGATGCGTGGCCATGGGAGATCTGGTGGAATGACGAAGCACATTTTCCCCTCAATGGAAGAGTCAACACGCATAACTGTCGCATTTGGGCATTGCAAAATCCTCATGCATTTCAACAGATTCTACTGTTGAAATGAAAGACAATAATCAGTTACTTTCGACCGCTGAACACACTGCTCGATTTCAGGTTTTGCAATTTAACAATGGCGCCCACATTGAGCAGTACCGGTTGCACTGCTAAGGTGTCTCCGGTATTTAATTGCACAATCTCTCCCTTGTGCTATTAAAAACCGGAGACAATAAAACGTCTTGACCGCAACACGTGTGTTGATTTCTGCGTCGATTTTGTGTCGTTTCCCACGTAGAGCCGAAAATTGTCTATATTATCGCAGCTTGCAGCGCCAGAAGTCTCCTAGTGGTGACTTTTGGAAATTTTTTTTTCATTTTTTTCGGAAATCTCTTCCGCATGTCCTCAATTGTCAGCATACCAAATTTGGTTGCGTTCGGACTGCTAGATATCTCTCCACAGAGTGTTGACTAGGGATACTTTAATTATGATCACCCTGTATATACTGTATATATTCGCAATTTAACCTATATTATCGATATTATTTTTTCGGATTTGTATCTAATAAAACTCGCCAGAGTTCGTCCTAAGGCTTTGCGTGGTGGTTAAAATTAATTTCCCCACATAATGTTTGCATTAAGAAGAAAAGGTTCGTTCAGTAAGCATATCGCATTCGCGCTAGAATCCTGGGGTGTGCTGTTTCGCGTGCGCAATCCGACGACCTTAAAGCAGCTGCGGTACAAGCGCTCCCCAGATGGCGCTGCAGGTCATGTTCTTATTTCCCTGTGGTTTCAAACGTAACAGCGAAACTCTCAAGGTGTGCTACTCAAAATGAGCACCGCTTGAGTCCTACGTAGCAGTGCAACCAGTTGCTGTTATATTGTTGTTGTGCCGCCCCGGTGGCGCAGTGGTCTAAGGCGCTGGCCTATGATAATTCGTCCGTAAGGGGTCCGGGTTCGAATCCCGGTGAGGCATGGATGTTGTGTTTGTCTTACGGCACTGGCTCTCTCCCTTCCTGGAATCAGTGACCCTAAATTAGGGACGGGCGACTGCTGATAGCCCATTGAGTTGCTCACGGTGGTCGTTAAACCTCCAATCAAAAAATATATATATATTGTTGTTGTTTTTTTCTTTTTTATGTATTACCAATAAAACTCGCTGAAGTTTGTCCGTTAAACTTAATTCCTTTGTGCAATGTTTTCGTGAAGAGGAGAATGTTCGTTGCTTCGTGCAGTAAGCAAAAGGTAGTACATAATATTTGCAGCTGCAGGAGTGCTATTTTACCAGCGGACACCTTATGTCGTTAAAGCAACTGTAATTCAAAGCTCTCCAGATGGCGGCACAGGTCACCTTTTTATTTCCTCGTGGGCCCAACGCAGAGGTTTAAATTCCCAGGGTGTGAGCACTTAAAAAACACCACTAGTCATACTTGTTTGCGTTTGGAATAGCGTGGAGTCATAAACACAATTCAACGTTCTGCTACGAGTTATGCTTTCCTGTCTTTTCGCCGCTGTGTGTGTATGTGCACAGATTTAAATATACAATTTGATATTTGACATCCATTCAGGTTGACGGTGTACTAAGTGACCCATTTTCTGCCAGAGATTTTGCAGACTGTGTAAAGTGGGTTAAAGAAAGTAAGGCTCGTGCTGTATTTATAACTCATACATAAAAAAAAAGGATACCGAAAATTCGTTCATCTCTCTAATATTTGCACAGGAAATTCAGACTTTTCTTACAATGGAGTGTATGAAAAGATATTTGCCGTAAGTTATTAGACGACAGCTAAATAAAAGAAATGCTTTCGTAGGTTCAAATGTTTTTCTGTTTTTTTTTTATTTGAGGTTTAACGACCACCGGGAGCAACTCAATGGGCTATAAGCAGTCGCCCGTTCCTAATTTAGAGTCACTGGCTCCAGGGAAGGGAGAGAGCCAGTGGCGCAAGACAAACACAACATCCATACCTCACCGTGATTTGAACCCGGACCTCTTTCAGACGAATGATCAGAGGCCATCGCTTAGACCACTGCGCCACCGGGCGGCCATGTTCAAAACCAATGCGCGAATTTTGCAGCTCGGGATACATAATAAAGTTTTTGCATGTTTTTTTCCATAACAACGCACAGCCAACCTAAATGGGCACGCGGCGCCACTGATATTTATATATATACAGTTTGTGTAAAAATTTTTAATTTATTATTATTTTTTTGTTATTGGCTAAAGTTTGCTTTAAATTATGTATATCATCATCATTGTCAACCATTATCAATCCACTGCTGGACGAAGGTCTCCCCAAGTTTCTTCCGCAACGGTCTGTCTTGTGCCAGTCTCCTCCATGTTACTCCCGCATACTTTCGAATTTCATCTACCCGTCTCACATGTGGTCTTCTTCTGGGTCTTTTACTGTCCCTTGGAATCCAGTCTAAAATTTCAGCTGTCCATCGATGGTCTGTCCTTCTGGCAATACGTCCAGCCCATTGCCATTTCAGGGATTTTACTCTGATCATGATGTCTTCCACTCTTGTCATTTTTCTGATCCACGAGTTCCTCTTCTTATCTCTCCTGGTTACACCAAGCATACATCTCTCCATGCTTTTTTGAGTAGTCTGCAGCCTTTGTATGTCTCTTTTAGTTAAGGTCCACGTCTCTGCACCATACATTTATAAGATGCATAAGATGCATTTATCAAATACTTTTTCTTCTAAGACATAACGGCATATTGCTCTTGAAATTTATACTGTTTCTCCTCTCCAGGCAAGTTTTATACGCCGATTAATATCTTCATCAATGTGACCCTCACTTGATATCTGCTGTCCAAGATAAATGTTGGTATTGGTTATCTCCAGCTTTTCCCCGTCAATCGATAAATCTTCATTTTTGTAAAAGCATTGTACATCACTTTTGTCTTCTGAAAGTTCATTTTTAATCCCAATTCTTTACTCTTGTCAGCAAGTTCCTGTATCATACTCTGCAGCTCTGATGGGGTGGTTGCAAAAATGACTACGTCATCAGCAAAAACGACGGTGAGTTTGATAATCTCCATTAATCTTTATCCCTTTGTTTTCCCAGTTCAGTGATTGAAAGACATTTTCCAATATATCAATTAATTATGTATATATATATTATATATAAAAACAGTGTTTGGTGGCTCAACAAAACATTTGCTCCTAAGTTTCTCTTTCAAAGTCGGAAGCAAGGTTTTCTTTCTATAAGCATAGTGAAGTACTTTTTATTTCCTGAGTTAGCATAAGCCTACCGGCCCGGCAATAAGGCGGCCCGTCAGGAGTTCTCCCGGAATCCCTGCAGCCCAGTTATACCCCATTGAGTTGCTCACACTGTCGTTCAGCCCCTCCCGCCGGAAAAAAATGCCCCACACACGCGAGTTAAGGCTCTACGAAACCCGCCATCTTGTATTGCTGCTTTCTCTTGTTAACCAACGGGCAAGCGTATTTCACAAATTGCTCGGGCAATTTTGCACATTTTGGAACACCGTTTGTGGCTAACGCAAGATATACGATAAATAAAGAGTTCCCTGGTTTCAGATTTTCCTTTTGGACTCTTTAAGTATTTTTTATTAATTAATAAAGCTGTGGAAGACGCCTTGGTACGACTTTCGCTGCAGATAAGAAATGAAGGGAAAGGTCAATAAAAATTCTGAAACCAGGGAACTCTTTATTTATCATCTATCTTGCGTTAGCCACAAACGGTGTTCCAAAATGTGCAAAATTGTCCGAGCAATTTGTGAAATACGCTTGCCCGTTGGTTAACAAGAGAAGGCAACAATACAAGATGGCGGGTCTCGTAGAGCCTTAATTAAGGGCGCTGGCTGATTGTTAAACTCCGCCAAAGGCTTGCTGATTCTTTACAATGTGCTAAACATCCTAGACCGAAACCACAAGGGAGGGGAATCTTAGCTACATGTGGCGGATCTCTATCGGAGCCGTTTCGGCTTCGCAGGCTTCCGAACTACGTCGTGGGCTCTTGGAGTCCACAGAGTACGTAATTAACTGAGCGGGCTAACCATTATGCCGTTTTGACTCTTTATTTTTTGTGTCGTTATTTAATTAAATCATAATATTGCAGGGTTCGAAGAACACCGTAGACATCATAAAAAAGTCATACTTGAATAAAAGCGATTTTGTGACTCATGAAATTCTTCATTCGGGCAATCTTTTTAAACTGATAGCGGCACCTGCGAGTATCGAAGTGAGTTCTCGACTGGCCTCAATCAAGCCCATGGTCTGATCATTCGTCCGAGATGGGTCTGGGTTTGAATCCCGGTGAGGCATGGATGTTGTGTTTGTCTTACGGGGCTCTCTCCCTTCCCTAGAACCAGTGGGCCTAAATTAAGGACGGGCGACTGCTTATAGCCCACTGAGTTGTCCACGGTGGTCGTTAACCTCCAATCAAAAAAAAAAAAAAAAGGGAAAAAAAACCAAACAAACCGTGATCCGTTAACTGCCTGTTTCGTCCATGACTTTCTGTACGCACTTAGACAAATCACCCACTTCTCGAAAACTCCTTCCTCAAAGCACTCGTCAACCTCTCTCTCTCTCGCTGTCTCTCCCAATCAGCAATTCCCCTGCAAAAAGTGTCCTTTTCCTCCTCCTCAAAAATAACTTCTCCACACGTCTCCCCGACCAACTTCCAAACTCTCTCCTCCAGCGCTGACCACACGTCTGTACCCACGACGAAAAGCATTTTTTCCCAGCTACCAAAAATGTCCGCGGTCTAATAGCACTACCCCGAAGGACTCACTTACTAAAGAAGGGAAATATTTGCTAATGAATGGCCCTAAAAAGCAATCTTCTATTGTACTTTAGATAAAGGAATCCGGCGTCCCGTGCATTATCATTCTGAAGGAAGTTAGCGGACATATTCATTATTTTAGGAGACTTGCTGGCTCCACAAATAGAACCAAAAATTTATTCTTCGAAAGTTTCCCAAAATTTCAACTTTTAAAACATTTCTAAAATACAAGGTTTTTAATTATTTACATATTAAAATTAAGCCTTAACCACTAAAAGTTTCTAAGTATTTACACGACATTAAAATTCATAAAATTAACATTATTATTATCCACTAGCCTGTTCCATTAAAAATTATTGCTACACGTTATTTATAATTACCACTATTACAATGCCACCCCCGACAGCACTGGAGTTCTGTAAATTTAACTGAACTAGAACCATAATTATCTCGTTTAAAAAGGGCCATAAACGACCCTAAAGCAGATTTATTGTGGCCCACTGTTTTATAAAAATTATGAAGTTATCCCAACCTCTTAAAGGTAAGGTATATGTAAGTATTACCATTTCATGTTTAAACGTCTTTTCAACACAAGTCTAAGAATCACTGCAACGTTTGTGTCAAGCCAATGATTAAATAGCAACATTTTATTCTTTTTTACTACTGCATAAAATATACCTAGTAAAATTTTCTGTAAAAAAAGCATTACTTTTGTTGCTAAAGCCATAACCATGGTATATTCTGTCTAAGAGAGAGACTGACTGTGTGTGTCGAAGATTTTATTCCACTGTTGCTAATTTCATTGCGGTAGCCGATTCCTGAATAGCAAAAGTTTCTTCGCTTTTAGTAAGAAGGAAATGCGAATGTGCTCTTTTTTTTTTTACTACTTGCCTATCATAAGTAAAAACAAGTACGGAAAAATCTCTTTACGAAACTGAAAATTTCAGAAATCGCAAGAATTACATTGTAAATGTATAAAGTAAGAGAAATTAAAGTGTCGAGTTAGATGTTTATTAATTACATTTTAACGAAAAAAAAAACAAAAAAAAAACACTTCTGCTGTAGTTTAAACAGACTTCCCAAAACTGTATAGTTCAAGAATTCTTATAAATGTAAGGCCCAAAAAGAAATACTAAATTAGATGCAGATCTCATTAAAAAATGCACACGCACACACACTAAAAAAACTTTTACGAAAGTTAAATTAAGTGCTTTTACTAATTTCATGCTGTTATATTGGTAAGTCTATTTAATTATATTAATTATTCAACTGGAACTGCTATTAACGATAGTAAGTGAAATACGAGAAACAAGTGGAAAAGGTCTGAGCTTAAGTTTGAAAGTCGTAGGGGGTAGGGTGCATGAAAAACAGCGGTTGGTTCAAAAGGACATTTGCTACATAAGCGTTTTTTTTTTGTTTGTTTTTTCTCAAGCCGTCAAAGTGATGGACAAATTTCGTCTTTTTAACATAACTTGATTTTCTTCTAAACACAGTGAAGTACAAATACACATACGGGCCACTGAATTGGAAACTTTCATTCTGAATCGGGTTGGACCTCTTTTAGACTGAATTACAGCACGTATGCGTATCGGCATAGATTCCACAAGGAGTTGAAGTGCATGTACATCTACAGAGCACCAGGGGTTTACCAGACACCCCTTTAACTGGCTCAGATTTGACGGAAGAGGACTCTGCTCCCCGATCTGTTTTTCTAACATGTTCCGTACATTCTCAATGGGGTTCAGATCCGGGCTCCGTGGTGGCCACGGAAGATGGTGGAAGTAGCTGCCATGCTCGCTGAACCACTGCTGAACACATCATCTTGCGCGATGTAGATAGAGTAAGTAGCTTTGTCGTCCATGAAACAGCCGTCCCTTCTGGATAAAAAGTCAACAATGTAGGACGGACTTGATGAATGTAGGTAAAAAATACCCATGAAAACTGAAAAGCAGAAAAAATGCCCCCGGAAAAAATACCCCCAGAACAAACGGTTCACTGTAAACTGCCACACAGGAACACTGATGTGTGGCAGTGCTCCGGTGTGGCAATTTACCGGCAACCCTGCCACATATCTTTCAGCAACTTGGCTACAAAAGTTTAAAGGGGGGGGGGGGTCTATTAAGTTTGCCTATTCTGGGCCTACATTGAGAACTGAATTGGGAACTCCAAACGAATTTCGCGAAAACGTTCCAAGCGGTGAAGTACAAATACACATAGAATTGTACTTTAATTTGAAGAAAGAAATTGCTGAGGATCCGAGGTACACTTGGTTTGGGGGGGCTCTACCATCACCCCCTAATAGCTTTACAGGCCTGCGCACCGAACACCGGTATCTGCGTGACGTAGGGGAGAGTAGGCTGATGTCCGTGGTGGGTGGTCGAGCATGCATATGCTGCTCACTCTGTGTAAGCGTGACTGTCGATGTGCGTGGTTGTTCTTGTCAAATTGTCAACTAAGTTTATTTCCATAAAGGGATATTAAGTGTCTTCAAATTCGCTACTAATGGGGAGGTTCTCAGAAAATGGATTACAGCAATAAAGCGTGAAAATTTTCAAGTGACCAAGAACTCTAATGTAAGTGGAAACCTTTTGTTAACCTTATTTAAACTACTCGTAAAATAAAAATTTTGAACTACAAAATTTAAATTTGGCTAATTTTATAATCTAATGCATCTCACAGCGGAAAGTCAAAGCACTGAAAAGATTTTTGAAAAATGAAATTTATGTTTGTAATGGAAAGAATAGATTACTTGTGTTGTTATAGTAACCCATAACATGTTTTTGCCAATGTATCAAATAAATTCAAAGTAAAATATGTATATTTAGGAAGGGATTTTAAACTTTATTATGGACACAGAATAATAAGGGTTGCATGTTTTTGATCCCAAGAGTAATATGTTGATACATTCGTACTTAGTTATTTAAGTGTTTAGGCAGCGTCAGATTAACTTTTTTGGGGTCCCTATTTCTGGGCACAAATGCTTGTAAAATACTTATATCCTATACGAAATATATGTATGTCATGTACACATCTAACATGCCTATGTCCTTTATATAAATGCTAAGGCCTTGTTGCCATGTGAAATACATCTTTTGTGTTTGCAGACATAGAGAATTGCATTGAATTATCATTTTTAATATTTATTACTAAAGGAACACAAACACTGAATCAAGTATAGACAGCAAAAATTAGATATGAATGCACAAAAACAGAAGTTCACACATAGTTCAGGAGTAAGTTTGCCTTTAAAATGTCTGTTTAAAGATTTTGAAGCATTTTTCTACAAACCAACACATTGAAGAACTCTCGTGTGAGCAGTGTGTATGCTCTATCTGTGGTAGGATGGGAATTTATCAGAACCATTCAATTTCTTAAAAATTAGGTGAAATATATCAGTACTACCTGGGCAAGAAATTATTTACTTGCCCAGGTAGTAAAAGCTGGATGCGCAAGAAAATTTATCTTTTAAGATAACAAACCAGAACCCTAATTTTTTTTTTCAAGTTAAAAATATGAACTGTTTTAACAAGTTTGCACTTCAATTTTAAGGGTCTGTATTACAAATGTTCAATGCACAAACGTGTGCATATCAATTTTTAAGATGCTGATGCTAAAATTGGTATGAAATGGTACGATGAAGAAACTGGTGTTTCGGAAATTTAGTGATTCTGCTATGTTCCTTTTGTTAAAGTTTTCTCCCTTTGTCACTAAACATGAGAGGCCAGTTACATCAGAGGCATGCATCCTGTTGTTGATTATAAACAAAATTTGGAGCAAAACTAGGTTTCCGATTTCTGGGCGTAGAGCATAACATAATTAATGATTGCTCTTTCCTTGGTACTTCGTAACAATAATACAACTTCCATTAATTAACAATGACATGAAACACGACATGTGATGACTGTCTTTTTTTCTTGTGTAGTAGGAAATTTTATTACAAACTTTTTTATTTTAAAATTTAGTTACCATGCACAGGCAAGTAGATGTTTTATTTACCTGCCCAGACGAATGATTTACATGCGCTGGGCATCTCGGGCATGGTAATTTTAAGCCTTGGATATTGTTATTTTTAAGAGAAAAAAAGTACCTGGATCGACATGAATCCTCATATTGTGGAAACTATGTTCTAAACAAACAAGATTTTTAAAATACAAGTAGAAATATATACTCGCTTTTTTTTTTTGAAGACATTTGTTTAAAATGAGAGATTAACTTTTTATTCATTTATCTAGACTTATCTGTTTCCAGACTTCCTGCACTGTGTCTTTCACAAGCTACAGCTATAATAACTGGAACTAATATATCTCATATTATCCGATAACTACTGGAAAGTGTGCTTCCAAACGTGGGGGTGGGTGTCAATTTTTGTATGGGGAAAAACTTCTTCAATCCTTCATAGAATTTATTTTCAAACCAAAATCATAGAAAAAGGAAAAAACAATCTTTTTCAATAGCTTTAGTAATGACAAAACATTTGTGCAAAATTTTATACCATTGCTTTTTTATAGTTTCTGAGAAAATGGTACATCAAGTTAGTCAATTTATAATGAAACATGTACATCTTTTAAAATACATCCTATAGTACCAAAACAATCGCTTAGATTTATTCAGTACAATAACTGCATGTGCATTTGTCAGGTTCTCAAAAAATATAATAATTATCTGAAAAAATACTTTAAGAAATTATTGGAACAAATTTCAGATTTTCTTAGAAATGTGTCTTTGAAATTCTTCAAGATACAGCTAACGGACACACAATTATATTGTGTTTGTGATACACAAAGAACTACACAACCATAATTATTTGTAAATTGGCAGTTTTCCTGAATACTTCTTGAAAATCAAATTTCAGGAAATTTCTGCCAATAAGTTACTTGTATTTTTCCAGATACAAAGAAATGCTTATATTGTGAATCCAAATAGTTTTGCTTAATGCTACTAATATACTTAATACAGATGTGTTGAACTTTGACAAGGTAACTTTTTTGAAATAGTGCTCTGGAAGACAAAAATTATAAACTTTATATTTGCTTATCAAAATGAAGTTGTCCAAACACGTAACTAGATGGTACTAAAATTAGGAAAACTTGTTATGTCATTATTGTACGTTTAATAATGTAGCAATTGCATAATTTTCTTGAAATCTTAATTTATTTGATGCAATCAGTGGATCAAGCAGCAATTTACTGTATGTATGTTAAAACGTGTTTTATTGAGCCTTTGGTAATAATTAAAAAACACAGAAAAAAATTCAGTTTTTCTTGACCTTTTTTTATATATTAAGTGATCACGGATTGCATATAAATTGCTAGTTACTGTCTGATGTGAAAATACATTTTCACTAAAGGAATTATTTCATTACCAAAATTTTCATAGTCATAAGTTTGCAATGAATGAAATATCTGATTCCTTAAATTAGTCAATCGACATCTTTTGAAACGACGGCGATAATTCGTAATGGACCCTCAAACTAATCTTTCAAGTACAAGAACGATTTGTTCACAAGTACAGGAATCATTCGGTTAACTATAAAGACACTCTAACTTCAAGTGAAACTACGACAACAGTTTATAATTTCGATTATAGGAATAGTTTATCACTTCCAGTGAAATGACAGTGATGCTTTCATTAAGTTGACGAATCTGTCTTGCTTACCCTTTCAAGTCGAAATTATTGCTACGCTAAATTTTACGCTGTAATTTCTTTTTCTTCTGTATTTTAAAAGATTATTAAACAAACTTGTTAACTCTGCAGTTATTTAAAAACTAACACACAAGTTCTTATTTAAATGCAGTGAAACTCTAAAAGAACGCACGACCTGGTTAGTTGGTGTACGTAAAGACGCGTTCGTTCGCACATCGCCGTAATGCCCCTCTCCGCGACTACGGACTACTCCAGTGACGTCACAAATAGTTGCGCGGGCCTGTTAAGCTATTAGGGGGTGATGGCTCTACCCCGAACTTCCGTAATATTATAATCTGGGCCGCTGGAGTCTGTCAGTGTATCCAGGAAGTTCCCCTTGAAGTGTCCGCGAGGTCCATGAGCTTGGGGGGAGGGGGCTTTACCCTAAAATGTTAAAATGGACGTAGAGCTGTAAACATTAGTATCATGCTTTATATAATGATTCTATACGCGACCACGAACTTTCAGGAGGGTGAGGTAATCCCCCCCCCCCCATTTCTAAGAGCTATTCAGGGTAACATCGAGGATACACTGACCGACTCTAAAGGTCCAGAATATAAAATTACGAAAGTTGGGGATAGAGCCCTCCAAACCAAGCACCTCGTATCCCTTTCACAGGCTTCACCAAATTTCTGGGGGAGGGGGAAAGGGCATACATAGCTTGCTATTAAACACAACATGAAGCATAGAAATTGCGAGCAAATCCCTTACCTTGAACACTTGTCTGCGCTCTTAGAAACTTGCACCCCACCCTCCTAAAAATTCGTGGTCGTGTACAGAATCATTATGTAAAGCCTGGTTCTAATGTTTACAGCTCTACGTCCATTTTAACATTTTGGAGACCCCCCCAAAGCTCACGGACCTCACGGACGCTTCAAGGGGAACAGCCTGGATACACTGACAGACTCTAGCGGCCCAGAATCTAATATTACGGAAGTTGGGGGTTGAGCCCCCCAACATAAAGTACCTCGGATCCTCGATAATTTATTTCTTCAAATTAAAGTACAATTCTCTCTTGGCTTACATGGAACGTTTTCGCGAAATTCGTTTGGAGTTCCCAATTCAGTTCTCAACAAAGGCCCAGAAATGGCAATCTTTATAGCTCCCCCCTTTGAACTTTTGTGTCCAAGTTGCTGAAAGATGTGTGGCAGGGTTGCCGGTAAATTGCCACACCGGAACACTACCACACAACAGTGTTCCTGTGTGGCAGTTTACAGTGAACGTTTGTTCTGGGGGTATTTCCTCCGGGGGCATTTTTTCCGCTTTTCAGTTTTCAGGGGTATTTTTTCCCGGAGGTATTTTTACCGTTTATCGGACTGGATAGGCAATGCTGTTCAGATAATCCTTGGAAGACACCCGACCTTCCAACCAGTTCAGAGTACCCGTATCGAACCAACACAGCTATACAATAGGACATCAGCTCCAGTACCTTGAGTCGTGTTTAGAAGGCAAGCTTGGTCAATTGCTTCATGGGATTCCAGCCAAACTCTCTGCCTGCCGTAGACACAGGGCAATGTGTGCCGCCACTATACTCCGAGTCAACCCACGATTGTACCACTACTGAAAGTACGAAACAGCTACCTCCGCTGCCAAAAATAGTCCCTAGTGTTTAGAGCCAAAAGCAGCACAACTATTCCTCAGAATCCATTTTTGTTTGCTCAGCAGTTTATTGGACAAAATTGCTATCTAAAACAAATTTTCAAAAAGTGAGAGTTTTCAGTTATTAATTTGATATAAGCAGTGGCGGATTTCCAAATAGGCGCATGCCTAGGGGCCCAGAGCATGAGGGACCCAGAAAACATATAATTGGATTGTCATTTCTGTTCTGATTTTCATGGACCGAAATAAATCAATCGTTAAAGCGACCACTTTATTTGTATTGTCAATTGATATTTTACTTTCTCATATTAGTAACATATATTTTTCTTGCTGCTGTTGATACTCCAAATTTTCGAGTTCTTACCGATGTCTTGGTTTTGAAAGAAACAGTTAAAATAATTTAGCCTTCCATTTAGTGATAGGTGAAGGAAGAATTCACGCTTCCCACACTTTTCATTGTGTAAGGCGAATACTTAACTGGACTGATGTTACATAAATTACTTTCATGCTACTTCCAGCCAAAGGAAAACGTCTGTGTTCAAACCTCCTTACCCCTTGAGTTGCATTGAGCAGTGCTTATAGAAACTGTCTTGATGATCGGGAGCAGTAGCGTATGAAGGGGGGTTACAGGGGTACAATGTGCCCCCAAATTTTGGAGAGGGGTACATTAATATCTACTGTACCCCCAGATATGAGCAAACACAAACCAATCATTCATAAAGAGTGAACTGTAAAATTTATATGCTACTTATTTTTTTATTCTCTTTTTTTTTGAAAGAAATGTCACGGGTCATCTGTTTTTTTTTTTATATCCAAAGCTTGTAGTGGGAAGCTTTTCATCCACCAAAAACTGGCCAACCATCTGGGAAACTCCAGTAAATTAGTTCTGCGGGGAAACGACGAGTGCGAGGTTTTTGTTAATAACTTCAAACAGCATATGGTAGGGCTAGGGCTTGATAACAGACTTGTGATCAGTGTTTCTTTTCTCTTAAAAGTCCATGCATCTTGATCAGGTCGTCCTTTCTGCACTTTAAAAAAAAAAATTAATGCACAAGTGGACAGTTCAGCGCCCGCAACCCCGGCACTAAAATTGTTTTCTCTTAAGATCTGTAGCAATACAACAAGTGCATTACGGATTTCACATACCACTCATAGAACTCCAATTCCTCGATATCTCCACCATCATTTAGGTTTGCACCAGACCAATGTGCTTTTACAACAATTGTCAGCCTATGTGTCGTTCAAAGTTTTTAATATAGACTTCATAATGATTCAATGGTACTATCTTCGCTGGTAGAGCAGTTTTTATCTTACTGCGGTTTTACTTTATTAACGTAAACAAAAATGATAAGAAATTTAATTCGTTCTTTTAAAGAGTTAGATAACATTTCCTGAGAAATCTCTCTTTTCCAAACCCTGCTGACAGAAATTCATCCTAATGTTGACTTGTCCCTGCTCAATAATATTTTAATGGAAAAAAAGTACAAAAATTAACAAGAGAGAACACAAAAAACAAAAACAAAAAAACTTATCCATTCATTTTCTGATAAGAAATTAATAATCTGAACTTTTTTTCAGCAATAAAAATAATAATGGTAATAATTAATAATAATATGATGATAACAATGTTCATTCGGATGAATTCCTGATCAGTATACGTATTTTATAAAAACTTCAACATACTACCCCCGCCCACCCCCAAAAAAAAATTCGGAGGGGGTCATCCATAGATGGCTTAATCCTTGAGATGTAAGGTTCATGAGCTTGTACCCCCTAAATCAAAAGCGTTCCTACGCCACTGATCGGGAGTGTTTGCTATTTATTGCCTTTTCCCTTTGGGGTAGGGTAATCAAATTCTTCCTCACCCCTAAACCAGTCTAGACCAAAAAAGCTAATATTTAGGCTGAAAAAAAAAAAAAAAAAATTCGAGAATGTCATAGTATTTGTTTTTCTTATGTAATAGTGTTAAAAGAAATTTCTATTGTATTGCAACAACATTTTCTTATTACTTTCTCTTCCTTGGTTTAATACTGATAATTATCAAGTATTCTCACTTTTTTTTTCCTTAAATCGACATAAAATAAACATTTTAAAAAGCAATAACCCAGCAAAAACACAAGTGCTGGGAAACTGCTGGCCATCAGCTGGCAGTGATGGGTCACTGCTGGCTGAAATCTGCCCTCACGGCCCGGTAGCGGTCCGTTAATGGCAGCGCTATCAGTTGGCGAGCCATTGATGACCATGCAGCATCGCCGTGAATTGTGGGCCTCCAAGCAAGTGCCACTAGTGGCCCGTTGCTGGCAACCAATGCAACCCCAGCAGCAGGTGGAAGCAACGGGACTGCGCATGCGCAGAAGCAACACTTGCTGTGTCTCTCATGGTACCAGTTAGTTGAAGACGACGCTATCACCATCGTGTTATTTTAGTGGATGTTAAGAAAAAAATGCATATGTAGAGAGGCGAATTAATTTCCTAATAAAATTCCACGTCGACGACGATATCAGATTAAGCCATAAAATACTAGATTACAGCCATGAAATACAATTTTTTCTTGTTATTCAACCACTCCATTTCCATGAATTGTTATTCATGGAAATGGAGTGGTTGAATAACAAGAAAAAAATTGAAACCGCTTGAAACAAATGTCCTGGAAAACCATTAAAAAACATTTGTTGAAAAAAAAAATATACGCGTACAAAATTTATTAATTATTTGAAAAAAAAAAGCAACGCCATGTGGATATAATGTACTCATCCATGGGTTGAATACACAAGACTGGAAGGAATTCGCTTCTAAAAATAACGAGAAGTAAAATAAAATATCTTTCCTCTTTAAAAGAAATGTAGCTTCGGAAAACCGAAAGGAAAGATACAACGTTAAAAATGTAACAGAATGTGACATAAACCCGGGTAAATATATATTAATTCAACAATCTCCTTTCAAGACGACAAGGACAGTACAAAAATTTGGTAAGAGACTCTAAGTATGTACACTCCTTGAAAATGAGTGAAGTTCCCTTAAGGTAAAAAAAAAAAAAAAAAAAAAAAAAAAAAAAAAAAATTATCGCTACGTTGAAAATATAAATTTATGAATTATATGAAACTGACTTTTATGAAAAATACCTCGCAATATTGTAAAATGAAAGAGGGAACCATTCGATTACACATTCCTTACGAAATAAATGGTAATTTCTTAGAGCTCAGCTCCCACGCCACCGGCCCTGGTTCAAATCCATTCAGATCCAAACGGCCGTTTTTCCTGTCTGTTGAAAAAATTTCCCCAGCGCAGTGCCAAGTTTCGTAAGGGTAGAAAAAAATATTGTGGCTTTGGGAAACGGGGGTTATCTTTGATTTTTGTGTGTGTGTGTGGCTGCTACTGGGAAATTGGCGGACAAGATTCGGCAAGCCACCAGTTACGTCACGTGGTTGCCGGCGGCCACTACCGTCCAACATTAGGCTAGCCATCATTTCTGGCACGTGCTTGCAATGCCACTGAAGGACCACTTGTGGCAGCTACTGCCTGTGATGGACAACTGATAGCCCTGTTGTGGCATATGACAACTGATGGGGTGCCAACTGTCAGCCTGAACTGCTGGGACTTCTGTTGGCCACCCGGACATTTTATTGACGGTTCGGCAGCGGCAACATAGCGCTGGACCATTGCTGGCCCAGCAAGACTGTTTTTGCTGGGAAAAGTTTCAATGATACTGTTACTCAAAAAGCTGTGGTTCGCACTTTTGCATTTTCAAACCGCCTCTTTTGCATTTTAATCATCATGCCTATTTGGAAATCCGCCACTTTAAGCGTCAAACCTAATATCCTTAGATTTCCTATTTTCCGCAAAAATAATTTTGAAATATTTCTAAAAACAAAAAGTTCGATGTGCGCAGACAGGCAAATTGATTACACTATCACTGTTTCTAACAGAACGTTCTAATAATAGGAAGATAGAATGGCATTTTAAAAAGCGTAAACACTCTTTTCTTGACTTTATTATTATAATTTTTTATTAATCTGATAAATGGTAATTTCTTAGGCGATAAGAAGAGGAGGAGTCCCCTGAATTTTTTAGCGCCTCAGGTTCCAAAAGATCTAAAATCGCCTCTCGATATAAGTTACTTAATCAAGAGCCTCGCACTTTCGGCTGAAGCAGCCCAGATTTGGAGAAGGAGGAAATGGTAGAAACTTCTTCCAACACAGCAACAATAAATTGGCAATTGGGGGAACTGGAGTGGATGTGTTACTTAAGCAAGTAGTAAGGGATAAGTTCGGACTCCACCACACCAGGGCTCCCGGGACTCACCCCTTCTTTCTTTACGGGTTTGGCCATCGTTTTTGTAACGTCACGCTAAGCGACGGAGTAATGCACTGAGAGGGTTACAGCACTGTACGTTTCTGGGCATTCAGTCGTACTTAATGCTTGAAGGAACAGCTTAATAAGGTCTGTATTTTAGTTTTCTGCATATTATTTTATGATATATTACTTTATAATAGTAGTTGTACCGGAATTAAAAAAAATAGAAAGAGAAAGAAAGAACTCAGAATTAGTTGTCGTGCACCACTCGAATAATCCAATAATAATGGACACTGAAAGATCTAGTAGATTTTTATCGACACCAAAGATCCAGTAGATCTTAACTTGTAATTAGTATATTTTAATCCAATAAACCTTTAATCTGATCTTGTTAAATCGGATTTTAAATCGTGCAGTAACAGTGACGATTATTATTGGATTATTCCAGAAAGAAAGAAATTTGCGTATGTTTTACCTTTCTCAAGAATTACGCTTTCTCTGTTCTGTATGAGTATAAACGGTTATACCAAAAACCTCTGTTAATGCAGTTTTAAACAGACGCAAAAAATAACTGAAACGCAATCTATCAGGCTGGAGTCGGAGGTACACATGCCAGATGCGCACGTGCACGTAGTCCTGCATCCAGTAGACGGTTGCGGATTGTTCGCACAGTCACCTCAGGTGCAACGGCAGCTCGGATTTGCGTCGCAGTGGATGTTCTGCTTGACAACGCAGCTATTCTCATGCGTCGATCGGTCCGCTCATCAGTCCGTCTGTGACTCCTGGTTCCACGTCTTCTCGTGTGGGAATGTTCCTCGGACCATCTACGCCACGCCATCCATCGTACCACCACCGATACTTCCCGTCCAATTCGCTCCGCAATACGACGATACGACCACCCGGCCTCGCGGAGTCCGACTAGACGACCTCGCTCAAAGTCCGATAACTGCTGAAATCGTGCACGTCTTCCATGTCCAGGCATTGCAGCTTCTTCAGGGTCTTCGCACGTGTCCGTACGCCGACGACAGATTACATTCACTTCGCCGTACTCCTTAAATACCACCGACGATAATTTGCATATTATGCCGTGCTGTGGCGCAAGCGCTCACCGGTTGGTCCCGAAATTAACATCACACCTACGTAAACTCGACCCCATTAACATATGTAAATTTCATGATCGTCCGCCAATTCCTTCTTGGTGTTCTTTTTTCACTTTCCGGCAGTGTATATGCCATTATGTCGCAAAAAGAAAAGTTTTCAATCAATGCATACTTCCAGTGATTACGTAGGGAGCAGGGACGCGGACCTTAACTGAAAAAGACATACAAAGACTGCAGACAACTCAAAGAGGCATGGGGTGATGCATGCTTGGTGTAATCAGGAGAGGTCAGAAGAGGAACTCATGGATAAAGAAAATGACAAGAGTGGAGGATATCATGATCAGAGTGAAATCCCTAAAAGGCAATCTGGTGGACGTGTTCCCAGAGGAACTGCCCACCGATGGACAACCGAAATTCTAGACTATATTCCAAGGGACAGAACCTTGGAATCCAGACCCAGAAGACCACAAGGGAGATGGGTGGATGAAAATTCGAAAGCTTGCGGGAGTGCCATGAAAGGGACTGGGCCAAGACACACCGTAATGGAAGAAACTTGGATCTTTATCCAGCAATGGATTGATAATGGTTGATGATGATGATTAAATATACATATATTTTCCTGATTTTGACGATAAAAAAATTATATATATTACACAACGTTTTTTCTCCTGAATTTTGACGAAAAAAGAAACGTTTTATTTCGCTTAACGAGAATCAGGACAAACATGAATTAGGGAAAACATAAATTTAGGAAAACGCGAAGCAAGGCTTTGAAAACGCGAATCGAGAATTGGAGCAAACTTGATACAGGAAACGTTTTTAGGAGAAACTTTGATACGGACAAACGTGTTTAGGGTAAACTTGAATTGGGGGAAACGAGATTTAGGGGAAACGAGATTTAGGGAAACGCGATTAGGGCAAACGAAATAAGGGGGAAATGGGAATTCGGGTAAAAGCGATTTCGGGGAAATTCGATTGGGGTAAGCATGTTTAGGACAAACGTGAATTAGAGGAAACGTGATTTAGGGCAAACGAGGTTAGGGCAAATGAAATTAGGGGAAAATGGGAATTCGGGTAAAAGCGATTTTGGGGAAACGCCACTGGGGTAAACGTGATTAGGGCAAACGGGAATTGGGAAAACGGATTAGGGAAGTCATAAAACTGTCAGTGGGGGCGGGTGGGGAGGAAGAGCGAGAGTAATTGTTTGACAGAAAGGAAAAAGAGTTCAGCGTAACGCGGGCTGATCCGTTCATGCTTTTCACGCATAAGTCGTGATAAGACTCCTAGCTTTCAACAACAGCACACTCTTACGGTGACTTGGAGTATATAGATCACGCGGGATAGATCAATAGTTTAAGTATTTGCCTAGATCTATAGTTGCCTATTGCACCTGACCACGTATTTTGCATACACTCTGCGCACGTAACGTTTATATACATCTGCATAAAGGTTTCTAGTTCAGTGGTTGGTGTGTATAGTAAATTCCACAAAAGAGAACGACCAGCTAGGCTGTAACAATATGTTTTCGAATCAAGGAAAAGGTTCTCTTGTGCTTTTCTAGGAGCTTATCCGATATACGAACCTTCATTACTTTCGGAAATACGATATATTTTTAACTGTCTCCTTCGTGGAAGTTTAGTTGCGGTTTGGGTTGCCTACATTCCAAAGATAAAATACCTTTTGCATAAAAAAACGCTCTAGAGTCATTTCCTGGAACAGCTTAATTTGGTTT
This sequence comes from Macrothele yani, assembly GCA_039090855.1. Lineage (NCBI taxonomy): Eukaryota > Metazoa > Arthropoda > Arachnida > Araneae > Macrothelidae > Macrothele > Macrothele yani. The sequence continues at coordinate 103,698,664 of CM077018.1, read as the reverse complement.
CGTCGAAGCGTTTGAGGCAAGAACTGAAGCCTCATGAAGAAGCTCTACGCTGTTAAACATTTTCATTTATTATTACGGGAAAGAACAGGCAACCAGGGGTTTTTTAAATTACAACTCAACCCATACAATCGCTGGGTGAAAGTAAAATTTTCCTAGCACCGCTGGCCCTAAAGAAAAAAAGCGCACTTGATACCTGCATTAACAGCCGCTGTATGAATACGGTCACCTACCTGAAATGGTAAAAATGAGCTATAAAGGTATTAATTATTGTACACTGGTCCCAAAAAGTTAGGGGTATTGCATTAAATGAAGGATGTACTAGGTGTGATCAAAAAGTATCCAGACTGGTTGTATAAGTTCGGAATCGCGCTACACAGTAGGAAGCCGTTTGGCACAGGTTAACCTTGAAACCTACTATACTATGCATGCGCCTTGAGTCCCATTCCTCCTACTCGTCTGGCTGTTTTTACAATAGTGCTTTGTTCTTACGTGTGTGGAGCTGTGCGTCGCATTTGTCATGTTGGAAAAAACTGATCAACGAATTTGCATCACATTTTGTCACAAACTTGGCGAAACTTGCAGACACGTATTTTAATCACAGAAAGTGTATAGGGAGGATTGTACGAGTCGTGCTGAAGTTTATGAGTGGTGTAAACGTTTTAAAGATGGGAGTGAGAAAGTGTTGCGATTGATAAACTGTCTGGGAGGCTCGCAAGCAGCAAAAAATGAAAACAATGTTGAACTTGTGCGTACAGCTGCGCGGGAAAATCGCCGAATCACTATGTGAGTTACCTGAACACTTGAACATTAGTTTCGGTTCAGTTTAGTTGATTCTTACGGACGATTTGGGTATGTGACGCGTCTCAGCCAAATTTGTGCAAAAACTGCTCTCAGCTGAGCAAAAGCAGGCCCGTGTTTCAGCTGCTAGTGACCTGCTTAAATGCGTCGAAAACGATGAAAACATTTAAAAAACAATCATAACTGGTGACGAATCGTGGGTTTTATAGGTATTGTCGGGCACCGCTGAGTTCAATCCGCCAATAGGGCTTACTGACTCCAAATCTCCTAAACGGGCACGACGTAGGTTCTTTTGAATCCAGTCGAGTTGAACTCGATCAATGAAATACTGAAACGTGTAGTCGGCAATTACTTAATATCTAAGACAACAAGTGACTCCACTAACCAGTCTTTGTTAAACGTAACAACATTTAATAGATGAGAAACAAACTCCGTTCGAGTAGCTATCTCCACGTGCCAACAGGTTTCCACATGGCGAACACTTTACTATTTCGGAAGACCCTCCGCCACGTTTAACTTGAGTCTTTGCGTCCAAATCCCGGTCGATCTCTCCTCGCCGAAAAACCCTGACCATTCCGTCAGCCAAAACGTAAATCCCCGAGAGGTCTAACCGACATTCCCGGCTCGAACACGCCGTTTGTCAAGGGAAAGAAATCCCGGTCCTCGTATATATTGTACCACTCACCGCCCGACTATGTCGAAGCGAAACACCAGAAGCATCCTGAGCAGTATTTGTCATTTTCTTGTAGGACTTCCGTCCACAGTGAGTAGAGTTTAGGTGCCAGCCACCTACAGCAAGATTGCCTTTTAGGCAGGACACAGAAACGGAAGGAATGAGAGCAAGTCTAGCGACTTTGATAGAACAGTTTGTAGTGAGATTAGTGTACAGTAGATGGCGCCATCGTACAAGTACGATGCTGCACACAGAGGGGTGAGAGAATTTCATAGGAAAGGATACCCATTTAACCAGTCGGTCCAGCCTGGGGGCCGTCACTTAACGTGCTCGTCCGATGCACGACGGATATTCAGCGATTGTTAGTAAATCATACCATCTCTGAAAGATCAGCTCAGGTTCGAACCTGAGGACCTTGCATTGATAGTCTGAATCGCTAACCACTAAGCCATCCGCGGCTCTTGCATCCTGAGCTAACGTGTCTCTCCCTTTTATATCCTTATCCTTCCTTCTCTTCGCACTTCTGGAATCCTGTTTCCGGGTAGTTCGCCTCTCTCTGGGAGTGGCGACCTTGCACCGATACATCAGACCCAGTCGTCCAGGTCAAGGTCAACGGATGCCGCTAGTCACATGCCTGGCTTGGCACTCCCTAATACGACGTACAAAAGAAGTACGCCACGTGTCTTCCACGTACGTTGTAATTTGCATTACATTACACTTGAAATAATAAATTGATACATAAAAGGCTGCTGCATGAAAATAATTATTAGGAGCTTGACTCCGTCACCTCACAGGCCAGACCCTGAAACTAAGGCCCAGTCTTTACAGCGGAATACCCCAAACTCTAATGTGCATCATGAATCGGCTCCATCAGATCAGACAATCAACAAGGAGTGCTACTGTCAAGTTTTGCGGCGTTTGAGGGAGGCAGTTCGCAACTTGTGCAGAAGTTTCTTGCTAAGCTCCGCATTACACAGGTCTATCCGCCACTCTATTCGCCAGAACTCGCTCCCTGCGACTTATTTTCTCATCCCCCAAACCAAATACCAGTTAAAAGGTAAAATATTTCAAGATATTGAGGTGATACAGCAGAGAGAATGCGACAAAGCAGCTGTTCGCTAAATTAGAAGATGACTTCCAAATAGCCGCCCCGGTGGCGCAGTGGTCTAAGGCACTGGCCTCTGATCATTCACCCGTAAGAGCCCGGGTTCGAATCCCGGTGAGGTATGGATGTTGTGTTTGTCTTACGGCACTGGCTCTCTCCCTTCCCTGGAACCAGTGACCCTAAATTAGGGACGGGCGACTGCTTATAGCCCATTGAGTTGCTCACGGTGGTCGTTAAACCTCCAAAAAAAAAAAATGACTTCCAAATATGCTTTGAGCAGTGGAAACAGCGCTAGGTTAAGTGTGTGGCTTCGAAAGGGGACTACTTCGAAGGCAATTAAGTTTCAAGTCTGTGTAAGTCTTGTACTTTTTTTTTCTTTAATAAATCCAGTCCGGATACTTTTTTATCACATTTTGTATGTATCTGACTGAAGTAACATGCATTGAAATAACATCAGTAAGGTTACGTAACATAAACGATAAAGAGTGCTTTTACGTAAAAAAATTGTTGTGCAATCTCCGCACACAGCAAAGTAGCACTGAAACATAAACAAAATGGTAAATTCGGAGAATGTCCGTACCTCTGGATTTCAGTACCCGGTAACACCACCTCTGTGTCGAAGATCGTCTTGACACCTACGTACGTTGCATATTTGCAGTGACATTATTGATGAGTGTCTGGGGCAGCCCGTTCCATTATACTAGCAACACGTCACGGAAGTTTGCCAGTGTACTGGTATATGGAACGTGGTTATCCAGACGTCGATGTACCGCGTTCCAAATTTTCTCAACAGGATTAAGGTCAGGAGACCTCGGAGGCAGCAGTAACGCTACCTGGTCCGTGATTTTTCAGTTCCCGAAGCACGCTCCATGCAGGGTGACTTGTTGCATTGTCATCGAGAAAACGGAATGCATGTTCAGTAGCAACGTGAAACGTTGTCACAATGAGCAGAATAATTTCGTCGTCGTTCGATACACAAAATCACACCCCTGTTGCCTTGACAAACATACAAGGGAAGTTTGGCCATTAAAACACTCCTGCCCGGACCAGAACTGACTGCCGCTTGTGCTGGTGGATTGACTGCACATAGTGTATTTGCATTTGTGTACCGGTTCTCCTCCACGGGGGCACTCGTTGAGTTTCAGGATAAAGAGCGAAATGGGATTCGTCTGTGAAAACTACATGGCACTACTCTGTATTTTATGACATGTACTGTGGGACCCAGCTGCATCTTTGACGACGGTGAGCTGATGTCAATGCTACGCATCTCAGCGGCCTCCTTGCTCCTCCGAGCCCGTACTCACGGTTTCGTACAGTTTGCGTTCATATTGTGACACCAAAACCATCTCAAAGTGATTCCTGGACTTAGCTACTGGTGATACTAGGACTTCTCCGAGCACTTACTGTCAGGTAGCGATCGCGTTTCCTAGTGGTTATCCTCGGGCGGCCACTCATTGGTCGATCTGCAACATCTCCATACCGTAGAAATCTTGTGTGTAGCCAACTTACCAGTCTTTGCGAAAGTCATGAAGCAGCAGCAACATCGATCTGCCAACAGCCCTATTTCTGCTGTCAATGCATAAACGTCTTCCGGACATCATTTCAGGTTAATCCAGCGCTGAAACTTCTATACCAAGAGGTGATAAGACCGGTTTTCCACTTCTCGCAGGGTACTTTTATCAGAGCTCGCACGCCACGTACCGTGTTTTCGTAATGCTTATTTATTATACACTGAAGTGCCACAAGTCATGGGATGCGTACCTAGTATCGTGTAGGAACTCCTCTAGACCTGCGAAGTGCAGCAACTCGACGTGGCATCGATTCCACAAGTGGCAGGAAGACTTCTGAAGAGATGTTGAGCTATGCTATCTGAACAGCCGTCCACAGTTACCTGGTATTTGTAGGTGAAGATCATGGGTGCGAATGGACTTTTCCACCACGTCTCATAAGTGCTTGGGTTCATGTCAGGCAAACGTGGTGGCCACACTATCAGTCGGAACTGTCCAAAATACTCCTCGAACCAGGGACAGCGGTAAATGAAATTCGTTGACCGGGCCCGAAATTTCGAAACGTGGTGAACACCCTTCCTTCCCCCTTCCAGGAACAAATAGAAGAAAAACAACGCCTAAGGCGCTTTGTTGGGGATTAGGACCACCAGACCACTTACCTAGAAGAACTTTCCAAGGCACATCACAACAACCGCACATATGCCAAACAGAAATAAAAATATTGGCTGAAATTATTGACCGGGCCTGGGCCCTGGCAGCCCGGGCGGTTCCGCCGCCACTGCCTCGAACCAATTTTGGACAACTTGGGCCCGATGACATGGCGTATTGTCCGCCTTGGAAATCCCATTGTTGTTGGGGTACATGAAGTCCATGAAGGGCTGCAAATGGTCACCCAGTAGAGCAACAAAGCGATTACCGGTTAATGACGTGTTTAAGAGGACCAGAGGACCCAAACCGTGCCCCGTCAAGACACTCCACACATGTATGGAACCACAACCAGGTTGCACAGTGCTTTGTTGACAGCTTGGGTCCGTGGCCTCATGGGGGTCTGCGCCACACCCGAACCCTACCATCAGCTCGTAACAACTGGTAGCGAGACTTATCGGATTACGCCACATGTTGCCAGTCTTCTAGGGTCTCATTACCGTGTTCACGAGCCCAGGTGAGGTGCTGTGTCCGATGTCGTGGTGTTAACAAAGGCACTCTGGTGGGTCTTATGCTCCCATACCACATGGACACTAAATTACACTGCACTAACCTGATGGATATGTCTCTGGTACCTCCTGCACTGAATGCGGATGTTATTTGAGCCAGTGTCGCTAGTCTGTTAGCATGGACCATTCTGGTAGGACGCCGCTGGTCATGGTCATTCAGCACCCGTGGTCCGCCACTGCGCTGTGCACGGTGTGTGGTAATGCCTTCCATGAGGTATTTTCGGTACACACGTGACACTGTAGATCGACGAATGTTGAATGTTCGTACGACTTCGGAAATTGAATGCCCCATCCATCTGGCTTCCACTATATCATGCCTCGTTCCGATAATTCATGTCGGCTTGCCATAATCCTACTGGCGGTTGCTCAACCTGATTCACATGATTACATCTCGCAACTGATCAAAATCGTGGCGTGCTTCGAAGCCTTTATTTACGACAGCGCCAGTTAAAATTTGGATAAAAATCCCACGACTTTTGGCACTTCAGTGTGCATATGACGTAGCTACCCACGCTGCTAACCGATCTCCAGCAGGGCCGGTTCAACCATTCGGCGAACTAGACGGCAGCCTAGGGTGACAACATCTGGGTGTGCCAAGGTTGATCAAATCGAGTGAATTAATGAAAGAGAAAGAAACAACACCATAGAAACAGTAAAATCAAAGAAATTTTATTTCCGTTTTACTTTCGATTTTTAATATAACTTACGAATTCGTATTCTATGAGTAAGCGAGGAACGAAGAACTGCTCTTATAGACCGGGTAAGTCAGCTTGCAGTAGTTCCGACAGCGGTGCGAAAGCGTGAATCTATCGAAAAACTGCAATACACCAAGCCTGTCCTTAATGCAGCAGGCGACTCCTGCACTATAAAAAAAAAAAAAAAAATCTCAAATTCACTAGCCACTTACCGTTATTTCTTTCGTGAATTAACGAATCATTCTTCTGATGCAACTGTTTCCATGAAATGACGGAAAGAAACCTGAATTTCACGGTTTTTTCGTACTCCTGAAAAATTCTGAATTTTCAGAAACATTTCTGCAATTCTTTTCTTATATTGACGGTAAATTACTGTTTTCAAGGTATGTTAACGGGAAATTCTGAATTTTCACAAACCTTTCCGCAGTTCCTATCTTATATTAAAGGGGGAAACTCTGTTCTCACTTTTTCCGTATCCGTATGACGAAAAATTTCCGGTTATTGGAGAGATTCACTGGAATACTTGGGGGTTTGACTAGCTGTTAAATTTCAATAGTCTGCCGAAGAATTTGATTGTGAAGTTCTGTAGCGAGATCGGATATTGTGGATAGTATATCTCATGAATTTTGGTTACTGTGGCCCAGGACGATTTTTTTTCTTTTCCCCATTTTGTGCACCATCTGTTATACACTGAGGAGCAATTGAATTAGAGATACCTGTCTACTAACGTGTAGTACCACCTTTCTCCCTGATGACGGCGGCGATTCGTCTCGGCATAGACTTGACAAGACACCGGAAGCGTTGGGAAGCCATACGGATCCACGACCCCTGAACAAGCTCCCACAGTTCACGAAGATTTGATGGAGGGGGTCATCTCTCTCGATGGCATCCCAGATGTGCTCGATGGGATTGAGGTCAGGTGACCTAGCTGACCAAGGAAGCGAGGTCACGTCGGTGGAATGTTCATCCAACCATTCGGATACAATTCGGCAGCTGCATTGTCTTGTTGCAGGATGAGGTCCCCAGTGGGATGTTGAAGACGCACAAACGGGAGCAAATGGTCGTCCAGGATATCCCGGTAACGTTGACCTGTCACAGACGATGTCACACGTACCAGGGGTCCCATTTCAGTCAACGTAAACAGTCCCCAGACGAGAATATCACCCCCACCAGCTTCAAGAGTACCCTGCTGGCAAGAAGGATCCATCGCTTCATGTGGTTTGTGCCGTACTCGTATCCTGCCATCCGCATGTACCAACGTGAATGTCGACTCATCAGTCCAGGCAACATTTTTCCACATGTCTAGGGTCCAGTGGCGATGTTCCCGAGCCCATGCTAATCTTTGCACCCTGTGATGTGCGGTCAGCAGCGGTACCCTCGTGGGACGATGGCTTCTGTACCCCATAGCGAGGAGATGGTTCTGGATGGTGTGGCTGCTTACACGTTTTTGTGCAGCAGCGTTAAATTGCCGAGTGATTTCTTGCACTGTGGCCCATCTATCCGCTTGTACAATGCGAGCTAGCCGACGATGACCCCACTCATCCACACGCTGTGGTCCACGGCAGTTGGCCCTTGCAGGGATGGTTTTAGCGGATTCGATGTACTCACGGTGCACCTGTGACACAGTGGCTCATGAAAATCCCAGTGCCTGCACGACTTCCGAGATGGAGTGACCCATTCGTCGGGTCCCGACAATTTGCCCACGATCAAATGCGCTTAGATCCTTCGTCTTACCCATACTGCGTCCGACTCTTACTGATTCCCGTCGCATCACTCCTTATATTGTCGGATCGCTGCATACGTCATGTTGTTTCTGTTTACAGGGCTGCCCACAGCGCCACATTTGCATAACGACAGCTGTCTCTATTTCAATTGCTCTTCAGTGTATATTGTGTTACTGTAAGAAACCTAGTACTTAATTTATTGTGCATGTAATTGTACCATGTCTTTGTATCAGTCTGTGTAGTCAGTAAGCTATCAAAAGTAAATTTTATATTTAGAAGTTTTGTGAAATAGTATTATTAAACAGTACATTGCACCTTTTCGTAATTGAAACTTATTGTCAGTTAAAAAAAGATTTCAAACTCCAAATCATTAGAGTAAATAATGACAATATCCGTTTTATTGGCATAAATAGTAAACAACTGGTTGCAAGCTTTCAGGCACCCGTTAAATGTATATAAACTGGTTCAGCACGTGCCGTACTGTCTCGTTTATATACATTTCACATGCATATTTAAATTTTTTCTGTTCATTCATCTACGTTTCTAACGTTGTGTTTAAACCATGTCTAAGCCTGAAGAAAGCATCCATAGGTGCTGAATGCTTGCAACCAGTTGTTTACTGTTTATGCCAATAAAACAGATATTGTTATTATTTACTCAGTTGTTTGGTGTACCACTACTCACTTTTATCCAAATCATTATGTTGCTTGGAAAAATCACAGTGAAAAAATACGTAATTTGTAATAAGATCTCTTAGAGAAAAAAATAAAATTATTGCATACGTATTCAAAAAGAATAATAAGCTCCAATAGAAAATAAAATGACTAAAATACTCCCATTAATGGAAAAAAATTATCATTGCCCAATTAGTTTTACATTGAACGTGAGTCTGATCCCTTGATTTTCTGGCTCAGTGGTTAAGACGCGCGGCTTCAACCCAAACGGCCTGGGCTTGATGATCCCCACCCCCGACGCAAAAGGATTCTCTCGGGTAAGGACCGAAATACATTCATCACGTTGGGGTTTGCGAGATTTCCGCCTAAACGCAAAAAAACTTGAAACTGACTTATCTGAAATAAACGGAATTACTGACTACGGAAAATATGTGAAAATACGGAAGTCAAAGACAACCCCGGAACTTTGAAAACGGAAATTCTGTTAAAAGACGGACACTTACCGAGAACTTTGCAGCAGGTTATTTTCAGAAATTTTCTGTGAAATCACACCACTTATTTTTTACAGTGTGTGGGCGGCACAAATTTCCAAAGAAAATAAACACACCAGACAAAAAAAAAAAAAAAAATACGGAATGCTGATTAAAACATGTACTACAAAAACGTAAAGCTGGTGCACGTAACGAGTTGGGCATCAATATGTAAAGTAAAACTGCTGGATTATGATTGAGGATGTCTGAAGTTTGTGTTTATAGAATATCTGTAGCTTCCCGTATTTCCTGTTGCAGATACAAATATGAATCGTAAAGGTAACGTTACTGACAAGGAAACGGAACGGACATGTGGTTGTCGCTGATTCCAAAACCAAAGTATGTTTATAACGAAGTGAATTTCTCCGTCACTTTTATCCGCGCCGGGGTTCGAACCCGGGTCCACTCATTCCGGAATAAGTTGCTCTACCAATTAAGCTACGCGGACATTTGTTCTGATTCCTATCTGCCTTTATGTCGTGTACGTCCTACTGGCAGGTACGTCACATCTCCTGGTACGTTACATCATCTCCCCCTTATTTTTCTTTTTCTTTCGAAGTGCTGCTCATATTTTTCCTATCTCGCGGTGTGGAAATAACATCACACCAATGCGAGATTTTGAACGGTCGGGTCATCCGGATAGTTCGGGCGCCATTATAACGAAGTGAATTTCTCCGTCATTTTTGGTCTACGCCGGGATTCGAACCCGGGTCCACTCATTCCGGAATAAGTTGCTCTACCAATTGAGCTACACGGACATTTTATTCTGATTCCTATCTGCCTTTATGTCGTGTGCGTCCTTCTGGCAGGTACGTCACATCTCCTGGTACGTTACATCATCTCCCCCTTATTTTTTTTTTTTTTTTTCGAAGTGCTGCTCTTATTTTTCCTATCTCGCGGTGTGAAAATAACATCACACCATTGCGAGATTGTGAACGGTCGGGTCATCCGGATAGTTCGGGCGCCATTATAACGAAGTAAATTTCTCCGTCATTTCTGTCCACGCCAGGATTCGAACCCGGGTCCACTCATTCCGGAATAAGTTGCTCTACCAATTAAGCTACGCGGACATTGATTCTAATTGCTATCTGCCTTTATGTCGTGTGCGTCCTTCTGGCAGGTACGTCACATCTCCTGGTACGTTACATCATCTCCCCCTTATTTTTCTTTTTCGAAGTGCTGCTCATATTTTTCCTATCTCGCGGTGTGGAAATAACATCACACCAATGCGAGATTTTGAACGGTCGGGTCATCCGGATAGTTCGGGCGCCATTATAACGAAGTGAATTTCTCCGTCATTCTTATCCGCGCCGGTGTTCGAACCCGGGTCCACTCATTCCGGAATAAGTTGCTCTACCAATTAAGCTACGCGGACATTGATTCTAATTTCTATCTGCCTTTATGTCGTGGACGTCCTTCTGGCAGGCACGTCACATCTCCTGGTACGTTACATGTTGTTTGTATAGAGGATCATCATCATCATCATCATTGTCAACCATTATCAATCCACTGCTGGACGAAGGTCTCCCCAAGTTTCCTCCACAACGGTCTGTCTTGTGCCAGTCTCCTCCATGTCACACCCGCATATCTACGAATTTCATCCACCCATCTCCCATGTGGTCTTTTTCTGGGTCTTTTCCTGTCCCTTGGAATCCAATCTAAAATTTCGGCTGTCCATCTATGGTCTGTCCTTCTGGCAATATGTCCAGCCCATTGCCATTTCAGGGATTTAACTCTGATCATGATGTCTTCCACTCTCGTCATTTTTCGGATCCACGAGTTCCTCTTCTTATCTCTCCTGGTTATACCAAGCATGCACCTCTCCATGCTGCTTTGAGTTGTCTGCAGCCTTTGTATGTCTCTTTTAGTTAAGGTCCACGTCTCTGCACCATACGTAAGCACTGGAAGGATGCATTGATCAAACACTTTTCTTTTAAGACATAATGGCATATTGCTCTTGAAAATTATGCTGTTTCTTCCAAAAGCTCTCCAGGCAAGTTTTGTACGCCGATTAATTTCTTCATCAATGTGACCCTCACTTGATATCTGCTGTCCAAGATAAACATATGTATCTGTTATCTCCAGTTTTTCTCCATCAATCGATAAATCTTCATTTCTTGTAAAAGCATTGAACATCACTTTTGTCTTCTGAAAGTTCATTTTTAATCCCACTTCTTTACTCTTGTCAGCAAGTTCCTGGATCATACTCTGCAGCTCTGATGGGGTAGTTGCAAAAATGACTACGTCATCAGCAAAACGAAGGTGGATTAGATAATCTCCATTAATCTTTATCCCTTTGTTTTCCCAGTTCAGTGATTGAAAGACATTTTCCAATGTGGCATTAAAGAGCTTCGGAGATATGGTGTCACCTTGTCTCACTCCCTTTCCAATTTTTATGTGTGTTGTATTTTCAAACAGCCGAATCTTTGCACTTGCATTTTCATAGATGTTATTAATAATATTAATGTATGCATCCTCAATACCGCAGGATTTCAGAGCCGTGGTAACTGCTGATGGTTTCACCGAATCAAAGGCTTTTTCATAATCGATAAAAGCCATGCACAATGGAAGTTCATATTCCCTCGCTCTTTCAATTAGTTCTCTCAGTACGTGGATATGATCTATTGTGCTGTAGCCACTCCTGAATCCAGCTTGTTCTCTCGGTTGAGCCATGTCCAGTGTTACCTTCAAGCGGTGTGAAAGAACTTTAGTGAAGATTTTATAAACCACTGATAGGAGGCTGATAGGTCTGTAGTTCCTGAGATCCTCAATGTCACCTTTTTTATGTAGCAGGATCATTGTAGCGTTGTTCCAATCCTCAGGAATCTTCCCTTCATTAAGGCATCGAGTGAAAATTTGGGCGAGTACTGTTTCAATTTCTCCACTTGCTTCTTGTATGATGTCTATAGTAATTCCATCTTCTCCTGGAGCTTTCCCCCGCTTCATGTTCTTGATTGCATGAGCAACTTCTGCTGGGAGGACTGGAAGAACTCTGGTACCTTTCATGATGTCTGGAGTACATGTATCATCCCTTTCATATAATTTGGAGTAGAAATCTTTCACTCTTGTCAAAATTTCGCCTCTATTTCTTGTTATAGAACCATCTTCTTTTCTCAGAGCCATAATCTGTTTTCTTCCCTTACTGAGATGTCCCTTTGCTATCTTAAGGCTTTGGTTGTTTTCAATTGCTTTCCTCACTAGCTCACAGTTGAATTTCCTTACGTCTTCAGTGATACTTTTTCGTGTTGTCTTGCATAGCTCTATATATTCCACTTTGGAAGTCACATCTTCTTTAGTTGTCCTCATCTCTCTTCTTTTTTGCATCAACATTTTGGTTTTTCCTGATAATTTGTTCACATGCAACTTGTTCTTAGACCCAGCTAATTTTGTTGCTGTTTCCATTAGAGCTTTGGTTACTTTTCTGTTAACTTCCGAAATATCCACTTCTTCCGATGTTAGGCCTTCTAAAGCAGAGAATCTGTTCTTCAGTTCCAACTTGAAAGTATTATGGTGTTTTTTAAGGTTGGTTATGTCAATACATTTTGTTTGTCTTATGAGCTTGCCACGTTCCAGTTTAGTGTTGAGGTGCATCTTACATCTCACCAATCTATGGTCACTACCTGTGTTGAACTTGTTCAGCACACTGCAGTCTTCGATGACGAATTTTTTGTTACACATAATAAAATCAATTTCACTTGTCGTCCCAATTGGATGTCTCCATGTCCATTTCCTGTGTGGCTTTTTCTTGAAAAAGGAGTTCAAGATGAAAAATCCTTCTGCCTCTGCAAACTCAACGAGAGTATTTCCACGCTGGTTTCTGTTGCCGTGACCGAATTTACCTACTGAAGTTTCATTCTGTTGCCGTTGCCCTATTTTTGCATTGAAATCTCCCATAATTATCTTCAAGTGCTGCTTACCTTTATTATTTAGATGACGAATTTCCTCATAAAATTCTTCAATTTCTTCTTCAGGATGACTTGTGGTGGGTGCATAAGTTTGAATAATCTGAGCCTGGTATCTTCTCGATAGTTGGATAACGAGTCGTGCAGCTCTGTCAGAGGAACTTTCAACTTCTACCACTTTATCCTTCAGTTTCTTGTTTATTATAAATCCAACACCACTAGTTCTGCCAGTATCTGTCCCACGATAATAGAAGAGATGTCCACTTTTCAGTTCAATGAGATCTTCTCCTTTTCTCCTTACCTCACTTAGCCCGACGATGTCCCACTTGATCCTTTGTAGTTCCTCTTCCAATTCAAGAAGCCTTGAATCGGAAGATAGGGAGCGTCCGTTATAGGTAGCCAAGGTCAGCATCAATTATTAGAGGATCATAAGATACACTATATACCAATAAGTAATTGGACAACCCTACAATCGACGATATCTGCGGCCCTGATACAAGTCACGACCGCCGCCGTTAATTATCGTGTGGGAAACAACAACGCAACCAGTCGCATGCAAGATGCCACGCAGTTCGGAGCTCTCTGATTTCGAGAAAGGTGTAATCGTCGGGTATCACAGAAATGGCCGATCCATACGTGACATATCCAGCGAGTTGAAGTACCCAAAATCGACAGTGGCCTACGTGATTGGCAAGTGGAAGATGAGAGGTGACTGTCTGTATGTGTCCCGACCCGGCAGACCCACAAAACTGGGAGTTAAAGACCGACGGGTTCTGGCCAGAGAAATTCGGAAGAACCGCACCAAATCGATGGGCCACATCCACGAGGAGTTTCAACAGGCATCCGGGAGTGTTCTTTCGGAGAATACCATCCGTAAGGAAGCCCATCTGCTCGGTTATCATGGACGTGCTGCCGCCCACAAGCCTTTGATCACCAAGTCCAGTAGCGCTGCTCGGCTAACGTGGTGCAAAGAACGTCGACAGTGGACAGTTGAACAGTGGAAACAGGTTCTCTGGAGCGACGAATCAAGGTTCACCCTCTAGCGTTCGGATGGCAGGGTCTGTGTTTGGCGTCTGCCTGGAGAACGCCTCCTGCCGGAATGTATTGTGCCAACTGTGAAGTTCGGTGGCGGTGGAATTATGCTATGGGGGTGTTTCTCCTGGTATGGCACGAGACCCTTGGTCGCGATTCCGGGTAGACTCAACGCCGAGACCTACCGCACCATTTTGGATGACCATGCGCTTCCTACGTTGTGGCAGTTTTACGGGGTGGACCCATGTTACTTTCAGGATGACAATGCCACCTGTCATGTTGTGAGGTCCACCATGGCTTGGTATGGTGACAATGGGGTTAATCGAATGGACTGGCATGCGCAGAGCTCGGACCTTAACCCTATCGTGCACTTCTGGGACGAGTTGGAGCGTCAACTTAAGGGGTGCCCCCACCGTTCGAAATCGGTGAAGGAATTGACCTGTCTTCTCCAAGCCGAGTGGAAGAAAATACCGCTAGCCGTCGTACAACGCCTGGTTGAGAATATGCTTCGGAGGGTCGCAGCTGTGATCGCCGCTCGTGGAGGCTCCACCAACTATTGAAGGTGAATAAACTTCGTTTTCCTTTGCTATCACAGGTGTCCAATTATTTGTTGGTAGATAGTGTATGTTTATATCTAAACTTTGAGCTGCTATGGACAACAGGGGGAGCCACTTGAGCCTTCTTCGTGAGCATTATTTTATGTAATGTATGTATATTATGAATGTTATATTAGAACTTCTTACAATTATTTTCTATAAAAAGTAAGTGTAAGAAGTCCCTATAAAAATATTGTTAAATTCATAACGGACACTGTTGGTAACATCAGACATCAACTTTTGGAACAGAGACCATTTTCTCCGTCTGTAGTCTTTTGTTCATCATCAGTTTTCAGCGCCTCGATTTCAAAACCTAATCCGCTTTGCATTTTATAAGTGTGGTTATGTCACTACTCACCCTGGATACTTCCAAACACCTCTCCAGTATTGTTTTGAATCGGGCCTAATTGAGGAATAGAGATTCCATGAATATTGTCTCTGCCGCCCCGGTGGCGCAGTGGTCTAAGCGATGGCCTCTGATCATTCGTCCGAAAGGGGTCCGGGTTCGAATCCCGGTGAGGCATGGATGTTGTGTTTGTCTTACGGCACTGGCTCTCTCCCTTCCCTGGAACCAGTGACCCTAAATTAGGGACGGGCGACTGCTTATAGCCCATTGAGTTGCTCACGGTGGTCGTAAAACCTCCAATTAAAAAAAAAATATTGTCTCTGCTAGTGTTCTTTGATGTCTTATAACTTCATCATTGATATTCCATAGCACCTAAAAGTTTGTCATTATACATAACCCCTTCAGTACTGTCGAATGATACAGTATAACAAGCACTGTGCATCTAACGACAACGGTTCCGACCGTTCTCTTGTGAGTGTCAAAAAGGGTCACTGTTTTTGGCCAAGAACATGGTCATTTCTTGCAAAAGGGGACGAATTTTGTTGTACGTGTGAAGTCAACAGTCAGCAGTGTCCATTTCCAGTGGAAGGAGTATGGAAACTTTCACTGTAGGAGAGCAACTGTGGTAGAATCTCTACATGGTCATTCCTTGCAAAAGGTGGCGAAGTTTGTTGTACTGGTAAAGTCAACAATCAGCACTGTCCATTTCCTGTGGAAGAAGTATGGAAACGTTCACTGTAGGCGAGCAACTGTGGTAGAATCTCTACATGGTCATTTCTTGCAAAAGGTGGCAAAGTTTGTTGTACTGTTGAAGTCAGCAATTAGCAGTGTCCATTTCCAGTGGAAGAAGTATGGAAACTTTCACTGTAGGCGAGCAACTGTGGTAGAATCTCTATGATGACCAATCGGAATCGCAGGTGTTCGGTACGATTAGCAACGGCTGCAAGTTTCCAGATTCGTCAAGAACCGCTTCAACTGGACGATGATGGAACCAACAAATCAGTCTCAGAACGAACACTGCCGTGAGAACTGCTTGACTTATACATTTTCAGTCGTGTTGCCCGGATACGTCCGAAGTTAGCAACTGTCCAGAAGAAAATTCGCCTTGCTTGGGTAAAACAGCACCGTCACTGGACCATTAAACATTGGCGAAGAATAAGGACAGTAAGCCCGTAACTAGCAGGGGGTTAGAGAGGGTTAAGCTCCCCCTGCAAGACAAGCTACCTCCCCACCCTGGACGATGATTTAAATTCTTTGAACTTTTACTTTCTTTATGAAAATTTCTTTTGTATTTGTCATTTTCTTGTAGGACTTCCGTCCACAGTGAGTAGAGTTTAGCTCCCAGCCTCCTACAGCGAGTTCGCCTTTTGGGCAGGACACAGAAACAGAAGGAATGAGAGCAAGTCTAGCGACTTTGACAGAACAGTTTGTAGTGAGATTAGAGTACAGTAGATGGCGCCACCGTACAAGTACGATATTGCACATAGAGAGGTGAGAGAATTTCAGGGGGGGGGCATAGCAAAGGATACCCATTTAACCAGTGGGTCCAGCCTGGGGGCCGTCACTTAACGTGCTCGTCCGATGCACGGCGGATATTCAGCGATTGTTAGTAAATCACACCATCTCTGAAAGATCAGCCCAGGATCGAACCTGAGGACCTTGCAATGACAGTCTGACTTGCTAACCACTAAGCCATTTGCGGCGAAAATTTCTTTTGTATTTCATTATATGCAAAAATTCTTTACTTTATTTATTTATATACTGCACGTTTAAAAAAAAAAACTGAAATGATACAGCACGAACGATGGATAACTCAAAAGAAATGACTTCTCGATGTGAATCAGCAGGAACAGCTGCGCCAATGATTCTCTGCCACAGGGACACCGAGGTTGTTGGTGGTAAGGGTCAGTGAAAAGATATATCCTGTTTTTTTTTTTTTATTTTTTTTTTATTTTCCCTCTTTTTTTTTTTTTTTTTTTAGAAACGTAGAATGAAAAAGAAAATTGTTAATGTGGGAATGTTTTAGCTAAATGTATCTATAAAGGCGATGTAAAATAGTGCTGAATAGAAATCTTTGTGCAAGAGAGACAGAAAGCTTTCAAAAAGCTTTCAGCTTTTTCCTGCTCATTGCTTTGCCGTCAATAGGAGTGCTTTGCAACGTATGTGTGAGAGAAGAAGTGTTTACTGGAGGGAAATCGGAGGGCTTTCGTTTTTGAGTGGGGAAGGAATGTTTTACTATTGATCACGGTAAGAATAATTTATCCCCGAGTACCAGCGAAGAGAATACGCGATAAAAGGTAGAGAAGAGAAAAAGCCGCAGTTCGGCATCAGCAACTCCTTGATGCCATTGCGTGGGTCTACGGAAAGGAGCTAGAAGAGTAAACAAAAAATAAATAGTTTTTATAATGCTAGTTGGAAGTCATCTTTCCTCCAGCGATAATGACTCTGCAACTTAGCAATCGTCAAAAAAATTCTGACAATGTGATTTATTTTTTATATTTCAAAAGAGTTCAGATTACTGCCGTCCCCGTTTTTTCGTAGTTTTCATTTCAGCATGGAGAAATTGTTCACTTATTGAAGTGAATTAACAAAAAAAAAAAATAGAAGGCAAAACTTGCATCTGTATCCGTGGATGAATATACACTGCTGGCCACCCAAAATGCAACACCAAGAAGGTTACGAGATAACAAAGCCAGATTTACTGGACACATAACAACAGATACAAAGATGAAACGATTGAGCTTACAGACCCGTGCGACTTGCGGAACACGCAGACATCAACAGTTCGTGTGGCCCCCATGGCTGGCAATAACCGCCGCTACACGCCGCGGCATCGAACGAAAGAGGCTTTAGATGTGGGCTTGGGGTATGTCGGTCTAGGCTGCTTCCACACGTTGCCACAGTTCATTAGGCGTAGCCGCGGGTGGTGCTTGCCGGGCCACTCGGTTGACAATCAGCGACCAGACGTGTTCGATGGGAGACATATCGGGAGACCAGGCTGGCCACGGCAGCAGTGACACCTGGTGGGCCGTGAAAAATTGTTGCATGTTAGGTGCCACGTGCGGGTGCGCATTGTCCTGTTGAAACGTGGCCGCTGGCAGGTCCTGCAGGTAAAGGAGGAGTACAGGCTCCATAACGTCGGAGATGTAGCGGTGTCTGTCGAGTGTACCGGCGATGCGTACCAGAAGGGTGCGGGTGTCATATCCAATTGCGTCCCAAACCATAACGCCAGGCGACGGACCGGTATGGCGATGCATAACGCAGGCGTCATACAGTTTCTCGTCGCGGTGCCGCCACACGCGGATCCGACCATCGTGGTGTTGCAGGCAAAAGCGGAATTCGTCGGGGAAGACAATGTCGTGCCATCCCGTAGTCCAGGTGCGGTGTTCAACTGCCCACTGCCGCCGCACTAGCCGGTGGTGTAACGTCAATGGTAATCGGAGCAATGGGCGCCGTGTGACAAGTCCCCGCTCCTGCAGACGGCGTCAAACGGTACGTTCTGACACAGGTTGTTGCGCAACACACCCTAATTCCTGCGCTAACGTTCGTGATGTGGCTGTGCGAGCCGTCAATGCCCGCAGCACAACATGCCGGTCCTCTCGTTTGGTGGTCCTGCACCCACCGAATCCATACTCGCCTCACTGTGGCTGGATGTCGTCCCACAAGGACGCCGATGTCTCGGCACGATAAATCGCTGTCGCGATAAGCCACTATTCGTCCTCTGTTGAAATCCAAAACGTGCTGGAATGACTGCCGTATTCTGCGACGAGGCATCAGGAAGCTTCCCACGCACAGGTCCAGCAGCACAACACACTTCCACTACTCAGCATACTTCCACTGCACAACACACTTCCACGCCTTATGTGCACCCTTCTTTTAGTGCTTCTCGGTGGCTTGCCGGGCGCACATGATTTGCATATGCCCTGCAATGCTAATCGTTTGCATGTTGTTTCGCGGGCGACGCATGCTGCGAATTTTTTTTTTTTTTTTTTTTTTGATTGGAGGTTTAACGACTACCGTGAGCAACTCAATGGGCTATAAGCAGTCGCCCGTCCCTAATTTAGGGTCACTGATTCCAGTAAAGGGAGAGAGCCAGTGCCGTAAGACAAACACAACATCCATGCCTGACCGGGATTCGAACCCGGACCCCTTACGGACGAATGATCAGAGGCCAACGCCTTAGACCACTGCGCCACCGGGGCGGCGCTGCGAATTTCAGGCCGATCGGATGCTTCCTTCTTGGTGTTGCATTTTGCGTGGCCAGCAGTGTAGTTTACAGTCGAACACAGTGCTCCTCCCCCAGATGATTTTTCAGCGCTCCCCCTT
Source organism: Macrothele yani (assembly GCA_039090855.1). Lineage (NCBI taxonomy): Eukaryota > Metazoa > Arthropoda > Arachnida > Araneae > Macrothelidae > Macrothele > Macrothele yani. Next base: position 103,679,541 of record CM077018.1, on the reverse strand, counting down.
CCCCCTTCCGATTTTGAGACCTAGCAGCGTCCCTGGCTCTGGTTCGAGTTTCGGATGAGGCATGGCTGGTGTGTTTGCCCGATTGCGCTGTCCCGCTCACTTCCCTTGAAGCAGTGGCCCCAAATTAAGAAAGGCAGATTGCATGTGACCCTTACAGATGCTCATAGTAATCATTAAACCCCGAAACAACAGCAAGCAGTACAGCTTTATTGATAGCGTTAACTTGGGCAATTTTAATGCTTGACATGTGCAGTGCACTAGCGACGCTTGTGCACTGTGTACGAGTTGATATTACCATCTTGCACAATAATACAAGTAGCAGAAGCTGGCTTGACATTTGACAGGACGATACTCGAGGGAGCAAGTATCGCGTTGGCAGGTGCCCAAACGTGTATTGTGTTGAATTAGAACTGGGACTCGTCGGCCAACAGTACTGATATATTATACATTCTTTCCCCCAGCGACAACGGCGTCTGCACTAGTCTTGCAGACTGGTTTTATGCTATGTCATGCATGAAAGGATTAAAGATCGTGAACTCAAGCATTGTGTAAACGGCTGAATTGTTTGAGTTGGCAAAATTGAAGGTTTACTCTTTTGAGGTGACAGATAATATGATTTTATATAGGGAAATGGCTCCGTAAGTTTATTCTTCTGTTTTATTTCTCTGTGTTTCTTAGAGAAAGGGACTTGAAATTCGTAATGGTAAACGCCGTCCAGAGTAGTTGTTCATGGATGAACACAAATTACCCCAAAATAAACAAATGACTTGTTCTTACCTAATTAAACAAATGCACTTGTTCTTACCTAATTTGAGTATGCTGAATTCAAATCTAAAGTTAGTTTTTCTCTGTAAGCTCTAGATTGTTTGCAATTCAACATTTTCATTTTTCGCGAAATTTTGACGCCTCTCGCATGATGGCATGGTGTATCTGAGAAATTTATGGTCACGCAGTCCTAAAATTAGGCTTAAACAACCGTCGTGGCAAAGACATTCTTTATGTATTCACAAAAACGTGTAGGTGCATCACAATATGCATTAAAGATTGATAAAAGGCAAAAAAATCACTTGTGTGGAGTAAAATATGTATCGCCACTTGTCGAATCTAAAACATTTATCCATTATAGTCAAATATGAGTATGCACTAATACTTTTTACTTTAAATTAACATATACACTATACTGACAAAAGTCACCGGACACCCCTTCAAATGCAAATGAGTGGATCCGCTGCGTTGTTAAGATGCGCGGTACAGCTGCAAACGGTATAAAAACAAGCTTGCACCTGACCGCGATCATATTGCATTGTGAGGTTGAGTGTGAATGTCGCGGCGGGAGAGAACTGACTTTGAGAAAGGAAATATTGTTAGGTGTTATATTAGTGGGTTGTCCATAAGAGAAACAGAGAGGCGTTTAAACATACCCAAGTCAACTGTTTTTGATGTACTGAATAAGTGGAAGACACATGGCGTACCTGAAGCAGCAAAACGTACCGGCAGACAAAAAAAAATCAGTGATAGGGGACGTCGAAGCCTCAAGAGAGTCGTTACAGCTAATCGACGGAGTACTCCACAAGACCTCAGTGTACAGGTGAGTAAAAATGCTGGAACCTCTGTATGTACACGTACCATTCGCAGATAACTTCATTCCACGGGTTACGGTGGTCGTGTGGCTGCTCATAAGTCTTTCATCTCCACTCAGAATGCTACTCGTCGTTTAGCATGGTGTAAAGAACATTTATCGTGGACCGTAGATCAATGGAAACGGGTCCTATGGACTGATGAATCCAGATACACGAACCATCTATCTGATGGCCGTAGGGGCGGTTCGTCATTAGAGGCCAGAAGGGCCGGGCCCCTCCTAAAAATTTCTATTTCTAGAAATATTTTTTTTTCTTATCCTGATTCTTATTCTCTCTCTTAACTACATAGGGATAAACCATTCCCTTCAAAAACCATTACCTAAGGGAAAAGTTTCCTTCAAAAACGAAAAACTATTCCTTGAGGAAAGAGATCACGTTCAGAGTGTGAGGTTATTGGGGCGAGCTCCAACAGGCCTCAGTAACATCACTACGCAAGCGAAGAGGAGACGATTTCCTCTCCGTCTCATTCCGTATGAAGACCCACGTACAACACTGTCTTAACCGCGTGTGCAAAAAAAAAAGCTGTGAGATCTGGCCCCGCGCTAATTTGATTGGCCAGGAGAGTATCCATTTACTTAACGCCGTGGGCTGACAGAGAAGCTTACCCCGTCCAAGCTCAAGGGTGGCGGGAGGGTTTCAAATGTCGTAGCAAAGTTCAGTTAGTTGTTTTTTCTGTGTGTGTCTTTCTCGGTGATGTGTTGTTCCTTTGTGCCGTTTTTTGCTTGTCAATTACAATGAATGGAGTGGATATTTTGTTAAAATCTCCGTTCTTTGCTTTAAATCTGGATGAAAAGCTTCACTTAAAAAAACTCGGTGCTTATCAGCCCGAGAATTTGAGTTTCCAAGAGTATGAAGTTTACAAAGCGCTTTGCAGAACTAATTTCAGTTTTAACTAAGATGATTTTCTATGTTAAAAATAAATAAATAAATGAGAAAACCTGTAAGTATAATTTGCACATGAGTACATATATGTTTTTAGGTTTCACAAGTTCTTTAAAAAAAAAGGTTAAACCTTTCAAATAATGCAAATCGTAGTATGGTACTCATTCTATATGGGACGAAATTAATGAAACATTATCTCCCTGCATATATTTGGAGTTATTATTTTTTCACTACATTTTTTTATCGTGTGATTATTCCTTAGTTGAGAAATCTGAAGAAACACAAAGCACAACAAACATAAATTAATGCTTATATGTTTTAAGGTAAACAATTTATTTAAGGAGTTTTAACATTTTTCTGTTAATAATTATGCATTCTATTCTGAGGAAATTTTTTTCGTGAGCAATACAATAGTTGACACATTCCTACCTGATTTGGGCATTATTGTGAGTCAAGGGGGTAAACAGAGGCAGAGTAAATAAATCTTGGGGGTGGGGGTCTTAATAGTTTTCCTAATAATGACAGTTGTTTTTATTTCATTGTTTGACTTCGGCTACTGGCCCCACATATTTCAGTTGTCACGAGCCGCCACTGGATGGCCGTGTATGGGTATAGCGACAGCCGGGGGGATCCCTATTTACCACAGTGTACTGTTACTACGGTCAAGTTTGGAGCTGGCAGTGTACTCGTTTGGGGGTGATTTTCGTAGTATGGACCTCGATATTCTGGACAATTGTTCCCTACTAACACTGTGGCAATACTATGGAACCGAGCCTTGTTGGTACCAGCAGGATAATACACCGAGCCACAAAGCAAGGACTGTTACGGCGTTGTTTGACGTTAACTCCGTGTCGTGTGTGGACTGGCTAGCACAGAGCCCTGATCTTAATCCCACAGAGCACCTATGGAATGAATTAGAGCGCCGCATAAGAAGTTTGGAGCCAAGGCCTATTACTAAGCAACAGTTAGCGGCAACATTATGTACTGAATGGAAGCGCATATCTATCGCTGTGATCCAAAACCTTGTCGAAAGCACTCCTCGAAGGGTCAGTGCATACATTAAGGCCAAAGGGGGACCGACACCATACTAATGTATGTCAATAAATGCTATTTATGTTTCTCTTCTAGGTGTCCGGTGACTTTAGTCAATATAGTGTATTTCGACATGAAGATGATAGGTGATTCAGAACAACTGATAAGGATGGGATGCAAAGTTCGAATACGTCCTATTCAGACAAGAATTTGCACTTGTAGCTGTGACGTTTGTGGTCTTTCTCAGGCCAATCTCGTTTGATGCTCCAGCAGTAGTCTGCCATCATATTTTTGTCCCATCGCCCTTGATAGCGCTGTTTCATCGTCATGAGGTCTTGATGGAAGCGCTCTCCATGTTCATTACTAACAGCTCCAAGGTTCTCGGGAACTGATCAAGGTGACTATTCAGGAAATGGAGCTTGACACACATGTTGCACTCAAGATCGCGAAATGCCAACAGCATTCTAGTAACGAGAATCTCATAGTTATCTGCCTTTTTGTTACCAAGAAAGTTTTGTATAACTGCCACGAAAGACAGCCATGCTGCCTTCACCTTATCATTCATCTTCCTGACATATTCCTCATCACGTACAAGGGCACGAATTTGAGGTTCATCGAACACACCTGATTTGATCCTTCTCGAAAGACAAAGCAGGAAAAGCAGAAATTATATGTTGAAAACACTCACCATCAGTACTTAATGTTTTCACGAACAGTTTAATCAAGCCGAGCTTGATATGGAGTGGGGAAAAATAATCTTCTCTCGGCTGACGATTGGGTAATTCACACAGACGCATGTCTGCTTCTAGAGTTTCACGGATGGGCCACTTCTTCTGGGTCTAGTGTTTTCTCGAGCTTGGGTGTCCCACATACAGAGATAGCATGGAAACTTCGTGAAGTCTTTCTTTTGACCAAGGAGGAAGTTGACCATTTCCAGGTCCACACAAATGATGCAGTTGTGCTCGTGATATTTGATAAGTCAATGACCATTTTCATGTAATTATGTTCTTCTCGCAAATGCGCTGAGTGACCAACTAGAACCGGTCCATAAACATTGCCATTGTGCAAGGGAGCACACTTGAGGCTGCGCTTTGAGCTGTCCAGAAATAGCCGCCAATCTGTTGGACTATACGAGGTAACACCTAATTGCCTGAGAAGACCTGGGATATCGTGGCAGTAAACAAACTGGACTATACGAGGTAACACCTAATTGCCTGAGAAGACCTGGGATATCGTGGCAGTAAACAAACTGGACTATACGAGGTAACACCTAATTGCCTGAGAAGACCTGGGATATCGTGGCAGTAAACAAACTGGACTATACGAGGTAACACCTAATTGCCTGAGTAGACCTGGGATATCGTGGCTGTAAACAAACTGCTTGTCTTTTGAAAAAGAAGTCCACCAAAATCTGTCCCGCTTTCGGAAATCAGAAATTTTGCAGAGCGTCAAGTAGGTTTTCTTCTTGCAGCCTGGAGGCTAATACCTCATCTTTTTCTTGGAGATCCCCAAATCACACACTAAGTCATTCAATTCCAGTTGGCTAAACTGCTGAGGGGCTGACGACTGTTTGGTGTCAGATGAGGAGTCTTCGGATTCTGAAAACATTTCTTGAAGCTCGTTATCACAACCCTGGTGCTCTTCCTGATCATATTCACTGCTTTCATCTTCAGGTGAGGCAAAACCATTAAAAACTGCAACCGGGAGTTCCTCAGAGTGTGGAGTAGGTCGAATTGCTGAGGGAATACTGGGATAACAGATCTTATGCCGGTTTTTCTTGTCGACGCCCTTCGTGTTGACCATGCAAAAATAGCAGTCAGTTATGTGGTCCTTGGGTTCTCGCCAAACCAGGGGAACTCCTAAAGGCTGAAGGTTTTGCTTACCTTTTGTCCAGTCACGAAACATTTCCTCACAGTTATGACACACAATACGAGGAATCCATTTCTTGTCTTGGTTGCCAAGGGGAGCTTCAAAATAGGCATTATAGGCACGCCTCACAAACGAAGTTATAGTGCGCCTTTGACGAAGAAGTGTGTAGCAGCCGACAAATGCATAACAGAATGCATCAGGATTATTTACACATTTATGTCTTCTTGAAGAAGCCATGATCAGATCTGATACAAAGAAAAACAGGTGTTATTTTTGTGTAAATCAGATAAATCTCTAGAATCCAAAATTAACAATAAAGATAAAGAATATTGATGTTTGTAAAAATATTAGCCTAATTAGTCTAATGTTAGGGTAGATGTAAGCCTAGTTCTTAAGCTATCCCTCGTGTAAATAGCAATGAGTGTCCTTTTTTTGCGAAAATCACAAGTTTCAAATTGCATGAAAACTAGAGCATGTAGAGGAAAACCGATTTCAGATTTGAAATCAGCGTGGAAAAAATACTTAGAATCAACTGAAAAATCTTATGCAACAGAAAATAAGAAAACATTTGTTCCCCAGTGAATCCACAGGCACACCACAATAAATACTTGATATCAACTATTAGAAATACGGAAACGGTGAGCCATTTGAGATAGGATTTTCGTTTAACTTTTGAAATGAATGCATGCATGAGTATATACACTGAAGAGCAATTGAATTAGATATATCTGTCTAGTAACGTGTAGCACCACCTTTCGCCCTGATGACGGCGGCGATTCGTCTCGGCATGGACTCGACATGACACCGGAAGCGTTGGGAAGCCATACGGATCCACGACCCCTGAACAAGCTCCCACAGTTCACGAAGATTTGATGGAGGGGGTCATCTCTCTCGATGGCATCACAGATGTGCTCGATGGGATTGAGGTCAGGTGACCTAGCTGGCTAAGGAAGCGAGGTCACGTCGGTGGAGTGTTAATTCAACCATTCGGATACAGTTCAGGAGCAATGGCCTGGTGCATTGTCTTGCTGCAGGATGAGGTCCCCAGTCGGAAGTTGAATACGCACAAACGGGAGCAAATGATCGTCCAGGATATCCCGGTAACGTTGACTTGTGAGGGATACCAGGGGTCCCCTTTCAGTCCACGTAAACAGTCCACAGACGAGAATGCCACCCCCACCAGCTTGAAGTGTACCCTGCTGGCAAGAAGGATCCATCGTTTCATGTGGTTTGCGCGGTACTCGTATCCTGCCATCCGCATGTACCGACGTGAATCTCGACTCATCAGTCCAGGCAACATTTTTCCACATGTCTAGGGTCCAGTGGCGATGTTCCCGCGCCCATGCTAATCTTTGCACCCTGTGATGTGCGGTCAGCAGCGGTACCCTCGTGGGACGATGGCTTTTGCACCCCATAGCGAGGAGATGGTTCTGGATGGTGTGGTTGCTTACACGTTTTTGTGAACTAGCGTTAAATTGCCGAGTGATTTCTTGCACTGTGGCCCGTCTATCCGCTGTTACAATGCGAGCTAGCCGACGATGACCCCGCTCATCCACACGCTGTTGTCCACGGCATTTGGTCCTTGTAGGGATGGTTTTACCGGATTCGATGCACTCATGGTGCACCCGTGACACAGTAGATCGTGAAAATCCTAGTGCCTGCGTGACTTCCGAGATGGAGTGACCCATTCGTCGGGCCCCGACAATTTGCCCAAGATCAAATGCTCTTAGATCCTTCGTCTTACCCATACTGCGTCCGACTCTTACTGATTCCCGTCGGATCACTCCTTATATTGTCAGATCGCTGCATACGTCATGTCGTTTTCGTTTACAGGGCCGCCCACAGCGCCACATTTGCATAACGCCAGCTGTCTCTAATTCAATTGCTCTTCAGTGTACGTATTTCATTGATGTCTATTAATTAAGAGCATTATTCGTACGGTAAGTGGAGTAGAGCATATAAACAAGTAGTTTGACAAATGATTTTCAGTAAGAAGATTGGTGTACTCGCATTTGATGGGTCGGAATAGTTCCAGCATTGCACATATGTAAACTGATTCTTTCTTTACGCTTAAAATAAAATGTAATAACACACTTCAGAACAATTTCCGCACTATAGCCTATGCTGCTCGATACCTTTGAATTACAAACAAAATAACGGTTATTTTCTCTCTTCAAGTAACATTTTTCTCTACACACATAATTCATACACTTCCTATCTCTAATCAATTTGCACTAACCCATAACATGATTTCTCTCGCTTCACTCTGAAAATTATCGAAGAAAATGTTGCTCAAAATATTCTATTCACTTAAGTCGGCTGAAGTAAAATACATATTTAACCCGTAAGAAACTTGTTAAAGGCCGTGGAGGTTCGTATAAATGTTTCTTTTGCTTAATACATTGAATAAATAGTACGTACAGTATGTACATGAAAACGTCTTTTGTCTTTACTGGGGATAATATCATCAGCGTCGGATAAAATCTACAAGAACGAAATTTGTTTGGCAAAATTTCTACGAAGCACTTTAAAATTTGTGCTCCCCTAGTAAAGTTCTTAGCCCCTTTGTACCCCCCCCCCCCAGTTCTGAACTTCTGGCGTCGTCACTGGATCCAACCCCTGAAAAAAACCACTGAAAATAAAGTTATATATCCTTGTAGCTTCCTTGATTTTGCTTAATGATTTTTGGTGTGCCCACCTTTCCTAGATGTTTACTGCTTTTGAAAAGTTGAAAATTTGAGATGGAATATTCCACCTTGATGATTGAAAATATTTTATGAATGAAAACTTTAAATTACGATATGCAATATGATTCTCAGCAGGTATTTTACAAACTACCTTGCAATTTAATATTGCAACTGCTACTCGTGAAATCATATATATTTCAAACAAACTGTCGCTGCTTCTTTTTTATTTACCCTACCTCACAGAGACTCAGTTATTTTCTTCTATATAGTATGCAGTTACTATGTTACAATAAATTTAGCTTGATCCTCAAGTTTAGAAGACAATGTATTACATTTGTCAGTGGCAACCTGATACACATCATACATAATAAATTTAATTAAATCGAATTTGTTCTCACTGAAGTAGATCATAGGAGAAACGTACTAGGTTTACTCAGCTTCCTAATTTACTAACCTTAGCTGTTCCTTTCGGTTCATTGTTACTGTTCGTTGTCAAGGAAACAGCACGCATTGTGTTCGAAGCACGGATTGTCCCGGACGACATTTTAATCTTAGAAGATGGAGGGCGTTCTGGAGAAGGGACAACTCAGTAATTGATATCTTTCAATGCAGACAAAAGAGCGTGTCCCGCGTCGCCTTTTGTGCCGATGTGTTAGCACCCAAGGTGAGTGATGGTCCTGTGAGGCGTTTGTCTGTGTGTCTGTGTGTGTGAATGTGTGCGTCTGAGAGTGCGAAGCGAACTTTGTCACCAATCATCAGCCATGCTGATTGCTTGAGGTTCCTCTATGATTCCACAACCAACATCTCCTAGCGACTCTCGAAATCATTTCATTGGTGTTGAATCTTGAGGAGGATTAATCGCAAGCACTGGTTGGTTGTGGGAGCGGTGTTACACTCAGATGAAACTACTAGGGCGGGTTCTTTGTAAGAGGAAAGGAGCAGAATTGCTTTCGATGGTGGTCTTTTGTGCGCCAGTGATTGAAGAGCCCTGCCACAATAGAAAGCTTGTTTGCTAAAGGAATTTCCTCCAGCTCCGTCCTAGAGATATTCTGATTGAATAGATTCTTGTTGTTGTGGTGAGGCACGGGAGGAAGGGGAGGGCCTGAGGTGCTCGTTTAATGAACCCTACTAAATGGGACGACAGATGCAGTTGAATTGCTTCTATTTCTTTTTGGGCACGCACTGTGTTGTAATGAAATGAGCTCCGATTCTGGCGGACAAATTGTGTGTGCTCTTTCTACGGTCAGCCAATCACGGCTAATTCGACGTTTGACCTTAAAAGGTCACGAATAGAAACTGCTTATAAACGTTTATGGGGATCGTCCTATTGATGCTACGAAAGAGGAATAGGAATTAGGTAGGGGCTTAAAAGATTTTAATGAAATTATTCAACCACATGATGAAATTTATATCTGCGCGTTTTTCAGCCTTATTCCACGCGGGTTCGAAACCTAATATTTGTGGCAATAGATTTTTTTTTTTTTTAATCATTTGGGTGTTAAGAACTAAATGAAGCTTACCACTTTTTTTCGTAAGACGTATGACTACTTCTTTTTAATCCTTTGGGTCTCAAAAGTTGCAGGTTTTCATTTCCTCACTTCTGCACTTAAGAGTTATCGTGTCATTTAAAATACTTTTTTGAAGAGCATGAGTATTACCCAGATTCCAAAAATAAAGATTTTGACTAGACTGCTTTTAGTACACCTAAATAGAAAATGTGTTAAATTATATTGAGTATACTCCTGGTTCAAATTCTGGCACCATCGTAAGGGGAAAATCAACTTGTCTCCAAATTCGGAAATCAGGAATTTTTTTTTTTTTTTTTTTTTTGTTTGGATGTTTAACGACCACCGTGAGCAACTCAATGGGCTATGAGCAGTCGCCCGTCCCTAATTTAGGGTCACTGGTTCCAGGGAAGGGAAAGAGCCAGTGCCGTAAGACAAACACAACATCCATGCCTCGCCGGTATTCGAACCCGGACCCCTTCCGGACGAATGATCAGAGGCCATCGCTTAGACCACTGCGTCACCGGGGCGGCATCAGGAATTTGTTTTAGGTTGTAGGAAAAGTGATTTCTTCACGTAAAACTTTTGCTGGTTCTTTTTCTTTTTTAACTCATTCTTCCTCTTATTTTGCATTTATAAAATTTCTTAAATTTTTCGCTAAAAAGATGGGGGCCGCCCGGTGGCGCGGTGGTCTAAGCGATGGCCTTCGATATTTCGTCCGAAAGGGGTCCGGGTTCGAATCCCGGTGAGGCATGGATGTTGTGTTTGTCTTACGGCACTGGCTCTGCCCCTTCCCTGGAACCAGTGACCCTAGATTAGAGACGGGCGACTGCTTATAGCCCATTCAGTTTATAACGAAGTAAATTTCTCCGTCATTTTTATCCACGATAGGATTCGAACCCGGATCCCCTCATTCCGGAATAAGTCACTCTACCAATTGAGCTACGCGGACGTTTTATTCTGATTCCTATCTGCCTTTATGTCGCGTGCGTCCTTCTGGCAGGTACGTTACAAGTTGCTCACGGTGGTCGTTAAACCTCCAACCAAAAAAAAAAAAAAGAAAAAGATGGGGTACAATTTCCCCCGTAAAATCTGCAAATTTGGTTTTTGGTGATTCTGTTATTAGTTTCTGTATGTGTGCATTGGCAGTTCCTTCAAACTTCCGTTCACGGCAAATTTCAAATTTTGAGCAACAGCATGTGTCTCAAACATTTTGACGCTGAGCATCAGAACTTTTCCATATCCTAAATAGGTTTTATTTTTAGCTACATGGATGACGTGATGTGTGCGTTTGCATGGGTTCTCGTAAGTTTACAATGAAATTCATCTACTTTTTTTTTAGTTAACTACGAGGTGGAGAAGTTTACTTTGAGCTGTATAGATTTTGAAATCCGAAAAGGCTTTGTTTTGGAACACTGCCTGACGGAGAAAATGCCACACCACGAAGACGTGAACGCAGCGCCACGTAAATGCAGGGTGGGTGCACACGTACAAGTTATGCAGAATATTACATTTGTAGGCCAGCCGCACGAACGGCGCGCGGTATGCAAGCGTACAACCCGCCCGTGAGGCCATCAGTCGAGAAGTCGTTACCGCCGCGAGAAGTGAGTAGTTCTTCTGTAATCGTGTCTGGAAAACGAATAAGGGGTGCCAATACCGCTAAGACGCCGTCGCACGCAGTTTCGTCAAACGGATGAGTTCACGAGAGGTGTCATCGTAGGCCTTCGTACCGCCGGATGGCCCTTGCGTCGTATTGCGGAAGAAAGGCAACGTGATGCCACAACCATCGGTCGCATTTGAAGACAGTGGTCCCAAGAAAGATCTGTGCAAAGTCGTAGGTGGACCGGAGCACGGAGACGGACGTCCGAGCGCACCGATCGTCGGATTTGACCTCATGCCGTTGCGGACCCACAGGCCCCCAACGGGCGACATTTTGCGGAGAGTACGGAGAGGCTTGGATGCTCCGATAACGACGCGGACAGTATCGCGCCGATTGACTGCGTCTGGTTTGCTGCCCAGCCGTCCGTTGCGAAGGCAACCCTTAACAGCGAGCCATCGTCGTAACCGCTTGGCGTGGTGTGCCAAATGGAACAGTGTGGTGTTCAGCGACGAATCGCGGTTCTGTCTCATCACGGATGATCACCGTCTGAGAGTCTGGAGACGACGTGACCAACGGGCGGATTCCTCCGCCATTGTGGAGTGCCACACGGCCCGGCAACGTGGAATCATGGTATGGAGTGCTATCAGGGCCAGCAGTCTCTCACCGCTGGTACGCATTACAGGCACCTTGACGGCATACGTTGACGAGGTTCTGCGTCCCGAGGCACTACTGTATCTACAGGGCATCCCAAACGCTGTCTTTCAACAGGATAACGCCCCGCCGTGCGCCGCTCGGATCAGTCTGCATGCTTTACACGGTGTGCGGATGCTTCCATGGCCAGCACGGTCCCCCAAACTCTCGCCCATCGAGCATCTATGGGACATGATTGGACGTCGGTTGAGTATTCTCCTACCGCCGCAAAATGAGGATAAACTGTGGACTCGGATCAACACCAAATGGTCCATGATACCCCAAGACTCTATTCGGACTCTCATTACCTCGATGTCATGTCGGATTCAACGCTGTGTCCCCAAAAATGGGGGCCACACTCCTTATTGATCATCCTGTATATTCGGTCACTGGAGCGTAGTCTGTATTTGACAATTAAATCATTTGTTCAGGACTTACTTGGCTAGCTTTGTCTCTTTTCGAGCATGCAGTTTTGTCTCTTTTCGAGCATTCCTTCATGGTGTGACATTTTCTCTGTCAGACAGTGTATTTTTCTCACCACTTAAAAGGCTTTGATTTTACAAGACTTTAATTGTTGAGGGGTATAGTACAAAGAAGTCCTGCCCGTTGAATTCTTTCGATTCCATTTTGGGCTACGCTTTCAGGAATCACATGTTACTTTATTCAAAACTAGACACTGAGTATCTCAGAGCTACTGAAAAGTCGTCAAACACACTGCTGGCCACCCAAAATACAACACCAAGAAGGGCACGAGATAGCAAAGCCAGATTTACTGGACAACAGATACAAAGATGAAACGGTTGAGCTTACAAGCCCGTGCGACTTGCGGAAAACGCAGACATCAATAGTTCGTGTGGCCCTCATGGCTGGCAATAACGATCGCTACACGCCGCGGCATCGAACGAAAGAGGCTTTGGATGTGGGCTTGGGGTATGTCGGTCCAGGCTGCTTCCACACGTTGCCACAGTTCATCAGGCGTAGCCGCGGGTGGTGCTTGCCGGGCCACTAAGTTGCCGATCAGCGACCAGGCGTGTTCGATGGGCGACATATCGGGAGACCAGGCGGGCCACGGCAGCAGTGACACCTGGTGGGCCGTGAAGAATTGTTGCACGTTGAGTGCCACGTGCGGGCTTGCATTGTCCTGTTGAAACGTTGCTGCTGGCAGATCCTGCAGGTAAGGGAGGAGTACAGGCTCCAAAACTTCGGAGATGTAGCGGTGGCTGTTGAGTGTACCGGCGATGCGTACCAGAGGGGTGCAGGTGACATATCCAATTGCGCCCCAAACCATAACGCCAGGCGACGGACCGGTATGGCGATGCATAATGCAGGCGTCATACAGTCTCTCGCCGCGGTGCCGCCACACGCGGATCCGAACATCGTGGTGTTGTAGGCAGAAGCGAGATGCGTCGGAGAAGATAATGTCGTGCCATTCCGTAGTCCAGGTGCGGCGTTCAACGGCCCACTGTTGCCGCCCTCGTCGGTGGTATAAATAAATGGTAATCGCCATGCGACAAGTCTCCGCTCCTGCAGACGATGTCGAACGGTACGTGCTGACACCGGTTGTTGCGCAACACACCCTAATTCCTGCGCTAACGTTCGTGATGTGGCTGTGCGAGCCGTCAATGCCACCCGCACAACATGCCGGTCCTCTCGTTCGGTGGGGTGCTGCGGCAATCGCTCACGTCGGTCCGTCCGTCCCTCCTGCACCCACCGAATCCATACTCGCCTCACAGTGGCTGGATGTCGTCCCACACGGGTGCCGATGTCTCTGTACGATAAACCGTTATCGCGATAAGCCACTATTCGTTCTCTGTCGAACTCCGAAACGGGCTGGAATGACTGCCGTATTCTGCGACGAGGCATCAGGAAGCTTCCCACGCACAGGTCGGGCAGCACAACACACTTCCACTACTTACACCCCGTCTTCTGTGCACCCTTCTTATAGTGCTTCTCGGTGGCGTGCCGGGCGCACATGATTGTCATATGTCCTGCGATGCTAATCGTTTGCATGTCCTCTTGCGGGCAACGCATGCTGCAAATTTCAGGCCAATCGGATGCTTCCTTCTTGGTGTTGCATTTTGGGTGGCCAGCAGTGTATTTTAATTTGTACAAATGTGTTTTAACTAAAAACCTTTTTTTAACCTGTGACCAAGGTCAGTTGATCGCTGTGTCTTTTTGAGATCGTGTATCGACAGAATTTATGAATCTTAACCATTGAAACCGTCGTCCTTCATTCGCAAGATGTAACCTAACTGTTTTACGCATGTTTTCAAAAACCTCTGCGAGAGTAAAAAGTCCGTTCGCAGCAATGTTAAGGTTGTCGCACCTGATTTTGATGGCGCTACAGTCAAATTTTTTGAATTCTTGTTGTATGCTTAATTTCAGTTTTGCTGTCAGCGGGCACCATTATCCTGTACAAAATTACACCGTGTGCATTTTTTTTTGGAAAGAAACTTTTTTTTTTTTTTTTTTTGAAAGAAACTGTTTTTTTTTTTTTTTTTTTTTTTGAAAGAAACTTTTTTTTTTTTTGAAAGATTTTTTTTTTTTCAAAAATAAAACGGAAATAAAACCGGGCCGACATCGGGTCAGGAACACCTTAACCCGACCCGTTTGACCAGCTAGAAATTGTTTCCCCGTTGACCCGTGACTTGTTTCCGTCTCTGATTAGGAATATACGAGTACTTCGTTAATTCACGAAAGGAATCACGCAAATGGTTAGTGAATTTCAGAATTTTTTTATAGTGTATGCTTGTTGTCATAGCAACGATATCATTGTCAAGAATGCTAAGCAAAACTAACCGTGGGTACAAATTATTTGTACGAAGTGTATGAAAAATCGGGTTTAATTTACTGTGAACCAAACGGTTTAACTTCAAAGTAATTTTCTCTTGTCTTAAACTTCATTTGATGAACCCTTTCTGTTCTAATGTTTGCGTTTCTTGTTCGTACTAACTGCAAATTTAGTTAAACACTGATAAATTTCTAATTAGACACTTTCAAATAAACGGTCCAGGGTAAGCGATGATACAGTACAGGGTGTTCAATAAATGACCGAACACTTAGTTTGTAGAAAAGATTTTATAGACAAAAGATATAATTTAAGCAAACAGTGTTTCTTTGAAACAGTGGCGCACACATAATTTCATCAAGGATGGGGTCCAACAAGAAATTACTGGACAAGCAAAATGTGCTATATTTTTTAATATAGATACATGTAAATCTTATTCTTACTACGGCTAAGTTAAATATCATCACAGCCTCTCCTTGACAAATGTCAACCCCGCCTTCTCGTGGTACATCCTGTTCCCACTAAAGGGGCTCTGACGACCGCCAATAGCGGTATAACTATACCATCGGGATTAGAGGAAATGCTATCCCACACTCACCAACCCGTTTGGCCAGCGTGGTGAGTTATGGCCAAACCCCCCCCCCCCTCAAATGACTCCACAACTTAAATCTTGGCCCTCAGTCTCCGGCAGCTGGAATGTACCTGGCCAAGGCAGCGGCCAGTGCGACATGAAGGCAGAGGGTGCTAAGAATCCCCGGAGGACCGGACTAGGCTGCCATCTGATGCTGACCTTGGCTACGTACAACGGACGCTCCCTATCTTCTGATTCAAGGCTTCTTGAATTGGAAGAGGAACTACAAAGGATCAAGTGGGACATCGTGGGGCTAAGTGAGGTAAGGAGAAAAGGAGAAGATCTCATTGAACTGAAAAGTGGACATCTCTTCTACCATCGTGGGACAGATACTGGCAGAACTAGTGGTGTTGGATTTATAATAAACAAGAAACTGAAGGATAAAGTTGTAGAAGTTGAAAGTTCCTCTGACAGAGCTGCACGACTTGTTATCCAACTCTCAAGAAGATACCAGGCTCAGATTATTCAAACTTATGCACCCACCACAAGTCATGCTGAAGAAGAAATTGAAGAATTTTATGAGGAAATTCGTGATCTAAATAATAAAGGTAAGCAGCACTTGAAGATAATTATGGGAGATTTCAATGCAAAAATAGGGCAACGGCAACAGAATGAAACTTCAGTAGGTAAATTCGGTCACGGCAACAGAAACCAGCGTGGAAATACTCTCGTAGAGTTTGCAGAGGCAGAAGGGTTTTTCATCTTGAACTCCTTTTTCAAGAAAAAGCCACACAGGAAATGGACATGGAGACATCCAAATGGGACGACAAGTGAAATTGATTTTATTATGTGTAACAAAAAATTCGTCATAGAAGACTGCAGTGTGCTAAACAAGTTCAACACAGGCAGTGACCATAGATTGGTGAGATGTAAGATGCACCTCAACACTAAACTCGAACGTAGCAAGCTCATAAGACAAACAAAATGTATTGACATAACCAACCTTAAAAAAACACCATAATACCTTCAAATTGGAACTGAAGAACAGATTCTCTGCTTTAGAAGGCCTAACATCGGAAGAAGTGGATATTTCTGAAGTTAACAGAAAAGTAACCAAAGCTCTTATGGAAACAGCAACAAAATTAGCTGGGTCTAAGAACAAATTGCATGTGAACAAATTATCAGGAAAAACCAAAATGTTGATGCAAAAAAGAAGAGTGATGAGGACAACTAAAGAAGATGTGACTTCCAAAGTGGAATATATAGAGCTATGCAAGACAGTACGAAAAAGTATCACTGAAGACGTAAGGAAATTCAACTGTGAACTAGTAAGGAAAGCAATTGAAAACAACCAAAGAATAAAGATAGCAAAGGGACATCTCAGTAAGGGGAAAAAACAGATTATGGCACTGAGAAAAGAAGATGGTTCTGTAACAAGAAATAGAGGCGAAATTTTGACAAGAGTGAAAGATTTCTACTCCAAATTATATGAAAGGGATGATACATGTACTCCAGACATCAGGAAAGGTACCAGTACCAGAGTTCTTCCAGTCCTTCCAGCAGAAGTTGCACATGCAATCAAGAACATGAAGCGGGGAAAAGATCCATTAGAAGATGGAATTACTGTAGACATCATACAAGAAGCAAGTGGAGAAATCGAAACAGTACTCGCCCAAATTTTCACTCGATGCCTTAATGAAGGGAAAATTCCTGAGGATTGGAACAACGCTACAATGATCTTGCTACATAAAAAAGGTGACATTGAGGATCTCAGGAACTACAGACCTATCAGCCTCCTATCAGTGGTTTATAAAATCTTCACTAAAGTTCTTTCACACCGCTTGAAGGTGACACTGGACATGGCTCAACCGAGAGAACAAGCTGGATTCAGGAGTGGCTACAGCACAATAGATCATATCCACGTACTGAGAGAACTAATTGAAAGAGCGAGGGAATATGAGCTTCCATTGTGCATGGCTTTTGTCGATTATGAAAAAGCCTTTGATTCGGTGAAACCATCAGCAGTTGCAATGGCTCTGAAATCCTGCGGTATTGAAGATGCATACATTAATATTATTAATAACATCTATGAAAATGCAAGTGCAAAGATTCGGCTGTTTGAAAATACAACACACATTAAAAATTGGAAAAGGAGTGAGACAAGGTGACACCATATCTCCGAAGCTCTTTAATGCCACATTGGAAAATGTCTTTCAATCACTGAACTGGGAAAACAAAGGGATAAAGATTAATGGAGATTATCTAACCCACCTTCGTTTTGCTGATGACATAGTCATTTTTGCAACTACCCCATCAGAGCTACAGAGTATGATCCAGGAACTTGCTGACAAGAGTAAAGAAGTGGGATTAAAAATGAACTTTCAGAAGACAAAAGTGATGTACAATGCTTTTACAAGAAATGAAGATTTATCGATTGATGGAGAAAAGCTGGAGATAACAGACACGTACGTTTATCTTGGACAGCAGATATCAAGTGAGGGTCACATTGGTGAAGAAATTAATCGGCGTACAAAACTTGCCTGGAGAGCTTTTGGAAGAAACAGCATAATTTTCAAGAGCAATATGCCATTATGTCTTAAAAGAAAAGTGTTTGATCAATGCATCCTTCCAGTGCTTACGTATGGTGCAGAGACGTGGACCTTAGCTAAAAGAGACATACAAAGGCTGCAGTCAACTCAAAGCAGCATGGAGAGGTGCATGCTTGGTGTAACCAGGAGAGATAAGAAGAGGAACACGTGGATCCGAAAAATGACAAGAGTGGAAGACATCATGATCAGAGTTAAATCCCTGAAATGGGAATGGGCTGGACATACTGCCAGAAGAACAGACCATCGATGGACAGCCGAAATTTTAGATTGGATTCCAAGGGACAGGAAAAGACCCAGAAGAAGACCACGTGGAAGATGGGTGGATGAAATTCGAAAGTATGCGGGAGTGACATGGAGGAGACTGGCACAAGACAGACCGTTGTGGAGGAAACTTGGGGAGACCTTCGTCCAGCAGTGGATTGATAATGGTTGACAATGATGATGATGATGATGATGATATATTCTATTAAGAAGAGACTGAAGCAAAAAATTTTTTTGACTCATACCAAGTACAACATAGAAAAGGTTATGTATTATTGACCGGTGTGAGTAAAAAGAAAAAAGAAAAACTGAATGTAGAAGGTGTCAAGAATACTGAGCCTTGGCTTTATCAAGGACCAGCAAAAACTCTGCATTTTCTCACTTCCACAAAGACCTATTTGGAAATGGGTTTCTGCAAAGTCATAGATGCAAGTAATAAGCCCACCAAAATTTTTTAAAAAATAATATATATGTCATAACCTCCATAGAGTTGTATGACCAAGCTTTAGTTAACAATTTAGCTTGCATCCATAACTTTCAAAAATTTTTTTTTGCTTCAGTCTCTTCTTAATAGAATGTGAATTCTGAATTTTCATTACTGCTGCGTCGCGCGTTTTGATCTTCAGGTTATTTTGCAACTTTCGTTTTAAATTCTTAAGTTTTTCTTATGTTTTTGGCTCTGCTCTTAAGTATATATATATATATATATATATATATATGAATGTACACTATATTATCAAAAGTATTCGGACATCACAATGTTTTGGGACAAATGGCATTATTATCGCAATTTTTTTTTTTTTTTTTTTTTTTTTTTGATTGGAGGTTTAACGACCACCGTGAGCAACTCAATGGGCTATAAGCAGTCGCCCGTCCCTAATTTAGGGTCACTGGTTCCAGGGAAGGGAGAGAGCCAGTGCCGTAAGACAAACACAACATCCATGCCTCACCGGGATTCGAACCCGGACCCCTTTCGGACGAATGATCAGAGGCCAACGCCTTAGACCACTGCGCCACCGGGGCGGCTATTATCGCAATTAGCAGTTAGTCTGTCCAACTTTGCTTGTATGACATCGGCAACACGTCGAGGCATACTGTCAACGAATTTCCAGTTGGTCTCCACAAGACTTCTTGCTCCCCATTCTTCCTGTAAATCTGCTGCCAGAGTGGAGAGCGAAGACGGTCGTTGTGATCGATTTCATATCCGTCGCTCCAGTTCATCCCAGAGGTGTTCTGTGTGGCTAAGATCAAGACTCTAAGCAGGCCAGTCTAACAATATCACCTCATTTTCAAGGAACCTGTCCTGCACGCGTCCTGCAGTGTGGTAGGGAGCCGGATCGTCGTTGGAAGAGAGAGCGGTCATTTCCATAATATTGCCATATTGTTGGTAGCGCAGAATTATCCTGAACGTCGAGGTACACTTCATAGTGTATGGTTTGTGGTATAATAGCCAACGGGCCAAGTCCCATCCACGAAAAACATCTCCATACCTCGATGGAACCTCCGCTGAACTTAACAGTTGGAAGAACACAGTCCGACGAAAATGGTTCGCGGGCTGTCGCCAAATCTAAACGCGTCGACCAGATTGGAGGAATTAAAAGCTTGATTCGTCACTCCAAAGAACAGCTTTACAGTCGCCAATAGTCCAGGGACGACACAGCACTCCAAATGGCCCTTCGCATTCATAGTAGTGACGTGCGGCTTGTGTGCCGCTGCTACAGAATACTAACCCACACTGTGCAAGTCTCTGCGTATAGTTATGGTACTAACCGAGCCGTTACAAGCATTTCCTACTTCAGCAGCGATGGAAACTGCAGAGGAAGAACGGGATTTCTTAACATTTCTTACCATGGCTTTTCTGTCACGTTCCATTAGTTTGTTCGGCTTTCCTCAACGTTTTTTTACTCTCGCTGCACCGTCCTGCTTCCATCCCTTTACGACATCACTTACGATTGATTTTGCTGGTGTGTTTATTTTAGCTGAAATACTCCATATGGAAACGTTACTCAAATGGCATTATATGACCGGCCCACGCTGGAACTCGAAAAGTTCACGTCCACGCGGCATATCTATTCAAAGTTACTAATAACACGACAAATCATCTCAGCTTTATATGTATTATACATGTATGTACCTCTCCACTCACACAGTGCGCACCTTCCTGCGCAACCGTTCTTTGCATTTATGTAAATATTTGGTAGCGTCTGAATACTCTTGATAATATAGTGTATGTATGTACGTTCTTAATGAATGTTAGCATAAATCAACACAGATGAACACACAGGTTAAAAAATTCAAAATTCTCTGAAGATAAATTTAGTTACCGCTAGCCTTCGTTGACGGGCTAGTGATAATATAAAGTAAAAGCTATATCGGCAATTAAATTAAGACTGGTAAATCAAGGTTTATACAACTTTGTAGTACAACTTCCCGGAATAGAATATTAGGATAAACAACTGTATTTGAATTATTTAGTAGTTGTCACGTCCAATGCAAATAATTCAAAAAGTTTGAAAGCAGAAGGCTTATGCAATGAAATTGATTGAGATGAAAAGTACCTTATTCTTGTAGGGCTTCGGGATAAACAATATTAACAGTCCTTCCATTCGGAGCAAAGATGTAAAGATTTTCCCTATTTCCGACTCTGGAACAACCAACGTACAGTTGACCGTAGGAAAAACATGGACTTTGTAACAACTTTTAGAGACTGCCCTTGTGCCTTATTGATGCTCATGGCGAAACTCAAACGAATCGGGAATCGAAGACGTTTAAATTGTAATTCTATGTGAAATCCGACCGACAAACGCTTTCTTTACATGCAACCTGATCACACCCAACGCGAAGGCGCGAAGATAGGTAGTTCACGATAAATTTGAGCCATTTCTTCTTTAGAATTTCGTTAAAACAACGTTCTATTTTCTAGCTCACAACGTCGTCACAGTATGATGACCTTCTGACGTATGACACTTTTGAATTAATAACGCAGATTAAAAAACAACGTTCTATTTTCTTTTTCTTCTTCTCCGCCCTCAAGGTCATAATACAATCGGCAAACAACGCTTACAAAAAAGGGCGTAATAAATGTATTTACGAATGAAAATAGTCGTAACGGAATTCTAAAAAAGAAACGCCTAAATTTTATGGTGAACTACTTTTCTGCACGGCTTAACGTTCGGTGTGATCAGGTTGATGTCAACAAAGCGGAAAGACACACCAAGATCGGGTAGAAACGCGTAACGTTAAATAACTCAAAATCAAACTCAAATTTAAAAAAAAATCGCTTCGAGGTGCACCAGAAGATGTCTACAGGTACATTCATAACAAATTTTGTCGCTCTAGGTCGCCTAATTCTACGTGAAATCCGACCGACAGACACACACACACACAGTCTGTTTTATATATAGAGAGATTGAGCATAAGCCGTTTATAAATATAACGATCATTACGAAAACTAAAATTAAGACGGACAGAAAAAATAATTGATCATAACGAAAATACTAAATTTATGAAGCCACACGCAGAATCTATTTTTTTCTAATTTAGCCATAGTCGGAATGTATTTTAAAAGAAAATAATTTGTTTTAAGGACTCGGGCCTTCTTGGGAGGGGTCCGGACTCGGCGGACCCTTCCCGTGTGTGCACCACTGCTTTGAAGTGGGCTCAAAAGGTAATTAAGTGATAACATTTTCAAAGTGTTTACCTCCCGTTACCACAAGATGGCGCATTCGGGCTTTGAGCTCAGTCACAGTGTTAGAGCGTGATTTGTAGACCAAATCTTTGATGCATCCCCAAAGAAAGAAGTCGCAAGGATTTGCGTCGGGAGAATATGGAGGCCATTTGATAGCTCCAGGGTAATGATTGGGGTAGTTGAGAGCAAGCACGTTGTATCCAAAGTGGCTGCTTATGGTCCTAAAAACATCCAGAGTGCGATGCGGAGGTGCACCATCTTGCATAAACCAGAAACCATCGACCCTTCGCAGAAGGCGAATTTCCGGGAGAAACTTGTTTTCCAGCATAGCTTTGTTTGTCTCAAATTTCCTAACCAGGTCCAGAATTGTTGGCTTTGATGGCTTTCCAACATTCTTGTAAGCTGTTGATCACTTTCTCAGTGTTTCAGAAGGACTTTTGTTTGTTTCATACCAAGTTTTCACAATTAAAACCCGTTGTTCCGTTGAATACACCATTTGTAACTTGCACTAAAACACAGTTTAACCAGCACTAAATCAATTACCTATAAGCACTTGGTCGACGAAAAACTAATAGTGCTGCCCTCTCGTTCGTATTTCAAAAGTTATTCCCAAACTAAGTGCTCAGTCATTTATTGAACACCCGGTACTTGCTATTCAAAAGTCCTCTTCTGTCATATCTCACAGCATGTAAAGCAACACATGTAACTTTAAGATTCAATACTTCAATCTACTACTTAACAACTTACTTTTGACAATTATTGCTTAGAACATCAGCATAGTTCTACACATCGCTCTACTCAAAACATAGCTCTAGATATCGCTCTGCTTAAAATATAGCTCAAAACACAGCTATAGACATAGCTCTACTCAAAATACAGCTCAAAACACAGCTCTAGGCATAGCTCTACTCAAAATATAGCTCAAAACATAGCTCTAGACATCGCTCTACTCATAACTTAGCGCTTAGAACATCAGTATAGCTTTAGGCATAGCTCTACTCAAAATATAGCTCAAAACATAGCTGTAGACATCGCTCTACTCATAACTTAGCGCTTAGAACATTAGTATTGCTCTAACTCTGAATATAATAACATTGCAACATCGTTATACTCTTAACATATCTCTTAATACAGCTCTTAACGTAGCTCTTAACATTTCTCTGAATACAACTCTTAACATCGTTCTGAATGCAGCTCTTAATATCGATTTTTTCAGTATCTTTGTCATTTTATTGTAGGACTTCCGTCCACAGTGAGTAGAGTTTAGGTCCCAGCCACCTACAGCGAGATCGCCTTTTGGGCAGGATACAGAAGCGGAAGGAATGAGAGCATGTCTAGCGACTTTGACAGAACAGTTTGTAGTGAGATTAGAGTATAGTAGATGGCGCCACTATACAAGTACGGTGTTGCAGGTGTGAGAAAATTTCAAGGGGGGGGGGGCATAGGAAAGGATACCCATTTAACCAGTGGGTCCAGCCTGGGGGCCGTCACTTAACGTGCTCGTCCGATGCACGGCGGATATTCAGCGGTTGTTAGTAAATCACACCATCTCTGAAAGATCAGCCCAGGTTCGAACCTGAGGACCTTGCATCGATAGTCTGACTCGCTAACCACCAAGCCATCCGCGTCCTTAAAATCGACTTTTGAACATCGCTTTATTTATCTTTTTGACTGCTTTTTGAACAACTGTCAGGATGCCAACTTTTAAAAGCTCGTCGGGAGAAATTCGGTTGAGTTAAGGGAGAAAACATGTTACGAGGAGAAACCAAATTTGCATGAGAACACAGAAACTCAAAAGGAAGGAATTAGAAGTATGTACACGTCACAGCTGAAAAAAAATCGTCATCTACAGTCATGTATGTGATCCACAACGCTATAGGAAAATCTTCATCAGAAATTGAATCATTGCTAACTACTGTTTCAATAATTAGTCAAAATATTACAACGGAGATTTTTAATAGCATTCTGTGCCATGCTCTCAGTTGAAATAGTTTGCTTTAGATGGAATAAAACTGGCAGACAAAAGATTTTCAAGCAACAAGACGGTCGGAAAGTGTAGTAGAGGATGTTTATCGTACCATATCTTGCTAATTATTTAAAACTTCTATAGGAAACCTCATTACCCAGTTCTCCTTTAGGTTCTCTCTTAGACTTTCTTTAGACCTTTATTTAATGTTCTCTATAGCCCAGGAAGTCGACACCACTGAAGGTTGGATCATATTCATTCCACGATATATACGATGGAAAGTCAGAAAGTAACTTTCCCAACGTCATATACACAGTGCGTCAAAGAATTTTTAAGACTGGCGCTAAAATTCAGCCGACGGTGGCGCCACCAGTGTAATCGCGAATGCGTTATAAACCGTGACCATCTGCTTGCTTTCTGCCAAAAGTACTGCGCAGTTGTTAAAGTAACTCAAACGAAACGGCCGTTCATTAGAGAAGTAAAATTTTTTCATGTTGAATTATTACGATGGAACAAATTGCTGTTATTAAATGTTACGCAAAACTTGGTAAAAGTGCTTCGGAAACGTACCAAATGATGAAACAAATTTACGGTGAGTTTTATTTAAGTAGATCAAATGTTTTCCTGTGGCACAAACGTTTTTTGGACGGAAGAGAGACGCTAGAAGATGATAAGCATAACGGAACACCAAGTTCATCTAGGACACCTGAGATTATTGGAAAAGTGCGTGATTTCGTGGCAAACAAGCGATGTTCGTCACTAAGAATGATGGAAGAGTCTTTAAACATCAACAAAGAAACGATTCGAACCATCCTGCATGAAGATTTGGGCAAAACAAAAGTCTGTGCTAAATTTGTTCCACACACGTTAACCAATGAACGAAAATCAAGGAGAAGTGCACATTGCAGAGACATCATTTCAGCCGCTGAAAATGATCCAAACTTCTTAAAATCGATTGTTACTGGTGATGAAACATGGTGTTTTCAATATGATCCTAAAACAAAGCGACAAAGTGTGGAATGGAAGTCAAAAAACTCGCCACAAGCCAAAAAAACAAGAAAAGTTCCATCGAAAATCAAAACAATGCTCACTACATTCTTCGATAGTAATGGTATTATCCACAAAAGAATTTGTTCCAAGTGGACAAACAATTACTGGTGAGTTTTATTTAAATGTTTTGAGGTGTTTGATGGATAGAATTCATCGCATTCGTCCAAAATATCGAGATGAAAACAGTTGGTGTTTGTTGCGCTATAATGCACCCAGTCACACCTCACTTCTTGTTCGTCGATTTTTTGGCGAGAAATAACGTCTGTGTGTTGAATCATCCACCGTATTCGCCTGATTTAGCACCCTGCGACTTTTCTTTGTTCCCAAAACTTAAAATAACGTTAAAAGGGTGTTATTTAGATGATATTTCGACCATACAAACAGCTTCGACGCGTGCTGTGGAGGCAATTCCGCAAAGTGAACTGGAACAGGCATTCGAATCATTATTAAATCGCTGTAACAAGTGTATTGAAGCCGGAGGGACTTATTTTGAATAACAAACCAAAACAAATTATAATTTCTTGTTTCTATTTCATTTTACAGACCCAGTCTTAAAAATTCTTTGACGCACTGTGCATTTCGTATTTATTTGTATGAAAAACACTATGCACATCGCTGTGATATGGCCATCTGTACACAATTTCTTAACATAGTCACCTTGTGTGTTGAGACACTTTTCAAGCCAGGAGATCCATGCAACGAAACCTCGTCTATAAAAGTTTGGCAGTTATCAATACAATTATTGTTGCACTGCGCGCTTCGCAGAGTCACCCGACTCGAATAGTTTCCCACCAAAGGTGCCGCTTCAACCGTCGAAAGAGGTGAAAATCCGACGGAGCCAGATCAGGACTTTAGGCCGGATGTTGCAGAATTTCCCATTCCCAGCTTTCCAACAGATTCACTATGTAACGAGCCGTAAGCGGGTGAGCGTTGTCATGCAGCAAAAGTACGCTTTTCATTTCAGGCCTTTTTCATCGATCAGCTCTCTTCAGTCTTTTCAGGGTAGCTGGATAAGCAGCAGCTGCATTGATTCTTGTCGTGGACGATGTGAAATCCACTAGAAGCGCACCGTGCATGCCACAGAACACGGTCACCATTATCTTCCCACAGCTGATGGATGTCTTGATATATATATATTTTTTTTTTGGCAACGGGGGACCCTGGATGCTTCCACACCATGAATTGGGCCTTTGACTCAGGAGTGCAGCGGAATATCCATGTTTCATCTCTGGTGATGATGTGCCGTAAGAAATCGTCACCATGTTCGTTGAAGCGAAACAGATGGACGAGAGAAACACCCATGCGGCAATTCTTGTGTTCCTCTGTCAGTTGTCTGGGAACCAACCTACTGCATACACTTTTCGATAGTCTAAACTGTCGTGAACGATGTCCCATACGAATGATAACATTTTTATTCCAGGTGATTTCAGTGTCACACGGCGATCTTCATGTGAATCGCATCGACATGATCTCGAGATGTGCAATGACGTCCGATCCTTGGTTCATCATGGGCACTCACTCACTTTACCACCACTAAAATCACGACACGACGTCCGCACCTGCTGCGTTCTCATCACTTTCGGGCCGTATACGCAGCTTGAAGTTCACTGTGAATTTCAATTGAGCGTCTCTTTTGCCCAGTGGTGTAGTGCTAATTGATAAAGTCCAGGAAAGCGCGATGCCTTTACATCTGCAAAAACGTTCCTTTCCTAACTCCGCTCCCCTTCTCCCTTTTTACTTTCTTATATTTATAGTACAAGAAAGTATAGTGATCGGTCGAAGTCAGACTTCCGGATTTACACGTTTTGGCATTGAAGAACAAGATTTCACCATTTTGGTAAGAAAGCACTGAAATGTTGGGGCCCAAATTGGGGCGGTTTTGAAGTGTAAAAACTAAAATCAGCCCCATGTTATCGAGTAAGATGTCGTTGGAAACAGAAGCTAATTTTCAGCGTAATGGCGAACGCCATTTATTACTGGGAGTCTTATTTCTTGAGAGATTTAGATAGGGGCAGTTTGGGTACAGCACGGGCAATTCTATAGTCTGCCTGAAAACGAGCGGTAGAACAGCTTAGAGATTTATTGGTTCGACGGATTTTTACCGCCTGTGTGAAACGGACCAAAAGGCTCCAGATAGAAAAATAATTTTCTCTGCTTCCAGCGTAATGAAAGGGCACTCGTAACTGGAAAAAATTCACCGAGACTCACAATTAGACTCAACTACTATAGTAGATTAATTAAATTCCCAATTACAATAATTTCCGCACTGCAAACTCCACCTAACGTTAGTAGAAAAAAAGAGTTTCAATGGACTTTTCAGTGAGAATGGATTTAGATACTAACTTTACCTTCAAACAAAAACGGGACGTTAATTCCCCTAATTATGCAGGTTTTTTTTGTTGCATTTTTTATTGGAAACGAGATATAGGACATTCGCAATTTAAAAAGAAAACTGCCAAATGAGAATTCAAGAAAACAAATTATGCTGCATAGGGTTTACCGGAACTCAGGCCGGCTAGAAAAAAAAAAAAAGTACCGGAACGGCGGTCTGTTCCGGCCCCACTACACCACTGGTTTTGTCCACACGAAGCAAATGACTCCTCAGAATTCTTGCTTTGTCCATTCAACCAGTACAATAGCTATTTTGAATCTGTGTAATTTAGGAACGTAATGTCTCTGAAGCTTCAAACTGTAGCCACCTAAAACAGAACATGTCAACTTACACGTCTGCAAAAAACATTTTCAATACATGCGGTACTTTTAAAGTTCTTCAATGGGGAAAATTACTTTCTGACTTCCTTTCATATCATCATGATCAACCATTATGAATCTACTGCTGGATGAAGGTCTCCCCAAATTTCTTTCACAATTCATTGAGGTGGCTACTGAAAATTTCAATCTCCCCTGGAGTTACATCATCTTTTATAGATGACAATTCTGGAAACTGATGAAATTCGCTCTTCAAAAGATTATGACGGAGAAGATCAAATTTTTCAATAAATAATGACACAATATTTTTGCAACTGATAAGAGTTATGTTGGCTCCTTGAAGCTGCAAACCAATTTCATTAAATCTCTTGAAAATGTCTGCCAAATAAAAGGCATCATTCTTTACTGTTTTTACTTGTTGACAGATACCAGCCTCATCATTACTTTCAAAAAACTGTAAGACACTATCATATAATGCTACAAAACGAGACACAAGAATGGACAAAAAAAAAAAAAAAAACCGCTGCTCACAACGTGTAACAACGGCAACGGACAACCCCCCCCCCCCCATCGCCCACCATGAAAGCTTGAATCGCCCACTAGTGGGCGGTAGGGACCAGGTTGACGACCACTGCTCTGTAGTGTACAGATCACGACTCTGGGATAGCCAGTTCAACTTTTCGAATTCCATGTCTTCAAAGCAATCTGTAACAAAGCGAGAAGTATGACAGGTGAGTTGTCCTACTGGTAGAGGTATAGGTCTTCCCGAAGGTACTGCCATAACATTGGTAGTGCATGATTGCCCAGGACGTCTAGGTAGAGCTCGGCATTTATGGTTTCGTTCAAGACGACTAATAAGCCCAAGCCAAATCGCACACAAAAAACAGTTTTATACCATCCCACTACCTCCGCCAAACTTCATTACTGGACGATGCAGTACGGAAGGTACCTTCCTCCGGCCATCTGCCACAACCACGAATGACCATCAGACTGGTAGAATGTGTACAGTCAGCCAAAAGCACAGTTTTCCATTGGTCTACGATACAAGATAGAAAAACCTTACGCAACGCTCTAATCGGAGTGTGGAACTAATCAAAATGATTATGGGCATGTGGATGGATACTGGACGGTGGTCTCTACTGCTGATAACATAAGTACCAATAGTCTCACAGAGCGTTTGCGTGATTTTAGACAATGCTGATTCGCATTCTATGCAGTCCTTTGCATAGCTCTTCTGCAACGTTCTGTTAGCTTCGGAGATTTACCATGCCGTTTCCTGCCAGATTCAGCCTCAGTCTATTTCCAATTTAGGGATCATCTGTGCAGCTGAAATATCGATTTCGGAATCATCTGTGCAGCTGAAATATCGATTTCGGAATCATCTGTGCAGCTGAAATGTCACATATGGAGCGATTGCTTGTGTGTCACCCAATTATCAATATCCGCTGGAAATCTTTTAACTCTGTCGATCGAGACATCTTGCATTCACAAATCTGCAATTTTCTCATTCCAGCCGTACGAGTATATATATGGTCTATAATGTGGTGCTTGGATTGGATCGAATTCACTATCAACAGATGGATGTCCGGACATTAATGGAAGGCCGCCCCGGTGGCGCAGTGGTCTAAGCGATGGCCTCTGATAATTCGTCCGAAAAGGGTCCGGGTTCGAATCCCGGTGAGGCATGGATGTTGTGTTTGTCTTACGGCACTGGCTCTCTCCCTTCCCTGGAACCAGTGAGCCTAAATTAGGGACGGGCGACTGCCTATAGCCCATTGAGTTGCTCACGGTGGTCGTTAAACCTCCAATCAAAAAAAAAAACATTAATGGAAGACCAGTGGAATTGTTCTCATTGATCAGTTGCAGTGCGCTGCATTAACGGAAATGAAAATTAACTTTATAGGCTTTCTTACGCGTTATGTCAAAATGTACTCAAACTCGGAATGGAAGCGTTAGAGGTCTGCACGGGCCCAGCCGGGTCGGGCCTTTGCTCATTTTTAAGCTGGGAAAACGGGCCGGGCCGGGCCTGGCTTTCAATATTTAATGTAAAACAAACACGGGCCCAGCAGGGTTTTTTTCTGTTTTTATTTTATGAACAAACGAATCGCTGTACGGTGCCTTTCTCGTTTGGAAAACTCGCAACATACAGCAGCAGGATAAGATTGAATAATTTCCGCTGATGTAAAAATAGAAGTTTTACGACTTCCTCCCCTCCTACAAAACAATTAGAGTGGGTCAGCTCCCTTAGTTTTTCAATGTGAATGTGGTCCCTTCTCTCTCTCTCTCTCTCTAACTTCCACCCTCCTCTCATGCTTCAGGGCATGCTATTAACTGCAGCATTTCTAAACCGAGCCACTCGCTCGCAGACGATCTTTTTTATTATTATGGTTGCCGGCACTTTGTTCTCTAGATGTGTGAAAAGCTTTTGCGTTGTCTTAAATGGCACGGGAGAAATGGGCTGGGAGAAACTTACTTCTGTGTATAAATCTGTGCCGTATTTCCCCCATTTGTACTCTCAGGCAGCCGTTTTCAAAACTTCTGTGACACTGATTAGCTGGGCATTCTGTCGTTGTTTTCCCTTAGCATATTCTCAGTTCAGTGTTGCTGATAAATACTCTTCCATGCTTATTATGGAGTTTAAGAAAGCGAAAAAATTTCGCGAAAAAATCGCTTCCGGAGAATATGTGCTTGTAGACAATGTAAATGGGAAAACCGATATTTGGAAATATTTTAAATTACTGTCCCGTTTTGAAACTAGTCGGCCGGAAAACGTTGTGCAGTGCACTAAATGCAAAAACGTTTTGAGTTACGATAGCACAAAATCTGGAACATCGCATCTTAAGCGGCACAAATATGTTCCCCCTACACACACGAGAGACATATTCTGTTCCAGCGATATGATATGCCAGTAGAGATGGGTGCAGTTTATAAAGCCATAAAATCTTCTCCCATTAGAAGGATCGGACTCATAATTCTGGATATTTCGTACTTTTCGAATTAAACCCCCTCCCCCTCACCACCACCACCACCACCACCACCCGCCTTATCCCCAAGGATATTTCCGGGTGCGGCGGTAGGTAATAATAATTTGAAAACCCAGAAAATTTGTTTGCAAGGCACGGATATTGTCCTTTTCATGCAATATTTTTGAGTATGCAAGCCCCCCCCTCTCCTCGGACGTCGCGTGACTTATACAGAGTCTCGGAAATATTCTGAATTAACGTTTATTGTAATAGAATACGTGTAGCAATTAAGAAAACGAAAGCTCTTCAGCAATCGAATGACCGAGTGCACTAGTTGCCAAATTCGTGTTTTGGTAACTGTTGAAATTTCACGGGTCGGCCCGGGCCTTGGAAACAGGAGAAATATACGGGCCGGGCTGGGCCTTGGACGTGCGAGCTTGGGCCGGGCTGGGCTTTCCAAATTAAGGCCCGTGCAGACCTCTAGGAAGCGTTTCCGACCCAATGCTCATATGATCTTCTTTTCATCGCTATTCGCAGTAGAAGACTTCCATAGAGTTTGTCTATACCTTTTCGAAACATCTTGAATGCAGTTGCAAGAAAAGGAAATCGGAATACCAGGTAGTAATGACCTTCTGTGTATGTACAAAAAAAGAACCAGTTACGTACTGGAGTAGTTGTTGCGGGGATTTTGGAGTTTTTAAAACGTTTCAGAATTAATTCTTTTTCACGTAAGGTCAGCCGGTTCGAAGGAGCTTTCAATGGCGGCATTGGTAATTAGGGTTGTAAAAATGTGTTTCCCAGTGAATCGTTCTTTGTGAGGAGGAGTCGTTTTAGAAAGCCTTAAGTGCTTAAATAGGTTTATTAGGCTACGCTGCAATCATGGGTGTTGTCATCAGCAGAGAACTCAGGACGGATGTGATTGTTTTATTGCGACGGAGGGCGTCCGTCGCTTCTGCCCTTGGAGCCAAGACGGACATACAGGGGGATAAGTAGCTAAGAACTGTAAGAGCGGGTCAGAGAGAGACATACAGAGAGAGAGAGAGGTCTAGAGGGGGACAGTAGTTGTGGGAAGATGCTTTGAGAATAGAGATTTATTTGGACAGCGAGCAAGGAAGGTCCAGTGGAAGATGGCTTCGGAAACTGCTAGCAAGAATGACAAGTAAAGGAATTAGAAGAAAAGTTTGGTAGAACGTACGGATGACAAGTAGAAAGTAAAGCAATCATAATTAATTCAGTCATCAATATATAATTTCAGGACATGCCCAATACTGAAATTAGATAGATTGATTTGATATCGCAAATGATTTTGATAGTTTTCGTGAAGTACAATTCTTTCGTATAGCCTCTTCAAAGAATTGTAATTCAGCATACTTACAGAACCTTAACGGGAAGGAAAAGTCCCGTTAACAACTATACGACAAACTGTTAACAAGTTGAAAATACTCCAAATACGTGGCGACAGTAAATAAATAAATACATCGCTCTTAACCACGTTCTAGAAACACACAGCAACCGAAAAATTGTTTTTCAGCCGCCGCTGTGGAATTGAACCAACAGAACTAGCCGAGTGCGTTACATATACGCATATATATAGCCTGTGCCGTTAATGCCCACCAGATGGGGACGTCTCAGTAGCTGAGCCCATCTTACGGATTTCTGATGTCAGAAGCTGACTTAAAAATACACATAGCACCGTGGATTATTGGCCACTGTTGCGTATATGTAACGCACTCGGCCAGATATCGAGAGTTCTGTTGGTTCAATTCCACAGCGGCGGCTGAAAAACAATTTTTCGGTTGCTGTGTGTTTCTAGAACGTGGTTAAGAGCGATGTATTTATTTATAAACTGTTAACAAGTTCGTTGCTATCTTTGTAGCCTGTTGTTAACAATTGGCGCCCCACGTTGGGCGCCAATTGTTAACATGTTCGTTTTACTTCATAAATATTGTGTGGTTGAGTTGCTAAGTCTTATATGGTTGAAGATAGCAATATAACTAATAATGAGAATGAGAATAATTGTATGCGATAGGTAATAAGCAAATAATTCTTGCGATCCGTAAATATGCCTAAGAAACTTTTATTGTTCTCTTCATTTAATTCCCTGCAAAGGTTTTCCGTTAGCTGTGCTATGTTTCCTCGCTGTTCCGCTTAAAACTCCAATTCCTTTTTCTTAAGTCCCACTTTCGATCATCTCTAGCGCTGTCGAGAAATCCCCTATCCTGCCGGTCAGCCTAAAACTTCCCACCCTCGCCTGGGGCAGTTCCCTCCTCGTCTTATATGCGATCGGTCGCTCTCGAAAACCAGAGACCACTGTCCTCTCGCCTCCTCTTCCCCCGTGACCAAAAAATGCCCTTAAGCATATCCGAAAAGTTCCCCGTGAGAAACAAATACACCGTCCTCGGTAAATCTAAAGCCTCAAAGTAAAATGTGAGGGGCAAGTCCATTAGTCGGCCGCGTTGAAATAGAAACCTGTAAAACATCAAAAGAGGCGCGATAGAGTTAATCTCCATTCAACATACAATGTACACAGGGCCGGATGGAGCTCTTGCGGGGCCCAGAGCAAAGTTTCATTGTGGGCACTAAAAAATAAATCTCATATTTTATTAAAGTTGTTTCTGAAAATTATCGTTCGTGAGGAAGACACACGAACACTACCGTAGACAAAACGATTATCTCAAAGAAGTATTTGCTTTAAGCTTAAGAAAAAGACCATAATACGGACTGAGAGTTCAGAGAGCGAGAAACAGAGAGAGAGAGAGAGAGAGAGAGAGAGAGAGAGAGAGAGAGAGAGAGAGAGAGAGAGAGAGAGAGAGAGAGAGAGAGAGAGAGAGAGAGAGAGAGAGAGAGAGAGAGAGAGAGAGAGAGAGAGAGAGAGAGAGAAATAGAGAGAGAAAGAGAGAGAAAGAGAGAGAGAGAGAGAGAGAGAGAGAGAGAGAGAGAGAGAGAGAGAGAGAGAGAGAGAGAGAGAGAGAGAGAGAGAGAGAGAGAGAGAGAGAGAGAGAGAGAGAGAAAGAGAAAAAGAGAGAGAGGAAGAGAGATAGAGAAAGAGAACATGAGAGGGAGAGAGAGAAAAAGAGAGAAAATGAGAGGGAGAGAGATAGAGAGAGAGAAAGTAAAAAGTGTTAAAATTTACGATTTTCTTTCCCGGGAGAAGAGGTTTAGGTTGCATTGTGACTCTTATGACAGCTTATTCACAAAATGATAAAAAGATACCTGCTTAGCGAATATTTTTGTATAGGAAATATAATAAAGATCGCTCTAAAATAAATTGGTATAAACAGTTTTTTCCCCTGATACATGTTTAGTGATTGATTTTTAATGCACAGTGGAGTAACTGACAAATTAGTGACATTCTAAACTTTTATACGCGTTCATATATGAAAGTTGCATTTTTTTTTTTTTTTCAATTTCTTGTAATGTTGGAAAAGTGGCCTCCATATGTAGTCTGAAAGTAACTTCGATATTGTTCTTTAAATTTCCTTAAATTTAAGTATTAGGTTTTCACACAAATTGTTGGATATGTAAAAGTAGGAGACCACAAAATGATGAAATTTAATTTGCTATTTCATGAATCCGGAAAAGATTAAGGTGGTTACAAAAATCATTTCGAACCTGCAAATCTTAGTGTCCGTACGACGAATAGGGGGGGGGGGATAATGTATTCAAAAATGGGGAGATTGGAAACAAACAAAAAACTTCAAAAATATATTTTTAAGGGCCTTGCGCCCCAAAAGTTACCAAAAAAAATGTAGTTAAATTTTTTTTACCGAAAATTATTTTGCTTTCTAAATTGAGGGGCACCCTAAAGGCGCGGGGCCCGGGGCGACCGCTCCGGTTTCCCCTACGGTCCAGCCGGCCCTGAATGTACAAATACTAAGCTCAGACAAATTGTCGTCTTAATGAATAACCGTGCATCCGGTGTCTAATGGAGAACTGACACAGCGAAATTTCTCTCACGCTTTGTCGAAACAAAGGAAATGGAGCACGAGATGGAAAAAGGTTGCAATATTGAGATTTTATACGGAATCCTAAAACCTAGTATAAACTCTCTGTAACAAAACACCGTTAACATAGTATTCAATCTCTGCCAAGCCCAGTATGTTTTCTAGCTCCTTCTTCTCCAATGTGAAATAACAAACGTAGTGTAATGATGACACTGAGGACCATAGTCCTTCTCTTAAGGCACTACTTCCCGATATTTAAAATTTTCCAGTTCAGCTTTCGGAACAATCCTCACAAGCGTACCTTGCCTCCCGGTGGAGTTTCGTAAAATTCCCTGGAGCAGGACCGCCGGAGGAAGAAGAGCTTGGAGATTTATGCTTCCTAGAAAAACGTTGAAGGGCATTGCCTTTCCAGAAATTCGAAGAAAAAATGAAAGTTTCTGTACTTGTCCTCGAAACATGGTACTGTAAATTCGCGGTTTTAAGTATGACTTAACTGCCCGTTCCGGTTCGATTTTTAAGCCTAATTCGAGCTCGTTGTAGAAAATATATAACGAAGGAGTAGATGAGAAAAGTTGCAGTTTCAATTGATTTCTTATCAGCTAAAGCTTATGATGCTGGTTGTCCAAGAATTATCTTTGTACAGATTCTATTTTCTACTTTCATCTCTGCTTTCTACCAATCTCTTCGTTATTTCACTTCCTCATCATCCCCTTCACTCCATCTCACAAGAGAAGCGACCCCATTTGCTTTTTGACATCCTTGTCCGCCTGTCCCTTCTCTGCGACCCTTTGTTTTCCTCAACTATTCTTTTTTCCCGCGATTCTTTGTCGCCGTGAAGAGTAATGCACTTATTAAGCAGTCTGACTCCGTCGATCACGATGTACGGGAAGTAAAATGATAAAAGCACTTAGCCAATGTACTAAGTTCAATTGATAGGAAAATGATGTTTTACAATACCTACTGATTTTTATTGCCGTCCTGACTGACAGCATCTTGAAGACGCCGTCGGAGTTTCCTATGCAAACTAATAGAGAAAGACCTACACCGGCGGAAAGTGAAAAAAGAACACCAAGAAGCAGACGTCTGATACAAAATAAATTTATACAGTATAATAACGGAATACAGAGGATAACGTGATCAAAACATTATGGCAAAATACAGATGCATTTGCTGGTAAACTGAAAAATAACATTTCCATGTAACATGGTTAGTACGAGGTCGAACCGCCATGAACTGCGTCACACTGTGCAATTCTGGCATGGAGTCTGTTGTACAGATGTTGGATGTAAGTTTGGGGTATTGAGTTCCAAGCATCCTCAACCTGGACGCATAAATCGGGGATGGTCGTGGCTGGCCGTGGAGAATGGATAAGTGGTTGTCCCATAAAATCCCACACGTGCTTAATGGGAGACAAATCCGGTGAACGTGCATGCCATGGAAAATGTCTCACAACCTGAACTGCATGTTGCGTTGCACGTGCCATGTGTGGGCGTGCGTTATCTTGCTGGAAAACACCACGATGGACCGACCTTACAAATAGCACAACAACGGGCTGAATGATATTGTTGATGAAGGAGGTGCTGTTTAACGTACCCGGTACAGACATTAGTTGTGTACGGGAGTGATAGCTGATCGCTCCCCACACCAGGAGACCAGGTGTAAGCCTCGCTGGCGGATGCAGGAAGGGTGGAGACGCTCCCCTGTGCGTCTGCGAACACGCATACGGCCATCGGAGGCTCCCAAGCAGAATCTGCTTTCATCGCTGAACACGACAGATCGCCATTGCGTTCTCCAGTGCAGACGTTGGCGACACCACTGCAGCCATTCCTGACGGTGGGCTGGAGTCAGAGGTACACATGCTAGAGGCACACGTGCACGAAGTCCTGCATCCAGTAGACGGTTGCGGATTGTTCGCACAGTCACCTCAAGTGCAACGGCAGCTCGGATTTGCGTCGCAGTGGATGTTCTGGTTGACAACTCCGCTCTTCTTATGCGTCGATCGGTCCGCTCATCAGTCCGTCTGTGACTCCCGGTTGCACGTCTTCTCGTGTGGGAATGTTCCTCGGACCATCTACGCCACCATCGTACCACCACCGATACTTCCCGTCTAATTGTCTCGCAATACGACGATACGACCACCCGGCCTCGCGGAGTCTGACTAGACGATCTCGCTCAAAGTCCGATAACTGCTGAAATCTTACACGTCTTCCATGTCCAGGCATTGCAGCTTTTTCAGGGTCTGCGCACGTGTCCGTATGCCGACGACTGATTACATTCACTTCGCCGTACTCGTTAAATACCACCATCGATAATTTGCATATTATGCCGTGCTGTGGCGTAAGCGCTCACCGGTTGGTCCCGAAATTAACATCACACCTACGTTAACTCGACCCCATTAACATATGTAAATGTCATGATCGTCCGCCAATTCCTTCTTGGTGTTCTTTTTTCACTTTCCGCCAGTGTGTTACTGAATATTCCCCATTCTGTTCCTGGAAGCGAATGAACCTTAAAATCTGAAATCTCCGTAAACTATGATGAACCTCGAAAGTACTGAACTCCTCGATTCGTTGTCCAAAATACACTGCTGTCCAAAGCTTAAAAACGAACATGAAGTCTGATTATCACAAAGAGTCACGGGGCTGAATGAGCTTGCTGACATATGAACACGAGAGCGGTGTGTCGTGTGAAGACCCTTATGCAAATTTGCTATAAGCGCCTAAAAGCTACCGAGGGTGTTCATAGGCAGGAGGCCGAGTAGTGTCCATTCGTCATGGACTCAGCTTTTTCGTTGCATCTATTCAGCCTGACATGCCTGTAGCTTTGAGTGATCGGTATGAACAGCAGACAGCACCTCTCTCGAATATCAGAATCGTACAGGTGTCGATGAATGATGCTAAAAGATAACTGCAGTGCCCCATCAGTCACATTGCTGGCTGCAAAAGGAGGAGGCGTGAATTCGATTCCCCCAAGGGAATAATAGACTTGTTTCGCTATATCGGCGTCCGAACGTAGAAATGAATCTCCTGGGCGTTGGGTTCTTCGAAAAATGAGTGACGCTTCTG
Source organism: Macrothele yani (assembly GCA_039090855.1). Taxonomy (NCBI): domain Eukaryota; kingdom Metazoa; phylum Arthropoda; class Arachnida; order Araneae; family Macrothelidae; genus Macrothele; species Macrothele yani. Next base: position 103,642,022 of record CM077018.1, on the reverse strand, counting down.
TCACACATCGTCTGGAATGAATGGAAATTCCTGCTTCAACACTTCAAAATAATGTGTGACGCTTCTTCCACACATCGTCTGGAATTAATTGAGGATTTATTTTTCTACAGCGAGCAACTTCAAGCATGGTTTGCCGGCTGACCCGAATACCTACGATTCCGTCCCAACTCTTTCTCAGAGGGGAATATACACTACATTGACAAAAGTCACCAGACACCCCTTCACAAAGCAAATGAACGGATCCGCTGCGTTGTTAAGATGCGCGGTACTGCTGCAAACGGTATAAAAACAAGCCTGCAGCTGACCGCGATCATATCGCACTGTGATGTTGAGTGAACTTGTCGAGGCGGGAGAGAATTTTGAGAAAGGAAAGATTGCTTGGTGTTATATTAGTAGGTTGTCCATAAGAGAAACCGAGAGGCGTTTAAACATACCCAAGTCAACTGTTTTGGATGTACTGAATAAGTGGAAGACATATGGCGTGCCTGAAGCAGCAAAACGTACCGGCAGACCAAAGAAAATAAGTGATACAGGACGTCGAAGCCTCAGGAGAGTTGTTATAGCTAATCGACGGAATACTACACAAGACCTCAGTGTACGGTGAGTAAAAATGCTGGAACCTCGGTATGTACACGTACCATTTGCTGAGAACTTCATTCCATGGGTTACCGTGGTCGTGCGGCTGCTCATAAGCCTTTCATCTCCCACTCGGAATGCTACTCATCGTTTAGCATGGTGTAATGAACATTTATCGTGGACCGTAGATCAATGGAAACGGGTCCTATGGACTGATGAATCCAGTTACACGATCCATTAGTCTGATGGCCGTGTGTGGGTATGGTGGCAGCCGGGGAACGCTATTTAGCACAGTGTACTGTTCCTACGCTGAAGTATGGAGCTGGCAGTGTACTTGTGTGGGGGTGTTTTTCGTGGTATGATCCCGGCCCATTGGTTATCGTGGACAAACCTGTTAACCAGCACGTCTACCTCGATATTCTGGACAATTATGTCCTACCAACTCTGTGGCAATACTATGGAACCGAGCCTTGTTGGTACCAGCAGGACAATGCACCGAGCCATAAAGCAAGGACCGTTACGGCGTGTAATTCCGTATCGTGTGTGGACTGGCTAGTACAGAGCTCTGATCTTAATTCCATAGAGCACCTGTCGGATGAATTAAAGCACCGCATAAGAAGTTTCGAACCAAGGAGCGGCAGCATTATGTAGTGAATGGAAGCGCATACCTGTCGCTGTGTTCCGAAACCTTGTCGAAAGCATGTCTCGAAGGGTTAGTGCATGCATTAAGGCCAAAGGTGGACCGACACCGTACTAATGTGTGCCAATAAATGCTATGTTGTGTTTCTCTTGTAGGTGTCCCGTGACTTTTATCAATATAGTGTATGTGATGTACCTACCTCAGAAGCGACGCACATGTCAAGACGGCAAAGTTGCAGCGATAAGCTTCGTCGGTGTAGTTTAGTTGGGAGAACAACTGACTGCGGAGCGAGGGGTCGTGGCTTCGAATCCTACCACCGGCAAAATGGGTTTGTTTCGCTATAAAACTTGTTAGGATGTTAGTTGTCGAAGCTCTTTCATCGATTGCTCTGAGATTACACAATTTTCAGGTGCAGCTCTTCTACTGGTGTGGCTCTTACAACGAATTTATTTCGAAAATAGCGATTTTTGCCAGGTGCGTCTCTTACGCCGATGCGGCGCTTAGCCAGAAAATTACGGTAATTATTTGATACACATAAAACAACCTGGCATCAGAATGATAGGGGAACTCCGCCCCCGTCCTTTCTCCTTCTCTCTGTATCTTCATCGGGATCTTATGAGATAATGAAACAGAAATAAAAGATATGGTATATCAATAATTAAGAGTAAAATTTAATGTTTTTGACAAACACAACATCCATGTCTCACCGGGATTCGAACCCGCATCCGTGTCGGACGAATGATCATAGGCCATCGCTTAGACCACTGCGTCACCGGGGCGGCTAAAATTTAATTTTGAAGTCTGATCAGTTTTTTATTTTTCATTCTCCCTTCATAAGATTTCCCTCCCTCCCTCTCTCTCTCTCTCTCTCTCTTTCTCTTTTATTTTGCATGTTATCTGGTCATCGTTTTGTTTGAACTGTCGTTTAACTGTAAGGCAAGAACGAATGAATAGTAATTTCACGCACATCAAAGTGATAATCTGCGAAACCCATTCAAAACCACTCCCCGGGTAGGGCTCCTGGCTAGATGAAATTAAATAAGGGGAACAGGAGCCAACGAGCCACGCACTAAAAGTGAAGATCAGTTGACGGGGATTAGATGTTGAGGTAACAAGGCGTAAAATTTGGGGGACGGGAGAGAATTGCTAACGACAGACACATCGGGCATCCCTTCTGGAGTTTTATCTTCCTTCCTGGAAAGTATCGTCGATGGGGGAATACCACAATAGGACTATTGACAGAAGTTCGCTTTAGCCTTTGGATGGCTGGAATATCGCATAGAGGTAACAAAAGAACCATTTATGGAAGCGTTTTCTGGAACACAAAGCCCAGCGTGGTCATAAGCGGTGTTTACTTGGTCGGAATCATTACTTCCGGCAGTGACATAGACTACAAGATTTGATTTTATGGTCGCTCTCGGGCTTTAAATTACTCCGTCCCAGTAAACCTTTTTGGTAATTGGTATTCAAAGGAAGGTGCATGCTATGGGCTGGAATAAATGATCCTTACACATAATTACAGAAATCTGCTTGTACGACAGTGTGTTATGGAAATTATCATTATTTTGTGATTGGAGGTTTAGCGACCACCGTGAGCAACTCAGTGGGCTATAAGTAGTCGCCCGTCCCTAATTTAGGGTCACTGGTTCCAGGAAAGGTAGAGAGCAAGTATAACACAACATCCATGCCTCACCGGGATTCGAACCCGGACCCCTTTCGGACGAACGATCAGAAGCCATCGCTTAGACCACTGCGCCAACGGGTAAACGGTAAAAATACCCCCGGAGAAAATACCCATGAAAACTGAAAAGCGGGAAAAATGCTCCCGGGAAAAATACCCCCGGAAGAAATACCCCCAGGACAAACGGTTCACTGTAAACTGCCACAAAGGAACACTGATGTGTGGCAGTGTTCCGGTGTGGCAATTTACCGGCAACCCTGCCACACACCACACATCTTTCAGCAACTTGGCTACAAATGTTAAAAGCGGGAGGGGGGGGGGCTATAAAGATTGCCGTTTCTGGGCCTACATTGATAACTGAATTGGGAAACGAATTTCGCGAAAACTTTCCATGTAAGCCAAGCGAGAACTGTACTTTAATTTGAAGAAATAAATCGCCGAGGATCCGAGGTACACTTGGGGGGGGGGGCGCTCAACCCCCAACTTCCGTAATATTAGATTCTGGGCCGCTGGAGTCTGTCAGTGTATTCAGGCTGTTCCCCTTGAAGCGCCCGAGAGGTCCGCGAGCTTGGGGGGGGGGGGTCCCCAAAATGTTTTAATGGCCGTAGAGCTGTAAACATTATAGCAGCATGCTTTACATAATGATTCTGTACACGACCACGAATTTTCAGGAGGGTGGGGTGCAAGTTTCTAAGAGCGCAGACAAGTCTTCAAGGTAAGGGATTTGCTCGCAATTTCTATGCTTCATGTTGTGTTTAATGGTAAATTATGTATGATCTTCCCCCTCCCCCAGAAATTTGGTGAAGCCTGTGAGAGGGATACGAGATGCTTGGTTTGCAGGGCTCTACCCCCAACTTCCGTAATGTTATATTCTGGACCTCTAGAGTCGGTCAGTGTATCCTCGATGTTACCCCTGAATAGCTCTTAGAAACGGGGGGGGGGGCATTCCACCCTCCTGAAAATTCGTGGTCGTGTACAGAATCATTATATAAAGCATGGTACTAATGTTTACAGCTCTACGTGCATTTTAACATTTTAGGGGAAGCCCTCCCCCCAAGCTCATGGACCTCGCGGACACTTCAAGGGGAACTTCCTGGATACACTGACAGACTCCAGCGGCCCAGAATATAATATTACGGAAGTTCGGGGTAGCCCCCCCCCCCAATGTACCTTGGCAATTTATTTCTTCAAATTGAAGTACAATTCTCGCTTGGTTTACATGGAACGTTTACGCGAAATTCGTTTCCCAATTCAGTTATCAATGTAGACCCAGAAACGGCAATCTTTATAGCCCCCCCCCGTTTTGATCTTTTATAGCCAAGTTTCTGAAAGATGTGTGGTGTGTGGCAGGGTTGTTGCCGGTAAATTGCCACACCGGAACACTACCACACATCAGTGTTCCTGTGTGGCAGTTTACAGTGAACCGTTTGTTCTGGGGGTATTTCTTCCGGGGGCATTTTTTCCGCTTTTCAATTTTCGGGGAATTTTCTCCGGGGGTATTTTTTCCTGGGGGGTGTTTTTACCTACATCCGCGCCAACGGGTCGGCGTAATGGTAATTAACTCAACGAAGTTCTCGTAATCGGTTGGTTGTTTTGTAAAGAGTTGCTTTCATTCGAAACGTTAAAATTTAAGAAAAGCTGTTCTCAAATCGAGCCTGAAGTAAAACTTCAAAACTTTCCGATTATTTGTACATACCTACTAAGTAAGAATCATCCTGAACTCTGAAATGCGACATGTTTCCTAAAAACAGTCCCTGATGGCATATTCCGATTATAAGATTCCGTATTCCGTTATTTGATAAGTGGAAATGACATCAGCAAATCGGGTGTCACTTCTGAAACATGCCTCGCCAAAATAAACACCAAGGAGTCAAAACATTATGACCACTTGCCTAATACTGTATGTATGATGGTGGTTCTCCACGTGCTGCCAAAACAGCTCTTGCCCGGCAAGGCATGACGCTATAATATTTTCCTTTAACTCTTGTAAGTTATGTGGTTTAGCCGACGCAGATCGGGTTTGATGTTCCAACACAAACCACAGATGCTCGATTGGATTAAAGTCTGGAAAATTTTGGGGCCAGAGCAATACCCGGAAGCCTTCCTCATGTTCCGCGAAAAATTTTCAGTCAATCCGGGCAGTGTGGCACCAGACATAATCGTACTGGAAGAAGGCACTACAATAGGAGTATATTTTTGTCGTGAAAGGATGCACCTGATCTGCAATGATTGGTAGATGTCACTTGTCGATCAGAGATGTCATAGTTTCCAGGTGAAAATACTCCAAATACGTGGCGACAGTTAATAAATGAATAAATACATCGCTCTTTCCACGTTCCAGAGACACACAGCATCCGAAAAATTGTTTTTCAGCCAACCGCTGTGGAATTGAACCAACAGAACTCTCGATATCGCGCCGAGTGCGATACATTTACGCCACGGTGGCCAACAATCCACGGTGCTATGTGTATTTAAGTCAGCTTCTGACATTTCACCTGGATCTCGCCCGTTGGATTTATCTGCTATAATATATATAGCAAGTGCCGTTTATGCCCACCAGATGGAGACGTCTCAGTAGCTGAGCCCATCTTACGGATTTATGATGTCAGAAGCAGACTTAAAAATACGCATAGCACCGTGTATTGTTGGCCACCGTGGCGTAAATGTAACGCACTCGGCGCGATATCGAGAGTTCTGTTGGTTCAATTCCACAGCGGTTGGCTGAAAAACAATTTTTCTGTTGCTGTGTGTTTCTGGAACGTGGAAAGAGCGATGTATTTATTTATTTATTTATTAACTGTCGCCACGTATTTGGAGTATTTTCACCTGGATCTCGCCCGTTGGATTTAACTGCTATAATATATATAGCTAGTGCCGTTTATGCCCACCAGATGGAGACGTCTCAGTAGCTGAGCCCATCTTACGGATTTATGATGTCAGAAGCAGATTTAAAAATACACATAGCACCGTGGATTGTTGGCCACCGTGGCGTAAATGTAACGCACTCGGCGCGACATCGAGAGTTCTGTTGGTTCAATTCCACTGCGGTTGGCTGAAAAACAATTTTTCGGATGCTGTGTGTTTCTGGAACGTGGAAAGAGCGATGTATTTATTTATTTGTTTATTTGTGATAGTTTCCTGTGCATGAATGACCGGGCATTTGCCTGGATCTGGCCACCAGGATTACTGGCCACAAAAATTGTAAGGGGCCGTATAAAAATTGCATTGTTGACCGCTTCGTGGCCATGACCCCCAGAGGTTGATTATCTGAGTCATATAAAGTTTCCGTAGTTTCGCCTTTTCTTAATTGCGATTATCAATGTAATTCCTTATAAAAAATGTTTATCATCTACAACTGAACAAAAGATTTCAGGATTTACAAACTGCAAGTCTGCAATTAATTATCTGAGGGCATATGCTACCTCACGAAACCTGTCGGAGGGGGGGGGTAACACCAAAAGTATAAAATATAAATAATTTCTGGTCCGATCGGGAGATTTTCAGCATTACAAGCTATAACTCGACACATTATCTGAGGGCATGTGCCTACTCAGCAAACTTGTCTAGAGGGGAGGGGGGGGGGTCGAATACCAAAGGTGTAAAATATAAAGAACTTCTGGTCCGATCGGAACATTTTCAGCATTTACAACTTACAAGTCAACAAATTATTTGAGGGCATGTGCTGCTTCAAGAAACCTGCCGGGGGGGACACACCAAAAGTATAAAATGCGAAGCGGGGGGAGTAGACACCAAAAGTATAAAATGCGAAGAATTTCTGGTCCGATTGGGAGATTTTCAGTATTTACAACCTACATCTCAACAAACTCTCTGAGGACACGTGCTGACTCAGGAAACCTATCGGGGGGGGGGGGGGGTACCTAAAATATAAAATGAAAACTAAGTATTTCTGGTTGTAAATGTTGAAAATCTTCCGTTCGGACAAGAAATTCCTTATATTTTACACTCTTGGAAAAACTACCCCCCCCCCCCCTCGGCCCGTGAAAGGTTTTCTGCGTTAGCACATGTTCGGAAAGAAGTTGTTCAGATGTAGTTTGTAAACGCTCAAAATCTACCGATCTGACCAGAAATTCTTTACATTATGCACTTTTACATTATACACTTTTGGTATTTCGTATTATCCCCCCCCCCCCCGAAAGGTTTGCTGAGTAGGCACATGCCCATAATGTGTCGAGTTACAGCTTGCAAATGCTGAAAATCTCCCGCCGTTCGGACAAGAAATTCTTTATATTTTACAATTTTGGTATTCCCCCCCCGACAGGTTTGCTGAGTAGGCACATGCCCTCAGATAATTTGTTGAGTTGTAATTTGTAAATGCTGTAAATCTCTCGATCGGACGAGAAATTCTTTATATTCTACACTTTTGCACCCCCCCCGTCGACAGGTTTGCTGAGTAGGCACATGCCCTCAGATAATTTGTTGAGTTTTAACTTGTGAACGCTGAAAATCTCCCGATCGGACCAGAAATTATTTATATATCATTTTTTATGTTTTAAGCCCCCCCCCCCCGATAAGTTTCCTGGGTTTGCATATACCCGCACAGAATTTGTTTAGCCGTAGTTTATATACCTTGAAAAATATCGTAAATAAGAAAATACGTAATTACGGAAATTTTATGTGCGTCAGATAACTTCTTTTTTTCTTTTTTTTTTTTTTTTTTTTGATTGGAGGTTTAACGACCACCGTGAGCAACTCAATGGGCTATGAGCAGTCGCCAGATAACTATTCTCGGGAGACGTAGCCACGGAGAAGCGCACAACGCAATTTTTATACGTCGCCTTAAAATTTTTGTGGCTAGTTTTCCGGTGGTCAGTTCTCCTGTGGCTCGTTCTCCGCTTAGTCTTAGCCCCGAAAATCATGGAAATGTCTAAATTTCTTACTGAAAATGAAATATTAAAAAAAAAATATATATATATATATGAACAATAGTTGCTCAAGTAGTGGGAAATATAGCCACACGAAATTTGTTAATGCAGAACAATTTCATGGCACTGAAATTCCAACGTGTCCAGTTCTCCGTGTGGCAAGTTCTCTTGTGGCCAGTTCTCCTGTGTCCAGTTCTTCGGTGGCCACTTCTCCGTACCCGGGTCTTCTCAGAAGAACATTGCCGATACGTTTCCTCCACCGGCTTGTTCTCGTCCCTCGGTGCATCCTAATGCCAACATTTCCCCAGGTAAACGACATATACATACTCGGCCGTCCACATGGTGCAACAGGGGACGAGATTCGTCGGACCAGACGACCTTCTTCTAGTCATTCAAGGTCAAGATTCGATTTGTCCATTGTAGGCGATTTGGACGGTGAAACCGAGGTTAGCATGGGCATTCGGAGCTGCCTACGGCTACGCAGCCTGATTTTCAGGAGGGTTCGATGTACTGCTTGTCGTGGCACATTACTCCCATCACCAACAGTCAAATTATCGGCGAGTTGCGTCACGGTATCCTTTCTTTATCCTTTCTTTTGGCTTGTGCCATATGGAATAGCTTTCGCTCACCTCTAGCATCGATGCCCACACCTTGCTGGCGGTTCGTAGTTTCCCCTCCTCGGACCACTTTTTGAATTTCCAAACCACTGCTGACTTTGATCACCCATCAAGCCTTGCCGTCTCAGAAATGCTCAGACCCAGTCGTCTGGCCATTACAAAGTGGCCTTTGCCAAACTCGCTTAAGTTCGCTGCCTTTCCCATCTGCAGAACAAGAATAACTATGATTAATAAAACTCAGTATCAGGTGTTATTCATACTGTTTCACGACCTCCACACGCGCCGTCGTTTACCTACGTTTGCTTCGATTTGCATAAAGACGCACTGATCATAATGTTTTGGCTCTTCGGTGCAGTTGTGTGCGCTGGAAAACATTCTGTCTGAAAGTGTGGATCTGTGTTTCTCCTTGCTTAAATTGATATGTTGCAGAAGTGCCAGGCGCTGTTTAGGGATAGAAATGCATTAGCACTTTTAATATTGAGTGGGCTCAAAGCTTTTCCCGAATCATTCGTCCGAAAGGGGTCCGAGTTCGAATCCCGTTGAGGCATGGATGTTGTGTTTGTCTTACGGCACTGGTTCTTTCCCTTTCCTGGAACAAGTGAGCCTAAATTAGGGACGGGCGACTGCTTATAGCCCATTGAGTTGCTCACGGTGGTCGTTAAACATACACTAAAAAAAAAAAAAAAAAGCTTTTTATTTTGCTCCTTCCCTTATTGAATTGAATTGGATTTAATAAAAATTCTGCCACACAACCCAGTACATTTATATCTAACAAAAAACAAACATCAAAAATTGTCATATGTACTAAACTACCCTGCTGGACAATTGCTAAGGACGGATCATAAACGGCTATACAGCGCATAAAAAAGTAAGTGTGGTTGGATGCTAAGTGAAATAAAATAATGTCAGAATGCCAGGACATTACAAAAAAGACAATTTATTGTGCTCTGAAATCCAGAAGGCTTTGGAACGTGTTCAAGGGACAAACAGGCCATTTTGTGCAGAATACGTAAACGTGAAAAAAATGCAATTACCGTCCGCAGGCGTTCCGGCGTAAGATGTCAATACGGGATATGGCCACCATGGAGGGCGATGCAAGATTCCACACGTCGTGTCATGCTTTGCACAACATTATCAGGCAGCTGTTGGGGTAATTTATCCCATTCCTCTGTCAGTGCACGGATGAGGGTGTCCTTGTTTATTGGAGGGAATTGGCGACCAGCAAGACCCCTCCCCAAAGCATCCCGCACATTTTCAATGGGATTTAGATCTGGAGAACGTGCTGGCCATACGAGGCGTTGAATATCCTCGCTCTCAAGGCACTCCTGGACAGCGACTGTTCGATGACATGTTGCGTTGTCGTCCATGAAAATGAATCTATTACCGACAGCACCACGGAACACGCGAACATGAGGTAGCAGAACATCATTAATGTATCGTTGGCCAGTCATAGTCCCAGTTGGAAGCACATAGAGGGACGTACGGCCATTGATCATGATGCCAGCCCATACCATGACACTACATGTCGGATATCGGTCCCTTTTCTGTATGTTTGCTGGACAATATGCAGTACCACTATCACGCCAGATCAGTTGTCGTCGACAATCAGACGATAGACTGTATCTACTCTCATCTGAGAAGAGGACAGCAGCCCAGTCGTTATCAGTCCAATTGCGATGTTGATGGCACCATTGCAAACGGGCGGTACGGTGACGTCTGGACAATGGGATGCACACAACAGGACGGCGGGCGTATAGTCCTCCTTCATGCAAACGTCTGGCAACAGTTTTTCGGGAGATCCGCTTGCCAGTAGCAGCCATAAACTGATTTGCTACCTCACTAGCTGTGCTGCGCCGGCGTCTTTTTGTTAATAGCACTATGTACCGATCTTCTGCAGGTGTCGTACTGCGAACACGACCTCCCCCGTGACGTTTGCTACACTCTCCATTTGTTTGAAATGATTTCCAAAGCCTTGAAACAACACTGTGGCTGACGTCGAACTCCCTGGCAACGTCTGTTATTTTTCGCCCTTCTCCAATCTTGCCAATAATACGGCCACGCGTAAAATCATCTAGGTGATGTCGGGAAGACATACTGAAAATTGCAAGTTCGTCAATTGATTCTTTCCCTTTCAACTTTGCGTTTGAACAACAACGATCAATACGCGTCAAATCCTCTATATCTCTTATCAGCGCTATGACGTCACGAACAAGTTCGGCAATCCAAAATTTGCATACGCACAACACGTCTTACTGTATCCCGCACTTATGCTAATTTCCACATTTTCCTGCCTTCCATTTTATGGTTGCTATTGTCATCCGTCCTCAGCAATTGTCCGGCAATGTAAATTTAAATATTAGCACAATGGAATAAAAACATGAAGTCACAGTAATATCACAAAATTCAATATAAATTAATAGCATTTAGTACTAATTATTTAATCCAAGAGAAAACAAGAGCTCAACCATCTCAAATATATCTAGTATAATAGTCATAAACATACAAGCACTAATCCCGTTTACAATTCACACACACACACACACACAAAAAAATCAAAAAAAAAATCGATACACTGTAATTCATTAAAAAAAAAATAACATAATATACTATGGAACTGTAGCATGGAGCCAGGGAAAAAGGCTTAAAATTTAAGCCTGATGAGCCCCCGATCTCCAAAGGTAGAGATGTGTCAGGTCAAAACGATAAAGAGAGCAACATTAAAAATACAACCGGTGTTGAGCATACCGTAAAAGAAAGAAATACAGGAACTCAAACAAACAACAAAAACTCTTGTAACAGTTTTTTAAATACCCTAGAGTCCACAATTTCCCTGGTGTATAATGGCAGTCTGTGTTTTCTCTTTGCTTATTCAGGCAACTCTGGAAAGAGTTGATCGAGCGTTTGTAGGCCTATCGGCGGGAAAATCTAGTCGATCATAATATTTTTCCCTATGAAAAAAACTAGGCTTCGGTTTTTGGCTTCCTGGTACTGCTAGTGAAAGTCACAAATATATTATATATCTTCTACAACTCTTTATACACTGCCCTACCATTAATATCCGGACTCTCCTCGCTTGAGCATGAATTGGGTTATACGGAAGTACGACGTTCAGGGCCGCCCTAGGGTGTATGGAACGCTGGGCAAACACTTTGTCCGGGCCCCTGGCTGTGTAAAGAATTTGATTAGAAGATTTGTTACAAATTTAATGGGCACATAGCAGGTATTCTGTTCTATCGATGAATATTTACAATGATGGGCGTAGAAGAGGTTCTTACGTATTTGTTTATTGTCCAGCCAGTGCTCTCTTGAAGTTTTAGCACGTCTTCTGTAAAAAACGATCGTGCCTATGTTATCGGTTTGTCCGTCCGTCCGTCTGTACCCACGGTATCTCTGCAACTATTAGTCCGATTTGAATTTTTTTTTTTTTTTTTTTTTTTTTGCATTCGGAAGTTTGAAATATGCGAATGATGAACCTTTATTTCGTTTTTTTTTTTTTACGATGTACTATTTCGCCGCTTGAGGGCGTAAATGCAGATGATGTCGAATTCAAAATTACGTTTTATTCCACATATTTGCTTCTAAACATCCGACTGCAAACATTATTTTGTCTTTCGATTCCATTTATGTTGAAAGGTATTTTAGATATAGTTTCTTTTTCAAATTACGCATAGATTTTCCGCTAGGGGGCGTAAATGTAAATCACAGTTTTCCCGATAACTCTTCTTCTAAAACTCCGATTTGAAATTTTTTTTTCAGCGGATACATCTCCTGATGGAAAATCTTTTGCATGTAATTTCAAATTTTTGGTAAATAATACTTTGTCCACCAGGGGGCGTAAGTGTTAATTTTTGCTTCTGATGTATTTGCCATAAAAACTGAGCTTCTAAAATATCGGTTGAAAAAATTCTTTCGTAGACTGATGCCATTCACACCGATAAACCTTTTCGAAATATTTTCTTCTTAAGTGATTCCACAGTTTCTCCGACAGGGGGCGTAGATGTATATCTTATTTTTGTCAATATCTCTACTTCTAGGGGTCCGATTTGAAAAAAAATCCTTCTTTGTTGGATAGTGTTTCCAGTGTGACATGGGTTTCATATAATTTCAATTTTTTCAAGTAATTCATAGACTTTCCGCTAGGGGGCGTAAAGGTAAATTGCGTTTTCCCCTTATCTCTGCTTTTAAATCTCCGTTTTGAAAAATTCTTTCTGCACCGGGTAGTGTATTTAGGGTATTTAGCTCCTGATGGGAAATCGTTCGCACGTAATTTCTAATTTTTGTAAAAAAATGGTTTGGCCACCAGGTGGCGTAAGTCTTAATTTCCGCTTCTGATGTATTTGCAGCAAAATAGGAGCTTCTAAAATCTCGATTGAAAAAAAAGTCCTTTGTTGACCGATACTACTCATGTTGACAAACCTTTTAGAAACATTTTCTTCTTGAAATAATGCATGGTTTCTACGCCAGTGGGCGTAGATTAATATCTTATTTTTGTCAATATCTCTACTACTAAAAGTTCGATTTGAAAAATTCCTTTTTTGTTGGATAGTGTTTCCGATGCGAAATGTTTTTCCTATAAATTCAAAATTTTCAAGTAAATCATAGACTATCCGCTAGGGCGCACAAAGGTAAATTGCGTTTTCTGCTCCCAAAACTCCGATTTGAAAAATTCTTCCTGTATCGCATACACCTGATGGAAAATATTTTCCCCATAATTTCTAATGTTTGATAAAGAATGGTTTGGCCACCAGGGGTCTTAAGTGTTAATTTCTGCTTGTGATGTATTTGTAGCAAAATCTGGGCTCCTGAAAACGCGACTAATTTTTTTTTTTTTCATGGACTGATACCGCTTATATAGATAAACCTTTTGAGAATACTTTCTTCCTAAAATAATGCATGGTTCTTCCACCAGGGGACGTAAAGTCACATCTTATTTTTGTCGATAACTCTGTTTCTAAGAGTTCGTATGCTCACGATTCCGTTTACAGCGATATCTGCCCGGTGGCGCAGTGATCTAAGCGATGGCCTCTGATCATTCGTCCGAACGGGGTCCGGGTTCGAATCCCGGTGAGGCATGGATGTTGTGTTTGTCTTACGGCACTGGCTCTCTCCCTTCCCTGGAACCAGTGACCCTAAATTAGGGAAGGGCGACTGCTTATAGCCCATTGAGTTGCTTTGGTGGTCGTTAAACCTCCAATAAAAAAAAAAAAAAAAAAAAAAAACAGCGATATCTGAGGGATTAAAGACCCGATTGAAAAACTTCTTTCTTCCGTCAGATACTATTGTTTTCCATACCGGCTCCATTGACTTTGAATAGCTTTGATAAATTTAATTTGCGTCAGAACGGATTCAGAAGACGTGCTTATTACACCCGAAAATTCGGTGTCATCTTTCTTGTTTAGGCTGTAATCACTGCATTTCTAGAATGTGATCTCTTTCAGTATTGACCACGGTCTCTCTAGTCATTTATACACCTATGAGCCATTACATTATGACCACCCCCAGCCTAGAGAGATGAGCGCGCCTGGAGACCGAACGGTGGCGCAGGTGAAGTTCCCAGAGCAGTATATAAACAACCCGAGGACCTGCTTTCGGTTAGTAGAGTGTTCGGAGTCAGAAAGGAAAAAGTTGCCGATTTATCGGAGTTTGATAAAGGACAAATTGGGATGGCACGGAGCCTCGGAACTACGATCTCGGAAACGGCTCGGCTTGTGGGTTGTTTATGTGCCGCTGTAGTGAGTACGTATCAAAAGTGGTGCACGGAGGGCCAAACGACGAACCGTCGTCCAGCCGTGCGTCGTCCGCAGCTCACTGATGCCAGATGGGAGCGGAGACTGTCGCGCATTGTTTATAGCTACCGCAGGGCCACAGTGCGACAAATTACCAGCAGCTACCACAATGGTGATCAGGGCAATGTGACACAGTACACAGTCCATCGCAGCCTTCTAGTAGCCGAAGACCCAGCCGGGTCCCCACGCTCACTGCACGTCATCGCCAACAACGCATGAAATGGGCACAAGATAATCGATTTTGGATCGTGGATGATTGGAAGAATTCGGCTGCAGTTTGCGAAGGCCCATCGAAACTAAAGCATGGATGATTGGAAACGCTTCATATGGTCCGACGAGTTCCGTTTCACGGCGTATCGTGCAGATGGCAGGTACCGTGTGTGACGTAAACCACACGGAACTATGGTGTCTTCTTCTGGGCCTTTTTTGGTTGTCTAAAATTTCGGTTGTCCATCTGTGGTCCGTTCTTCTGGCAACATGTCCAGCCCACTGCCATTTCAGTGATTTCACTCTGGTCATGATGTCGTCCATTCCTGTAATTTTCCTTATCCACAAGTTCCTCTTCTTATCTTTCATGGTTATACCAAGCATGCATCTCTCCATGAATTTTTGAGTTGTCTGCAGTCTTTGTATATCTTTTTAAGTTAAGGTTCATATCTCTGCTCCATACGTAAGCACTGGCAGGATGCATTGATTAAACACTTTTCTTTTGAGACATAATGGCATACTGCTCTTAAAAATTGTACTGTTTCTTCCAAAAGCTCTCCATCCAAGTTTTATACGCCGATTAGTTTCTTCATCAATGTGACCCTCACTTGATATCTGCTGCCCAAGATAAATGTAGGAATCGGTTGTCTCAAGCTTTTCTCCATCAATCGATAAATCTTCGTTTCTTGTAAAAGCATTGTACATCACTTTTATCTTCTGAAAGTTCATTTTTAATCCCACTTCTTTACTCTTGTCAGCAAGTTCTTGGATCATACTCTGCAGCTCTGAAGGGGTAGTTGCAAAGATGACTACGTCATCAGCAAAACGCAGGTGAGTTAAGTAATCTCCATTAACCTTTATCCCTTTGTTTTCCCAGTTCAATGATTGAAAGACATTTTGCAATGGGGCATTAAAAAGCTTGGGAGATATGGCCTCACCTTGTCTCACTCCCTTTCCAGTTCTTATTTGTGCTGTTGCCCGGTCCGACCAACTAAATTTAAAATTGAAAAAAAATTTGGAACAGAATTTCCAACTACAAGAAACAAGATAGTAGTCCCACGTTGTGTTTCATTTCACCGCTAATCACCGAAAGTTGTGTTATTCTTACGGAGTAACAAGGGCAGAAGAATATCACTTCTTTAATTATATTATGCTCTAGGGCCAGAAATTGGACCCAAATGTTTTTAGTCGGCAACTGGATGTATGCCTCTGATGGAAGTAGCCCCCGGTGTTTAGTGACAAAGGGCGAAAACTTCAACGAAAGGAACATGGCAGAAACCCTAAATTTCTCAAATACCAATCTCATCATCATACCATTTTATACCAATTTCAGCGTCATCATCTTAAAACTTGAGATACACACTTTTGTGCATTGAACAGTTTGAATAAAGACCCTGCCGCCCAGGTGGCGTAGTGGTCTAAGCGATGGCCTCTGATCATTCGTCCGAAAGGGGTCCGGGTTCGAATCCCGGTGAGGCATGGATGTTGTGTTTGTCTTACGGCACTGGTTCTCTCCCTTCCCTGGAACCAGTGACCCTAAATTAAAGACGGGCGACTGCTTATAGCCCATCGAGTTGCTCACGGTGGTCGTTAAACCTTCAATCAAAAAAAAAAAAAAAAAAAAACAGAATACAGACCCTTAAGGTGGTTCCGCCTAAAATCTCTGCCTTATGTTTGCAATGGTAAAATTTCTTTACATATATTCTTCACAATTAATGTATTCCCAAGGATGAAAATTTGCACATCGATAAAACTAACTTTAAGTTATAGCATGGGATACTAAATACTTGCTGAAACATAACCATAATTAAGCAATCCAACATTTGTTGGCCGCCCCGGTGGCGCAGTGGTCTAAGGCGCTGGCCTCTGATCATTCGTCCGTAAGGGGTCCGGGTTCGAATCCCGTCAGGCATGGATGTTGTGTTTGTCTTACGGCACTGGCTCTCTCCCTTCCCTGAAACCAGTGACCCTAAATTAGGGACGGGCGACTGCTTATAGCCCATTGAGTTGCTCACGGTGGTCGTCAAACCTTCAATAAAAAAAAAAAAAAAAAAAAGATTTGTTGGTCTACTGACGTCATCCATGTACAAGTCGCGCCATCTATTAAAAGGTTTGGACATTACTCAAAGAAAAAGGATTGATTTTTATCATCATTATGGTTATGTTTTAGCAAGTATTAAGTATCTCATGCTATAACTTACAGTTAGTTTTATCGATGTACAAATTTTCATCCTTGGAAATACATTAATTATGTAAAGAAGTTTTACCATTGCAAACATAGATTCTAGGTGTAACCACTGTAAAATAGAAATGCAAAACACGTAAGAAAAGAGCATCACCTTTTTTAACTTAAAAAAAGATGAGAGTTCTAATTTGTTATCTTAAAAGATAAATTTTCCTGGGCATCCAGCTTTTACTATCTGGGCAGATAAATAATTTTTGCACATGCCCAACTAGGCGTGTAAATTTTCAGAAAATTTTCAAACCCTGATATACAGAGGTTGTCCAAGATAATGGAAACACCTTGAAACAATAGGTGTTACGCACCTAATATGGTATGGGAGCACCCTTGGCATTTAAAACTGCTCGAATCCACCTTGGAATGGACGCATCCAAGTCCTGGGTGGTGGTAAGTGGTATGCTGTATCATTCTTCCTGCAGAAACTGCTCCAATTCCTTGAGAGACGCCGGAGGAGGATAACGGGATCGCACTCTGTTTTCCAACACGGACCACAGGGGCTCAATGATGTTTAAGTCCGATGATTGTGCAGGCCAGGGAAGGTGTGCAACTTCATCCTCATGTCTCTCAAACCATGATTGAACAGTTCGACTTCTGTGAATCGTCATCTTGAAAGGTGCAATCCCCTGACGGAAACAATGTCTGCGAACTTGAATACACATGGTCGGCTAAAAGAGTGACATAGTCACCGCTAGTGATCCTTCCGTGTAAGGTGATAATGGGACCTGCTTCAAACCACGAGATCATGGCCCAAACCATTACGGAACCGCTCCCATGTTTCACTGTAGGAAGGAGACAGTCTGGGTTGTAGGCTTCTGCGGGGGTTCTTCACACGTAAACCCGTCCTGTGGTGGGGAATAGTGAGAAACTTGATTCATCGGAAAACAAGACATGTTTCCATTGAACCGCAGTCCACGTTTTATGTTCCTGGCACCACTGTAGTCTCCGTTTCATATTCACCTGTGGCACCAAGAGTTTTGCAAACGCAGCTCTGCCGTAAATATTGTGCTTATGCAATTCCCTTCGCACGATATGGGTCGACACTGGGTTTTGGAGATGTGCATTAAGCTCAGCAGTCACTTTCTTCGCCGTGGTCTTCCTCCTTGCGGTCACAATCCTCTTTAATGTCCTCCTGTCTCTCGGAGTGAGTTTGGTTTTCCTTCCACAGTTGTGTCTCGCAGATGATGTTGTGCCGTGAACATTGTATGCTGTCATGACCTTCGACACGGTACCTCTCGATACCCCCAATACCTGCACCACTGTGGTTACCGACGCACCAACCAGACGGGCTCCTACAATCTGCCCTCTTTGGAACTCCGACAGGTCACTCATTGTGCTTTCACCTGGAACGAAATTATGCAAACACCGATTTATAATGCAATCACACAGACCCTTGATACTATAAGCAACCCATTTTTACAAAAGGAATTGAAGCTACGTGTTCGTTTTACTCAAAAAGCAGCACATGTACCAAAGTCACTGTTTTCAGCGAGGTGTTTCCATTATTTTGGACAATTTCTGTATATAGGAACAGATTCTGGAAAATGTCGAATACCCTCTCTATGTAACTTGACACATGCCCGGTGCAGCAGCTCCGTCAGTTCACGATTACTCCGTGGAGGAGGATCAGCAGTTCTCACACCCTGTTGTTCCAGCATATCCCACAAATTTTCAATTGAGTTACAGTCAGAAAAGTTTGAGGGCCAAAGCAATGTGGCGAATTCGTTGTCGTGTTCCTCCAACCCCTCAGTAATTATACGAGCCCAATGACATGGCGCGTTGTCCTGTTGAAAGATGGCACAGTAGTCCGGGTAAACCTCCTGCAGATATGGATGGAGATGGTCGGCTAGCAGGTCCCTGTAGGGTTCACCATTAAATGTTTGTGGGATGATAACCAATGGAAGTAGGGCTTGCCAGAGAAGATCTCCCCAGACCAGAGTCCGATCTCCACCGGCCTCTTGAATCCCAGCTGTGCAAAAAGGGGATAGGGCTTCATGCTGTTTAAGCCATATGCGAACACGGACCATCACTATGGTGCAGAAGGAAACGGGACTAACCACTCCAGACGACCTTCTTCCATCTATCGAGGGTCCTTTGTCGACGTCCCTTAGCCCATGTGAGGCGTTGTTTGCGATGACTGGGCGTCATCATGGGTACCCTCTTTGGTCTCCGGCTGTGAAACCCCAGGCAAAGCAAGGTACGGCGCATGGTACTTGTAGAAATAGGTCGAACTGCACCGCTGTTGTACTGGGGGATGAACTGGGTGACTGTTGCATGCCGTTGCTGAAATACCAGTTGTGACACCCCACGCTCAACTCTCGGATCATCCGCACGTGGCTGAGCAATGTGAGCCCTTCTTCTGGATGTCTGTGCCTGATTAATCCAGTCCTGGAACACCGTTGACACAGTAGTACGGAAGCAGCCAAGAAGTGCGGCTGTTTCCGACTGGCATCTGCCGTCAAGACCCCAATTATCTAACGTTTCCTCATTACTGTCTACTGATTACGTACAGAGAATAGGTGTGCCCAAAATATATAGTAGCCGCAGGTAACGCTGATATCCCATTTTACTTCGTCATCGCTCCAAATATTGTATGTAAAACAGGAGGTATTCCTAATGCAAAGATAACTCAGTGTGTATATACACTATATTGACAAAAGTCACCGGACACCTAGAAGAGAAACACAAGATAGCATTTATTGACATACATTAGTACGGCGTCGGTCCACCCTTGGCCTTAATGCATGCACTGCCCCGCACGGGGATAACTGGTTTTCTAGTTATTTGGGGAACGGCGCCCCCACGGCCCGAGCTAACCTTGTGACGGTTTCTATTGCCTCTGCGGCTTTGACGATTACATCACCGAAGGGACAGCTGTTCATCCAGCTGATGGAGGATGGCGTCCCCACGGCCCGAGCCGATTTTCTCTTATTATTTTGCTTTTTCGTCTTTCGTTCCTATATTGACATGTACCCGCCTCAGTTGTAGGCTGCTGAGGTTGTGATGAGGCGCCAGCTCCGGGTTTTGTTCCTCGTTCCCTTCCCTGTCTTTTCTCTTTTATGCTACATTTTCTGTTTTTTCCGGAGCTGGTTAGCTTAGACCTACCTGCATGTTTGCCGTGTGCGGTGACCCGTACAGGTGGAAATGAGGATGCTGGAGGCTGAGGTATTTGGGGGCCGGGTTGTAGTGTCTCCAGATGCCAACACTTCTCTTTGCCCTCTGCTTCACCCTAAACGGGAGGCTGGGAGCTAACCCACTCCTGGTCAGGAAGTCTGTGGCCGAGTTGCGTCCAGACTTCTAGCGGCTTGTCGTTCTGTTCGGCTGGGTGAGTTTGGGGGTAGGGTGAGCATGCCAAAGGGGTGTTCTCCGGGCACGGGAAAGTCTGGGTGCACGCCGAGCGTGTGTCTGCCCTACCAACTTGCTTTATCCGCTGACTATCCCTAGAGCCGTGTCTTGCGTCCTCTTGGGCTTGCGGACCTCCGGCTCTCCCTTGTTGGGCTCGGTAGTGGGTGGGGACGTCGGCGGACGAATCTATTTTTTCTTCTCATGGAAAACCAAAGTGTTTCCCATGCTAACAATTTAAAGCGCCCTGTGGAGGAAAGTACACCTTCCTCCACTAAGAAACTTGTCACATCTACTTGCAATGCTCTGTTTCTGTTGATCAAATCTGGTGACTCTTCACAGTCACTCAGTAGCAAGAGTCCTTTCTGGATCAACAAGGCTCTGCAAGCCGTTGCTGGCTCTCCAAAGAGTGTCAAGAAGTTCCCTTCCGGGGATCTTCTTGTGGAAACTTCTACTCCACGCCACAGTGCCACCTTGCTGGAAACGACCGTTTTGCTTGGCGTTCCTGTTCAGGTTTCTCCACACGGTTATCTTAATTCCTCTCGCGGTGTGATCAACTCCCGCGACCTGCTTGAATGCAGCGATGAGGAATTGCTGGAGGAACTTAGTGAACAGCATGTCATTGGGGTTCGGCGGATTCTTTTTAGGCGGGATGGGAAATCTATTCCCTCCCGTAACATCGTCCTAACTTTTGACTCCCCAAACCTGCCTACTTCCATCAAGGCAGGTTATTTACGGCTTGATGTTCGGCCGTACATCCCGAACCCCTTGCGATGTTTTAGGTGCCAGCATTACGGTCACTCCCAGCAGTCTTGCCGTAATGTTGCAAAGTGTGGTCGCTGTGGTTCCACAGAACACTCTTTGGCGGATTGCTCTGCAGAGTCTGATCATTGTGTCAACTGCGAAGGGACTCATCCTGCTTCTTCTTAGCAGTGTCCAAAGTGGATAGAGGAACAGGCAATCCAACGCCTGAAGACAACTGAGCATCTCTCGTATCCCGAAGCTAGACGGAGCATCGGCCCTTTACAACCAGGCCGGCGGTCATATGCTTCAGTTGTGGTGCAGAAGGCCTCTGTGGCGGTCCAGACTGAGGTGACCATCCCAGCGCGGTGTCCTTATGATTTTGAGGACATCGTTGCTGCCGGATTGGAAGCACTGAAGTCTCGCCGCATTGCCTCCAAGGCGACATCAACATCGTCGCCGAAACCTCCCTCTATGCCGAAACCATCTGTCAGCACAGGGACCCAGGGCACTGCTAAGAAGAGGCCGGAGAAGTTGAAACCAGGTTCATAATCTCCGAAACAGAGCAGGCAAAAACCACCTCTTAACACAGGGGGTAAACACAGCCCTGTGTTACCTCCAGCTCCTGCCGATGGATTGGAGGTGACTGACGACATGGAGACTTACTAGTCGTCCGTCTTCATTCTGTCATTTCATCTCATTCTTCATTATGGCCACGCTCATTCAGTGGAATTGCCGAGGTCTGCGATAACGCATTGATGATTTGAAAGGTTTACTGTCTTCGCACACACCTGTGTGCGTGTGTCTCCAGGAGACAAAGCTTCGCACGACGGACACTCCTCCGCTGCGGAGACATTCCCTTTTCTGTAAAGATCACCAGGACGGCGTTATCGCCTGCGGAGGAGTGGCCGTCGTTGTTCCTCATGGTGTTCCTGTCACTGCGGTTGCCCTTCGGACGACTTTGCAGGCAGTGGCAGTAAGACTATCTGTGAACACTCTGCTCACGGTGTGTTCCATCTACATACCACCAACTGAAGCTGTACACCTTTCGGATCTGGAAGATTTAGTTGACCAGCTGCCGCCTCCTTTCTTCATCTTAGGAGATTTTAATGCACACAATCCGTTGTGGGGTTCTACCACTCGAGACTGCAGGGGCCGTGTTGTCGAGTCCCTTCTCTCCAACACGTCCCTCTGTCTCCACAACACCGGGGCAGTCACTTATTTTCAGGAACCCTCCCGCTCGTACTCAGCCATTGATCTGTCTCTGAGTTCCCCGTCTTTATATCCTGACTGGTGCTGGAGCGTGTCTGGTGATCTCCTTGGCAGCGATCACTTTCCCATCTTTCTCCGTCTAGCGGGTGGCGGGTACCGTTACCCTACTCGCCCTGCTAGATGGAATATTGATCGTGCCAAGTGGGACACATTCACGGCTTCAGCGATTATTACTCCAGCTATGGTGACCTCAGGAACGGTCAATGACGCTGTTGCGGCGGTAACGGATTGCATTGTGCATGCGGCAGAACTTACCATCCACAGGACGTCGACTAATCTTCCACGTTGCCCAAGACCTTGGTGGAATTCCACTTGCATAGCAGCTCGTCAGGCCCAACATCGGGCTTGGGGTAGGTTTCGTCGGTATCCCACCGACGCGAACCTACTTGCTTTCAAGAAGGCCAAGTCCTACGCGCGATTGGTTCGTAGGCGTAGTCAACGGGTGTCCTGGATGCAATATGTATCCGGGATTAACTCCACTACCAGCCCTAAGATCGTTTGGGACAGGATCCGTAAGATTCGGGGACAGTACCCATCTGGGGAAATCTCCATTCTTGAGAGTGATGGAGGTACGGTTGCTGACGCTCAGGGTATTGCTGACTGTCTGGGCGCCGCTTTTTCTTCGGTGTCCAGCAGCAGCAATTACCCTGCTTCGTTCCGGCAGTTACAGCCGCGGCTTGAACGGTCCAAGATTTCTTTTGTACCGTTTTCTGCCACAGATTACAACAGCCCGGTGACTGCCGTGGAGCTGAAGACCGCTCTGAATCGGTCCGGCCGGACATCTGTCGGACCAGATAACATCCATTACGAAATGCTGAAGCACCTTTCTCCGTCCTCTCTTGAATGTCTGCTAATCCTGTTTAACAGGATTTGGCAAGAGCATGTCTTTCCCGAATCTTGGCACACTGCCATTGTCGTTCCTGTTCCCAAACCTGGTAAAGATCCCACCAACCCGTTGAACTACCGGCCAATTGCTATGACGAGCTGCCTTTGCAAAGTGCTCGAGCGTATCATTAATTTTCGTCTCATTTTTTATCTGGAGTTTCATCACATTTTTTCACCTCATCAGAGTGGATTTCGCAAATCCCGATCCACCACCGATCATCATCTTCGCCTTGAGACATCTGTCAGGGAGGCGTTTGTCCGACGTCAGCACATGGTCTCCGTATTCTTCGACATGGAGAAAGCCTATGACCGTACCTGGAGATACGGCATTCCCCGTGATCTGCATGAGTGCGGATTGCGGGGAAACTTACCATCTTTCATCGCCGGATTTCTCCAGGACCGTAGTTTCCGTGTGCGCGTCGGGTTGACCCTCTCTGCGATGTACCCGCAAGAACAGGGTGTACCTCAAGGCTCCATTTTATCAGTCACTCTGTTCATCCTTCGTGTGAATCACATATTCAAACTGCTTCCTCCGACGGTTCGTGGAACCATGTACGTGGATGATCTACAGATCTCTTGCGCCTCCGTTAACATGCGCACCATCGAGAGACAGCTCCAGTCTGCCATTACCACGATCTCTCACTGGGCTTCCCAAAATGGATTTGGCTTCTCGACGCAGAAGACCGTTTGCGTGCATTTTTGCCGCAAACGGGGTCTTCACCCAGACCCCAGCCTCCTTCTGGGGCGCTCTACCATCCCCGTGGTTTCAGAAGTCAAGTTCCTTGGGTTAACTTTTGACCGAGCGCTCACCTTCCGGCCTCACATCCAGTCTTTGAAGGTGAAGTGCACGAAGTCATTGAGTATCCTGAAGGTCCTCTCTCGAACATCTTGGGGGGCTGACAGGTGCTCAATGCTTCGAATTTACCATTCTCTGATTCGGTCAAAGTTAGACTTCGGATGCATTACGTACGGTTCAGCACGTCCATCGGTTTTAAAGCCTTTGGACCCCGTCCAT
Source organism: Macrothele yani (assembly GCA_039090855.1). Lineage (NCBI taxonomy): Eukaryota > Metazoa > Arthropoda > Arachnida > Araneae > Macrothelidae > Macrothele > Macrothele yani. The sequence goes on along the minus strand of CM077018.1, from coordinate 103,618,138 downwards.
CACCAGGCATTGCGGCTATGTACTGGTGCTTTCCGTACCTCTCCCGTGCATAGCCTGTATGCGGAGGCTCATGAGCCGCCGTTATGCATCCGTAGTAAGCAGCTGTCTCTTCAGTTTTATACAAAACTGAAATCTCTTCCTGATCATCCGCTGCATGGTTCCATCTTCCAACCGGACTGTGTCCGCTTATTTTCCAACCGCCCCTCCTGTGTTCCGACGTTCGGGATTCGGATGTCTGCCATAGTGCGCGATGCTGGTCTCCACTTGTCCAGGATTGGTTTGACCACCTTTTTTAACCAACCTCCTTGGCAGCCCGTTCAAGCAACGGCTGACCTTTCTCTTTGTGTGTGGCCAAAGTCTTCGACTCCTGCTCTGGTGTACCAGCAGCTCTTTGCTGAAATACAGTCTGTCTACCTGGATTTCGTGCCTGTGTTCACCGATGGCTCGAAGTCCGGGGATATCGTTGGATCCGCTTTTGTGTGTGGCGATGCCTCACATGCTGATAGGCTTCCGCCTGAATCCACCATCTTTTTGGCAGAGATGCGTGCGGTACACCTTGCTTTGTGCCACATACAGTCTCGGTCACATCGTCGCGCTATGGTTTGCTCTGATTCCCAGTCCGTCATCCAAGTTTTATCTTCTCCAGAGGACACGGACTCACCTGTCATCCGTGATGTCCGTCGTCTTCTTGGAACTTTGGAGGGTGATGGCTTCCTGGTCCGATTTTGTTGGGTTCCTGGCCATGTTGGGATCCGGGGTAACGAGCTGGCAGATCTCTCTGCCAGGTCTGTTTCCTCCATGTCGCCAGCTCGGCTGCCACTGTCTTTCCGCGATTTTAGACCTTTGATCCGGACATTTCTCCTGGACGAGTGGCAGTCCCTGTGGTCTCAGCAGGGCAGCAATAAGCTGCTTTCTATCAAACCACAGATCGGACTATGGACGTCTAGTTTGCGGAAGAACAGTCGTGAGGAAGTTGTTCTTGCACGTCTCCGCATTGGGGACTGTCGTTTTACTCACCGCTTTTTGCTGTGTGGCGAGAGTGTCCCGATGTGTGAGGCGTGCAACTGTCGTCTCACTGTCCTTCATGTTTTGTGTACTTGTGTTCGTTTTTGTGATCATCGTTTTCGTCATTTTCACTCTCATCTGTTGGACGAAGGAGCAGCTACGCTGCAAACCATTATTGGCGAAGCCTGCGACGTGAAAGCAGTGTTTTCGTTTTTACAAGATATTGACTTTTTTAAACTTATCTAGATTTTAACTTGTTCACTATCATATTTCATTTTTACCACATCAGCCTGTTTTTAACCTTGTGTACGCTTTTATTGAATTAGTTTTGTTTTGATGTCTTTTGTTTGGCGCTCTTTGGCCAACCATGGCCCTTGCGCCATTAAAATCAATTCACCACCACCACCTAATGCATGCACTGACCCTTCGAGACATGCTTTCCACGTGGCTTTGGAACACAGCGATAGGTATGCACTTCCAATCATTACATAATGTTGCTGCTAACTGTTGCTTAGTAGTAGACCTTGGTTAAAAACTTCTTATGCGGAGCTCTAATTCATCCCATAGGTGCTCTATGGGATTAAGATCAGGGCTGTGTGCTGGCCAGTCCTCACACGATACGGAATTCTCGTCAAACACGCCGTAACAGTCCTTGCTTTATGGCTCGGTGCATTATCCTGCTGGTAACAACAAGGCTCGGTTCCATAGTATTGCCACAGAGTTGGTAGGGCATAATTGTCCAGAATATATCGAGGTAGAAGTGCTGGTTAAAAGGTTTGTCCACGACAAGCAAAGGACCGGGACCATACCACCCTCACACGAGTACACTGCCAGCTCCAAACTTGACCGTAGGAACTGTGGTAAATAGCGTTCCCCCGGCTGCCGCCATATATATACACTGAGTGGCCACTTTATTATGATCACCCTCTCAGTACTTCGTTGGGCCACCTTTTGCCTTTAATACTGCATCGATTCTTCATGGCATGCACTCCGCGTGATGTTGATAGGTGGTTTGTGGAATCTGAGACCATGCTTGATGAATAGCACTTACCAGGAGTGTGAGATTGCACGGTTGTGGATCCAGCTGTCTGATGGCTCGTTCAACTTCATCCTCACAAATTCTCAATGGTGTTGAGATCTGGAGATTGTGGGGGCCACCTGAGCAAAGTAGACTCACCGGCATGTCCCTGAAACCAGCTCTATACCATACGAGCACTATGGCAGGATGCATTATTTTGTTGAAAGTAGCCATCGCCCTTGGGATAAACCATCCACATGACAGGATGCACTTGGTCCGCAACGATGTTTAGATATGATGTGCCAGTCAGACGTTGATCAACACGAATTAAAGGGCCCAAAGCATGCCAGGAAAACATTTCCCAAACCATAACGTTGCCTCCACCAGCTTGAAGGGTTGTAGCAATGCATTTGGGGTCCATGCTTTCGTGCTGTTTCCGCCAAATTTTCACTCGGCCATCGGCATGGTGCAACTGAAAACGTGATTCATCGGACCACATAATTTGTTTCCAATTATCGACTGTCCAATCCTTGTGCTCCTGAGCGAACTGGAGACGTTTACTCTTGTGAACTGCAGACAGAAAAGGTGTTCGAACAGGCATTCGGCTGCCATATCCCATCCGATACAGTGTACGGCGAACAGTGCGTGCGGAGATCATTTGAGAGTATCCTTGATTAAGATGGTCTGTAATTTGCTGCACTGTTGCCCTTCTGTAGTCTGTTACCAGTCTGGACACTCTCCGTTCCGCCCGAGCAGTCACTAGTCGATGACGACCACACGTTGCACGTAGAGACCCAGTTTTTTGGCTGACAGTCCAGTCTTGAAACACTTTAACAACAGCTGCTCTGGAACATTTCACGAATGAGGCTGTTTCGACGATACTCGCTTAGTTCCTACAATCATCCCACGTTGAAAGTCCGTCAAATCGCATTTTTTACCCATCTCGTCCCCCAAAAATCACTCGTACTACTGTCGCAAGCACTAAGCTTTCCCTTTTTATACTAGCTTCGCCCTCTGGTGGCAACAGCTTGCAGCCATAGCTCATTTGCTTAAAACTGTCAGCTGGTCATAATAAAGTGGCCACTCAGTGTATATATACACATACATATATGTATATACAGGGTGCATAGGAAAAACTCTTTAGCCTCGGATAACTTGCGAACGGAGAGGGGTACGGTTATGCAAGTGAGATAACGGTATAGTAAAGCGACTACGCCCAATCGAATGCAACCAATAGCGGCACCCCTTTAGCGAAATGCGGAATTTAGGCATTGCAAATCGAAAACGAAAAGAGATAGAGCAAAATTTTCTATGACAAAGTTGTAGAGCATCAATTAATTAGTACAAAACGACATTTGTTTCACACGGATAAGATAAATTGTCGCCTAAATACCCTAAAATGTCCGAAATCGATGTATGACGATTCGAATCAGCATATTCACATTTCGCAAATGTAGCCGTATGCAAATGCAGATTGGGACGTTGTATCGTACCTACGATATAAAAACCAGTAGCAGAATGTACCCTGATCAGAAGTTTAGGTCTACGTACGCTGTGTGAGAATGGCGAGCATGGGTTACGTAAAAAAATCAGGTGTATGCAAGAGCGCCTACAAGTCTGCTGGATCTACGTCGCCGTGTTACAGATGCTTGCAATAGTGTGACACCTTCCATGCTGAGGAATGTGCATGCAGAGTTACTTTTACGAATACAAATGTGTATCGTGGGCAATGGCGAATTCTTCGAACATACTCGACATTAGCTTTTTATCACTGTGCGCCAGTTTGCCTTTTTTGTTTTGTCTGACGTCATCAAACTGTATTCACATAAGTACGCATTTATACAATAAATTGTGTGTATTTGCTCATACCTATGCCTGTTCCCTTCAAACGTTCACACAAAAGGTCGTGCATCGATTTCGGACATTTTAGTGCATTCAGGCGACAATTTATCTTACCCGTGTGAAACAAAAGTCGTTTTGTACTAATTAACTGATGTACAACTTTGTAATTGGAAATTTTGCTGTATCTCTTTTCGTTTTCGATTTGCAATGGCTAACTTCCGCATTTCGCAACTAGGGCTGCGACTATTGATTGCATTCGATCGGGCGTAGTCGCTTTACTATACCGTTATCTCACTTGCATGACTGTGCTTCTCTCCGTTCGCAAGTTACTCCAGGCTAAAAGGATTTTCCTTTGCACCCTGTATATACACTATCTACCAACAAGTAATTGGGCACCCCTGCAATCAACGATATCTGCGGTACTGATACACGTCACGGCCGCCGCCGTTAAATATCGTGTGGGAAACAACAACGTAACCAGTCGCATGCAAGATGCCACGCAGTTCGGAGCTCTCAGATTTCGAGAAAGGTGTAATCGTCGGGTATCGCAGAAAGTGTCGATCCATACGTAACATATCCAGCGTGTTGAAGTACCCAAAATCGACAGTGGCCTACGAGATCGGCAAGTGGAAGATGAGAGGTGACTGTCGGAATGTGCCCCGACTCGGCAGACCCACAAAACTGGGAGTTAGAGACCGACGGGTGCTGGCCAGAGAAATTTGGAAGAATCGTACCAAATCGATGGGCCACATCCGCGAGGAGTTTCAACAGGCATCCGGGAGTGTTCTTTCGATGAATACCATCCGTAAGGAAGCCCATCTGCTCGGTTATGATGGACGTGCTGCCGCCCACAAGCCTTTGATCATCAAGTCCAATAGCGTTGCTCGGCTAACGTGGTGCAAAGAACGTCGACAGTGGACCGTTGAACAGTGGAAACAGGTTCTCTGGAGCGACGAATCAAGATTCACCCTCTACCGTTCGGATGGTAGGGTCTGGGTTTGGCGTCTGCCTGGAGAACACCTTCTGCTGGAATGTACTGTGCCAACTGTGAATTTCGGCGGCTGTGGAATTATGCTATGGGGGTGTTTCTCCTGGTATGGCACGGGATCCTTGGTCGCAATTCCTGGTAGACTCAACGCCGAGACATACTGCACCATTTTGGAAAACCATGCGCTTCCTACGTTGTGGCAGTTTTACGGGGTGGACCCATGTTACTTTCAGGATGATAATGCCACCTGTCATGTTGCCAGGTCCACCATGGCTTGGTATGGTGACAATGGGGTTAATCGAACGGACTGAGCCCGGACCTTAACCCTATCGATCACCTGTGGGACGAGTTGGAACGTCGACTTAAAGGGTACCCCCACCGTCCGAAATCGGTGAAGGAACTGACCTGTCTTCTCCAAGCCGAGTGGAAGAAAATGCCGCTAGCCGTCGTACAACGCCTGGTTGAGAGTATGCCCCGGAGGGTCGCAGCTGTAATCGCCGCTCCTGGAGACTCCACCAAGTATTGAAGTTGAATAAACTTCGTTTTCCTTTGCTATCACAGGTGTCCAATTACTTGTTGGTAGATAGTGTACATACAATTTGAGTTTTGTCGAATATTGAGGGGCCCTCTGAGCTTCCGGGGCCGGAAGCAGATGACAAATCTGCCTCATACTAGTTATGCCCTTGGAACAACCTCCGTTATACAAATACACAGCTCATACCTCAACCGGGAATCGACACCTTGCTGAACACGAACGATTAGACAGAAGGAGTTGCCTCTGACGTGCATGGTAGTGGGATTTTACCTTTTTCCGTAAAAAGTCACTGTCATGGTAGTAGCACGTGGCATTTCAAGCAGAAATAAGTCATGCGTGAATTGTGCCTATAACGCTTAAAATGATTAACATATTCTAGGACATTTTTTTTGTGTGTGCCCGTAGATTTACAATCCTCCTCATGAGTAATATGAAGCCAACTATCCCTAATTTAGGGCTACTGTATCCAGGAAAGAAATTGTACCAGCACGACACTCATGACTCAACTGGTGCTTTAACTCTGGTCCAACTTGGAAAATAGACCAGCTACCGTCGCGTCTGACTGTTCGGCTACCTGGCCACTAAGATAGATTCATAGTTCTGAAAATGCGAAAGCGGCACCGAAAACGAGCATCCTAATTTTGATTAGTTTCTTCATTTCGCTCAGGTGTCTTTCTGGCCGATAAGGTCTACTTCGTTTGCTTGACACTCCTCTCAGAATGATCACAGGTAACTTTCATTCATCCTTCAGACTGTCAAAAATAGTGTTGAGTCATCTTCCTCTCCTTCTGTTTCTATCAGCTGTGCACTCCAATAGTAGCTGAGTAGCTTTTAATGGAGTCTATAACGAAGTAAATTTCTCCGTCATTTTTGGTCTACGCCGGGATTCGAGCCCGGATCCCCTCATTCCGGAATAAGTCACTCTACCAATTAAGCCTCTGATTCCTATCTGCCTTTATGTCGTGTGCGTCCTGCTGGCAGGTACGCCACATCTCCCCCCCGAAAGAGGGCCGGAGGCATGGCCCACGGGTCAGCCGTAACCATGAATCGTTGCAGGCAGCCATCCACTGTAGAACGTGCACTTGAGAACTCCCAGTCAATCTGGTGTGTGGAATGCAACGTCACACACATTTATTTTTCGAAGCGCTGGAGTAGGGATTCTCAGATTTTTCCTATCTCGCGGTGTGGAAACAACATCACACGATTGCAAGATTTCGAACGGTCGGGTCATCCGGATAGTTCGGGCGCCATTATAACGAAGTAAATTTCTCCGTCATTTTTGGTCTACGCCGGGATTCGAACCCGGATCCCCTCATTCTAGAATAAGTCACTCTACCAATTGAGCTACGCGGACGTTTATTCTGATTCCTATCTGCCTTTATGTCGTGTGCGTCCTGCTGGCAGGTACGTCACAAGTCTTAAACATGTCGTGTTCGTATTTCCATTATTTTTCAGAACTCTGTTAAATAAGCTTCGGTATTTCATCATCTAACAAAATTGATGCCCTCTGCTTTTACAAGAACTGAATATTTAGCAGTTAATGGAGCAGTTCTAAGATTTAGCAGTACCTATATTTACCTTTTTGTGTTGTATTTTTAAACAGCCGAATCTTTGCACTTGCATTTTCATAGATGTTATTAATAATATTAATGTTATTGGAAAGGGAGTGAGACAAGGTGACACCATATTTCCGTATCTCTTTAACGCCACATTGGAAAATGTCTTTCAATCACTGAACTGGGAAAACAAAGGGATAAAGATTAATGGAGATTATCTAACCCACCTTCGTTTTGCTGATGACATAGTCATTTTTGCAACTTCCCCATCAGAGCTGCAGAGTATGATTTAGGACCTTGCTGACAAGAGTAAAGAAGTGGGATTAAAAATGAACTTTCAGAAGACAAAAGTGATGTTCAATGCTTTTACAAGAATTGAAGATTTATCGATTGATGGAGAAAAACTGGAGATAACAGACACGTACGTTTATCTTGGACAGCAGATATCAAGTGAGGGTCACATTGATGAAGAAATTAATCGGCGTACAAAACTTGCCTGGAGAGCTTTTGGAAGAAACAGCATAATTTTCAAGAGCAATATGCCATTAAGTCTTAAAAGAAAAGTGTTTGATCAATGCATCCTTCCAGTGCTTACGTATGGTGCACAGACGTGGACCTTAACTAAAAGAGACATACAAAGGCTGCAGACAACTCAATGCAGCATTAAGAGGTGCACGCTTGGTGTAACCAGGAGAGATAAGAAGAGGAACTCGTGGATCCGAAAAATGACAAGAGTGGAAGACATCATGATCAGAGTTAAATCCCTGAAATGGCAATGGGCTGGACATACTGCCAGAAGGACAGACCATCGATGGACAGCCGAAATTTTAGATTGGATTCCAAGTAACAGGAAAAGACCCAGAAGAAGACCACATGGGAGATGGGTGGATGAAATTCGAAAGTATGCGGGAGTGACATAGAGGAGACTGGCACAAGACAGACCGTTGTGGAGGAAACTTGGGGAGACCTTCGTCCAGCAGTAGATTGATAATGGTTGACAATGATGATGATATTTACCTTGAAAAACAGACATCAAGGGAGGTCCACATGAAAAAAAAATGCGTATAAAACTTGGTTGGAGAGCATTTGGAAGAAACATCACAGTTTTCAAGAGCTGTTTGCCATTACCTCTTAAAAGAAAAGTTCTAAATTAGTACATCTTTGTAGTCTTACTTATAAATAAGAGACATGGACCTGAACTAAAAGAGACATACAAAGGCTGGAAACTACTCAAAGAGGCATGGAGAGGAACATGCTTGGTTATTATCAGGAAGGATAGGAAGAGAAACTCGTGGATTAGGAAATTGGCAAGTGAGGAAGATATAACGTAACCCTTTTTCGTGTGCGAGATTGGTGTTACGCTATGTCTAAAACCATGACTAAGGAAATGTTAAACTAAATGAGAATATGATGCAATAGTTCCTAATGTAGCTTTTACGGCCAGACGAAACATATACAGAAGTCAAACTTACGATAACCTTTTATTGGTCTAGCAATATTTGAAGAACTCCACAACATGGCACTACAAGTTGTAAATTTCACATTTATCTTATTAGGTGTGCAACTTAATTCTCGACCACAGGCACGACACGTTGACAGCAAATTATAGCAAATCGAATACGTACCTAATCAGGGAAATAATCCCCGTCCTGTTCGATACATTTGAGCCATCGGTCAGGGAGCTGCCGGATGCCACTGCGGAAAAAGGAGGGCTGTTTCGAGTTGATAAAGTCATTAATACTTGAGTGGATCTCCTCGACAGAAGTGAAGTACGTATCCCTCAGGTGATGTTGCAGGGAACGAAAGAGGTGATAATCCGACGGGATGAAGTCTGGAGAATACGCCGGGTGGGACAAAATCTCTCATCCCAGGTCGGTGATTGTGTTTAAAGTCGTTTTCGCGGTGTGAGGACGCGCGTTATCCTGAAGCAACAGGACCGACCTACTGCCCTTGTCGGTGTATGGCCTTTTCGCCTTCATTGCGTCACTCACACGAATGAGTTGCTGACAATAACGCTCAGCATTTACCGTTTCACCAGGTTTGTGCAACTCATAGTGTACGATACTGCGCTGATCCCACCATATGCACAGCAACAACTTCCTGGCATGGATATTCGGTTTGGCGGTACTGGTGGTAGGCTGACCTGAATAAACCCACGATTTGCGCCGCTTAGGATTATCGTAGAGGATCTACTTCTCATCATAGGTCAAAATCTAGTGGAGGAAATCCTTCTTGAATCTGGAGAGCAAGGACACAGCAACATCGTAGCGCCTAGACTTGTTCGCAGCTGTGTGTTAGTGGGGCACCCAACGGCCCTCCTTGTGAATCCGTCCAAGTTTGTGCAGGTGCTTTGCAATGGCTTGCCGTGTTACTCCGAGTTCCTGGGCGAGCTCTGACTGTGTGCGACCGGGATCCGCATCCAACAGTTGTTCCAGTTCCTAATCCTGGACTTTCTGTGGATGTCGCGGATGTTCTGCATCACGGAGATCGAAATTTCCCTGCTTAAACCGATGGAACCACTTCTTACAAATACTGTAGGACACGGCAGCCTCACCCAAAGCAGCACAGATCATTTGCTGGGCACTTTTTCAGCTGAAACGCGAACAGGAGGCAGCAGTGCCTCAAATGTTGCTTCTCGAACGACATTGCTTTTACCGTCAACTGTAGTCCCTTCTGTCAATACAGCTGTGAGCGGTTAGGGTTGCCTGGAAAGCTGTTGGATGGCACTGCAATCAGCCATTATCGCACACAGCGATTTGCATTTGCCGATGTTCTATGATCGCTTGCGGTTAGGGGCCGAGAATTAAGTTGCTCACTTAACAACAGCGATCGAACATCTCCACACATCCACCCACCCACCCACACACACACACACCTACACTGAAAAAGTGCTGTATCGTCCATTTTTATCTATCGTTCTCTTCACATTCATACGTCACTCACTCTGACCTCAATTGTGTTGCCAACCTCATTCTTGTGAGCGAGAAGATATCACGTTAAGTTTGGAAAGTGTAAAGGAGAACAAACTCAAATTTTCATAGGAAAAGGAACTAAAAATGAAAGTTATTTTAGAATATACGTCACAAAAACATCTTGATCGAGGCAAAATCCCTGAAATGCCGATGTGCTGGACATATTACTGGAAGAACTGACCACCGTTGGTCAACTGAAATACTAGACAGGATTCCAAGGGATTGGAGAAGACCCAGAAGATGACAATGTGGAAGATTTGTGAATGAATTTTGAAAGCGCGTCGAAGAGAATCGAGGCGACGTTTATCTAGTGGACTGATAACGGATGCCGATGACGATTTCATCATTTAATTGAATTGTTACCTTTAACAGCAGATTTCTAGAATGTTCTTGTAAAACCACATGTCGGAAAACTCCATTTTTAAAGCAAAACTATACTGCTAAAGAAGTACATTGTAGCCTAATAAAAAATTGCCAATCATCTGGCACGGAAAGGACTTCATGTTACTGAAGAACGACTGAAAATTAAGGGCTGACTTTTGCGCGAACGGGTGGATAATTATTAGTCATTAGGAACTGCGTTCATTTTGCTTTTTGCTCTCAAGAATTTTTCTCCCTGCCGTTTTTTTGTTCTTTCTTTCTCTCTGCTCACTGCTCTTCTCTCCTCTTAGCGAAAGGGAGGAAACCACAGAGTAACAGGAGGCGAAACCACACACTTTCTAACAAGCGACTCAAGTATGTGCGAAAAACAGCCCCCTTCGCGAGAAACAAGTGGATTTGATATCTTTATAGATTAACTCGTTAAGAAAAGGGGGAAGCTACTTAATTTTCCCACTGAAGACAGGGCTTTTATCTAGGTGTGTTGGGTATGCATTGCGTATAACTTTGACCACTCATCACGTCGATCTCTGAAATTTTACTTCTGCGTTTTCTCTTTTTCAAATAACTCAGTAGGCTACAACCAGAGGATTACATGCGGGAAGCGACCGTGCGCCAATCGACCCTGTGGAAAATCGTGCGGAAATGGGTTTCTGCAAAGTCATAGATGCAAGTAATAAGCCCACCAAAAAAATTTTAAAATATATATATATATATATGTCATAACCTCCACAGAGTTGTATGACCAAGCTTTAGTTAACATTTTAGCATGCATCCATAACTTTCCTGGCCCAACCCATGCTCTTCATCTATTACTAATAAACAGAAAGAAGATGACCATAGAAAACTCAAGTTGTAATAGTGACATAATGAATCAGAAATAATGTTCAGCAATAACACATTGCCAAGTTACCTAGTCGCCTAAGAGAGAATTTAAACCTGAATAGCAATACTAAAGTACTACAAATTCTTAAACATTGCAATAAAAAAAGGAAATATTAATTAATTACTTACATCAAGTTTTTTATACTAAATACAAGTTTTTAATATCATTTTACATATTATATATATGTATATATATATCGTTGTCAAATTATTTACACCTAATTAATTAAGTACTTACATCTTCTGAATTTTGATGCTTTCGGGCATTTTTTTAAGTACTTACATCTTCTGAATTTTGATAGCTTAATGCTTTCAGGTATTTTTTAAGGTCTTTAGAGCTTCCAAATTCCGCCATGATATTATGAATGCGTTCTTCTACTTGTATACACATTTTTTTTCTTCCTTTTTGGACCAAGTTCTTCTAATTCTTTTAATTGTTGTTTGTGCATCACACGTCAAATTTGGAAATTTAAAGACCTTAAAAAATGCCTGAAAGAATTATGCTATCTTACAAAGTTGGACTAAGGACAAAAGCTACAAAATTCAGAAGATGAAAGCCTTTTGGAAGTTGGCTAGAGGATGCCTATTAACTACAATAAGGAACCTTAGTGCCATGGATAAGAAGGTCCTATTAAAAATACAAAATTAAATAATATAGACAAAATCACAAAAAAAGCTGAAAAATCTGTTTATAAAAGAAAATAAAAATAAATATAAAGGAAAACTAGTTATTCGCTCACTAGAATAGCTATACTAAAAATAGTAAAACTAACATTGAAATTAATAGGATTCTGAATAGTCTACAGAAGCTCACTAAGGTGATTAAATACATGCAAATACTATTAAATACACTACTTGTGTATTTCATAATATTTCTCATGTATTCTGGAGAGTTAATTCTGCTCTTTCTGATCATACAGGTCCACAATCTTAATTATATATTTTTTTCTCTAGTTAAAATCTCCGCCAGTAGAATTTTTCAGTGTGTGGAGGCCTTCAGCCCCACCCACACTGCCCCTTAGCGACTAGGGAGTGGCAGGGGGTTTGGAAGTTTGGGTTAAAAGGTCGGCCATGTTTCCTCAAGAATGGAGGAAGTTCAGTTGCATAAGAGGTAAGCTCTCTTCATTGTCTTTGGGTTTTGGGATTTCCAAGTTCAATGATTGAACTTCTTGTACTTTTTTCTTTTTTTGCTTTCAGCTTTAAGGCACTGGCAAGTCTATTAACTTTTTTGCGGATTTTAACTCTTTCTTTTCTGGGTAACTTTGCGCGTTTTTTAGGGAACTAAGGTCAAAACAGCCGGCCGTTTCATTGTTCTTGTAATTTGCGCTGTGTTTTCAATGTAGTTAAGTTCTTAATAACTACTTAATTATGCACTTAAAGCACTTCTGAAATACTTTGTACATATTGCAACTAATTGTTCATGTCATATAACCTTCACAATGCGTTTCTTTAATTAATTATTGTCTTTATAATATTCTCGTTTTTGTGTTGTCAGAAGTTGTGGAGTAGGGGTTTTTATAATCCAGTTTTCTTTCAAGAATCTGTGTTTTAAAAAAATTAATATCTCCTTTTTTATTGCAATGTTAAGAATTTGTAATACTTTTGTATTGCTATTCAGGTTTAAATACTCTCTCAGGCGAACTTGGTAATTTGTTATTGCTGAACATTATTTCTGATTTATTATGTCACTCTTACAACTTGAGTTTTCTATAATCTTCTTCTTTCTGTTTAATAGTAACAGATGAAGAGCATGGGTCGGGCCAGGAAAGTTATGGATGCTAGCTAAATTGTTAACTAAAGCTTGGTCATGCAACTCTGCGGAGGTCATGACATTTATATATATTCTTTAAAATATATATTTAAAAAAATTTTTTTTTGGTGGGCTTATTACTTGCATCTATGACTTTGCAGAAACCCATTTCCAAATAGGTCTTTGTGGAAGTGAGAAAATGCAGAGTTTTTGCTGGTCCTTGATAAAGCCAAGGCTCAGTATTCTCGACACTTTCTACATTCAGTTGTTTTATTTTTCTCTTTTTACTCACACCGGTCAATACATAACCTTTTCTATGTTGTACTCGGTGTGAGTCAAAATTTTTTTTGCTTGAGTCTCTTAATAGAATGTGAATTCTGAATTTTCATAACTGCTGCGTTGCGCGTTTTGATCTTCAGGTTATTTTGCATCTTTCGTTTTAAATTCTAAAGTTTTTCTTATGTTTTCGGCTTCGCTCTTTAGTATGTATATATATATATATATAAGTAAACGATTCGATTAGCAGGATCGCTTCGTCCTCGGTAAAATATAACAGGGTCGCTTCGCGCTCGATTTCCAGAGGGTCGCTTTGCGCACGACACCAACCAGAAGATAAGCAAGTGGTTTCTCTTATTATCAGAGGCTGTGACGTATGCATGAAATCGACATCGAAGCAGCGATAAGCCTCCCGGCATCGTTCAATTGGGAGAACAGCCGCTCCGGAGTAGGAAGACGGGGTTCTAATACCACTGTCGACAAAAGAAAGGTTCTGTTGGCGCCAGAAGGCATAAAGGTATATCCTGGTCATGAGGATTGAAAAAAATGTGACGGTTCTTCCGCACAACGTACGTAAATAATACACACTGAGTGGCCAAATTATTATGACCACCTGGTTAGTACGTTTTTGGGCCACCTTTTTCCCTTAATACTGCTTGAATTCGTCTTGGTATTAAATGTCGGTAAGTGGCATGAGGTGTATTAGCCCAAATGCGATGAATTGCACCCTCCAGCTCTTGAAGGTTTGATGCTATCGAATCCAGCAGTCTGATGTCCCCCTTTCGACTTGATCCAGCAAATCCTCCATTGGAATGAGATTCGCTGGTTGAGGAGGCCAATGTAGCAGGGAAAAGTCTCCGTGATGCTCCTCAAACCATTAGCGTACAATATAAGCACTATGACATGGAGCATTGTCCTTCTGGAAGTATCCATCTCCATTGGAACAAACCATCAACATAACAGGGTAGACTTGGTCGGCAAAGATATTTAAATACTTTTGGACGGTCAGACGTTGCTCCACACGAATCAAAGGGTCCAAACACTCCCACGAAAACATGCATCAGACCATAATGTTGCCTCTGCCAGCTTGAAGAGTAGTGACGATGCAGGATGCTGGGTCCATGCTTTCTTGCTGCTGTCTCCATATTTTCACCCTCCCATCCGCACGGTGTAGTTTAAAACGTAAATGGTCGGACTCCATTACTCTTTTCCACTCATTTACTGTCTAATTCTTGTCTTTCTGAGCGACCTGGAGGCGTTTCTTCTTCTTCGCTGCAGGTAGCAGTGGCTTACGGACAGGCCGTCTGCTTCTACCAGGTGCACCACATAAAAGAGGCCCCGTGGCCAGACGTTGTTAGGCGAGTTAAAGTTGTTTGGCGGGTTTCCAGTCAAAACCGCTTTGTTCCACTTTTAACCGGTTTCTGCGTGTACAGCTGCAAAAGAATTCTCCAGAGTGGTTAGTCACAGCCAGAGCAGTGTAGGCACGCGGTCATAAGTGTAAGTGAAGAGAGAACAAAGGCAACGAAAATGGTTTTATGTACGGAACAGCGGATTTTTATTGTAGAACAGTATTTCGGAAATAAATCATACAAGGTTTTAAATAACTTCTTTACAGAAAAATTTCCACATTGGGCAGCACCGGCGAAATCAGTGGTACAAAAGTTAGGTTGGAAATTTCGTGAAACCGGCACGGTGTGCAACAGGAAAAGAAACAAACCCAAGACAATTCGTACTGAAGACAGTATCAAGGATGTGTGCCCAATGATGTTACAAAGCCCTCGGAAGTCCATCCGCTGATTATCGTCTGCAACGGGGATATCTGCCACGTCATGCCGACGCATACTTAAGGTGGATTTGCATTTTCAGCAGTACAAAGTTATGGCGCTCCAAGAACTTAAAACTCCTGATTATGCAAAACGGATGCAATATTGTCAGTGGTTTCAGGAGACCATTGTCTGCGGTGAAATGGACCAAACACTTTATTACATGACAGATGAAGCATGGTTTCATCTGTCCGGGTATGTCAATGCGCAAAACAGCAGGATTTATGACCGACACGAATCCCAGACGGACAATGAAGACTCCTCTGTACGACCAAAAGATAGGCGTTTGGTGTGCTGTGTCTGCGAAGAGGACAGTCGGCTCATTCTTTTTCACTGACACCATCAACTCGGAGCGCTATGTTCAGCAACTGTTCAACCCATTTGTTGCCGCATTTACAGAAGAAGACCGAACATAGGCTTTCTTTCAGCAGGATGGTGCAACGGCGCATACTGCGCGGAACAGTCTTCGTGCTGTGCATGAAGTGTTTGGGTAGGACATAACTGTATCGAAGGGACTATGGCCACCCAGATCACCCGATCTCTTCCCCTGTGACTTTTACCTGTGAGGAGCATTGAAAGGGAAATTGTACGCAACTAATCCGCACACCCTTGATAAGTCAAAAGTGAACATTACGGATGCCATAGCCCAGATTACTGCCGATGAGTTGTGGCGCGTTACGAACAACATATTCCGTCGTGTGCAGCTATGTCTTGATGTCGGAGTCTGTCGGAGACAAGTTCGGGTAATAGGTAGGATGAGGCAGTGCTTCATAGCCCAATGCACTTAGTGTCAGCATCGTTCGTTGTGCGACATGAGGGTGTGTTGGAGCAGAAGAACACCTTGTCTGTTGTTTCTGCAGCAATTTCCAGTGCATACGTTAACGTAATTCAGCACAATAACGTTCTGCAGTGATGGTTATTATCGTAATTCAGCACAATAACCTTCTCCAGCCGGCTGTTTCTGCAGCAATTTCCGGTGCATACGTTATCGTAATTCAGCACAATAACTTTGCGCAGTGATAGTTTGGCCTCTTGCCAAGAAACTCTGATGAATTATCCCGGCTGTGGACCACCAGACAAGGAGCATCATCTTCTTGGTGCATAGGGGTGGCTCAGGATGCCATCCAGCAGGCTGTGCCTTGCTTATCCATTGTGCAGATCGTTTTCGATTAACATAAAGGACCCACTCCTCGTTGCTGGTGACGATTCGATGCAGTAGAGGTTCCTGTTCGTTCTTAACAAGCAGCAACGGTCAGACTTTGAAACGCCTAGTCTTGTTGTCAGTTGTCAACTCCGCTTCAACAACACGTAACAGAACATCGTCAGAAACAGCAACAGATCGGTGACCACGTGCTTCGTTTGCTAGGTCCGTATCTTCGCTTCGAAATTTGCAGCTAACTCTGTGTTGAGAGGCCATCGGATTTGGTCTCTGATTCAGATTATCTGTAATCTGCCGAAGTGTTGCCCGTCTATTGGACCGAACAAGTCTGCCTACTCTCAGCCCGGCTTGAGAGGTTGAGGGGCCATGGGACTTGGTATCTGATTCAGATTAGCTGTAATCTGCCGAAGTGTTGCACGCCTATTGGACCGAACAAGTCTGCCTACTCTCCGCCCGGCTTGAGAGGTTGAGGGGCCATGGGACTTGGTATCTGATTCAGATTATCTGTAATCTGCCGAAGTGTTGCACGCCTATTGGACCGAACAAGTCAGCCTACTCTCCGCCCGGCTTGAGAGGTTGAGAGGCCATGGGACTTGGTTTCTCATTCAGATTATCTGTAATCTGCCGAAGTGTTGCACGCCTATTGGACCGAACAAGTCAGCCTACTCTCCGCCCGGCTTGAGAGGTTGAGAGGCCATGGGACTTGGTTTCTCATTCAGATTATCTGTAATCTGCCGAAGTGTTGCCCGTCTATTGGACCGAACAAGTCAGCCTACTCTCCGCCCCGCTTAAGAGGTTGAGAGGCCATCGGACTTGGTTTCTGATTCAGATTATCTGTAATCTGCCGAAGACCGAACAAGTCTGCCTACTCTCCGCCCGGCTTGAGAGGTTGAGAGGCCATCGGACTTGGTTTCTGATTCAGATTATCTGTAATCTGCCGAAGTGTTGCCCGTCTATTGGACCGAACAAGTCTGCCTACTCTCCGCCCGGCTTGAGAGCTTGAGAGGCCATCGGACTTGGTATCGCTTCAGATTATCTGTAATCTGCCGAAGTGTTGCCCGTCTATTGGACCGAACAAGTCTGCCTACTCTCCGCCCGGCTTGAGAGGTTGAGAGGCCATCGGACTTGGTCTCTGATTCAGATTATCTGTAATCTGCCGAAGACCCAACAAGTCTGCCTACTCTCCGCCCGGCTTGAGAGGTTGAGAGGCCATCGGACTCGGTCTCTGATTCAGATCATCTGTAATCTGCCGAAGTGTTGCCCATCTATTGGACCGAACAAGTCTGCCTACTCTCCGCCCGGCTTGAGAGGTTGAGAGGCCATCGGACTTGGTCTCTGATTCAGATTATCTGTAATCTGCCGAAGACCCAACAAGTCTGCCTACTCTCCGCCCGGCTTGAGAGGTTGAGAGGCCATCGGACTCGGTCTCTGATTCAGATCATCTGTAATCTGCCGAAGTGTTGCCCATCTATTGGACCGAACAAGTCTGCCTACTCTCCGCCCGGCTTGAGAGGTTGAGAGGCCATCGGACTTGGTCTCTGATTCAGATTATCTGTAATCTGCCGAAGACCCAACAAGTCTGCCTACTCTCCGCCCGGCTTGAGAGGTTGAGAGGCCATCGGACTCGGTCTCTGATTCAGATCATCTGTAATCTGCCGAAGTGTTGCCCATCTATTGGACCGAACAAGTCTGCCTACTCTCCGCCCGGCTTGAGAGGTTGAGAGGCCATCAGACTTGGTCTCTGATTCAGATTATCTGTAATCTGCCGAAGACCCAACAAGTCTGCCTACTCTCCGCCCGGCTTGAGAGGTTGAGAGGCCATCGGACTCGGTCTCTGATTCAGATCATCTGTAATCTGCCGAAGTGTTGCCCATCTATTGGACCGAACAAGTCTGCCTACTCTCCGCCCGGCTTGAGAGGTTGAGAGGCCATCGGACTTGGTCTCTGATTCAGATTATCTGTAATCTGCCGAAGACCCAACAAGTCTGCCTACTCTCCGCCCGGCTTGAGAGGTTGAGAGGCCATCGGACTCGGTCTCTGATTCAGATCATCTGTAATCTGCCGAAGTGTTGCCCATCTATTGGACCGAACAAGTCTGCCTACTCTCCGCCCGGCTTGAGAGGTTGAGAGGCCATCGGACTTGGTCTCTGATTCAGATTATCTGTAATCTGCCGAAGACCCAACAAGTCTGCCTACTCTCCGCCCGGCTTGAGAGGTTGAGAGGCCATCGGACTTGGTCTCTGATTCAGATCATCTGTAATCTGCCGAAGTGTTGCCCATCTATTGGACCGAACAAGTCTGCCTACTCTCCGCCCGGCTTGAGAGGTTGAGAGGCCATCGGACTTGGTCTCTGATTCAGATTATCTGTAATCTGCCGAAGACCCAACAAGTCTGCCTACTCTCCGCCCGGCTTGAGAGGTTGAGAGGCCATCGGACTCGGTCTCTGATTCAGATCATCTGTAATCTGCCGAAGTGTTGCCCATCTATTGGACCGAACAAGTCTGCCTACTCTCCGCCCGGCTTGAGAGGTTGAGAGGCCATCGGACTTGGTCTCTGATTCAGATTATCTGTAATCTGCCGAAGACCCAACAAGTCTGCCTACTCTCCGCCCGGCTTGAGAGGTTGAGAGGCCATCGGACTCGGTCTCTGATTCAGATCATCTGTAATCTGCCGAAGTGTTGCCCATCTATTGGACCGAACAAGTCTGCCTACTCTCCGCCCGGCTTGAGAGGTTGAGAGGCCATCGGACTTGGTCTCTGATTCAGATTATCTGTAATCTGCCGAAGACCCAACAAGTCTGCCTACTCTCCGCCCGGCTTGAGAGGTTGAGAGGCCATCGGACTCGGTCTCTGATTCAGATCATCTGTAATCTGCCGAAGTGTTGCCCATCTATTGGACCGAACAAGTCTGCCTACTCTCCGCCCGGCTTGAGAGGTTGAGAGGCCATCGGACTTGGTCTCTGATTCAGATTATCTGTAATCTGCCGAAGACCCAACAAGTCTGCCTACTCTCCGCCCGGCTTGAGAGGTTGAGAGGCCATCGGACTCGGTCTCTGATTCAGATCATCTGTAATCTGCCGAAGTGTTGCCCATCTATTGGACCGAACAAGTCTGCCTACTCTCCGCCCGGCTTGAGAGGTTGAGAGGCCATCGGACTTGGTCTCTGATTCAGATTATCTGTAATCTGCCGAAGACCCA
Organism: Macrothele yani; assembly: GCA_039090855.1. Classification (NCBI taxonomy): domain Eukaryota; kingdom Metazoa; phylum Arthropoda; class Arachnida; order Araneae; family Macrothelidae; genus Macrothele; species Macrothele yani. Next base: position 103,598,754 of record CM077018.1, on the reverse strand, counting down.
ACAAGTCTGCCTACTCTCCGCCCGGCTTGAGAGGTTGAGAGGCCATCGGACTCGGTCTCTGATTCAGATCATCTGTAATCTGCCGAAGTGTTGCCCATCTATTGGACCGAACAAGTCTGCCTACTCTCCGCCCGGCTTGAGAGGTTGAGAGGCCATCGGACTTGGTCTCTGATTCAGATTATCTGTAATCTGCCGAAGACCCAACAAGTCTGCCTACTCTCCGCCCGGCTTGAGAGGTTGAGAGGCCATCGGACTCGGTCTCTGATTCAGATCATCTGTAATCTGCCGAAGTGTTGCCCATCTATTGGACCGAACAAGTCTGCCTACTCTCCGCCCGGCTTGAGAGGTTGAGAGGCCATCGGACTCGGTCTCTGATTCAGATCATCTGTAATCTGCCGAAGTGTTGCCCATCTATTGGACCGAACAAGTCTGCCTACTCTCCGCTCAGCTCGAGCATGCAGTGGCCGTTGACCACCACATGCCTTACGGTCAGATCTGTTTCTTGGACTGGTGGTCCATTCTCTGTAAACTTTAACAACTGTTGCCCTCGAACATTTCACAAGTGCAACCGTTTTGCAAATGCTCGCAACAAAGCTTTAAGCACCCACGATCATTTCTCGTTCAAAGTCCGTCAGATCGCGTCTTTTACACAATATTTATTGCGTGCGCAATGCACTTCATTAGTCTCTGCATGCCTTCAGCGTTTCATTTTCATACCGATTCAACTATCTTGCATCAGCGGCATCTGCGGGATAGTTACTTGCCATAAAATGGTGTGGATGTCATAATAATTTGGCCACTCAGTGTACACTTCTGTAATGAAATGGCCGCCGAGCGTTGCTGTTGGTTGACCCTATACCTTCCGAGTGATTTCCTGCTCCCGTCTTTCTGAAGGTGGCTATAATATGACGTATGAGGCAAATGGACAATGAAACAGCGATGATCCTGCCGGTGTAGTTCAAGTGGAAGAACAGCAGTTACGGAATAGGAAGATGCAGGTTGGAATATCACTGTCGCCAAAAGGAAGGTTTTAAGGCTTCCTTGCCGCCCCGGTGGCGCAGTGGTCTAAGCGATGGTTTTTGATCATTCGTCCGAGATGGGTCTGGGTTCGAAACCTGGTGAGGCATGGATGTTGTTTGTCTTAAAACCCTGGTTCTCTCCCATCCCTGGAGTCAGCGGCCCTAAATTAGGGACGGGCGACTGCTTATAGCCAATTGAGTTGCTCCCGGTGGTCGTTAAACCTGCAATCAAAGAAGAAAAAAAAAAGGCTTCCTTAGTTTTCTCGAAGGGATTCGTTTTTTCTTACTTGCTTAAATTTTAATGTGTTCTTTCTCAGTGGAAGAAGAATCAGGGAAATACGAACAGATTTATTCAAATACATTGGAGCCATTCATTTTTTTTAAAGAAAGGATATTTCAAACTTTAAGTTCTTTGAGCATAAATCATCGTAGAATCTACTATAAAGAAAAATGGAAGTACACCCTGGAAGAACGAATTCCTTCGAATGCATTACGAAGAAGGAAAGATGCATTTTTATTCGTGTACAAAATTTCTTCATGTGCCAGATATGGAAAGCCCTTGACAAAATGTGCAGGAGGCATTGCTCAAGCGTTTTGAAAAAAAAAAAAAGCTTCGTGGAAAGGATCTTCTTCTGCCAAGTAAAAAAATCGAATAATACAGGAATGGATGTATTGCTTTTAAACCAAAGAAAAGGATATATCTGCAAAATGCTGCAACAATTAAGTACTGCGTACTGTATCATAAAACGGTACTGGCATTGAGCAAACGCAAAAAAAAAAAAAAAATGAATAAATAAATGAGTTGCAGATAAAAAAAAATACCTTGGAATTATGTGAACAAAAGACAAAAGCTATTGCTTAGGAAAATGGGTGAAATTTGAGGTACGAAACCCAGTTGTGAAGATACACTATCTGATCAAAAGTATTCGGGCACTTTCCCATCCACAAACTCCCTGTAATAGAAAAGGAATCAATATCTAGTTGGTCCACCTTTTGCTGTTATCACGGTGTCTTTTCACATCCGGACGTGGCACTTCCGTACAATGAAAATTTTGTGTCAGATCCGTACAAGCAAGCATTCTTCAACTGCGTCCCCCAAATCCTTTGCAAGGGGAGAGGAAGGAAAACTGATCGTGTGCTATTTCCGTTCAAAGAGTAAGGGTCATTACTTTGTTATAAACAGGGCCGGCTGGACCATAGGGGCAACCGGGGCGGTCGCCCCGGGCCCCGCGCCTTCTTCAGAGGGCCCCCGCAGTTTAGAAAACAAAATAATTTTCGGTAAAAAAAGATTAAGTACATTTGTTTTGTAACTTTTGAGGCGCAAGGCCTTCAAAAAATATTTTTTCGAAGTTTTTTGTTTGTTTCGAATCTCCTCATTTTTGAATACGTTATCAACCCTGTTCGTCGTACGGACACTGAGATATGCAGATTCGAAATGATTTTTGTAACCACCTTAATTTTTTCCGCATTCATGAAATAGCAAATTAAATTTCGACATTTTGTGGTCCCTTACTTTTATACGTGTATCCAACAATTTGTGTGGAAACCTGATACTTAAATTTAAGGAAATAAAAAGAACAATATCCAAGTTACTTTTGGACTACATATGGAGGCCACTTTTCCAACATTAAAAGAAATTTAAAAAAAAAAAAAAAAAAAAAAAAAAAAGACAACTTTCATATACACAGTGCGTCAAAGAATTTTTAAGACTGGCGCTAGATTTCAGCCTACGGTGGTGCCACCAGTGTAATCGCGAATGCGTTATCAACCGTGACCATCTGCTTGCTTTCTGCCAAAAGTACTGCGCAGTTGTTAAAGTAACTCAAACGAAACGGACGTTCATTAGAGAAGTAAAATTTTGTTCATGTTGAATTATTAAAATGGAACAAAGGGCTGTTATTAAATTTAACGCAAAACTTGTTAAAAGTGCCTCGGAAACGTACCAAATGATGAAACAAGTTTACTGTGAGTTTTGTTTAAGTAGATCAAATGTTTTCCTGTGGCACAAACGTTTTTTGGACGGAAGAGAGACGCTAGAAAATGATAAGCATACCGGAAGACCAAGTTCATCTAGGACACCCGAGATTATTGAAAAAGTGCGTGATTTCGTGGCAAACAATCGATGTGCGTCACTAAGAATGATGGAAGAGTCTTTAAGCATCAACAAAGAAACGATTCGAACCATCCTGCATGAAGACTTGAGCAAAACAAAAGTCTGTGCTAAATTTGTTCCACACACGTTAACCAATGAACAAAAATCAAGGAGAAGTGCACACTGCAGAGATATCATTTCAGCCACTGAAAATGATCCAAACTTCTTAAAATCAATTGTTACTGGTGATGAAACATGGTGTTTTCAATATGATCCTAAAACAAAGCGACAAAGTGCGGAATGGAAGTCAAAAAACTCGTCACAAGCCAAAAAAAACAAGAAAAGTTCCATCGAAAATCAAAACAATGTTCATTACATTCTTCGATAGTAAGGGTATATTATCCGCAAAGAATTGGTTCCAAGTAGACAAGCAATTACTGGTGAGTTTGATTTAAATGTTTTGAGCGTTTGATGGGCAGAATTCATTGCATTCGTCCAGAATATCAAGATGAAAACAGTTGGTGTTTGTTGCACGATAATGCACCCAGTCACACCTCACTTCTTGTTCATAGATTTTTGGCGAAAAATAACGTCCGTGTGTTGAATCAACCACCGCATTCGTCTGATTTAGCACCCTGTGACTTTTCTTTGCTCCCAAAACTTAAAATGACGTTAAAAGGGTGTTATTTTGATGATATTTCGACCATACAAACAGCTTCGACGCGTGCTTTGGAGGCAATTCCACAAAGTGAACTTGAACAGGCATTCGAATCATTATTAAATCGCTGTAACAAGTGTATTGAACCCGGAGGGACTTATTTTGAATAACAAACCAAAATAAATTATAATTTCTTGTTTCTATTTCATTTTACAGACCCAGTCTTAAAAATTCTTTGACGCACTGTGTATGAAAGCGTATAAAAGTTTAAAATGTCACTAATTTGTCAGTTACCCCACTGTGCATTAAAAATCAATCACTAGACATGTATCAGGGGAAAAAACTGTTTATACCAATTTATTTTAGAGGGATCCTTATTATATTTCCTATACAAAAATATTCGCTAAGCAGGTATCTTTTTATCATTTTGTGAATAAGCTGTTATAAGAGTCACAATGCAACCTAAACCTCTTCTCCCGTGAAAGAAAATCGTAGATTTTAACACTTTTTACTCTCTCTTTTTCTACCCTCTCTCTTTTTCTCTATCTTTCTTTTCCCCCCTTTCTCTCTCCCTCTCTCTCTTTTCTCTCTCCTTCTCTTTTTCCCTCTCTCTCTTCCCCTCTCTCTTTCTCCCTTTCTTTTCCCTCTTTTTCTATTTCACTTCCTCTCCTCCCTCTCTCTCTTTTTCCCTCTTTCTTTACCTCCCTCTCTTTTCTCCCCCTCTCTCTACCTCCCTCTCTTTTCTCCCCCTCTCTCTCTCTCTTTTCTCCTTCTCTCTCTCTTTGAACTTTCAGTCCGTATTATGGTCTTTGTTCTTAAGTTTAAAGCAAATACTTCTTTGAGATGATCATTTTGTCTTTACGGTAGTGTTCGTGTGTCTTCGTCACGAACGATAATTTTCAGAAACGACTTTATCAAAATATGAGATTTATTTTTGTGCCCACAATGAAATTTTGCTCTGGGCCCCGCAATGAAATTTCGCCCAGGGCCCCGCAAGAGCTCCATCCGGCCCTGGTTACAAAGGTTGGTCAATAAGTAACGCACAATCGCCTGTAACTCCCCAGTTTTCAAAGGTTGAACCATGAAAGTTATTGTGTAGCAACTTTGTACCTTTGGCTTTAGAGATGCCACTCAGTGTAGGATTCATTGGCTTCACTACATTGCAGCCAACGTTGTTTCCATGACAAGAACGCACGTTGGTAAAACTCCGGAGGTTGGTCCTCACACCACGTCCTCCCACAAGCAATGAGTTCTGCTTCACTTTGAAATGCTTTCCCACGTAGATGTGCTTTCAGACGACCAAACAGATAAAAATATGTTGGTTCCAAGTCTGGGCTGTACGGTGGTTGTGGTACCAGCGTCCAGACCAGTCGAGTCACTTTCTGCACTGTCATCTGTGCAGTGTGAGATCTCGCGTTATCGTGATGCAGTTTGATGTCCTCGTTTTGCAAGTGTGGTCTCTTAGTTCTGAAGGCACGTCTAAGCTTCTCCAAGAATGAACGATAACGCTCTTTGGTGATGGTGGTCCCACTTTCCAGGAAGTCGATAAAGATGACGCCCTGGCGATCCCACATGTTCGACTCCATTGACTGACGTTTGCTCTGTCGTCTTAATGAAACAGCCATGTTTCATCACCTGTTAGAACACTACGAACACATTGTGGAAAGTCACCAGCGAAATGTTCAAGCAGATCGTCACATACCTCTTTCCGAATTCTCTTCATGTCTTTTGTGAGGAGCCAACGAGCACAGATTTTCCGGTATCCTAAGCATTTTACCTTTGTTAAAACACTTCCCTTTGACATACCAAGGCGGTCCATAAGTTGGGAAGTGGGGATGCATCTGTTATCCTTTATCAGCTTCTCAATGGCTTCCTCAGTTGCAGTGGTTGTCACTGTGGTCGGTCTGCCGCATCGTGGTTTATCCTGAATGCTAAAATCATCTCTCTGGAACCTCTGCAACCATCGCTGCACATCACTGCGATCCATTGTTGTCTCACCATACACTAGCAGCAATTGTCTCTGGATCGATGTGGCTGAGCAATCCCCAGATTTGTAGAGAAACTCTGTTACCGACCGTTGACGTAGTAGGGTGTCCATTTCGCCATCCATTACGCTTCACCTGCAGAGAGAAGAAACAAATGTTAATGATCATTTGGAAGCTAATAGGATGAAGGTTCCACCCACCAACTTTCATGATTCAACCTTTGAAAACTGGGGAGTTACAGGCGATTGTGCGTTACTTATTGACCGACCTTTGCAGTTTGTTCTTTTAAAATTCCGTCGCACAATGCTCTTGTTGCACCAGGAGATTTTATTCAGACGAAATGGACTTTATAGTGTTGTCTGAAACTTCAAAAGGCAAGCCTTGTGCTTTCTTCAATGATTTTCGATACGTCAACATCGTAAAAACGCCTATACACCACAGGTTCCCAATCTGTGCGTCGCGACGCCCCACGGTGTCGCCGGTCTTGGGCCGGGGTGTCGCGTCTACAAGGAAGAAACTAAAACTTGTAATTTATAGTGAAATGCAACATGCAGATTGTCAAAACGTGTACATATTTTAAAGAATGAATTGTAAGAAAGAATGTTAAAGGAAAAGAGAAAATACATAATTTTTCTCGTGAAAGCTCTCCCTTGATTTGAGTTGCGGATTGTAATGCTCTTTGAGAACTTGGCGTGACGTCGTGCGGATCTCGTTCTCCCTGCAGTCTGAAAATGGACTGAGCCAGGCAAGGTCAAGCGATAACGTTCTGCCGTCGCATTGTTGGGAGCTTAGTATACTACGCAGTCTTCATTCGATACATATGTAGCGTGTATAAACATTCGTTAGAACTGAGCTGCTGTGTTTTAATAACTGTGAACGTAGTTGTGTGTGTGTCTGTGTGTTGGTTTATGATAATGCAGAAGTTTTTAAATAAGCAAGTTTGTAAACTCATACAATGCATTGATTACACTAATATGCAAGGTTTTGTTGTTTTGAAATGAATAGGTGTATCCGAATGGATTTCTTGCGCAGATTCCGAAAATGACCTTCAAAATTCCGTAACACGTCAAGTTTTTTCACAAATGACGGAAATATGAAAATTAAAAAAAAACGTTATTTTTTAATGACATTGTTTATGGCAACGTTTGTAACGTGTGAAAATGTTCTCTGGAGGGGCGGAATGATTGTTTAAGGAATAGATAAACATAAATGTATAGCTGATAATGGAAATGCAACTGTTTTATCTGTAAGACGTCACGAATTGCGCCACTCACAAAGGCGGAACATGAGAGAATGTTATATTGGCACGGCAGTATGACTCATACCTCACGCCACTGCTCCCTTCTTTCTATTGGTCACATGTGGCGCCATTCGGGGCAGATCGTGTTACACTAGTCAGTGCAAAGAAGGTACTGTTCCCGTTCGGTTGTTTCTTTGTGGCGTGTGCAATGGCTTCACGTGGTTATGTAAATCATCCAGACATATTTTGCTACATATGTGGCTGTTATACGACAGGAAAAAAACAGAGGCAAAATATTACGCCTTTCGTGAAAAATGCTTATTTTCAATACCTCAGAATTAAACTAGCAGATCAGGACAAAGTTTGGTCTCCTCACAATGTGTGCCGTGCATGTGTGGAGGGGTTGAGGAACTGGAAAAGTGGAAAAAGGGCATCAATGCCGTTCGGTGTACCCATGGTGTGGCGTGAGCCAAAAATCACAGTGACGACTGCTACTTCTGCACAGAGAATATCGTGGGCAATACCAGAACCAGTAAGCGTAACATTGTGTATCCCAATATCCCATCTGCCATAAGACCAGTGCCCCATAGTGAATCCATCCCTGTGTCATCCCCGTCCATTATCAAGCCCCCAACATACACCGACTCAGACGGTGATACAAGTGATGAGATGTACCCACCGGACAGCATGGTGGATGAAACCCCAGTGCCATTTACCCAGCATGAACTGAATGATTTGGTTCGTGATCTGAATTTACCTAAAGACGCAGCAGAGCTTTTAGGATCACGACTTCAGGAAAAGAATTTACTATGTCCTAATAAGAGATTCTCCTGGTACAGACACCGAGAAGCAGAACTGGTTCTGTTGTTTGCTGAGGAAGGCGGTTTGGTATATTGTCGAGACATTCCGGCAGTCATGAAATACTTCAACATTAATTACAATTCAGGACAGTGGAGGTTGTTCATAGATGCCAGCAAATCCAGTTTAAAAGGTGTTTTATTACACAACACTAACATCCATCCATCCATTCCAGTAGCACATTCTGTGACTTTGAAAGAGGCATACGAGAACCTTAAATTACTGCTGGAAAGTGTGCAGTACAAGTTTCACGAATGGTCTTTGTGCGGGGATTTCAAGGTGATTGGAATATTGTTCGACCAACAAGCAGGCTACACCAAATTTCCTTGCTTTTTGTGTGAATGGGACTCCAGAGCAAGGACGGAACATTGGGTTCGGCAGCAGTGGCCAGTCAGAAGTACATTCACACCTGGCGAAAAAAACATTGTTACACTTCCACTGGTTGATCCCTCGAAAATACTGTTGCCACCTTTACACATCAAACTTGGCTTAATGAAGCAATTCGTGACAGCTTTAAGCAGGGACAGTAAATGCTTTCAGTATCTTGATGGTAAGTTTCCATCAATCACGTCTGAAAAAATTAAAGCTGGCATTTTCATAGGCCCTCAAATACGAAAATTAATGGCAGACAACATATTCGAGGAAACCATGATTGAGTGCGAATTGCTAGCATGGACTGCATTCAGAAATGTGGTACACAACTTTTTGGGGAACACGAAGGCTTCAAATTACACCACTTTAGTCGAGGACATGCTGGAATCCTATGAACTGCTTGGTTGCAACATGAGCGTCAAAGTTCACTTTCTTCATGCTCATCTAAATTACTTTCCTTACAATCTTGGTGATTTTTCGGAAGAACATGGCGAGCGCTTCCATCAGGATATTAGAGTGATGGAAAAGAGATACCAAGGAAAGTGGACTGTACATATTGGTGGCCGACTATTGTTGGGTGTTGAACAGAGACTGTACGGACGCACACCGAAGACAATCCAAAAAGAGGAAGTTTGAAGGGGAGCCCAGTGGCGAATGTTAGGTATGTTTGCTTTTGAATATGCATTTATGTTTATCTATTCCTTAAACAATCATTCCGCGCCTCCAGAGAACATTTCCACACGTTACAAACGTTGCCATATAGCAATGTCATTAAAAAATAACGGTTTTTTTAAATTTTCACATTTCCGTCATTTGTGAAAAAACCTGACGTGATACGGAATTTTGAAGGTCATTTGCGGAATCTGCGCAAAAAAACCATTCAGTTACACCTATACATTTGAAAACAACAGGAAAAGGTTGAAAAATTGTAGATCAGTGTTATTATACGCTTTCCAACATACCAGAAATAATTACTCAAGTTATTACTTAAGTTATGAGGATAATGGTTGTGGAATAAACCTCGCTCCTGAGCCCTGACCTTGGATCCCATTTCGATTATATTCAACAGAACCGGTTCAGTATATCTCCGGAACAATATGATAAAGTTTTGTTGCAATCGAAGCATTTTTGCGTAAGCTATGACGCATAACGGCAATGGAATGGATCCCGTTCCTATGTCCTGACCTTTGACCACATTTCGCCCCTTTTCAATAGGGTTTGTTCCCAGGTTGTCCCTTACCACATACTAAAATTTCATCGAAATCGAACCATTTTTATTCAAGTTATGACGCATAAAGGCAATGGAATGGATCCCGATCCTTTGTCCTGACCTTTGAACCCATTTCGCCCATTTTCAAAAGATTTATCCCCTGATGGTTCCCTACCACATACTAAAATTTCATCGAAATCGAACTATTTTTACGCAAGTTAAGATGCATAAGAACAATGGAAGGGATTCCGCTCCTATGTCCTGACCTTTGACCCCATTTCGCCCATTTCCGATATGGTTCGTTCCCAGGGTGTTCCCCTACGACATACTGAAATTTCATCGAAATCGAAAATTTGTACTCAAGTTATCGTGCGGACGGACAGACAGACAGACAGACGGACAAAGCTGGAGCATATACGCTTCTTCAACCTACGGTTGGAAAGCGTTAAAAACGTAGTGTACAAATTCCAAGTAGTTCTAAACAGGCGAGAAAGAACATATCCAGAAATTATCATGACACATACTTAGATTTCTTTAAAAAAAATACCACAAACTCAAATTTGGGCATTTTTTTTTTAATTTTGGGTACAGGGGCGTTGCACGGAAAATGTGACATGTGAAGGGCGGAGCGGTCTCAAAAAGTTTGGGAACCCCTGGCTTATATCAACGTGGTGAGCAGGACATGCATAAAAGAAACAGCAGAAAACTGCAGGGGCTCAATGAAGGCAATCGACCAGACTGTTCTAAATGTTACAGATCATACACGCAAACCAGATGTAGCCAGAACCGAAGATCAGGTACGCCTAATGTTGGTAAATATACTATGTTTGAGCCAAAATTGATCAAGTCCCGTAGGGGTTAGTACTATTTTAAATAATCCGGATTATTTCGTAGAAAAATAAGTATTTTCGAATTGAAATAGAACCTATGTTTTAAACTCACATAAAGGGAGCAAGGTCAAACAGGATTTACAGGCATCTTCTAGGGGTACGAGATAGTTAAATCCCTTTTTGTACGCATCTGACACAAAAACGGTAGGGCTGTAGGAGATCTAAAATACTATGCATAATTAATATTACATTTGTACGGAAGTACCATGTCAGGATCTGCCAGTAAACCCTCCCTGTGGCGTACTTGAAAATCTCGCTCCACCCCCCCCCCCCACCCCCACCCTCCCCGCAAAAAATATCTTCGAGGCCCTTTTGCGAAAATCTATTTGCTTTCATTTACAGGAATTTTTAAATTCCATGTTATTAATTAGGTTGTACAGGTGTTTGAATAATTCAAATTCCTTGGAGCCTAAGAGTATTTTTTCGTAAGATCAAAATTGTTATATTATATTGCGTGCAACACAAATGTACACGTTGTAATTAAAATGATTGCCCTAGTTTTATACCAATGCAAAGTATTACAAAACACTTACGGCCCGCCCCGGTGGCGCAGTGGTCTAAGGCGTTGGCCTCTGATCATTCGTCCGAAAGGGGTCCGGGTTCGAATCTCGGTCAGGCATGGATGTTGTGTTTGTCTTACGGCACTGGCTCTCTCCCTTCCCTGGAACCAGTGACCCTAAATTAGGGACGGGCGACTGCTTATAGCCCATTGAGTTCTTCACGGTGGTCGTTAAATCTCCAATTTAAAAAAAAAAAAAAAACACTTATGCCAAAGTTAATCATATCATGAAAATTCTATTCATTTAGAGAACTAAGGCCATCCACTTTGAAATACCTCACGATCACACACATACGGAAAAAACACGTAACGGCCGTGTTCCTGTGCCTAGTGACCTTTCGATTTATACAAAAACACAGAACATAAATACGCAAATAAAAAAGTTAGCAATTATGAATTGTGGCACACAAAAGAGTAAAATTACTTAAGTTATTTATTCTTAAACATAAAAAAAAATATTCAATAAAATGTCACAATGTTTTGCACATAGTAAGTCTTATCTTTCGACTGTGTTATTAAAAAACAAGTTAGTAAAATAATGCAAGCATTGATTATGATAGGCTTTCCAACATACCAGAAATCATTACTCAAGTTATGAGGATAATGGCTGTGGAATAATTATTATCGGTCCTGTGCCCTGACCTTTGATCCCATTTCGATTATATTCAACAGAACCGGTTCAGTATACCTCCGAAATAACATGATAAAGTTTTGTCGCAATTGAAGCATTTTTACGTAAGTTATGATGCAAAAGGGCTATGGAATGGATCCCGGTTCTATGTCCCAACCTTTGACCCCATTTCGCACATTTTCAATAGGATTCGTCTCCAGACAGGCCCTTACAACATACTAATATTTCATCCAAATCGAAGCATTTTAACGTAAGTTATGACGCATAAAGGCGATGGAAGTGATTCCTCTCCTATGTCCTGACCTTTGACCCCATTTCGCCCATTTTCAATAGGGTTTGTTCCCAGGCAGTCCCCTACCACATACTAAAATTTCATCGAAATAGAACCTTTTTTACGTTAGTTATGACGCACAAAAGCAGTGGAGTGAATCTCGCTCCTATGTCCTGACCTTTGACTCCGTTTCGTTCACTTTCATTAGGGTTCCATCCCAGGTGTTCCCCTACCACATACTAAAATTTCATCGAAATCGAACAATTTTTACGCGAGTTATCGTGAAGACGGACATACGCACACAACGCGTGACGTAATGAGGCAGATGGGAATCGCGACCATCTGCTCGAAAGAGTGTGACGTCATAAAACTTTAATAGGATCCACACACAACGCGTGACGTAATGAGACAGATGGCGTGACCGCGCGCCAACATTTTCAAACGTGAGATTGTGACGTCATAATATTTCTAAGCATGGATAACATTAATGGGACGACGCCATGACACTAAAAACGTTATAATTCGGGGTGGTTATTTAACCCAATAAACGAATTTTCCTAAAGTCGAGATCAAGCTAAATCGATTTCTAGTACCAGAAGACGGTAGGTTAACGACTTTCATCAAAATCCTTAGAGCCGTTTTCAAAATAAAATTTACATACATACAAGAAGTGCTCCTTTGATAGTATGGGATAAGGGCGATAGAATGGATCCCGATCCTATGTACTGACCTTTGATCCCATTTCGTCCATTTTCAATAGGGTTCGTCCCCAGTGGTCCCCTACGACATACTACAATTTCATCGAAATCGAACCATATTTACGCAAGTTATGACGCATAAGGGCAATGGAATGCATCCCGCTCCTATGTCCTGACCTTTAACCCAACTTCACCCATTTTGAATAGGGTTCCTTTCCAGGTGGTCCCCTACCACATGTAAAAATTTCATCGCCATCGAACTATATTTACGCAAGTTATGACGCATAAGGGCAATGGAATGGATCACGCTCTTATGTGGTGACCTTTGACCCCATTTCATCCATGTTCAATAGGGTTCGTCCCCAGGTGGTCCCCTACCACATACTAAAATTACATTGAAATCGAAATATTTTTACGCGAGTTATCGTGCCGACAGACAGACGGACGGACAAAGCTGGAGCATGTACGCATCTTCAGCCTACGGTTGGAAAGCGTAAATGACATAGGTCTCTGTTTTTTCGTTCCCGCGAAGAACACCTTTTAGTTCATTACATTCTGAAGTATAGGTAGTTATGTGCAAACAAATGTAATATATAAAGGCTGTTCCATACAACTGAGAGTAATTTTTTTGAGTTGGCAACAGTGCGAAGGGAGGAAAATTACCACGCAGACGACTAACTGAATTAAGGAAGGATCTATGGCAACAGTTATTAGATGTGGCAGACGATTCTGCTCTTGTTATTGAGCAGTTGTTTAAGGTACGTCTGCATTTCGCCATAAAGTTATGGAGGTGAGTGATTCAGAGTTAAGAAGTAAAATGTGTTGTGCGGTAAAGTTTTGCTGGGAAGGTGATGATGATAATTTTCTTTGATCATAAAAGTGTAGTCTACCAGCATGCCGCTCCTCCACAAATGACTGTCGATGCTGAGTATTACGTTTCAGTCTTGAAGCGTGACACATATAAATTAAGCGACCGGAACTGGTGGGCAAGTGGACTCTACACCATGATAACTCCCTCCCACGTGTGGCTGCTTGTGGTCAACAGTTTCTTACGAAGTGCAGCATTGAAATCATGCCACAGCCTGCCTACAGTCCTGACCTCGCCCCGTGCGATTTCTGGTTGTTTCGAACAATGAAGAAGTTCCGTGGCGCAACATTCAACACAGATGCTCACGTTATTCAAGTTGTACAGGGGTCGCTAAAGCAGCTTCCACAAAGTGCCTTCGCAACATGCTTTGAAAAATGGATTGAATGATGGGACCGTTGCATATCATCCGAGGAAAGATACCAAGGGCGTAGGAACCGCTGGGGCAGAGGGGGCAGTTGCCCCCTCGCACAAATCAGTGTGGGGGCGAAATATAACATTTGCCCCTTCAGTTTTCTTCCTCTTCAAATTACATATGTTCGTGATTAAAATGCTAACTCCGTTAAACAGTCCAGAGCGCTGGTTCCCGTTTGAAGACCAGCAATGATTTGTCTCATTAGGTGTAAAAAATTAGTCAAAAAAAAAATAATAATAGGGAAATGGAAGTAGGGTGAGAAATGAAATTTACACAGAGTGGCAAGGAATTTTTAAGACTGGGTCTGTAAAACGAAATATAAACAAGAAGTTATAATTTGTTTTGGTTTCTTATTCAAAATAAGTCCCTCCGGCTTCAATACGCTTGTTACAGGGATTTAATAATGATTCGAATGCCTGTTCCAGTTCACTTTGCGGAATTGCCTCCAAATATCGTCAAAATAGCACCCATTCAACGTCATTTTAAGTTTTGGGAACAAAGAAAAGTCGCAGGGTGCTGAATCAGGCGAATACGGTGGATGATTCAACACACAGACGTTATTTTTCGCCAAAAATCTACGAACAAGAAGTGAGGTGTGACTGGGTGCATTATCGTGCAACAAACAACAACTGTTTTCATCTCGATATTCTGGACGAATGCGACGAATTCTGCCCATCAAACGCCTCAAAACATTTAAATAAAACTCACCAGTAATTGTTTGACCACTTGGAACAAATTCTTTGTGGATAAATACCCTTACTATCGAAGAATGTAATGAAATGAGCATTGTTTTTATTTTCGATGGAACTTTTCTTGTTTTTTTGGCTTGTGGTGAGTTTTTTGACTTCCATTCCTCACTTTGTCGCTTTGTTTTAGGATCATATTGAAAACACCATGTTTCATCACCTGTAACAATCAATTTTAAGAAGTTTGGATCATTTTCAGCGGCTGAAATGATGTCTCTGCAATGTGCACTTCTCCTTGATTTTTGTTCATTGGTTAACGTGTGTGGAACAAATTTAGCACAGACTTTTGTTTTGCCCAAATCTTCATGCAGGATGGTTCGAATCGTTTCTTTGTTGGTGTTTAAAGACTCTTCCATCACTCTTAGTCACGCACATCGATTGTTTGCCACGAAATCACGCACTTTATCAATAATCTCAGGTGTCCTAGATGAAGTTGGTCTTCCTGTATGCTTATCATCTTCTAGCGTCTCTCTTCCGTCCAAAAAACGTTTGTGCCACAGGAAAACATTTGATCTAATTAAACAAAACTCACCGTAAACTTGTTTAATCACTTGGTACGTTTCCGAGGCACTTTTACCAAATTTTGCGTTAAATTTAATAACAGCCCTTTGTTCCATCTTAATAATCCAACATGAAAAAAAATTTTACTTCTTTAATGAACGGCCGTTTCGTTTGAGTTACTTTAACAACTGCGCAGTACTTTTGGCAGAAAGCAAGCAGATGGTCACGGTTTATAACGCATTCGCGATTACACTGGTGGCGCCACCGTAGGCTGAAATCTAGCGCCAGTCTTAAAAATTATTTGACGCACTGTGTAAGTTCTTTCAACTTCAACGTTGAATTACAGCGTCTCCGGCTACAATTCCTACAGAATTCGTACCAATCCGGAAGTATCAAAATCTACAGTTTAACGCCGTTTATGTGTACAGTTAATTTGCATTGAGAAACTATATGGTTATGAAAGCGTTTTTTTTTTTTTTTGGATGAATGTTTAATCGATAAATGAAATTTTGTTCAGCAAATTTTCCTAATGAAATCAGCACGTCTACAGTACTACGATAAATGTTATGCTATGATAAAATATTTTGTTCTCCGACATCTTGACCCGCTGTCAAAAAAGGGGTTTCGACGCCACTGAACTCTACATCTTGGCACACTAGGGAAATGTTAAGTGCGCCAGTGGTTGATCGAACTGGCTCTGCTGTGAAACCACCCCGAAATCTGGGCAACATTCCTTCTGTGCCACAGCATAAACAACTCTTCCCATGAATTTCAACTTTCTGGCGGGATCCATGGACCAGATCAGATCATATGTAGAGGATTTTAGGAAGGGAGTGTCTGACCCCAAGTCTTAAACAACCCTTAATAGGAAGCTAAGAGATTTGGACTAGAGTGCCCCATAGGAAAGTGACACGGAAGCGAAGTAGCAAGGGGGAGGAAGACGATCTTATTTATTACCGGGGGAGGCAGTACCCGGGATCCGACGGCTTAACGTGCCCATCCAACGCCCAGCGGATATTTAGTGGCTCGAGCGTTTGTACATACCTGGGATAGAAGCTGAGGTTCCTCCTTTGCAGTCACAAACGCTGACCACTAGGCTCTCTGCGGCAAGGTCCATGGACCAGGCGCAACGCCGGCACCGAATTAAAGGGGTAGGGGATCTAACAGAGCCGTAGCTAGTGGCCCACCATTACCAAAGGCCCCGGAGGCTGGCCACTACATCGCAAATAATAATACGACACATATACTTATGTAGAGAGAAGTGTAAAATAGTTTTTCTCTCGTATAACACTCGATCACAAGAAGTAGCTAGAACAGATTTCAAGACAGTGAGTTTCTAAGGGCAAAAACGTTTCGTGTCACTTTGTACAGCCACAGCGAGGTCGGCGAGACAGTTTCAGCTTTTTCACTACTATCCACCCACACCTCCGTGTTTGCACTTGGAACCGTTAATGGACGAAATCCTCTGTGACTTTACATTGCATAACGAAAAAGATGCACCAAGAAAAGTATAAAATGCTAAATTATTAAATTCCAAGACAAAATCTAGGAATCTTCAGCTTTTAACTCGTGTTTGTGAGAAAAGTGGAAAATAGTGCCTTTTTATGAAAACTACAGGTAATTTATTAGTTTGAGGAATGCACTACGTATTATCACAAGCATTGCGTGTTTTAACGGACGAATTTTCGTCATAAGTTATTAGGGGCCCACTCAGATGTCTTAGTCTAGGGCCCCGCTAAGGCCTTAATCCCAGGAACAATTTAAGAACCTCTGAGACTCCCGGGACGTGGTGGCACGAGCCCCCCCCCCCCCTTCCGCACAGCGCATTAACATACAATATATTCCATTTCACCTAAAATTTAAAAATATTGCCAGGTATCTTATCCTTCTCATCTCAAGAAATACGACAAAAATATTTTGCAATGTGTTTTAGGCATTACATTTTAAACGCAGCTAAAACTAAGATGGTACCCAAATATCGAGACTTTCTCCGGCTGTCCCTGTGTAAACCAATTCCGTACAAATGGGGAATTTCTGCGATCTGGAATCAATCGGTGTGATTAGGTAATATAGACACCTATTCGGCAGCGTAGTACGAGATACACAGAAAATCCAACGTCCTCTCTCTGGTTTCCTCAGTCACCTTCTGCCCAAAGACGCATCATCATCTTATATTCAGAAGTCTCGTTCTCCTATTGTCTCCGTAACTACTTCCAAAAAACGCGTCTCAAGCCTCCGTCCGAACACCCTCTTTCTCAATGCGTCTCAATGTCCGCTGCCTAATGCTATCACACTGAAGGACGGAAGTCCTTCCTAATGCGTCGCTTTAAAACTCCGAAAAAAGCCTTCTTCCAGTGTAGCTATATGCACACGAAATCCTGTGTGTTGTCCCTCTCCAGGAAGTCAGCCGATAAACTAATCGTTTCCGGTGACTTATTGGCTTTACCAAATCGAACTCAAAAGATATATTCTTAAGACGTTTCTCACGATTACTTTTCAAAATTTCTAAAACTGCAAGGATTCTTCATTATTTACATATTTATTTGAAATTCAACAATTATAATATATTTATATGACATTACATTTCATAAAATACACACTCCTGTTCCATTACGTTATTATTAAAGGTTATTTAAAATTACCACTATTGCATCTTAGCCTTGAAGCCCACTCAAGTGCCTTAGCCTAGAGGCCCACTAAAGGCCTTAATCCGGCCCTGTAAGTAAGAGCTGGGTGGGATAATCGATCGTTCTGTTGTCTTCTTTTATGAGTGCAACTATCCTACCAGATAAGGATCAGAGGAGTTAGAGATGGAAATGGGTCAACAGTTTTTGCGGGTTTAACCCTTTAACGACCGTAACGCCCAAAACGGCCGAATGTACAAACGGCCGAAACGCCTGTCTAGAGTTAGTCAGATTTCTTATCTTTACTGATTCTTCAAATTTTCTCGACCTATAGGGGATCAGCAGGAGTCACCCTCAGTCACTATTGTTGTTATTAAGAAAAGAAGTGAAACAAGAGACAGCTTCGGGCGTTATATTATTTAGAGTGATGCAAGACTTTGGGGTCATGGTGGTTAAAGGGTTAATAGGTCGGGTCAAGGTGTTCCTGACCCGATTTCGGTCCGGTGTGTTTCCGTTTTATTTTTGAAAACAATACATATTTCTGAGAAAAATGGGTACTGAGGAATTTTGTGCTCGACACTGGTGGCAGCGGAGTGAAAGTGATTTGTCATGAAAAAATATTGTCGCCTCTTTCTTAAATGAACGAAGATTTTGCACCGACCGACGATACGGCACCGACGCTAGACACACCGACACCATATCTTAAGACGATTCTTCCTTTGAGTTTGTTTTCAGGGTGATTGTCCAGAGCAAGGGACAGGCAAACGCCTGTCTCCTGCTTCTCTGCTGATTCACTTTTTCACCCCGCTCGTGTCATTTTGCAAGACTGAGAGCAACTTTTCACATCCCGTCTTTTGCATTGTGCGTTCAGAGGTTTTCGTTTGACATGCTAACATCCCGTTCCCATTGCATGTCGTGTCGGAATTAAAGCCTCATTTTTCAATATGGATGAATCAGTATTAAAGAGACTGAAAAGTTGTCGAGGCCAACACATACGTTAGAGGTCTGCACGGGCCTTAATTTGGAAAGCCCGGCCCGTATATTTCTCCTGTTTCCAAGGCCCGGGCCGGCCCGTAAAATTTCAACAATTAGGAAAACACGAATTTAACACCTGGTGCAGTAGGCCATTCGACTCCTGAAGAGTTTTCGTTTAATTGTTACACGTATTCTATTACAATAAAAGTGTTAATTCGGAATATTTCTGTGACTCTGTATAAGTCACGTGACGTCTGAGGGGGGGGGGCCTTGTATACTCAAAAATATTGCATGTATTCTATTACATGATGTCTTCTTCCTAAAGAGATGAAGAGCGACGTACGTCACAAATTTCTGTGCCTTTCAAATTTTCTGGGTTTTCAAATTATCACTGCCTGCCGCCGAACCCGGAATATCCTTGGGGGATAAGGAGGAGGGGTTAATTCCAAAAGTACGAAATATCTATAATTATGAGTCCGATCGTTCTACTTTACATTGTTTACAAGCACATATTCTCCGGAAGCGATTTTTTTTGCGAAAATCTTTCACTTTCTTAAACTCCATAATGGAAGAGTATTTATCAGCAACACTGAACTGAGCATGTGCTAGGGAAAGCAACGACAGACTGCCCAGCTAACCAGTGTCACAGAGAGGTTTTGAAAACGGCTGGACTGGGATACCCAAGGGTTCATTTGCCATCTGCTGACTCCCTGAGAGTACATATGGGGAAAATAAGGCACAGATTTATACATAGAAGTAAGTTTCTCCCAGGCCATTACTCCCGTGCCATTTAAGACAACTTAAAAGCTTTTCACAACTCTAGAGAACAAAGTGCCGCCGACCAGAACAATAAAAAAGATCGTCTGCGAGCGGGTGGCTCGGTTTATAAAAGTTGTAGTTAATAGTGACTCTGAAGCATGAGAGGAGGGTGGAAGTTAGGGAGAGAGAGAGAGAAGGGACCACATTCACATTGAAAAACTAAGGGAGCTGACCCACTCCAATTGTTTTGTAGGAGGGAAGGATGTCGTAAAACTTTTATTTTTTCCAACAGCGGAAATTATTCAATCTTATCCTGCTGCTGTATGTTGCGAGTTTTCAAAACGAGAAAGGCACCGTACAGCGATTGCTTTGCTCAAAAAAATAAATAAATAAATAAAAAAAACACACCCTGCTCGGCGAGTGCCTGTTTTACATTAAATCAAAGGCCTTTTCATAATCGATAAAAGCCATGCATAATGGAAGTTCATATTCCCTCGCTTTTTCAATTAGTTCTCTCAGTACGATGAGCTGAAAGTTTCCAAAACGTGAATGTTGATATCATGGGTGTCCTTCCCTTCTGAAGGCAAATGATGAAATCAACATCCACATTTTGGCAACTTTCAACTCATCAGAGCTTGTGAAAATTGGTGTTGCTGTGAAACATATTTTGAAGTTTGTTATGTTATCAAGAAAACAGCAAAAATTGAAATTAAACATACGACCATTGGTGCACTCACGAAGGGGTTTTGGGGGCTTAAGTCCCCTCCAAGGAGATTAAGAGCGACGTACATCAGAAATTAAACACTCAAAAATTTATTTTACATGTTCAGAGAATTACATAGTGTCTATTATTACATGGTGTCTTCTTTCCAAAGCCCCAAAGAGATTAAGAGCGACGTACGTCACACATTGTGTACGTATACTATCATCATCATCATCATTATCAACCATTATCAATCCACTGCTAGACGAAGGTCTCCCCAAGTTTCTTCCACAACGGTCTGTCTTGTGCCAGTCTCCTCCATATTACTCCCGCATACTTTCGAATTTCTTCCGCCCATCTCCCATGTGGTGTTCTTCTGGGTCTTTTCCTGTCCCTTGGAATTCAGTCTAACATTTCAGCTGTCCATCGATGGTCTGTCCTTCTGGCAGTATGTCCAGCCCAATGCTCGTTCGTGACAGACGTAGTGTTGGTGGCTCCAATATTTTATGCATTTTAGTGTGGAATACCTCGTCCCTCACTCACCTGTTGCGTGGCCAGGCTGTGTAAAGGTACTGTGTACGTTTTGAGCTACTTTTCTAGCGTTCTCATCCTCATATTAGTTCATATTTATTCGTTTTCTTATCGTTTGCTCGTTTGTTTACGTTTGGAAGCTGCCAACATGGCGGCTTCCGGTATTTCCTTATCATCTATGGGCGTGGCGGATGCACGTCACATCACACTTCCCACGTCCATGGAAGTTAACATACTCTCGTCCTCAGATGTGTCTGCTCAGTTGCCTTCCCAGCTTTCTAGTACTCCTGCACCCGTGCCTTCACTGGACTTGGCTGCGCTTTCTTCTTCAGCTCTTGCATCTGTCTCGGTGCCCTCCGTGGGAACTACTGATTCTACTGCCTTGCCTTCGGCCTGTGCTTCTCTTTCCTCACAGCCTTCTGTGCCTGCCGGTTCCGAACAGACTTCTCTTCCGAGGATGTCATTTGCCTCTAAAGTGCAACGAGGCGCTACTTCTACGTCCGATTCCTTTCAACCAGATGGTCTTTTGCAAGCAACACCTATTATTCAGGTATCCAACCACAAGGTGAAGGTAACGATTGATGACAATTCGCAGATTGGCCGTGAGTTCCATAACCTCCTGGATAGAGGTGTGCTCTTTCATGCTTTACCAAATACTCCATTGCCACGCTACATGGAAGCCCTCTCTGTACATGTGTCGTCTGCGTCCATTGCAGCAATTTCCCGTACTCCTCGGGGTATTTCGGTACAGTTCAATCACAAGGAGGATGCTGACTTTTTTCTAGCTAACGGACTTTCGATTGGGACAAACCATCTCATCCCGTCGCCTCTTTCCAAGAGACCGGTGAACATCACGTTCTATCCTGTTCCACAGGAAGTGCCGGATACTGCACTTCCTCTCCTTGTCAGTCATGTTTGTAAAATTGTTGGCAAGGTCCGTCGCCTTTCTGACGCTCCCCGCGGAACTCGATTTGCACATGCTACTGGACCTTTTTTTTTTTTTTTTTTTTTGGTTGGAGGTTTAACGACCACCGTGAGCAACTCAATGGGCTATAAGCAGTCGCCCGTCCCTAATTTAGGGTCACTGGTTCCAGGGAAGGGAGAGAGCCAGAGCCGTAAGACAAACACAACATCCATGCCTCACCGGGATTCGAACCCGGACCCCTTACGGACGAATGATCAGAGGCCAGCGCCTTAGACCACTGCGCCACCGGGGCGGCCTACTGGACCTCGCCGTCAGTTATTGGTCGTCTTTCCCACCGAGAAAGCCTTGGCGGATTGCCCTACTGAAGCTACTGTTGAAATTGGCGCACGAACGTACAGTTTCAAGATTTTCACTGCTCACTATTGTACACACTGTTTAACACAAAATCACACCACTGCCTCCTGTGATCGCGTTCGACGTGGACGTTCATCAAGTTCGCATCCCAATGCTGACCACATTGGTCTTTCTACTATCCCCACTACCGGTAGTTTGCCTGACGGGAATTCATCGTTTCTCCTTCAGACGAACATTTCCGTCACGGACAATGCTGCCTTTCCTTATCTCCCGACCCGTACGATTGTGCATCCACCTTCAAGATTGACAGAGTTGTCTTCGACTACAGATGTGTCTACAGCGGAGTGTTCCGATCCGGGTGTGTTGAGTGGTGGTTTGGCGGATCGGCCGTCTGGCTCTTCTCCTAGCCTCTCGGATATCGGATCTCCATTTACAACCTTGTCTACCATACCCTTGTTGCAACATCTTCCTGAAGCCTCGGCTGTTGTACCAGCCTCCACTAAGGCAGCTCAGCTACGTACTGCATCTTCGGCGACGTTCGTTTCCTCGTCTCCTGACTTGGGAGGTGAGCCTGATCCACTAATGGATGCATCCGCATCAGCTACTTCTTCGAAGCGGATTGGAACTTCCACAGGCGCTGTAAAACAGAAAAAGTTAAAACAACTTTTTGTGCCACATTCTGAGGATTCATCTAGTATTCCCGAGGTTTCCAGTTCCGGTGTTTCTCCACCTGATGTTTCTTCAAACAGTATGCTTCTCCGCTCAGGTCCTGTCAATCCTCTCTCCGATGCTGAGGTTCTACAGGCAGTTGATACGTTTCCTCCAGTTCCTGGACCACTGTCCAGACAGCAACTTTTACGTCTTTTTCAACCTGCACGTACGATTGTTGGTTCTGAAGAATTCCTTCACTCACCTGATCTGGACCTGTATGCGGCGGTAACGCAATTCGAAGCTTATGTGTCACTTTTTAAATCTCTGTGTGCCACGGATCCTCGGTATCAGCCTTTTTTGAGACGTTACACGCGCCGTCTCGCTTCCTTGAAGGAGCTCGTTGAGAAGCATATATGTGATACCTTCTATCCTTTTACCGATGACCTTTAGCTCTCTTCCTCACACCGATTACTTTTTGTTCTCTCAATGCTAGGGGATTTGCGAACCCGTTCGCAGATTCCCTGGTTTTGCAGACTTAGTGCATGTTGATTCTGATGTTTTCCATGTGTGTTTTTACTGTGATTCACAGGTCATGTATTGTAAATTTGCTTTATTTGTGTGTTTGGCTGTGTTTCACAAGTGATGTATTTTAAATTTGCGATAATTGCGTGTTTTTGCTGTGTTTTCACAACTAATCGGTCTCGTTGCTTGTGTGATCTCCTCATTATCTCATCATTATCTTCTCTGTTGTTTCCTGAATTTGTGCCTGTTTTTAAATTACCTATAATTTGTGAGTGTTTGCTGTGTTAGTGCTTTCCTCTATCGCGGATTATTACAGTGGTACGTTTGTTACCTTTGTTATTTTTATATAGTTGCTGAGGTACTCCATGTTGTTTTGCTCTCTAACCACAATTCAGTTCCGTTCGGTTGATTTATGATAGCTTAGTACATTTCATGCATTTGTGCACATGTGTTATAGTGTTTGACATGCCGTTCGGTCTTTCATTGTTCGTGTGCATATTCATTTCCTTTCTGTGTAACGTTGTGCTGCATCGTGGATATACTTACTTTCCGCACTGTTGTTTTCTGTACTGCAGCTTTTAATGAATCTCCTATGTCTGTATTTCGTTATAGCAATAAACTGGGTACCACTATGGTACCCACAGTTACCATTACCATTACCATTGCCATTTCAGGGATTTTACTCTGATCATGATGTTTTCCACTCTTGCCATTTTTCGGATCCACGAGTTCCTCTTCTTATCTCTCCTGGTTACACCAAGCATGCACCATAAGTATGTATATATATATATATATCATCATCATCATCATCATCATTGTCAACCATTATCAATCCACTGCTGGACGAAGGTCTCCCCAAGTTTCTTCCACAACGGTCTGTCTTGTGCCAGTCTCCTCCATATTACTCCCGCATACTTTCGAATTTCTTCCGCCCATCTCCCACGTGGTCTTCTTCTGGGTCTTTTCCTGTCCCTTGGAATTCAGTCTAACATTTCAGCTGTTCATCGATGGTCTGTCCTTCTGGCAGTATGTCCAGCCCATTGCCATTTCAGGGATTTAACTCTGATCATGATGTTTTCCACTCTTGTCATTTTTCGGATCCACGAGTTCCTCTTCTTATCTCTCCTGGTTACACCAAGCATGCACCATAAGTATGTATATATATATATATATCATCATAATCATCATCATCATCGTCAACCATTATCAATTCACTGCTGGACGAAGGTCTCCCCAAGTTTCTTCCACAACGGTCTGTCTTGTGCCAGTCTCCTCCATATTACTCCCGCATACTTTTGAATTTCTTCCGCCCATCTCCCATGTGGTCTTCTTCTGGGTCTTTTCCTGTCCCTTGGAATTCAGTCTAACATTTCAGCTGTCCATCGATGGTCTGTCCTTCTGGCAATATATCCAGCCCATTGCCATTTCAGGGATTTAACTCTGATCATGATGTTTTCCACTCTTGTCATTTTTCGGATCCACGAGTTCCTCTTCTTATCTCTCCTGGTTACACCAAGCATGCACCATAAGTATGTATATATATATATCATATCATCATCATCATTGTCAACCATTATCAATCCACTGCTGGACGAAGGTCTCCCCAAGTTTCTTCCACAACGGTCTGTCTTGTGCCAGTCTCCTCCATATTACTCCCGCATACTTTCGAATTTCTTCCGCCCATCTCCCACGTGGTCTTCTTCTGGGTCTTTTCCTGTCCCTTGGAATTCAGTCTAACATTTCAGCTGTTCATCGATGGTATGTCCTTCTGGCAGTATGTCCAGCCCATTGCCATTTCAGGGATTTTACTCTAATCATGTTGTTTTCCACTCTTGTCATTTTTCGGATCCACGAGTTCCTCTTCTTATCTCTCCTGGTTACACCAAGCATGCACCATAAGTATGTATATATATATATCATCATCATCATCGTCAACCATTATCAATTCACTGCTGGACGAAGGTCTCCCCAAGTTTCTTCCACAACGGTCTGTCTTGTGCCAGTCTCCTCCATATTACTCCCGCATACTTTTGAATTTCTTCCGCCCATCTCCCATGTGGTCTTCTTCTGGGTCTTTTCCTGTCCCTTGGAATTCAGTCTAACGTTTCAGCTGTCCATCGATGGTCTGTCCTTCTGGCAATATATCCAGCCCATTGCCATTTCAGGGATTTAAATCTGATCATGATGTTTTCCACTCTTGTCATTTTTCGGATCCACGAGTTCCTCTTCTTATCTCTCCTGGTTACACCAAGCATGCACCATAAGTATGTATATATATATATATCATCATCATCATTGTCAACCATTATCAATCCACTGCTGGACGAAGGTCTCCCCAAGTTTCTTTCACAACGGTCTGTCTTGTGCCAGTCTCCTCCATATTACTCCCGCATACTTTCGAATTTCTTCCGCCCATCTCCCTTGTGGTCTTCTTCCTGGTCTTTTCCTGTCCCTCGGAATTGAGTCTAACATTTCAGCTGTCCATCAATGGTCTGTCCTTCTGGCAGTATGTCCAGCCCATTGCCATTTCAGGAATTTTGCTCTAATCATGATGTTTTCCACTCTTTTCATTTTTCGGATCCACGAGTTCTTCTTCTTCTTATTTCTCCTGGTTACACCAAGCATGCACCTCTCCAAGCTGCTTTGAGTTGTCTGCAGCCTTTGTATGTCTCTTTTAGTTAAGGTCTACGTCTCTGCACCATATGTATGCACTGGAAGGATGCATTGATCAAACACTTTTCTTTTAAGACATAATGGCATATTGCTCTTGAAATTTATGCTGTTTCTTCCAAAAACTCTTCAGGCAAGTTTTGTACGCCGATTAATTTCTTCATCAATGTGACCCTCACTTGATATCTGCTGTCCAAGATAAATGTAGGTATTGGTTATCTCCAGTTTTTCCCCATCAATCGATACATTTTCATTTCTTGAAAAAGCATTTAACATCACTTTTGTCTTCTGAAAGTTCATTTTTAATCCCACTTCTTTACTCTTGTCAGCAAGTTCCTGGATCATACTCTGCAGCTCTGATGGGGTAGTTGCAAAAATGACTGCGTTATCAGAAAAACGAAGGCGTGTTAGATAACCTCCATTAATCTTTATCCCTTTTTTTCCCCAGTTCAGTGATTGAAAGACATTTTGCAATGTGGCAATAAATAGTTTGAGAGATATAGTGTCACCTTATCTCCCTCCCTTTCCAATTTTTATGGGTCCTGTATTTTCAGATAGCTGAATCTTTGCACTTGCATTTTGATAGATGTTATGAATAATATTAATGTATGCATCTTCAATACCGCAGGATTTCAAAGCCATTGTAACTGCTGATGGTTTCACCGAATCAAATGCCTTTTCATAATCGATAAAAGCCATGCATAATGGAAGTTCATATTCCCTCGCTCTTTCAATTCGTTCTTTCAGTACGTGGATATAAACTATAGTGCTGGAGCCACTCGTGAATCCAGCTTGTTCTCATGGTTGAGCCATGTCCATTGTCACCTTCAAAGGTGTGAAAGAACTTTAGTGAATATTTTATAAACCAATGATAGGAGGCTGATAGGTCTGTAGTTCCTGATATCCTTAATGTCACCTTTTTTATGTAGTAGGATTATTGTAGCATTGTTCCAATCCTCAGGAATCTTCTCTTCATTAAGGCATCAAGTGAAAACTTGAGCGAGTACTGCTTTAATTTCTTCACTTGCTTCTTTGTATGATGTCTACGGTAATTCCATCTTCTCCTGGAGCTTTCCCACGTTTCATGTTCTTGATTTCATGTGCAACTTCTGCTGGGAAGACTGGAAGAACTCTGGTACCTTTTGCAATGTCTGGAGTGCATGTTGGATCTCTTTCTTACAGTTTTGAGTAGAAATCTTTCACTCTTGTCAAAATTTCACCTCTATTTCTCGTTACAAAACCATCTTCTTTTCTCAGAGCCATAATCTGTTTTCTTCCCTTACTCAGATGTCCCTTTGCTCTCTTCAGGCTTTGGTTGTTTTCCTCACTAGTTCACAGTTGAGTTTCCTTACATTATAACGAAGTAAATTTCTCCGTCATTTTTGTCCACGCCGGGGCTCGAACCCGGGTCCCCTCATTCCGGAATAAGTCACTCTACCAATTGAGCTTCGCGGACGTTCGTTCTGACTGCTATCTGCCCTTATTTCGTGTGCGTCCTGCTGGACAGGCACGTCACAACATCTTCAGTGATACTTTTTCGTACCATCCTGCATAGCTCTGAATATTCCACTTTGGAAGACACATCTCCTTTAGTTGTCCTCATTTCTCTTCTTTTTTGCATCAGAATTTTGGTTTTTCCTGATAATTTGTTCGTATGCAACACTTGTTATTAGTTCCTGCTATTTTTGTTGCTGTTTCCATAAGAGCCTTGGTTAGTTTTCTGTTAACTTCAGATATGTCCACTTCTTCCGACGTTAGACCTACTAGAGCAGATAATCTGTTCCTCAGTTCCAATTTGAAGGTATTACGATGTTTTTTAAGGTTGGTCATGTCAATACACTTTGTTTGTTTTATGAGCTCGCCACGCTCGAGTTTAGCGTAGAGGTGCATCTTACATCTTACCATTCTATGGTCACTACCTGTGTTGAACTTGTTTAGCACACTGCAGTCTTCCATGACAAATTTCTTGTTACACATAATTAAGTCAATATCACTTGTCAATCCATTGGGATGCCTCCATGTCCATTTCCTTTGCAGCTTTTTCTTGAAAAAGGAGTTCACGATGAAAAACCCTTCTGCCTCTGCAAACTCTACGAGAGTATTTCCACGCTGGTTTCTGTTGCCGTGACCAAATTTGCCTTCTGAAGTTTCTTTATGTTGCCGTTGCCCTATTTTTGCATTGAAATCTCCTATAATGATCTTCAAGTGCTACTTGCTTTTATTATTTAGATGACGAATTTCCTCATAAAATTCTTCAATTTCTTTTTCAGGATGACTTGTGGTGGGTGCATAAGTTTGTATAATCTGAGCCTGGTATCTTCTCGAGAGTTGGATAACGAGTCGTGCAGCTCTGTCAGAGGAACTTTCAACTTCTACAACTTTATCCTTCAGTTTCTTGTTTATTATAAATCCAAAACCACTAGTTCTGCCAGTATCTGTTCCACGATAGTAGAAGAGATGTCCACTTTTCAGTTCAATGAGATCTTCTCCTTTTCTCCTTACCTCACTTAGCCCGACGATGTCCCACTTGATCCTTTTTAGTTCCTTTTCCAATTCAAGAAGCCTTGAATCAGAAGATAGGGAGCGTCCATTCCAAGTAGCCAAGGTCAGCATCAGATGACAGCCTAGTCCGGTACTCCGGTGAATTTTATTTAAACCTTAGCAACCTCTGCTTTCATGTCGCACTGGCCGCTGCGTTGGCCAGGTACATTCCAGCTGCCGGAGACTGAGGGCCAAGATTTAAGTTGTGGAGTAATTTTGGAGGGGTTTGTCCGTAACTCACCATGCTGGCCAAGCGGGTTGGTGAGTGTGGGATAGCATTACCTCTAATCCCGATGGTATAGTTATACCGCTATTAGGCGGTCGTCAGAGCCCCTTTAGCGGGAACAGGATGCACCGCGAGAAGGTGGGGTTGACATTTGTCAAGAAGAGGCTGTAGTATAGTGCGCATTACCTGACGTTACATCCCACGTATACTACGTATATATATATAGTCCCATCCAACAGGAATTCCTGGTTGCGCCACTACATAGGACAAGTTACTTAATTCAGAAATTGTCACTGTAGCGCCATCAGAATTAAGTGGAACAGCCTTAAACATAACTGCGGAGGGACTGTTTGACTCTCACAAATGTGTTTGAAAATATGTGCAGGTTATGTCTTGCAAAGGACGACAGTTTCAACACTTCCTGTGTAAGTAAGTGAGTAAATTATACGTTCCAGTAATACATTTGTTTGATTTCTTTATAGCCTACGATACCCACTGCTGAGAGACTTTTTGGACGCCCAGTATATACAGGGTAATTCATAGAGAAGTATACAATTTCAACGCACTATACAAACAAGAACAATGTAAGATATTTCATGTTACCTGTAACAGAACTATAGGGGAATGTTCCAAGTTTTTTTAGAGACAGTCACAGATGTTTTATATGTGCACCCTTAGTCACACGATACATATCGAGCAAGTAATCCATTTCCGCCCAAACGCGAGGTAAGATATCTGAATCAAGTGCAGTGATAGTGGCTGTGATACGCCGTTTCAGCTCCGCTAGATCAACAGGAAGGAGAGGGGCGAATACCTTGTCCTTTACGTACCCCCACAGGAAAAAGTCCCTTCCTGTTGATCTAGCGGAGCTGAAACAGCGTATCACAGCCACTATCACATCACTTGATTCAGATATCTTACCTCGCGTTTGGGGGGAAATGGATTACCGGCTCGATGTGTGTCGTGTGACTGAGGGTGCACCCATGAAACATCTGTGACTCTCTCTAAAAAACTTGAAACATTCCCCTACAGTTCTGTTACAGGTAACATAAAATATCTTACATTGTTCTTGTTTTATAGCGAGTTGAAACTGTATACTTCTTTATGAATCCCCCTGTATATTATGAATTGAGTTTCGAATTTATAGTTGAAAGCAGATTTGTCCCGGTCAGGTCCAAGTCAGTTACAGATCCGGGTCGGGTCCAATCATGTGAAGTCCGCGTCCAAAACGTTTGACCGTTTCTAATTCTGATTGGGATGAGTGCTACTGACCCATACCCGTCTCTGGCTAGGAAAAAACTAATTAGCATATAAAATATGCAAGATTAGAATCAAGTTACACAAATCAAGTTACCAGGGACGTCGCCAAGGGGGGTGCGAGGGTGGGCTTGAGCCCACCCTGAAATTTGTCTTGCTCACCCTGCAGCCCACCCAGTTCACAGTGTGCCATTTTTAAATATATTGAACTTTAAAATATAGTCTGCACTTTGTCAAGTAATAAGTCTTGTGCTTTATTTCACGTAGCTCTTCGTATTTTCCCATAGGAAGTGTGTTGCTCACTTCTCCGTAGGAAGGTTATCAAAATAGCATCCGTAAGGGCCATGAATATTCAATTGTTCTCCACACTTCCGGTCCCTTAGTTTAAGCCTCTTTTTCATGTTTGTATGGCCAGAGGGCTAGTGAGGAGGGTGGATAGGAATTCACTGAAGGGGTCACTACTAATTGCTCTGTTTGTTTTCTTTACTAAATAGGGGATTCCAACACGAAAAGTGGAGTCTGAAGCTACACTGGCATCTTTAAGACTGCCTCAGGACAGTGAAAGCGCAGAAAGTGGCTGACGACTGCTTTGCATGAGAGGAGTGCAAGGCCAAGTCGCTGGCTGGAAGGAAGGAAGTTAAGGATGAAGCAGGTATTGTGTCTGCGGGGCACAACGTTAAAATTTGATTTAGATAAACAAAAACGACATTTTTAAAAAATAAATTGTTCAAGTAATCTGCTTTTTCGTAAGCAAAGATGGAAAATGTGGAAAAGAAATTTAAGACAATGCATCCAGAGCAAGCAAAAAGTTGAAGGCGAAATTCCACCAACACTTGTATCTTACACCCGTAGGTTCATGTATGTATGTGTCCAGGTGGTGGGGGTCGGAATTGCACGAATTTTTTTTTTTGTAGCCGGTAGTGAAAAGAACTGAAACCGCCCCGATGGTGCAGTGGTCTAAGCACTGGCTTATGACCATTCGCCAGAGAAGAGTCTCGGTTCGATTCCCGGTGAGGCATGGATGTTGTGTTTGTCTTACGGCACAGGCTCTCTCCATTCCCTGGAACCAGTGACCTTAAATCAGGGACGGGCGACTGCTCAGAGCCCATTGAGTTGCTCGCGGTGGTCGTTTAACCTTCAATTAAAAAAAAAAAAAAAAAAAAAAAGCATTAAAAATTCGTTCTTTCAGTGTTTCGTAAAAAGAAGTTGCTATCAAGCTTGCCCCACCAAAAATAATGCTAGCCCATCCTGATTTTCAAGTCTAACGGACGTCCCTGCATGTTACGCAGGGCCTTTATTTTTTGATAATTTGAATGAAGGCTACACCAATTCATGAAATATCAGTTTGTTTTTACTGTCATCTTGCACATTTTTCAAGACGTGTGGGTTTTAACAGTTTTCTTTGAATTTGGGGGAAATTAAACGTTCAAGACTTTTTTGCGACCGATGCTGAAAGTTGAGTTCGTAAAATTTCAATGCACTATGTTTTTTTTTTAATGAGCTTAAGCATGTTTTCGTACATTAAAGTATATTACACTTGCAAATAAAGAGCAGCTCCCAACGTAATCTAATTCTTTTTTCTGTATTAAATTACGCTTAAGAAATTTATTATACTTTCAGAAAAACAATGTGTCAAGTTTCTGGACACGGTGACGTGAAGTATGCAATTTGCATTATGTTTTTTTTTTTTTTTTCTTTACTTTACACGCGAGAACGTACACATAATAAAACTAAGTAAAAATTTATTCTCGTCTTTCAGTCTCAACATTTCGGTTGAGTACTCATGTTTCAATGTTTACTGCTTATTGAATACACTCCACCTTTAATTCCTTCGAAATGCGTAACATTTTGGCAAACTTATTTCTTTGTGACTTTACCACGTGAAACACTCATTGCGACTTGATCCCTGTAGATGGCGTTGTTGCATAACGAGTTTACTGACAGCGCGATCAGTGAAAAGGATGCTGCTGGGGAAAGATGCCGGAGAACAAGGACGGAAGGAGGGGCATCATCCATTGCGCCGTAAACGATCCAATTTCTGCTCGTGGCGCACAAAATGTAATCCAATTTGTTGCCGTCGAGATAGGTCCTTCAGCCCGCTGATTGGCTGGATAACGCGATTGATGAAATCTAATCACACATCGCTGCCGGCGGTGCTCCAATTACGAACGCGCTGGTGAACGCGGCGGCCATCTTGAAGAGAGCAGCCGCCATTTGCAAACCATTGTTAGCGGATGAGCGCTTCTCTATCCGAGTGTAGAGAGTTCGGGAGAAAGCGGGAGGGAAAGGAATGAATTTCGCGAGCGTGGAGGGGGAAGGTGCGTTGTACTCCTATCCACAGTGGAAGCCAGGAAGCAATTTTGGACCAAGTGCCTGAAACGGTTCCTCCGATTACCGCCATTTCGCTGCACTTGACGAACCGCCCGTCGAACTCACTGAAGAGCACTGTTTGCCCGGACATGTGTCCCTGTTGCCAGAGTCACGAGTGGTTAAGCATTGTGGCGGCGTAGAGCGCAAGTTAAACACGTCTTGGCCAATTTGATGACTAAGCTAGAATCCACGTCAGCTTTTATGCACTTCCTCCCTCCCCTCAAACTACCTTTTGAGCGGTAAAGAGAAAGACACTAAAAGAGGGAGGGAGGCATATCGGAGCATTCAAAGGCGTAGGCTGTTTTCCATCCAGCTACGGAAGTATGATCACAGTGGTTCTGTAAAGGGAGCTCAATCGCGTTTTGTGTGCGTTGGATCGTAGAGATCCGGGCGTTTCACAACGTATTACAACTTCTTCTCAGTGCTAAGTGGCAGCAGCCTTTATAACAACCAGCGTTGCTTTCAGATCCGGGACAAGATACCTGCAGTGTGGATACTCAGCCTTTCCTGGATGACTTATTTCTTTCATCCCATGCTACTTCTATTCATATCACGTTCGGCTTTTTCTTTTCTATTGGGCTTCGCGACGGACGAGTTGGCGTTTTCCTGGCTTCTGCCAAAATGTGTGTTTATCGCAGCTTCACGTGCTGTGGAAAGAGGAGAAAGGAAAGAAAAAAAAATGAAATAAAAAAAGAAACAATAATCTGTTCTACAGCAAACAGCATTTTTATTTTTGCTCGTATCGGGAAAAATAAAACTGGTTGGTGAATTTCAATTTCGTTCTGCTGCTAGCACAAAATCCAGTTTTTTCCCGTATTACATAAAGCGCATTTTGCTCACGGTGGTCGTCACCCCCCAACACCCCCCTACCCCCCACACACACATTTTGCTTTAAAAAAGGAAACAACTTAAAATTTGTGTCACACGTAAACCCTTATATGAATTAGTATTAGTGTTTATTTACGGTGTAAATTTTGCTATCGATTGAAGCCCACCGCCCCGGTGGCGCAGTGGTTTAAGAGACGGCCGATGATCATTCGTCCAAAAGGGGTTCTGGTTCGAATCCCGGTGAGGCATGAATGTTGTGCTTGTTTTACGACACTGGGTCTGTCCTTTCCTGGGAACCAGTGACCCTAAATTAAGGACGGGCGACTGCTTATAGCCCATTGAGTTGCTCACGGTAGTCGTTAAACCTCCAATCAAAAAAGAAACAAAAAAACCCAGTGACCCTAAATTAAGGACGGGCGACTGCTTTTAGCCCATTGAGTTGCTCACGGTAGTCGTTAAACCTCCAATCAAAAAAAAAAAAAAAAAACCCAGTGACCCTAAATTAAGGACGGGCGGGGCGACTGCTTTTAGCCCATTGAGTTGCTCACGGTAGTCGTTAAACCTCCAATCAAAAAAGAAACAAAAAAACCCAGTGAACCCTAAATTAAGGACGGGCGACTGCTTTTAGCCCATTGAGTTGCTCCCGGTAGTCGTTAAACCTCCAATAAAAAAAAAAAAAAACAAAAAAACCCAGTGACCCTAAATTAAGGACGGGCGACTGCTTTTAGCCCATTGAGTTGCTCACGGTAGTCGTTAAACCTCCAATCAAAAAAGAAACAAAAAACCCAGTGACCCTAAATTAAGGACAGGCGACTGCTTATAGCCCATTGAGTTGCTCACGGTAGTCGTTAAACCTCCAATCGAAAAAAACAACAACAACCAGTGACCCTAAACCTAAATTAAGGACGGGCGACTGCTTATAGCCCATTCAGTTGCTCACGGTAGTCGTTAAACCTCCAATAAAAAACAAAACAAAAAAACATTGACCCCCTAAATTAAGGACGGGCGACTGCTTATAGCCCATTGAGTTGCTCACGGTAGTCGTTAAACCTCCAATCGAAAAAAACCAAAAAAAAACCAAAAAAACCAGTGACCCTAAACCTAAATTAAGGACGGGCGACTGCTTATAGCCCATTGAGTTGCTCACGGTAGTCGTTAAACCTCCAATAAAAAAAAAAAAAAAAAAAACATTGACCCCCTAAATTAAGGACGGGCGACTGCTTATAGCCCATTGAGTTGCTCACGGTAGTCGTTAAACCTCCAATCGAAAAAAAACAAAAAAAAACAAAAAAACAGTGACCCTAAACCTAAATTAAGGACGGGCGACTGCTTATAGCCGAGTTGCTCACGGTAGTCGTTAAACCTCCAATAACAAAAAAAAAAAAAAAAAAAAACCAGTGACCCTAAATTAAGGACGGGAGACTGCTTACAGCCCATTGAGTTGCTCACGGTAGTCGTTAAACCTCCAATAAAAGCCCAGAGAGATGGACTATAGGATACTAAAATAGCATTTATGATATATAGATATGCACATTTATCTCGAGATCAACTGAAATGATAAAAGTGGCGAAAGCTTGTTCACGCATCTTTATTCAATATTTCTGTAGGCTATCGTCTGAAAAGCGGTCAATTTTCATCAGAAAAATTAATCAGTCATCATACATACATTTTAGTTTCGAAATCATGATATTGTTTTAATACACTCTGTCGAAGCATAAAATATAAAACAAATTCTCGAACACCTTTGAAAATTACGTTTACTGAACCTCAAAAATTTCAATAGCAGTTTAGAGTGTAATGATACGAAGTTTGTTTTGTAGATATTTAAATTGCCTTCAGAAAAGTACTACTTACTTTCTCACTCGGAAATTTGTATGATGACACATCGCAATAGTCTGCACTTATGAAGTGCATAATGAGGTATGGGCGGATTCAGAAAATTTACAAGGCCATAAAAATTAAATTTACAAATAGAAGATTGCGATGGATAAATAAGGAATGCTCATTGTATGAATGACAACATAAATTTCAAAGATAAAAGGCATCGATTTATGCTTAAGACCTTCAGTTAAACAAAAGAAGACAATGAAATTGTCGCTCCGATCAACTGGTCGAGTAGTTTAAGGTTCTGGCTTCCGGCAGTTCGTCCGAGATGGGCCCGTGTTCGATCCAAGGATGAGGAATGCGTGATGCGCTTGACCTACAGCGGTGGCTGTATCCCCCTGTGAAACAATGGGCCCCAACCAGGGACGGATGATTGTTTATAGTCTTCAGAGTTGCTTAAGGTGGTCGTTAACCCCCCCCCGCATATTTACGCTGAAGAGCAATTAAATTAGAGATACCTGTCTAGTAACGTGTAGCACCACCTTTCACTCTGATGACGGCGGTGATTCGTCTCGGCATGGACTCGACAAGACACCGGAAGCGTTGGGAAGCCATACGGATCCACGACCCCTTAACAAGCTCCCACAATTCACGCAGATTTAATGGTGGAGGGTCAGAGCCTGATATAACTCTCTCGATTGCATCCCAGATGTGCTCGATGAGATTGAGGTCAGGTGACCTAGCTGGCCAAGGAAGCGAGGTCACGTCGCTGGAGTGTTCATCCAACCATTCGGATACAATTCGGGAGCGATGGCACGGTACATTGTCTTGTAGCAACATGAGATCCCCAGTGGGATGTTGAAGACGCACAACCGGGAGCAAATGGTCGTCCAGGATATCCCGGTAACGTTCACCTGTGAGGGACGATGTCACACGTACCAGGGGGTGCCATTTCAGTCCACGTATACAGTCCCCAGACGAGAATGCCACCCACACCAGCTTGAAGAGTACCCCGCTGGCAAGAAGGATCCATCGCTTCATGAGGTTTGCGCCGTACTCGTATCCTGCCATCCGCATGTACCAACGTGAATCTCGACTCATCAGTCCAGGCAACATTTTTCAACATGTAGGGTCCAGTGGCGTTGTTCCCGCCCCCTGCCAATCTTTGCACCCTGTGATGTGCGGTCAGCAGCGGTGTCCTCGTGGGACGATAGCTTCTATCCTCATAGCGAGGAGATTGTTCTGGATGGTGATGGTTCTGGATGGATTTGTGCACCAGCGTTAAATTGCCGAGTGATTTCTTGCACTGTGGCCTGTATATCCGCTGTTACAATGCGAGCTAGCCGACGATGACCCTGCTCATCCACACGCTGTTGACCACGGCAGTTGGCCCTTGCAGGGACGGTTTTACCGGATTCGATGTACTCACGATGCACCCGTGACCACAGTGGCTCGTGAAAATCCCAGTGCCTGCACGAATTCCGAGATAGAGTTACCCATTCGTCGGGTCCCGACAATTTGCTCACGATCAAATATGCTTAGATCCTTCGTCTCACCCATACTGCGTCCGACTCTTACTGATTCCCATCGCACCACTCCTTATATATTGTCGGATCGCTGCATACGTCATGTCGTCTCCGATTACAGGGCCGCCCACAGCGCCACATTTGCATAACGCCAGCTGTCTCTAATTCAATTGCTCTTCAGTGTAAGTCACGTGACGTCCAAGGAGGGGGGGCTTGTATACTCAAAAATATTGCATGGAAAGGACAATTTGCATGCCTTTCAAATTTTCTGGGTTTTGAAATTATCATTTCCTACGGCCGGACCCGGAAATATCCTTGGGGACAAGGGGGGAGGGGTTAATTCGAAAAGTACGAAATATCTAGAATTATGAGTCCGATCGTTCTACTGGGAGAAGAATTCATGGCTTTATAAAATGCACCTATCTCTACTGGCATATTATATCGCTGGAACCCAATACGTCTCTCTCTCTCTCTCGCGCGCGTGTGTGTGTGTGTGTGGGGGGGGGGGGCACACATTTATGCCGCTTAAGATACGATGTTCCAGATTTTGTGCTGTCGTAACTCAAAACGTTTTTGCATTTAGCGCACTGCACAACGTTTTCCAGCCGACTAGTTGCAGAATGGGACAGCAATTTAAAATATTTCTAAATATCGCTTTTCCATTTTACATTGTCTACAAGCACATATTCTCCGGAAGCGATTTTTTCGCGAAAATCTTTCGTTTTTCTTAAACTGCATAATAAGTATGGAAGAGTATTTATCAGCAACACTGAACTGAGCATATGCTAAGGGAAAACAACGACAGACTGCCCAGCCTGATCAGTGTCACAGAAGTTTTGAGAACGGCTGCCTGAGAGTACAAATGGGGAAAATACTGCGCTGATTTATACGCAGAAGTAAGTTTCTCACAGCCCATTTCTCCCGTGCCATTTAAGACAACGCAAAAGCTTTTCACACATCCAGAGAACAAAGTGCCGGCGACCAGAACAATAAAAAAGATCGGCTGCGAGCGGATCGCTCGGTTTAGAAATGCTGCAGTTAATAGCCTGCCCTGAAGCAGGAGAGGAGGGTGAAAGTTAGTGAGAGAGAGAGAAGGGACCAGATTCACATTTAAAAACTAAGGGAGCTGACCCACTCTAATTGTTTTGTAGGAGGGGAGGACGTCGTAAAACTTCTATTTTTTCCATCAGCGGAAATTATTCAATCTTATCCTGCTGCTGTATGTTGCGAGTTTTCCAAACGAGAAAGGCACTGTACAGGGATTGTTTTGATCATAAAAAAAAAAAAAAAAAAACCTGCTCAGCCCGTGTATAACTTAGAAATGAGCAAAGGTCCGATCCGGCCCGGGTCCATGCAGACCTCTACGCCAGGCTGCTTCTATGCGAGACCAGAGTTCATTTTTTATGGTGACTGGCGGAAGCGCTTGACGGGATACTCGTTTACCTAAAATGACGCAGGCATGCTCGATCGGCGACATATCCGGCGAACTTGCAGGCAAGGGAAGAAGCGTTACCTCCTGTGTATGGAAGACGTCTTGGATATTCCGGGCCACAGATGGCGGAGCATTGTCCTAGCAGAATATAGCGCCAGTACAACTCTGAAGGAAGGGTTCACCTTTGCTGCTAAAACATCCCTGATGCATCGCTGGCTGTTGCATCAGGGCACGTTAATTGAAACGAATGGCGCTCGAAATCAAGTCGTTTGGCGTCGGGCCTATATGACGCTGCAAAATGCACGCTGTAGGGTGCCGTTCACCACGATGTCTTCGAACACGTATGACAGCATCATGGGGGTTCAAGTTGAATCGTGACTCGTCCGAAAACACGACATGTTGCCAATCAGCTCTCCAATGTCTGTGTTCGAGACCCCATTGCAGCCTGAGGCGTCTGTAGTTGATCTTCAAAGGAATGTGCAGCGACGGGCTGCTAGCGACCTGTCCTCAGTTCAGCAGACGACGTCGAACTGTGCAGGAGGACGACACCTGACCTGTGACAGTGCTCCACTGCTGCGCTAACACCGTGGATGTCGCTGTGTGATCGGTCACTGCTGTGCGGTAGAGGTGTCTGTCATCCCGTGCAGTAGTGCGATTTTGATGTCCATTTCTGAATTTATGTGTGTCTGTTCCTGATCTGTCCACTGAGGTCGCGTTCGCATCACTGTACGGGCGTTTTGTCCCATACGAGTGACAATTTCCCGATAGCAAAATCCAGCTTCACCCATTCCCAACAATCCTTACTCGCTCAAAGTCCGTGGGGTGTTCATAATGCAACCCTCTTCGGCCAAAGTGAGACACAAGAAACACCCTTTCGACTCCAATGTCGGCCGTTCAGTGATTGCAACATCTCGTTTGAGCCAGCTCTTCATACCCAAGACCGGACAGTTCAGAGGGCATTGCTCCGAAACCGAATGCGCATTCTCACTGACATCTTTATCAATTGCGTGTCCCAATCTGTTGCACATATCCTGTAAGTTTTAAAATAATACAAGCAGTCTTTCACGGTGTTGCAATTTTCACAAACAGATATATATGATACAACAGCTATACACTGCTGGCCACCCAAAATGATTGGCCTGCTGGCCACCCATCAGATTGGCCTGAAATTCGCATCCGATGAGGAAGCATCCGATTGGCCTGAAATTCGCAGCATGCGTCGCCCGCGAGAGGACATGCAAACGATTAGCATTGCAGGACATATGCAAATCATGTGCCCCCGGCACGCCACCGAGAAACATTATAAGAAGGGTGCACAGAACGCAGGGTGTAAGTAGTGGAAGTGTGTCGTGCTGCCGGACCTGTGCGTGGGAAGCTTACTGATGCCTCGTCGCAGAATATGGCAGTCATTCCAGCACGTTTCGGAGTTCGACAGAGGACGAATAGTGGCTTAGCGCGACAGCGGTTTATCGTACCGAGACATCGGCGCCCGTGTGGGACGACATCCAGCCACAGTGAGGCGAGAATGGATTCGGTGGGTGCAGGAGGGACTGACGGACCGACGTGAGCGATTGCCGCAGCACACCACCGAACGAGAGGACCGGCATGTTGTGCGGCGGGCATTGACGGCTCGCACCGCCACATCACAAACGTTAGCGCAGGAATTAGGGTGTGTTGCGCAATAACCTGTGTCAGCACGTACCGTTCGACGTCGTCTGCAGGAGCAGGGGCTTGTCTCACGGCGGCATTGCTCCGATTACCATTGACGTTACACCACCGGTGAGTGCGGCGGCAGTGGGCCGTTGAACGCCGCACCTAGACAACGGAATGGCACGACATTGTCTTCTCCGACGAATCCCGCTTCGGCCTGCAACACCACGATGGTCGGATCCGCGTGTGGCGGCACCGCGGCAAGAGACTGTATGACGCCTGCATTATGCATCGCCATACCGGTCCGTCGCCTGGCGTTATGGTTTGGAGCGCAATTGGATACGACACCCGCTCGCCTCTGGTACGCATCGCCGGTACACTCAACAGCCACCGCACCATCTCCGACGTTTTGGAGCCTGTAATCCTCCCTTACCTGCAGGACCTGCCAGCGGCAACGTTTCAACAGGACAATGCGCGCCCGCACGTGGCACGCATCGTGCAACAATTCTTCACGGCCCACTAGGTGTCACTGCTGCTGTGGCCCGCCTGTTATCCCGATATGTCGCCCATCGAACACGTCTGGTCGCTGATCGGTAACTGAGTGGCCCGGCAAGCATCACCCGCGGCTACGCCTGATGAACTGTTGCAACGTGTGGAAGCAGGCTGGACCGACATACCCCAAGCCCCCATCAAAAGCCTCTTTCGTTTGATGCCGCGGCGTGTAGCGGCCGTTATTGCCAGCCATGGGGGCCACACCAACTATTGATGTCTGCGTGTTCCGCAAGTCGCACGGGCCTGTAAGCTCGATCGTTTCATCTTTGTATATGTTGTTATGTGTCCAGTAAATCTGGCTTTGCTATCTCGTGTCCTTCTTGGTGTTGCATTTTGGGTGGCCAGCAGTGTATATAAAAGGTCTGTCCGGAAAGTAATGATACTCATTCAATAACAGGCGTTTAATTAAAGTTATACTTACATAACATTAACATTTCTCGAAATAGCCTCTTTGAACATCAAAACCCCGTTGCCAGCGGTTCTGACACGTCGCGTAGCTTACCTGGAAGTCGGGAAAAGGGGGTAACTTTCAAAGCACTCGTCGCGGCAGTTTGCACGTTTGTAACAGTCCCAAAATGGTGTCTTTTCAGGCTGGATTTGAACCGGGGAAGCAAAATGAAGTCAGACGGAGCCAAGTCCGGGCTGTAAGGAGGTTGGGGCAGCGTTGCCACGTTGTGTTTCGCCAGAAACTCTCTCACTCTCAGCGACGCATGGCTCGGCGTATTATCATGGTGAAGAACCCAAGTGTTGGTGATCTTCGGTCGGACACGCGCAACTCTGTTCTTCAGCCGTTGAAGCACTTCCACGTAAAATGCAGCGTTGACCGTTTGTCCGGATGATTCGAACTCCTTATGGACAACACCTTTACCGTCAAAGAAGACAATGAGCATCGAGTTCATGTTCGATTTGCACATTCGAGCCTTCTTTGGTCGAGGAGACTAGGGAGTGTGCCACTCTGAGCTCTGTATTTTCTTCTCCGGGTCGTACTCAAAGACCCACGTTTCATCACCTGTTATCACTTTCTCCAAAATACCAGGTTCACTCCTCACACGGTCCACATGCTCACGAGAAATCGACACACGGTTGTTCCTGTGTTCATCGGACAAAACCTTAGGAACCAATTTGGCGCAAAGTTTCCGCATCTACAATTCTTGCGTGATGATTTCATGCACAATGGATTTCGCGAGTCCCATGTGCTCTGTTACCAATCTAACACTCAGACGTCGGTCAGAGTCCAAAACCGCTTTCACCTTTTGCACATTGTCCGAAGTGTGAGACGTTGAAGGGCTCCCTGGGCGTGGCTCATCCTCGACGCTCTCTCTTCCTTTCGTGAACGTTTTGTGCCACCAAAACACTTGTGCTTTCGATAAAGCATCCTTCCCGTAGGCTTTCTGTATCATAGCAAGCGTCTCGGTCGCGGATTTTTTCAAGTTTAACACAAAACTTTACCGCGTATCGCTGTTCGACACTCTTCTGCATTTTGACCGTTACGCGAGGCTCACACAGCTGTCCACTTCGCAAGCGATCCCCACTCTGTAAAAGCTCAGAGCCAACTGACGAGACATCGATTGTTTACCTAACATACCCCGCCACCCGTCACGCCCGGAAACTTCGCCCTCCGGCCCTTCTGATTGGCCCAGGAAAAGTGGTCTCATTCCTTTCCGGACGAACCTTGTATCTCGAAAAGCCAAAACATGAACAAATCGTATTATTCAAATCGAATCAGCTGCAGGTAAGAGGCGTCGCGTGCAAAGGTATAGATAACACCTGATACTGAGCTCTGTTAATCAGTGATAGTCTTGTCATTAAGATGGAAAAGGAAGCAAGTTTGACAAAGGCAAAATTATAATGGACAAACGACTGGATCACAGCATTTCCGAGACGGCAAGGCTGGTGGGGTGCTCACGGTAAGCCGTGGTTAGTACCTCCTTCAAAAAGTCGTAC
The DNA here is from genome assembly GCA_039090855.1 of Macrothele yani. NCBI lineage: Eukaryota > Metazoa > Arthropoda > Arachnida > Araneae > Macrothelidae > Macrothele > Macrothele yani. Next base: position 103,556,880 of record CM077018.1, on the reverse strand, counting down.
GAGGAGAGAAACAACCACAAACCGCCTGCAAGATGCGGGCTGACCATGCCTCATCAACGCTAGACGTGAGAGAAGGCTATCCGGTATGGTACGAGCCGACAGAACCGATACTGTGACGCAATTCGCCCGGTAATTTGAATGCTGGTGACGGGAGTAATGCGTCACAACACACAGTGCGTGAAACCCTGTCAAAAATAGGGCTGCGTAACCGCAGGCCGCTCCAGGCTATCATCGTCTCACCGTTGAAAGCGCATACAATAGGCACGCGAGCATCAAAATAGGACCCCAAATGATTGGAAGAAGGTCGTCTGGTCTGATGAATCTCTTTTGCTGTTGCACTATGTGGATGGTCGAGTACGTGCGCGCCGTTTACCTGGGGTGAAAGTGTCGGAACCAGGATGCACTGTGGGTCGAAAACAAACTGGTGGAGGAGGTATGCTGTTTTTGGCATTGTTCTGCCGGGAACCTTGGATCCAGTTATTCGTGTGCAGGAAACTAGGACGTCCACCACCTACCTAAATATCATTGCAGACCAGATACATAATTTCATCTCAAGGTAGTCCCCTCAAGTAGTGCTTTGTTTCAGAAGGATAATGCGTCATGCCACACTGTCCTGATTGTTCGAGAAAGGCTCACAGTACATGAGGAAGACTTTCAGGTTTACACTCGCCTTCAAATTCTCCAGATATCAATGCAATCTAGCATCTGTGGTTTTGGTGGATCAGCCACGTAACTTACGAGGGTCAAAGGATCTGCTCGTAGCGTGTTGCTACCAGATACACTGGCGTGCAAAAATTAAGGATGAGACGGTTTTTCGAATGTAACGTCGTGCAGAACATGGACTCAAAACATACCATAAGATCCCCAAGATGTAAGAATATGGAACAAGTTAGCAAAACCGTCCAAATAAGGAATCCAAAGGATACAAAGGCACTTTATTGAAAAGGTAGCTTCGAGCACAACTGGACAGAAGACAGAAACGTCCATGTGACAGGCGGCTACCAAGAAAAATCCAGTCTGTAGTAGGGGATATGACCATCCCTGACTGCGTTGCAGGATTTACAACGTCTGCCCATGCGGAGGACGAGGTTGTCAAGGAGCTGTTGAGGCATCGCTACCCATTCCTCTTGTAGCGCCAATCGCAGCTGCGGAATCGTTGCTGGCGGCTGGTGACGTGCTGCCAAGCGTCTCCCGAGAAGGTCCCACACGTGTTCAATTGGATTTAGGTCCTAAGAACTTGCGGGCCAATCCATGCATTGAATATCTTCACTCTCCAACAGCTCTGCGACAGCCACTGTACGATGAGGTGTAGCGCTGTCGTCCCTGAAGAGGAACTCAGGACCCGCAGCACCTCTAAACAGACGCACGTGAGGCAGGAGAACCTCGATACAATAGCGGACACCAGTGACTTAACCTCCTTGGAAGATGTGGAGGTCAGTACGGCTACCAAGCATGATACCGCCCCAAACGAGAACTCCGCCACCTCCAAACCGGTCCCTTTCGATGATGTTGGAGTTGTGATTGCGTGTTCCCTGCTCTCTCCAGATGTGTATACGTCCAGAATCGCTCGTCAGACTAAATCGGCTCTCATCCGTAAAGAGAACTCGACCCCATTGCTGATGTGTCAAGTTCTTGTGTTCCTGGCACCACAGAAACCGCCGTCTCCGATGAGCAGGTGTTAATGGCACACACCGTACTGGTCGTCGTGCAAGTAGACCACCTTTGTGCAGCCTCCTGGCCACTGTAAAACGCGATAACGGACGTCCAGTTGTCTGTTACATGTGCCTTGCGATTTCTCCCGATGTCTGCCGTCTGTCTCTTCTCGCCTGTAGGACAATATACCGGTCGTCCGCTGCCGTGGTTGCTCGTGGACGACCACTGCTAAACTCTCGGACAGCTGTTCCTGTCGTTTGAAATGCTCTCCAAGCTCGTGAAACGAAATTTCAGAATGTGGATCAGTAAAAAAAAAAGCAAGCGATTATTAGGTAGCATATAATAAACATTTTAGGCTGGCTATGATGCAATTTTACTGATGTTTTTCGAACTCTGTTTTAGTTTTTTAACAACTGCAAAAGAGTATGAGCTTTCGTCACCGAGGTCACAAATAGCTAACATAACATTTTCTACGTATCGTGTTTTACAGAAATCTCTGTATGAAACTGAATCAATTAATATTGTTAGAAACTCAATTATATGGGCTCTTTAAATATCCTGTTTACTCGCAAACCTAACGAACCCACTGTACATAACAGCACATTATTTTTACGAATTCCTCTTGACACATCCAAAGTGAGAACGAGTCTCCTCGGACACAATTTTTTTTTTGTTCATTTTATTTATGTCTCTTATTATTCAGATTTTTTTAGAGCCCCAAAATTTATCTCATTTGATAAACACTGCACGTGACTGAAAATAACATCAAGCTAAATCCTTATGCAGTCCTATTTGCATGCTCAATTTCACCCCTCCACACTCCTTCTGGGTGAAGCAATTTCATCAATGTATATCATCATAATCATCATTATCATTGTAAACCATTATCAATCCACTGATGAAGGTCTCCTCCAAGCGTCTTCGACAACTGTTTTGAGCCAGTCTCCGCCATGTCACTCTGGCATGCTTTCGAATTTAATCCACACATCTCCATGTGGATTTTTTCTGGATGTCTTTCTGCCGCTTAGAATCCAGTTTTGAATTTCGGTTGTTCATCTGTAGTCCGTTCTTCTGGATATATGCCCAGCCCATTGCCATTTCAAGGATTTCACTCTGATCATGATGTCTTCCACTCTTGTCATTTTCCTGATCCACGAGTTCTTCTTCTTATCTTTCCTGGTTACGCCAAGCCTGCATCTCTCCACGCTTCTTTCAGTATACACTGAAGAGCAATTCAATTAGAGACAGCTGGCGTTATGCAAATGTGGCGCTGTGGGCGGCCCTGTAAACGGAAAGGACATGACGTATGCAGCAATCCGACAGTATAAGGAGTGATGCGACGGGAATCAGTAAGAGTCGGACGCAGTATGGGTAAGACGAAGGATCTAAGCGCATTTGATCATGGGCAAATTATCGGAGCCCGACGAATGGGTCACTCCATCTCGGAAGTCGTGCAGGCACTGGGATTTTCACGAGCCACTGTGTCACGGGTGCATTGTGAGTACATCGAATCCGGTAAAACCATCCCTGCAAGGACCACCTGTCGTGGACAACAGCGTGTGGATGAGCGGGGTCATCGTCGGCTAGCTCGCATTGTAACAGCGGATAGACGGGCCACAGAGCAAGAAATCACTCGGCAATTTAACGCTGGTGCACAAAACCGTGTAAGCTGCCGCCACACCATCCAGAACCATCTCCTCACTATGGGGTACAAAAGCCATCGTCCCACGAGGGTACCGCTGCTGACCGCACATCACAGGGTGCAAAGATTAGCATGGGCGCGGGAACATCGCCACTGGACCCTAGACATGTGGGAAAATGTTGCCTGAGCTGATGAGTCGAGGTTCACGTTGGTACATGCGGATGGCAGGAAAGGAGTACGGCGCAAACCACATGAAGCGATGGATCCTCCTTGCCAGCAGGGTACTCTTCAAACTGGTGAGGGTGGCATTCTCGTCTGGGGACTGTTTACGTGGACTGAAATGGGACCCCTGGTACGTGCGACATCGTCCCTCACAGGTGAACGTTACCGGGATATCCTGGACGACCCTTTGCTCCCGTTTGTGCGTCTTCAACATCCCACTGGGGACCTCATCCTGCAACAAGACAATGCACCGTTCCATCGCTTTTGAATTGTATCCGAATGGTTGGATGAACACTCCACCGACGTGACCTCGCTTCCATGGCCAGCTAGGTCCCTTGACCTCAATCACATCGAGCACATCTGTGATGCCATCGAGAGAGATGACCCCTCTCCATCAAATCTTCGTGAACTGTGGGAGCTTGTTCAGGGGTTGTGGATCCGTATGGCTTCCCAACGCTTCCGGTGTCTTGTCGAGTCCATGCCGAGACGAATCGCCGCCATCATCAGGCCGAAAGGTGGTGCTACACGTTACTAGACAGGTATCTCTCTTTCAATTGCTTGTAACGTATACTCTCGATTCACTTTCCTTTTGATTTTACTATCTCTGGTTATTTTATTTTTCTATGTAAATTATCTTCTTACTGAACGAGATGTTATTTCACCCGCTGAATGAGATCTGGCAATGCGTGTAAGTCATGACGTGGTGGTTGCCAGTATAAATAGGCGCGTTCAGCGATATCTAGGGAGAGCCTTTGTTGTTGTACGGAGAGCGTTGGTTTATGTGAAGGAGAGAGTTTGTTGTTGTTGTTGTATTGAGAGCTTCGTTCTATGTGATTAGTTTGATTCTTCATTATTGTGAAACGAGTTGTGTGTGTGCGTTGGATGATCAAGAGTTACATAATAAAAGGGCTTTTCGTAAGTACGTCTTTCTCAATTCATAGTTTTTGTCAGATCTCTGTCTGGCTGTAAGGTTTATGTTATTAGTTGATTATCATTAACAACCAGCGTTAAGACTTTATTCATCCTAATTACTGCTACAACATTACTACCAGTTATAAGTTTGTTCAATACTATTACTACACTACTAGCAGGAGACTTTATTCATGATCTTAATTAACTAGTAACAACAACCATTTGAATTCATTATTTGAAGCTTAGTACCAGCATATAATTCAGTAGCAGAAGCATTATACTTAGCTTAGTTGAAAGCTTTATTCATTATAATTAGCTTAGCTGGTAGAAGAGTGAATTCATTATATGCTCTTCAGTGTATATATACCACAAGCTTGGGAACGCCTACTGGATAAAACTGAAAACGATGAGACAAATAATTCACCATCAAACGCATAAAATCAGCCAACAAAAATACTGACTTTGGTCTACGAAATATGCGCAGAACATCGTTTCCTCCGCACTTTATGCTTTTATATCACAATGTTTGAACTCTCATACTTGAGCTTCGAACTACGTTCCACAGTGTACTAACATCCGATGATGGACCCATAGTGGGTCTGAAAGTACTCATGTTTTTGAAGGCAGTTTTTAACCTGTATATATTAAATGCTTTTAATTCGTGATACAATTTTAATCTGTGTTAATCGTGCTCAGACGGCGGAATATTTCTATGTGTAACTCATAGCACGAAACTTTTTGTGTTGAGATAATTTAGGTATCAGGTTTCTTCCAGTAACACAACATTTTATGGCTGGCGCACAAAATACGGGAGAGGAGAAGAAATATCCTGTGCCACAATTACCAAAATTCATGCGATACGCTGTCCGCAATATCCGATATCGCTGCAGAACTTCAAAATCAAATCCTCCGACCGGTGGATGAAATTTAACAGTTAACCAAACCTCAAAAATTACCACGAATCTCTCCCATTACCGGAAATTTCTCGTCATGTGGATACATAAACAGTGAGAACGGAGTTTTCCCTTTAATATACGAGAGGAATTGTGGGAAAGTTTGTTAAAATTCAGAATTTTCCGTTAACACATCTTAACAAGAAAAATGACACCGAATTTTTGGGTGTAATAAGCACGCCTTTTGAATCCGTTCTGACGCAAATTAAATTTATCAAAGCTATTCAAAGTCAATGGAACCGGTATGGAAAACAATAGATCTGACGAAAGAAAGAAGATTTTCAGTCGGGTTTTTAATCCCTCAGATATTGCTGTAAACGGAATCGTGAGCTTACGAACTCTTAGAAACAGAGATATCGATAAAAATAAGATGTGACTTTACGTTCCCTGGTGAGAAAACCATGCATTATTTTAGGAAGAAAATATTCTCAAAAGGTTTATCCATATAAGCGGTATCGGTCGAAGAAAAAAAAAATTAGTCGAGTTTTCAGGAGCCCAGATTTTGCAACAAATACTTCAGAAGCAGAAATTAACACTTATGACCCCTGGTGGCTAAACCATTCTTTACCAAACATTAATAATTATGTGAAAAATGTTTTCCATCAGGTGTTGTATGCCATACAGGAAGAATTTTTCAAATCAGAGCTTTAGGAGCAGAAATAACGCAGAAAACGCAATTTACCTTTGTGCCCCCTAGCGGAAAGTCTATGATTTACTTGTACATTTTGAATTTATAGGAAAAGCATTTCGCATCGGAAACACTATTCAACAAAGAAGGAATTTTTCAAATCGGACTCTTAGAAGTAGAGATATTGACAAAAAAGAAAAAAAAAAGATATACATCTACGCCCCCTGGTGTAGAAACCATGCATTATTTCAAGAAGAAAGTGTTACTAAAAGGTTTTCCGACATGAGTAGTATCGGTCAACAAATGACTTTTTTTTCAATCGAGATTTTAGAAGCTCATATTTTGCTGCAAATATAACAGAAGCGGAAATTAAGACTTACGCCACCTGGTGGCCAAACCATTTCTTACAAGAATTAGTAAACATGTGCAAACGATTTCCCATCAGGAGCTGTATGCGGTGCAGAAAGAATTTTTCAAATCGGAGATTTAGAAGCAGAGATATAGGGGGAAACGCAATTTACATTTACGCCACCGAACGGAAAATCTACGAATTACTTGAAAATTTTGAAATCATGTGAACCACATGTCACATTAGAAACACTATCCAACAAAGAAGGAATTTTTCAAATCGGACTCCTAGAAGCAGATATATTGACAAAAATAAGATATACATCTACGCCCCCTGGTGTAGAAACCATGCACTATTTTAAGAAGAAAATGTTTTTAAAAGGTTTGTCGACATGAGTAGTATCGGTCAACAAACGACGTTTTTTTCAATAGAGATTTTAAAAGCTTATATTTTGCTGCAAATACAACAGAAACAGAAATTAAGATTTACGCCCCCAGGTGGCCAAACTATTTTTTTTACAAAAATCAGAAATTATGTGCAAACGATTTTCCACCAGGAGCTGTAATAGGTGAAGAAAGAATTTTTCAAATCGGAGATTTAGAAGCAGAGATATAGGGAGAAACGCAATTTACCGCTACGCCCCCTAGCGGAAAGTCTATGAATTACTTGAAAATTTTGAAATTATATGAAAAACATGTCACACGGAAAACACTATCCAACAAAGAAGGAATTTTTCAAATCGGACTCCTAGAAGTAGCGATATTGACAAAAATAAGATGTACATCTACGCCCCCTGGCGGAGAAACTGTGGAATATTTTAAGAAGAAATTATTCCGAAAAGGTTTATCGATGTGAGTGGCATCAGTCCACGAAAGAATTTTTTCAATCGATATTTTAGAAGCTCAGATTTTATGGCAAATACATCAGAAGCAAAAATTAACACTTACACCCCCTGGTGGCCAAAGTATTCTTTACCAAAAATTTGAAATTATATGAAAAAGATTTTCCATCAGAAGATGTATCCGCTGAAGGAAACGTTTTTCAAATCGGAGTGTTAGAAGAAGAGTTATCGGGGAAAATGTAATTTACTTTTACGCCCCTAGCGGAAAATCTATGCGTAATTTAAAAAGGTAGCTATATATGAAATATTCTTCGACATAAATGGAATCGAAAGATAAAAAAAATTTCAATCGGATTTTAGAAGCAAATATGTGGAATAAAACGTATTTTCGAATTCGACATCATCTGCATTTACGCCCTCTACCGGAGAAATTGTTCATCGTAAAAAAAAACGAAATAAAAGATCATCATTTGCATAATTCAAGCTTCCCAATGCAAAAAGAATTTTTCAAATCGGACTAATAGTTGCGAAGATATCGTGGGTACAGACGGACGGGCGGACGGACAATCCGATAACAGAAGCACGATCTTTTTTTACAAAAGACGTGCTAAAAACGGCAATCTACCGTCAGTATAAGAAAGGAATTGTCGAAAAGTTTCTGAAAATTCAGAATTTTCTTGGCGTATTAAAAATCCACGAAATTCAGGTTTCTTTCAGTCATTTCACGGATAAGGTTGTATCAGAAATAGGCTTCGTTAATTCACGAAAAGAAACACAGAAAGTCGCTCGTGAATTTCAGAATTTTGTTTACAGTGTACGTGTTTGAGTTACAATGGCTTAAGTTCGACCGTTGCATCGGAAAAGGAGCTACATGGAGAGTCAATCTGTACTCAACCTTTTAAACAAATTCCAAAAGTAGTTGTACTATAAAGCGAAAAGACCTAAGTAGAAACTCCGTCCCGGTGGCGCATTGGGCTAAGCGCTGGCTTTTGACCATTCGTCCGAGATGGGACCAAGTTCGAATCCCGGCGAAGCATGAATGGTGTGTTAGTCTTACGGCTCTGGTTTTCTCTCTTACGGGGAACCAGTGGCCCCAAATTGGGACTGACGAATGCTTATAACTCATGGAGTCGTTTGCGGTGGTCTTTAAACACCCCTCCAAAAAATTGCTTGCTTTTTTCCTGTAGCCCATCTTTGCTCTTCTTCCATTTGAATCCTGTCGCCGTGTACTGCCCCTCTCTCTCTCTGCACGGATCTGGTTTTACATCGAAAATATCTAGGGCGCCGACGATTGGCCCGTATCGTACAGACGAATCGAAAGGCTTGTTCACAGCAAATCACGTCACAATTTAATAAAGGAGCATCCACAAGCCTATGCTCAAAGACAATCAGTCGACACTTGGCACAGCTCGGCTGCAACAGTCGACGACCACATCGTGTCCCGATGTTAACAGCACAGCCTCGCATGATGCAGCTGCAGTTTGCAAAGAAACTGGAGCATGGACGATTGGAAACGCGTCATATGGTCTGACGAATCCCGTTTCACAGTGTATCGCGCCGATGGCAGGCAGCGTGTGTGGAGTAAACCACAGGAAGCTATGGACCCCGCATGCAAAGTTGGGGTAATACAGGCCGGTGGAGGGGTGTAACTGTTGGGGCGGCTTTCACGTGACCCGGCCTGGGTCCCTTGGTACCTTTTGAGTCATCCGTTGCTGGTTCCAGCTATGTGCAACTCCTGGCAGACCATCTCCACACTTTCATTACGTGCCTCTGTCTGAACCGAGTTCCGATCTTTCAACAGGACAACGGTCCTCCCCATCGTTTCCGGCTAGCGACCGACTGGCTCCAGGAGCATAGCTGTCAGCTTACCACACTCGCATGGAACATATTGTTCCAATATGTTCCATAAAACCCCATAGAGAATTTATGGGACATATTGGAAAAAGCTGACCAACCATCCCCACCATGCACATCTCTTCCTGCTCTACGCCAAGTATACTCTTAGATTGTTGGTCAGCGATACCTGAGTTTATGTTTTGGAACCTCATTGCGTCCGTACCACGACGTTTGGATGCTGTTCTGCGTACAATAGGTGCTGATCACTCTTAGATTGTTGGTCAGCGATACCTGAGTCTGTGTTTCGGAACCTCATTGCGTCCGTACCATGACGTTTGGATGCTGTTCTGCGTACAATAGTTGCTGAGCACTCTTAGATTGTTGGTCAGCGATACCTGAGTTTGTGTTTCGGAACCTCATTGCGTCCGTACCATGACGTTTGGATGCTGTTCTGCGTACAATAGGTGCTGAGCACTCTTAGATTGTTGGTCAGCGATACCTGAGTCTGTGTTTCGGAACCTCATTGCGTCCGTACCAGGACGTTTGGATGCTGTTCTGCGTACAAAAGATGCTGAGCACTCTTAGATTGTTGGTCAGCGATACCTGAGTTTATGTTTCGGAACATCAATGCGTCCGTACCACGACGTTTGGATGCTGTCCTGCTTACAAAAGGTGCTGAGCACTCTTAGATTGTTGGTCAGCGATACCTGAGTCTGTGTTTCGGAACCTCATTGCGTCCGTACCATGACGTTTGGATGCTGTTCTGCGTACAATAGGTGCTGAGCACTCTTAGATTGTTGGTCAGCTATACCTGAGTTTGTGTTTCGGAACCTCATTGCGTCCGTACCATGACGTTTGGATGCTGTTCTGCGTACAATAGGTGCTGATCACTCTTAGATTGTTGGTCAGCGATACCTGAGTCTGTGTTTCGGAACCTCATTGCGTCCGTACCATGACGTTTGGATGCTGTTCTGCGTACAATAGGTGCTGAGCACTCTTAGATTGTTGGTCAGCGATACCTGAGTCTGTGTTTCGGAACCTCATTGCGTCCGTACCAGGACGTTTGGATGCTGTTCTGCGTACAAAAGATGCTGAGCACTCTTAGATTGTTGGTCAGCGATACCTGAGTTTATGTTTCGGAACATCAATGCGTCCGTACCACGACGTTTGGATGCTGTCCTGCTTACAAAAGGTGCTGAGCACTCTTAGATTGTTGGTCAGCGATACCTGAGTCTGTGTTTCGGAACCTCATTGCGTCCGTACCATGACGTTTGGATGCTGTTCTGCGTACAATAGGTGCTGAGCACTCTTAGATTGTTGGTCAGCGATACCTGAGTCTTTGTTTCGGAACCTCATTGCGTCCGTACCATGACGTTTGGATGCTGTTCTGCGTACAATAGGTGCTGAGCACTTTTAGATTATTGGTCAGCGATACCTGAGTCTGTGTTTCGGAACCTCATTGCGTCCGTACCATGACGTTTGGATGCTGTTCTGCGTACAATAGGTGCTGAGCACTGTTAGATTGTTGGTCAGCGATACCTGAGTCTTTGTTTCGGAACCTCATTGCGTCCGTACCATGACGTTTGGATGCTGTTCTGCGTACAATAGGTGCTGAGCACTCTTAGATTATTGGTCAGCGATACCTGAGTCTGTGTTTCGGAACCTCATTGCGTCCGTACCATGACGTTTGGATGCTGTTCTGCGTACAATAGGTGCTGAGCACTGTTAGATTGTTGGTCAGCGATACCTGAGTCTGTGTTTCGGAACCTCATTGCGTCCGTACCACGACGTTTGGATGCTGTGCTGCGTACAAAAGGTGTTGAGCACTCTTAGATTGTTGGTCAGCGATACCTGAGTCTGTGTTTCGGAACCTCATTGCGTCCGTACCACGACGTTTGGATGCTGTTCTGCGTACAAAAGGTGCTGAGCACTCTTAGATTGTTGGTCAGCGATACCTGAGTTTATGTTTCGGAACATCATTGCGTCCGTACCACGACGTTTGGATGCTGTCCTGCGTACAAAAGGTGCTGAGCACGCTTAGATTATATTCATACAGCATTGCAAATGTCATCAAGCTGCTTAATTATTCACGTGCTATTTGACATTATTGCTCAAGAACTAATGCATCAAAAAATTCTAACAGGAATAAAAGTACAAGAGTTAAAAAAAGTATTGTTATATGTATACGAAAATAATGTTTTTGCATTTGAAGAAATTATTTATAAGCAAAATACAGGAGGACCTATGGGATCACCCCTGTCTACATTATTTGCGGAGGTTATTATGACAGATATTGAAGCCAAAGTGATAAATAACCTGAATGAACCACCATTAATATATTGCAGATATGTTGATGAAATTTTCATCTTATCGAAATTGAATCCCACAGAACTAGATGATATAGCGAAAAAATTTAAAGAAGGGTATTCATCCATTGAAGTAACAATTGAAGTTGAACAGCAGGATACTTTGGCTTACCTTGATGTACAGATTATAAAACAACCGAACACATTAGATTATACCGTTTACAGAAAACCGTCATACGTACCTGTGATTATACCATATGATTCTTATCATCCATATGCTCATAAATGTAACAGTATTAAGACTTTAATAAAAAGGGCTTTTACGCACACATCAAAAATGCAATACAGAAAGGATGAATTGAAATATATTACAGATGTTGCAAAGAATTATGGATATCCCAGTAAAAAAATAAAAAAATGGATTAAAGAAGTGCAGAACAGTTGTATTAACTCTTCAAACATAAGAAGAAATAATAATAAGCAGATTAAATATATTGGATCGTTTCAGTACATGAAAGGAATTTCGGCTGAAATCAATAAATTGTGTAATAGGTATAATTTACAATTGGGCAATAAAGTACATAGCATTAAAAATTTTGTAATCAATACGAAAGAAAACAAGAAGAGCTTGGACAGCGCTGGCGTTTACGAAATTCCTATAAGCAACAATCCTACAGTATCATATATAGGAAGCACTAAAAATAAACTAAAACATCGTTTACAACAGCACTTACGGAATTGGCAGAAAAAAGAAGCAAAAACTGCTTTGTTCCAGTACTGTATTGAACAAAGGCAATACCCAAAGTTTGATGAAATAAAAATTATTAAGAATTGTCGTACAGAAAGGCATTTCAGATTGGCGGAGACAGTGTTGATAGAAAAAAAATAGACACAGGTTATGTAATGTTAACGATCCTTATAGCTTAAATACATATTGGAAGGATTTGATCAGAAAGAAAACCCGCAGAGAAGAACAGAGAAGAAAAGGCAAGAGGGAAAAAAAGAAAAGAAATGATGTGATAAAAACGTGTTAGAATAAAATGATTAGTTTCAAGAATCAAATAAATCGAACAGATATTTATAGGTACGAAAGAAAAAGAAGGATATTGGGTCATCTGATAGATGGCGCCACTGCGCCTAAACGACGGAGAACGTAAAATTGTGACGATGCCGCGCGGGTACTGGAACATTCCCTACGTTTCGTGGATGGTGACGGGTGGTATATCTGTTACGTCCGCTCCTTGAAAATGGTCAGGGCGGTGGTTGAAAGTGCTTGGTTGTCATGCTTGTTTCTGAGGGGAGAGAGGTCTGTCAGCATAGGATATAATGGTTGTGTCAGGTTTTGGGGTTTATTTTAATTTGGCACTGATGTGCAATTGTAAATAATTTTGGACTACAGCTTTTAACTTTGACGTTTTAGGAAATGTGTAAATAGGTTTTTATTGATTGATGTTTTAATTAGATTAAAGTGTTTTAGGGAGTTCCATTGTGTATATTTGTAGTGGATTATTTTGATTCTGAATTTGGTCATAGGGAAAACAGGGAGGGGGAGTGATGTTTGTGTGAGTTGAAAATGATTTTTTTTTTTTTTTTTTGGTGTTGTTGCGGCCTCGAACCACGATGTAAATAAGAAAAATACGTGGTGGAAATGTGTAGAGGCGAAAACCTGCAAAATGATTTAGGGAATAAAGGTGAGTAACCTCAAAATTTATAATCTTAGATTGTTGGTCAGCGATACATGAATCTATGTTTTAGAACCTCATTGCGTCCGTACCATGACGTTTGGATGCTTTCCTGCGTACAAAAGATGCTGAGGACTCTTAGATTGTTGGTCAGCGATACCTGAGTCTATGTTTTGGAACCTCATTGCGTCCGTACCATGACGTTTGGATGCTGTCCTGCGTACAAAAGGTGCTGAGCACTCTTAGATTGTTGGTCAGCGATACGCGAGTCTATGTTTTGGAACCTCATTGCGTCCGTACCACGACGTTTGGATGCTGTCCGGCGTAGAAAAGGTGCCAAGCACTCTCAGATTGTTGGTCAACGATACCTGAGACTGTGTTTCGGAACCTCACTGCGTCCGTACCATGACGTTTGGATGCTGTCCTGCGTACAATAGGTGCTGAGCACTCTTAGATTGTTGGTCAGCGATACCTGAGTCTGTGTTTCGGAACCTCATTGCGTCCGTACCACGACGTTTGGATGCTGTCCTGCGTACAAAAGGTGCTGAGCACTCTTAGATTGTTGGTCAGCGATACCTGAGTCTGTGTTTCGGAACCTCATTGCGTCCGTACTACGACGTTTGGATGCTGTCCTGCGTACCAAAGGTGCTGAGCACTCTTAGATTGTTGGTCAGCGATACCTGAGTCTGTGTTTCGGAACCTCATTGCGTCCGTACCACGACGTTTGGATGCTGTCCTGCGTACAAAAGGTGCTAAGCACTCTTAGGTTATTGGTCAGCGATACCTGAGCCTATGTTTCGGAACCTCATTGTGCCCGTGCCACGACGTTTGGATGCTGCCCTGCGTACAAAAGGTGCTGAGCACTCTTAGATTGTTGGTCAGCGATACCTGAGTCTGTGTTTCGGAACCTCATTGCGTCCGTACCACGACGTTTGGATGCTGTCCTGCGTACAAAAGGTGCTGAGCACTCTTAGATTGTTAGTCAGCGATATTTGAGTCTATGTTTTGGAGCCTCATTGCGTCCGTACGATGACGTTTGGATGCTGTCCTGCGTACAAAAGGTGCTAAGCACTCTTAGGTTGTTGGTCAGCGATACCTGAGCCTATGTTTCGGAACCTCATTGTGCCCGTGCCACGACGTTTGGATGCTACCCTGCGTACAAAAGGTGCTGAGCACTCTTAGATTGTTGGTCAGCGATACAGGAGTCTGTGTTTCGGAAACTCACTGCGTCCGTACCACGACGTTTGGATGCTGTCCTGCGTACAAAAGGTGCTGAGCACTCTTAGATTGTTGGTCAGCGATACCTGAGTCTGTGTTTCGGAACCTCATTGCGTCCGTACCACGACGTTTGGATGCTGTCCTGCGTACAAAAGGTGCTAAGCACTCTTAGGTTGTTGGTCAGCGATACCTGAGTCTATGTTTCGGAACCTCATTGTGCCCGTGCCACGACGTTTAGATGCTGTCCAGCGTGCAAAAGGTGGCGCCACAAGCTATTAGGTGGGCGTACGTAATAATGTGTCCTTTCAGTGTTTGAATAAAGTACATTTGATGCCATGTTAAGACAAGAAAAAAATTTCTTTGTCGTTTTTTTTTTATCTTTTTGGTTACTTGTGTCGCATGTGTCACGAAACCCCAGAGATCACTCAATTTGTCGTCAAGAATGTAAAAAGAATAAATTGCTAGACAAATTTCTGAAGAATATTTCGAGATATTTTTGTCCAGCAGTGAATAGTTGCTGCGGAGGATGATATGTTTTTCATTTCTTCGCCTTTCATACTTTTCCATGTTGTACGTATGAATGCTGTTCTTCAAAATGCGATTGGAAATCGCATTATTATTTTCTACCGTAAAGTTTCGCTTTACGGTAGAAAATAATAATGCAACACCAAGAAGGAAGCATCCGATTGGCCTGAAATTCGCAGCATGAGTCGCCCGCAAGAGGGCATGCAAACGACTGGCATTGCAGGGCATATGTAAATCATGTGCGCTCGGCACGCCACCGAGAAGCACTATAAGAAGGGTGCACAGAAGGCGGGGTGTAAGTAATGGAAGTGTGTTGTGCTGACGGACCTGTGCGTGGGAAGCTTCCTGATGCCTCGTCGCAGAATACGGCAGTGATTCCAGTACGTTTAGGAGTTTTACAGGGGACGAATAGTGGCTTATCGCGACAGCGGTTTATCTTACGGAGACATCGGCGCCCGTGTGGGACGACATCCAGCCACAGTGAGGCGAGTATGGATTCGGTGGGTGCAGGAGGGACGGACTGACCGAAGTGAGCCATTGCCGTTTCCGCGGCACATCACCGAACGAGAGGACCGGCATGTTGTGCGGCGGTCATTGACGGGTCGCACCGTCACATCACAAACGTTAGCGCAGGAATTAGGGTGTGTTGCGCAACAACCTGTGTCAGCACGTACCGTTTGACGTCGTCTGCTGGAGCGGGGACTTGTCGCACGGCGCCCATTGCTACGATTACCATTGACGTTACACCGGCAGTGGGCTTCGAACGCCGCACCTGGACTACGAAATGGCACGACATTATCTTTTCCAACGAATCCCGCTTCTTCCGGCAACACCATCATGGTCGGATCCGCGTGTGGCCGCCATACCGGTCCGTCGCCTGGCGTTATGGTTTGGGGCGCAATTGGATATGACACCCGCACCAATCTGGTACGCATCGCCGGTACACTCAACAGCCACCGCACCATCTCTGACATTTTGGAGCCTGTAGTCCTCCCTTACCTGCAGGACCTGCCAGCGGCCACGTTTCAGCAGGACAATGCGCGCCCGCACGTGGCACGCATCGTGCAACAATACTTCACGTCTCACCAGGTGTCACTGCTGCGATGGCCCGCCTGTTCTCCCGGTATGTCGCCCATCGAACACGTCTGGTCGCTGATCGGCAACCGAGTGCCCTGGCAAGCACCACCCGCGGCTACGCCTGATGAACTGTGGCTACGTGTGGAAGCAGCCTGGACCGACATACCCCAAGCCCACATCCAAAGCTTCTTTCGTTCGATGCTGCGGCGTGTAGCGACCGTTATTGCCAGCCTTGTGGGCCACAGGAAATATTGATGTCTGCGTGTTCCGCAAGTCGCACGGGCCTGTAAGCTCAATCGTTTCATCTTTGTATCTGTTGTTATGTGTCCAGTAAATCTGGCTTTGCAATCTCGTGTCCTTCTTGGTGTTGAATTTTGGGTGGCCAGTAGTGTTCTTTCATTAATGTTTATTAAAATTGCTTATCTGGAGCAATTTTAAAGAAAAGATAAAAGTTGTGTTGCAGTCAGATGCTAAGAACATTAAGTTTCCCTTCAAATATTGCTCTGTCAATCTGTACGTTTCCAAATATTCAGTTTGAACAATATGAATAAATCACAGGGAATGCCTGTAACTTATATACCGCTCTTAATTTTATGGGATGGAAGTGGTTGATATATTTTGCGTTCTTTTTTTGTTTCTTCCCATGTATAATGACCACCGTGATCATCTAGGACAAGGGTCGTCAACATTTTAATATCTACCGCCCACTTTTGTATCTTTGTTGATGGTAAAATTTCCTTACCGCCCACTTTTGTATCTTTGTTGATGGTAAAATTTCCTTACCGCCCACTTTTGTATCTTTGTTGATGGTAAAATTTCCTTACCGCCCACTTTTGTATCTTTGTTGACGGTAAAATTTCTTTATTGCCCACTTTTGTATTTTTGTTGATGGCAAAATTTCCTGACCGCCCACTTTTGTATCTTTGTTGATGGTAAAATTTCCTTACCGCCCACTTTAGTGTCTTTGTTAATGGTAAAATTTTCTTACCGCCCACTTTTGTATCTTTGTTGGTGGTAAAATTTCCTTGCCGCCCACTTTTGTATCTTTGTTGATGGTAAAATTTCCTTAACGCCCACTTTAATATCTTTGTTGATGGTAAAATTTTCTTACCGCCCACCTTTGTATCTTTGTTGATATTAAACTTTCCTTACCGCCCACTTTTGTATCTTTGTTGATGGTAAAATTTCCTTACCGTCCCCTTTAGTATCTTTGTTGATGGTAAAATTTCCTTACCGCCCACTTTTGTATCTTTGTTGATGGTAAAATTTCCTTACCGCCCACTTCAGTATCTTTGTTGATGGTAGAATTTCCTTACCGCCCACTTTTGTATCTTTGTTGATGGTAAAATTTCCTTACCGCCCACTTTTGTATCTTTAGTGATGGTAAAATTTCCTTACCGCCCACTTTAGTATCTTTGTTGATGGTAAAATTTTCTTACCGCCCACCATTGTATCTTTGTTGATATTAAAATTTCCTTACCGCCCACTTTTGTATCTTTGTTGATGGTAAAATTTCCTTACCGCCCACTTTAGTATCTTTGTTGATGGTAAAATTTTCTTAGCGCCCACCTTTGTATCTTTGTTGATATTAAAATTTTCTTACCGCCCACTTTTGTATCTTTGTTGATGGTAAAATTTCCTTACCGCCCACTTTTGTATCTTTGTTGATGGTAAAATTTCCTTACCGCCCATTTTTGTATTTTTGTTGATGGTAAAATTTTCTTACCGCCCACCTTTGTATCTTTGTTGATATTAAAATTTTCTTACCGCCCACTTTTGTATCTTTGTTGATGGTAAAATTTCCTTACCGCCCACTTTTGTATCTTTGTTGGTGGTAAAATTTCCTTACCGCCCACTTTAGTATCTTTGTTGATGGTAAAATTTCCTTACCGCCCACTTTAGTATCTTTGTTGATGGTAAAATTTCCTTACCGCCCACTTTAGTATCTTTGTTGATAGTAAGATTTTCTTACCGCCCATTTTTGTATCTTTGTTGATGGTAAAATTTCCTTTCCGCCCACTTTAGTATCTTTGTTAATGGTAAAATTTCCTTACCGCCCACTTTTGTATCTTTGTTGATGGTAAAATTTCCTTACCGTCTCTTTTAGTATCTTGTTGATGGTAAAATTTCCTTACCGCCCACTTTTGTATCTTTGTTGATGGTAAAATTTCCTTACCGCCCCCTTTAGTATCTTTGTTGATGGTAAAATTTCCTTACCGCCCACTTTCGTATCTTTGTTGATGGTAAAATTTCCTTACCGCCCACTTTTGTATCTTTGTTGTTGGTAAAATTTCCTTACCGCCCACTTTAGTATCTTTGTTGATGGTAAAATTTCCTTGCCGCCCACTTTAGTATCTTTGTTGATGGTAAAATTTTCTTACAGCCCACCTTTGTATCTTTGTTGATATTAAAATTTCCTTACCGCCCACTTTTGTATCTTTGTTGATGGTAAAATTTCCTTACAGCCCACTTACCGCCCACTTTTGTATCTTTGTTGATGGTAAAATTTTCTTACCGCCCACTTTTGTATTTTTTGTTGATGGTAAAATTTTCTTACCGCCCACTTTTGTATCTTTGTTGGTGGTAAAATTTCCTTACCGCCCACTTTAGTATCTTTGTTGATGGTAAAATTTCCTTACCGCCCACTTTAGTATCTTTGTTGATGGTAAAATTTCCTTACCGCCCACTTTAGTATCTTTGTTGATAGTAAAATTTTCTTACCGCCCATTTTTGTATCTTGGTTGATGGTAAAATTTCCTTTCCGCCCACTTTAGTATCTTTGTTAATGGTAAAATTTCCTTACCGCCCACTTTTGTATCTTTGTTGATGGTAAAATTTCCTTACCGTCTCCTTTAGTATCTTGTTGATGGTAAAATTTCCTTACCGCCCACTTTTGTATCTTTGTTGATGGTAAAATTTCCTTACCGCCCCCTTTAGTATCTTTGTTGATGGTAAAATTTCCTTACCGCCCACTTTCGTATCTTTGTTGATGGTAAAATTTCCTTACCGCCCACTTTTGTATCTTTGTTGATGGTAAAATTTCCTTACCGTCCCCTTTAGTATCTTTGTTGATGGTAAAATTTCCTTACCGCCCACTTTTGTATCTTTGTTGTTGGTAAAATTTCCTTACCGCCCACTTTAGTATCTTTGTTGATGGTAAAATTTCCTTGCCGCCCACTTTAGTATCTTTGTTGATGGTAAAATTTTCTTACAGCCCACCTTTGTATCTTTGTTGATATTAAAATTTCCTTACCGCCCACTTTTGTATCTTTGTTGATGGTAAAATTTCCTTACCGCCCACTTTTGTATCTTTGTTGATGGTAAAATTTCCTTACCGCCCATTTTAGTATCTTTGTTGATGGTAAAATTTTCTTACCGCCCACCTTTGTATATTTGTTGATATTAAAATTTTCTTACCGCCCACTTTTGTATCTTTGTTGATGGTAAAATTTCCTTACCGCCCCCTTTAGTATCTTTGTTGATGGTAAAATTTCCTTACCGCCCACTTTCGTATCTTTGTTGATGCTAAAATTTCCTTACCGTCCCCTTTAGTATCTTTGTTGATGGTAAAATTTCCTTACCGCCCACTTTTGTATCTTTGTTGTTGGTAAAATTTCCTTACCGCCCACTTTAGTATCTTTGTTGATGGTAAAATTTTCTCACCGCCCACTTTTGTATCTTTGTTGATGGTAAAATTTCCTTACCGCCCACTTTAGTATCTTTGTTGATGGTAAAATTTTCTTACCGCCCACCTTTGTATCTTTGTTGATATTAAAATTTCCTTACCGCCCACTTTTTGAATTTTTGTTGATGGTAAAATTTCCTTACCTCCCACTTTTGTATCTTTGTTGATGGTAAAATTTTCTTACCGCCCACTTTTGTATCTTTGTTGATGGTAAAATTTTCTTACCGCCCACCTTTGTATCTTTGTTGATATTAAAATTTCCTTACCGCCCACTTTTGTATTTTTTGTTGATGGTAAAATTTCCTTACCGCACACTTTAGTATCTTTGTTGATGGTAAAATTTTCTTACCACCCACTTTTGTATCTTTGTTGGTGGTAAAATTTCCTTACCGCCCACTTTAGTATCTTTGTTGATGGTAAAATTTCCTTACCGTCCCTTTTAGTATCTTTGTTGATGGTAAAAGTTCCTTACCGACCGTTTTTGTATCTTTGTTGATGGTAAAATTCCCTTACCGCCCACTTTAGTATCTTTGTTGATGGTAAAATTTCCTTACCGCCCACTTTTGTATCTTTGTTGATGGTAAAATTTCCTTACCGCCCCCTTTAGTATCTTTGTTGACCGTAAAAGTTCCTTACCGCCCGTTTTTGTATCTTTGTTGATGGTAAAATTTCCTTACCGCCCACTTTAGTATCTTTGTTGATGGCAAAATTTCCTTACCGCCCACTTTTGTATTTTTTGTTCATGGTAAAATTTCCTTACCGTCCACTTTTGTATCTTTGTTGATGGCAAAATTTTCTTACCGCCCACTTTAGTATCTTTGTTGATGGTAAAATTTTCTTACCGCCCACTTTTGTATCTTTGTTGGTTATAAAATTTCCTTACCGCCCACTTTAGTATCTTTGTTGATGGTACAATTTCCTTACCGCCCACTTTAGTATCTTTGTTGATGGCAAAATTTCCTTACCGCCCACCGGTGCCGCAGTAACTCAATATAGAGCAAGTGCGAAGTAATTTTTAGAGGGGAGGGTTTGTAAAAAATATCTACTTATATTTAACTATTTATTTATACTTTATGGATGTTTATACAGGGTGTCCCACAAAGGACTCCCTGATTTTAAAATGAAATAACTCAGAAACGGAGATCGATAGAAGAATGAAGCAAATGGTATGTTTATTTTGAAAGCCGTAAAAATCTGATACAGAAGTTTCAAAATTACTTACAAATGTTGCCGACAGGTGGCGCTGTACGCTTTAGTCGTAGTAGGGCGTCCGAGAAATAGTCTATAAACTGTCCTTTGCAAGCAGTCGTTGCAAACACATGACAATCGATTCAAAATGTGCACCTTTCGCAGCACAGAGATGGCGCAAACGAAGAATGAAATTTTTAGTCACCCTCTGTAGTGTGTCAACGGAAATGGACGCACATGCCTCACCGATCAACTCTTCAAGCTCGTCCAGTGTTGCAGAATTGTTCTGGAAAATAGTGTCCTTCAGTGTGCTCCACAAAAGTAGTCGCAGGGTGTAAGATCGGGTGAGTATGGAGGCCAATCCATGCCTGTTCCAGTAAATGTGGAATAGTTCAAAGCAAAGACCCTATTCCCGAAGTATTCCTCAAGAAGGCAAAAACCGCTGGTATACGGTGTGATCGGGCCCCATCTTGCATAAACCACGAAGTCCCTGATACTCGAGTACCAGAAAAACACGTTGCTCCACGGAATACATGACTTCATCCACTTCTTTCAGTACGTTAACCTCCTTTCCCGTTTCGACAGCGAAAGTGTCCGAAGACTGATCGCTCTGTGCTTCACAGCATTATTTATAGGACCGCACTGCGACTACAGCGTACAGCGCCACCTTTCGGCAACATTTGTAAGTAATTTCGAAACTTCTGTATCAGATTTTTACGACTTTTCAAATAAACACACCACTTGTTTTATTCTTCTATCGATCTCCGTTTCCGAGTTATTTCATTTTAAAATCAGGGAGTCCTTTGTGGGACACCCTGTACATAGATAATTTCAATTTAATGAATTTCTGCATCTCCATCCATACAGCGCCTATTAGTGCGGCAGATGTTTAAATTGAAGAAAATGAATGTTAAATGTGAAAACAATAAAGTTTATTGAAATTACGTTTGATTAATGAGATCCTTGAGGCTGATGCTGCGAGACTAAATATTTGATATCTGGTTCGATTTTCTTAAGGAACAAACGAAAGTCTCCTCTTTCGGTGATATTCAGACGGTTTCTCTGTTTGATGATAATATGATTAACAGCACTAAAGCCTGATTCTACAAGATATCAGGTAGGGAAAGGTATCAATAAATTAATTACCTAAATAAATAAATACATCGCTCTTTCCACGTTCCAGAAACACATTGCAACCTAAAAATTGTATAGAAGCTGACTAAAAAAAAAAAAAAAAAACACGTAGCACCGTGGATTGTTGGCCACCGTGGTGTAAAGCTAACGTGCTCGGCTAGATATCGAGAGATCCGTGGTTCAATTCCACGGCGGCGGTTGAAAACAATTTTTCGGTTGCTATGTGTTTCTGGAACTTGGAAAGAGCGATGTATTTATTTATTTACTGACGCCTTGGAGGATTTTCACCTGGAATCTCGCCTTTTGGATTTAACTGCTATAAAATATATAGCCAGTGCCGTTAATGCCCACCAGATGGAGACGTCTCAGTAGCTGAGCCCATCTTACGGATTTATGATGTCAGAAGCTGACAAAAAAAAAAATAATAATAATACACATGACACCGTGGATTGTTGGCCACCGTGGTGTAAAGCTAACGCGCTCGGCTAGATATCGAGAGATCCGTGATTCAATTCCACTGTGGCGGCTGAATACAATTTTTCGGTTGCTAAATCCCTGAAATGGCAATGGGCTGGACATACTGCCAGAAGGACAGACCATAGATGGACAGCCGAAATTTTAGATTGGATTCCAAGGGACAGGAAAAGACCCAGAAAAAGACCACATGGGAGATGGGTGGATGAAATTCGTAAATATGCGGGAGTGACATGGAGGAGACTGGCACAAGACAGACCGTTGTGGAGGAAACTTGGGGAGACCTTCGTCCAGCAGTGGATTGATAATGGTTGACAATGATGATGATGATGATGATGTGTTTCTGACACATGGAAAGAGCGATGTATTTATTTATTTACTGACGTATTTGGAGGATTTTTCAAATTAAATATCATTTTCCACATATTTGGATATAACGCTGGCATTTTTTATTTTTTTATTTACTACGCAGGCATGTTTTAATACACGTATACCACTTTGTCAAAGGGAAAACACTTTTATGTTGTTGCTCTTCTGTAGCGATAAAAATTGCACAGGAATTATTATGTGTTAACTTTTAAGTGCTTTCACACAGGTGTTTGTGTCGTCGACCTTTAACGTTGTGTTGTTTTAGCTCTGCAGATAACATTCTCTGCAAGAAGAGACAACGTTTTTTTTGCATTTAATTTCTTCTTATATTATTTTGTGCGTGATCTGCATCATTAATAAAACGTGTTTTGTGTTATTCTCAACACTCTGTATTTACGGATTACCTTGTTTTAATTATTGCCTATATTCAAAGTTTTGAGATGGAATTCAAAAGTAAATTGCAAAAGCATATATATTTTAAAAGTTCAAACTCGCGAAGTTGTTAGCAATGTATTCGATATGTGACGGAAGAACAAAACTTGTAACAACCTGCCCCCCCCCCAACTATGGCCCACCACGAAAGTTTGAATCGCCCACTAGTGGGAGATACGGACCAGGTTGACGATCGCTGATATAGGGCCATAGCCACCGATCCCTGATTTGGAGCCCTTAGTTCCGGGAGGCCCAGCGCTGAGGGGCACGCGTACCGCCCATGCGTAGCACGAAGCCCGAGCCCATCGAGAGTGACTAGCCAGAAGCCCGAGCCCATCGAGAATGACTAGCCAGAAGCCCGAGCCCATCGAAAGTGACCAGCCAGAAGCCCGAGCCCATCGAGAGTGACTAGCCAGAAGCCCGATCCCATCGAGAGTGACTAGCCAGAAGCCCGAGCCCATCGAGTGTGACTAGCCAGAAGCCCGAGCCCATCTACAGTGACTAGCCAGAAGCCCGAGCCCATCGAGAGTGACTAGCCAGAAGCCCGAGCCCATCGAGAGTGACTAGCCAGAAGCCAGTGCCTTTTATCACTGCGACCTCGGAGCGTCCTTTTGGGTTGCACACAAGAAGTCACAGAATGGACTTAGTGAATTACGTTTGGTGGAGCCGGCGGTGAGTTTAGCTGAAATGCCCTTCTAAACCATAAAACACCTGTCGCCCTGGGGGGTGGGGTTTAACGACCACTGGGGAACTTTAAGGGATATAAGCAGTCGTTCATCCCTAATTTAGGGTCACTGGCTTCAGGGAAAGGGAAAAAGCTGTGCCGTAAGACAAGCACACTACCTACGCCTCGACTAGGACTCGAACTCAGGCCCACCGTAACGAACGGTGAGTAGCCTGCTGACCCTACTCCACAGTAGCGGCCACTTGTCACTCTGTCTACACGTATGTTTAACTTTTCTGCGTTGCTTCTTTTCCTAGGAGTCGGATCACGTCTTACTGCGTGATCCGACAGTTTAGTCTCGTCCTTGCAATACGAACGTTCTGTTAAGGTACGAGAATGGTTTCATATAA
The DNA here is from genome assembly GCA_039090855.1 of Macrothele yani. Classification (NCBI taxonomy): domain Eukaryota; kingdom Metazoa; phylum Arthropoda; class Arachnida; order Araneae; family Macrothelidae; genus Macrothele; species Macrothele yani. The sequence goes on along the minus strand of CM077018.1, from coordinate 103,532,680 downwards.
ATCAGAGTTCTTTTTACACGATCATCTAAAATATATTTTTTTGCGTAGCTTTTTTTCTCAACTAACCACGAAAAGTGCCTTAGCGCCGCTAAGCCTAGGGAAAAAGTGCCTTGGCGTCGCTAAGCCGCGCTAAGGCTCTTCTTTCGTTTTCACAAGCTCAGTAAATTAGGTGATGCTTTTGTATAGCTAAATCCTACCGGACATCTATACATAGTATAAAATAAAGTCCCCGGTAGTCGTTTGCCTGTTTGTTCGGGCTAATCTCGAGAATAGCTGGACGGATTTTGATGCGGTTTTCACCATTCCATAGAGCATTTGTCGGGGAAGGTTTAGGTGTATGAAACATTAATCTATGACAAAAGGGAGCCGAGAAGTAACGATTTTAGTGACAAGGCAAAGAAAAAACCGCCGTTTGCATTCTTTCGTGGCTTCCACTGCCTATGAGGATGTAGCAGACACGTGACTTTCTTCATGGCAACGAGCCTTGGTAACGTAAGTGAAGGACAACCAGTCCCCGTTGAAATGATGGTGTCTTACTTTGAAAGTTTAACTTTCGAGTACAAAATGCGGTATTTGGAAAAAATTAATGAGATTGAAGGAAAAGATCCCTATGTGCTGAATGTAAGTATCTTCGAAGGTGACGCGAAACGTTTTCCAGAAGTGCAAATAGTAGATATTTTCTATTACTTCGTCTTTGGTCGAAGCGCCATTATCATACAACAGTTAGAGGCATTAGAATCATATAAAATTCTCGAAGCATATAACAATTTCATATCAGGGATATTCTTTTATATGGTAATTTAGTGAGATCACTAATTAGTGAGCAATTAGTAACTCTTCAATAAAAAGTGATTTTCTATGCTCTGGGAAGAGATTTTCAAGAAATTGAGAGAAAAAGCTGGTAATCTATATATATAAAAGTGAAAGTTTGTATATTTGTTTGTCTGTCCGCTATACAAATCTATAGTTTTCAACTTAGAACCACCAAATTTGGTATACTATCTCATGGTGTTCACAAAGTATTTATTCAAGGAATGTACATGAGACGAGCAAGAGAAAAACGTCTCAAAAAAAAACAGTGACACATGAATGCACTATTTACAGATGACAGTAGATACCTATTTACAATATATACATGACATTTAGATGTAAACAAATCTTGAGGAGATCGTACACACTAGGTTGAGTAGATATGGCAAGGGTTCAGGTAGAGCAGCACAGAGTAAAATGTTATAATATTGTCTTATGAGCACTAACTGTACTGTGCAGCGAAGGTGGAGTCCCAACAACCCCAAGGCCTCTGGGGACCATGGAGAGAAGAAGCTGGGTTCACTTGAAGACGCAACGGCACCGTTATGAAAACAAGATAAGTACATGTACATGAGACGAGCAAAAGTAGAATGACCGATAATTGTGACATAGAAACGGCATATGTACAGATGACTGTAGAAACAAAGAGACATTATAGTAGCATGACATTCAGATGGAAATAGATGTTCAGGAATCTCGTGGAGATAAGACATACCTTGATGAGCAGGTGTGACGAAGGTTCGGATAAAGAGTCACTGAGTTAACTGTTAAATAGTCATACAAGCACCAACTGTAAGATGCAATGAAGTCGGTGTCCCAGCGAACCATGGGGCCGCTGGGGACCATGTAGAGAAGAAGCTTGGTTCACTTTGTCGAGCAACGGCGGTGTGGTACTCAAGGCGTAATCGAGAAAGGAGACATTCCCGAAAAAAACTGAGCAACGCGGCACTTGCGTAAAGTACCGTAGGAGGCACCTCCCGAGCACGACACTGTTGATGATAGACGTATATAACGTGTTTCACGAGCACAAAAATGTAGGTGCAGACTACAGGGAGTCTGATTGGAGGCACAAGGTTGAGCAACAGCGTTCGGTAAGCACTGAAGGAAAGATCAGTTGTACAGGATCTTTGCGCAATCGAAAAGGCAAGATTCAGCATTGGTAGCAGTATAGTGCAATATTGATAGACATGACTCACATCTGCCTCCCCGGCGCAGAAAGGGCAGAGTGGGGAGGAAAGAAGGGTCATCCGGTGCAAGATTGAGGGTACGGGAAGACGGTTATGTAAGAATAACCAGTGGGTGTTGATCTCTGGGGGTGTAGATAGAGGAGAGAGGGTGGCAGACCACACAGCAGAGAGAGCGGAAGACGGGATATCAGGGATAGGTGTAGGCGTAGAAGAGCGGGAGAGAGAGAGAAATCTGTAAAGAGCGGATGTGGAGAAGGAGAAAATCGGAAGATCTATGCCGTGAGCCGACAAGAAAAAGGGGAGGGGGAGAGACGCGGATAGAACGGGAACGAGACCGGCGGGGGAAGCAAGATCGGGAAAGAGAGAAATAAGGGATGAGAGTAAGGAGGTGTGAACCTGAAGAGCATGGGGTAGAGCACGAATAGCAGGAGGAAAGTCGGAGAAGGAGCGCCAGAGAAAATCAGGGGTGACAAGGTCTCGGACTGTGACTACCCCGGCGCGGAGCCAGGTGGGGAAAGCAAAACAGGGGAGGTGCGGAGGATGAATGACGGAGGAGAAAAATAGAGGTTCTGAGAGTAGTTCGGAGGTTGTAGCTGGTGGAGAGCGAGACAGAGGGAAAGAGCGAAGCAAAGTGATAGCCTCCCGATAGACAGGAGGTAAGTTGGAAAGGAGGGGGCAGTGATCCATTAATAGATAGGAAAGAAAAGTAAGGTGGGGATTACGCGGGGAAACAGTGACGTCCCGGGTTGTCTCCGCAGGCAGAACAGGTGAAGCAAGAAGGCGAAGAAATGCAGAAACTCGGAATGCCTGATAGTATAACCGCACGTCAAGCAGTCCAATACCGCCATTCTGAGGAGACAAGCTGAGAAGTGAAGAGTTAACCCAATGATGACCAGCCCACACGATATTGGTTTGGCACTGGGTGATTGCAAGAAGACGATAGACAGGTTGTTTGGATGCAAGCCAAGAGAACGTGCACATGGATAACAAATATGTTCGAGTGATCTGGGCACGCTGGTACAGAGAAGTGCAGAACTGTGCTTGTCTCCAGTTGGCAGCCGTACGCAGCAGGCGGGGGTGCAGTGCATTCCACGTTATCGTCGAGGCTGTAGGAGGTTTGCCCAGGTGCACTCCTAGAAAACGCTGTGAGGATGTGGACCATTCGGCTCCCCATGGAGAGTCGGTTCGACTAGCCCACGACCCGCACCACAAGCCAGTGCTTTTTGACTCGTTTATCGTGGCACTAGAACAAGAGGCATACCGAGCGTAGAGGTGGCGAAGTTTGCAGAATTGTGCATCTTGTCGAACACAAAAAGTCACGTCATCAGCATAGGCAACATAGGTGACAATATGATGGCGAGTGCAGGCGACCACTGGAGGCAGAGAAGCATAGAAGGATCTGTGAACGGAGCGGAGAAAAGGTTCGATCGCAAGAGCAAAGAGCTGTCCGGACAAGGGGCAGCCTTGCCGGACGCCGCGACGGAAAGGAATTGGCGCTGTGAGAAGGGTGGGCAACCTGACGTGGAAAGTGGCGTCCTGATAGAGGGAGAGGAGAACAGAAACAAAAGGAGGTGGAAACCCGAAACTATAAAGTGTAGACGAGAGGTAAGCGTGAGAAATATTATCAAAGGCGGATTGTTGATCGAGAGACAGCAGAGCAAGAGGTTCAGAGCGAGATCGAGCGAGATGGATTAGGTCACTGAGAAGTTGAATGTTATGCGAGATGGAGCGCCCTGGGACAGTATAGGTCTCGTTAGAGGACAGGATGTGGGGGAGAATTGGATTAATACGGCGCGAGAGTAGTTTAGAATAAAGCTTGTAATCAAGATTCAGAAGTGAGATGGGACGCCAGTTCCCCAAGTCCAGGAGATCACCCTTCTTTGGGAAGAGGACTATATGGGCAATTGTGAAACTCCTCGGAAGGGTGGATAGGTGGAAAGCAGCGGAGAAAGCACTAAGTAGAAAAGGAAGGAGGGCTGGGAGGAAAGCTTTGTAGAAACAGACAGGAAGTCCATCTGGGCCAGGTGCAGCCTTGGAGTTTAGAGAAGAAAACGTCTCGGAAATCTCTGTTAGCGTGGGAGGCCGAAGGAGAGAATCAGAAAAATAAGAGGGGACTTGAGGTAAAGCAGAGTGTAGACCAGATAAGGCAGTGCTGGAAGGAGGAGGAGTCTCACAAAACTTCGTTGTAAAATAGCTGCGGGCAACAGAGCAAAGAGTAACTGGGTCAGAGGATACCTCGCCAGTAGAGAGGCGGAGATGGCGAATTGAAGCAGAGGCATGACGCTTAGATTCAAGATTGGAAAGAAACTCATAAGTGCAGGCATCGGGCGCGAGATGCTGTAATCTCAGCCGCCGAATGACCTGTTGCGCGAGTGGGACTAGGAGAGAATTCAGTTCAGCCTTATACACAGCAAAAAGAGGGTCAGCCATATTTATAAGGGAAAGCATCGTACGGATGTGATCCAAACGCATCCTCTGTAGCGTCGTGATCGTAAAAGCCTGATTTCGCACATGAAGCAAGAGGCGATGTTTTACCTCCAGCCAGAAAGTCAGGGCACACGGCGCAGATTGCAGTTGCGTGCGCCATTCGGAGAGGAAATGGCGGACTGAAGAGCAAAAACCGGCGTCATCCAAAAGAGCGGCATCAAATGTTCACGGCCGGGTTGTCCTGTGCTGTGCATGAGTGTGGAACACTGTGAGAGTGATGGCGCAATGGTCGGACGACGCAGTGGGCTGGCAACAGGATGCAGAGATCGCTGGAAGAAGTATGGGCGTGGTATAAAATCTGTCAAGTCTGGCCGTGGCCGGGTTTATTGCACCAGATGCACGCCAGGTATGGGAAGGTGTAGTCGGATATAAGTGTCGATGGACATCTATCAGTGAGAAATCAAAAACGAGGGACTGTAGCTGCTGTACAAGGTCTGCACGATGTTCGCGTGAAGGCGGGGAACGATCAAGTTGAGGGTGTAGAGTACAATTAAAGTCGCCACCAACGAGAACTCGGTCGGTGGCAGGTATACCAGAGAGAGCACCGCGAAAGCACAGAAAAAGCTCCGACACATAAGTGGAGGTGTTTGGCACGTAGATGTTAAAGATATGAAACCTCTCCGTTTGAATAGTGAACGTGACTTGTTGTAAGAGATCACGACAGAGATTTTTTACAGAGAAGAGAGTCATCGTAGAGCGAAAAGTCGAGCGTACCCCGACGGCAATACCACCATATGATGAACAGCTGAATGCGTGGTGGAAAGCAAAATTCCATGATCGCCAGCGGGTAAACAAAGTGGTAGGATGACAGTTCGTCTCTTGTAAAAGTAGCACGTCCGTACTCAGTGGGGAAAGGTCCTCATAGGCTAAGGCGTTCGCAAGTGGTGTCGCAAAACCGCGACAATTAAGTGACGTGACCTTGAACTTTTAGGTCCGTCGGCGGATGTAAGATGTGCTGACTTGCAGTAGCGAGAACATGTAGGCGCTGGATAAAACCCAGACCCCACGGAATGTCATCGACGTTCCGCCGAAGAGTGTGCAAAAGAGAATCAAGTTGACTGAGAACCCGAGGTAGGGCAGCTTCATACTTTAGTAAAAAAGCACGGGCAGTGGCCGTGCTGGTGGGATTCACTAAATATTCGAGAAGATCTACGTAAGGCAGCGGCTCAGCGGGGAAAGCATTCTCTTGAAGGAGGTTAGTGAAGTCCTCTAACGAGGGAGAAACATCCTCCGTCTCTGGTTCAGTCCAGGCTTGTACTTGAGAAGACGAAATGCCACGTCGAGAGAAGATTGCGCGAGTAACCGGGCGATTAGACCGCCTAGTGAACAAGTGCTGGGATGAGGACGTTTTAGACTTCTTCAACTTCTTCCGTGAGGAGACACTGCGTTTGCCAAAAATCGTGGAGGAACCAGCTGGTATAGAAGTTTCTGTGCTGGAAAGGGTTTCGGCTGCTGGATCTGCAGCGCCAACGGTAAAGACCGACGACATATCAGCAGGTAAATCTGTAGGAGCAGAAAGTATACGCTGCGGGGGTGCCGTAGGAAGCGTGGGAAAATTCCGATCTGTAACTGAAAGTGAGTCTGTCAAAGACGTTTGTCGACCAACGTCTGCAGGCCGACGTCGGGAAGATCTGGGTCCTGCAACCTTCCACTCGTGTGGAGACGTTGACACAGCAGTAACAGGAGGGACAGAAGGTGCCACAGCACTTGGCACGGTTATGGAAACAGCACGAGTGCAATTGGCTCGCACATGACTCTCACTTTGACAAAGGGTGCAATGCTGAGAAGTGATGATCTCGATACGACGTCGCTGTTGCCCACAACGCACGTGAAGGACAGTTGGACAGGCCTGAAGATGAGTATCAGACGGAAAGAGCACACGAGCGGTGCGACGGAAGCCACGAATGGCTTTGTCTTCTGGGTCTCTGGGTGCCGCCGAGAGGGTTGTTATGGGACCGACTACTCGGCCGAACTTACTGAGTAACGTGCAAAGAATTGTATCAGATACCTCTGGCGGGACAGGGTAGAAAGTCACCTGCACGGGGCGGTGCGCGACTGGTTGTGGTAGTAGATGTACATCATTAATGGTCAGTCCTGCTGTCAAGACAAGGTCAGCATGTTCCTTTTTCTTGAAGTAAACCAGCACTGATCGTGGTTTTCGGGCAACATAATCTATTGCATCCGCCGGTAAAATGGATTTAAGAGCTCGGCTATAGAGCTGAAGCTTTGTATCCGGCAGCGCATCAAAACATACGCCGAGGTCCATCGTTGATTGCAGTTGACGGCCGGCTGGTGAGTCTTCGGGAATATCTATCGTTGCTGTGGATCCCACGACATGAAGATACGAATCGGGAAGGAGAGTATCAGACGATAGGAGTGACGTAGAGCCACTAGACATGGCAGTCGCATATGATGGAGGAACAGTACTTTTACTAGATGTAGAGGGCGAAACTCCAGCTGTTATAGGGGAATCTGGCAGTTGAGATGAAGTGGTGGCCGTCACCCGACACCTCCATAGCATCCGCGACAGGGACAGAGAGTAGACCTGTAACGGCAGTACCCTCAGTGGGAAGGCAGGCCGTAGGCGCAGGTAAGGCAGAGGAACTCATGACGTCAGTAAGGCAGTTAGAGATCTCTGCGACCAACGAAGCTGTGTTAGCAGCTGGGTTGGAAGAAGAGGAGGAAGATGGCTTCTCTTCCAAGATAAGGGCGTGAGCTTCACCCTTATCTAATGCCGCCATGTCAACGGCGAGGCTTATCGAAGAACAAGACCAACTCGTTCGAAAAATATAACTAACGATAAAGAATAAAGTAATTCACTCACCACCTCGTGAGACAAACGAAACGAAAGCACTGATCTTCAACTGGAAGATGCACGCGAAAAGAAAAAGTACACCACTCGATTAACTACTCGAAAGCACGTAAAAGACAGAGCTCAAAAAACACACATCACATCACAATCTCATGGTGTTCACAAAGTATTTATTCAAGGAATGTACATGAGACGAGCAAGAGAAAAACGTCTCAAAAAAACAGTGACACATGAATGCACTATTTACAGATGACAGTAGATATCTATTTACAATATATACATGACATTTAGATGTAAACAAATCTTGAGGAGATCGTACACACTAGGTTGAGCAGATATGGCAAGAGTTCAGGTAGAGCAGCACAGAGTAAAATGTTATAATATTGTCTTATGAGCACTAACTGTACTGTGCAGCGAAGGTGGAGTCCCAACAACCCCAAGGCCTCTGGGGACCATGGAGAGAAGAAGCTGGGTTCACTTGAAGACGCAACGGCACCGTTATGAAAACAAGATAAGTACATGTACATGAGACGAGCAAAAGTAGAATGACCGATAATTGTGACATAGAAATGGGATATGTACAGATTACTGAAGAAACAAAGAGACATTAAAGTTGCATGACATTCAGATGGAAATAGATGTTCAGGAATCTCGTGGAGATAAGACATACCTTGATGAGCAGGTGTGACGAAGGTTCGGATAAAGAGTCACTGAGTTAAGTGTTAAATAGTCATACAAGCACCAACTGTAAGATGCAATGAAGTCGGTGTCCCAGCGAACCATGGGGCTGCTGGGGACCATGTAGAGAAGAAGCTGGGTTCACTTTGTCGAGAAACGGCGGTGTGGTACTCAAGGCGTAATCGAGAAAGGAGACATTCCCGAAAAAAACTGAGCAACGCGGCACTTGCGTGAGGTACCGTAGGAGGCACCTCCCGAGCACGACACTGTTGATGATAGACGTATATAACGTGCTTCACTAGCACAAAAATGTAGGTGCAGACTACAGGGAGTCTGATTGGAGGCACAAGGTTGAGCAACAGCGTTCGGTAAGCACTGAAGGAAAGATCAGTTGTACAGGATCTTTGCGCAATCGAAAAGGCAAGATTCAGCATTGGTAGCAGTATAGTGCAATATTGATAGACATGACTCACATCTGCCTCCCCGGCGCAGAAAGGGCAGAGTGGGGAGGAAAGAAGGGTCATCCGGTGCAAGATTGAGGGTACGGGAAGACGGTTATGTAAGAAGAACCAGTGGGTGTTGATCTCTGGGGGTGTAGATAGAGGAGAGAGGGTGGCAGACCACACAGCAGAGAGAGCGGAAGACGGGATATCAGGGATAGGTGTAGGCGTAGAAGAGCGGGAGAGAGAGAGAAATCTGTAAAGAGCGGATGTGGAGAAGGAGAAAATCGGAAGATCTATGCCGTGAGCGGACAAGAAAAAGGGGAGGGGGAGAGACGCGGATAGAACGGGAACGAGACCGGCGGGGGAAGCAAGATCGGGAAAGAGAGAAATAAGGGACGAGAGTAAGGAGGTGTGAACCTGAAGAGCATGGGGTAGAGCACGAATAGCAGGAGGAAAGTCGGAGAAGGAGCGCCAGAGAAAATCAGGGGTGACAAGGTCTCGGACTGTGACTACTCCGGCGCGGAGCCAGGTGGGGAAAGCAAAACAGGGGAGGTGCGGAGGATGAATGACGGAGGAGAAAAATAGAGGTTCTGAGAGTAGTTCGGAGGTTGTAGCTGGTGGAGAGCGAGACAGAGGGAAAGAGCGAAGCAAGGTGATAGCCTCCCGATAGACAGGAGGTAAGTTGGAAAGGAGGGGGCAGTGATCCATTAATAGATAGGAAAGAAAAGTAAGGTGAGGATTACGCGGGAAGACAGTGACGTCCCGGGTTGTCTCCGCAGGCAGAACAGGTGAAGCAAGAAGGCGAAGAAATGCAGACACTCGGAATGCCTGATAGTATAACCGCACGTCAAGCAGTCCAATACCGCCATTCTGAGGAGACAAGCTGAGAAGTGAAGCGTTAACCCAATGATGACCAGCCCACACGATATTGGTTTGGCACTGGGTGATTGCAAGAAGACGATAGACAGGTTGTTTGGACGCAAGCCAAGAGAACGTGCACATGGATAACAAATATGTTCGAGTGATCTGGGCACGCTGGTACAGAGAAGTGCAGAACTGTGCTTGTCTCCAGTTGGCAGCCGTACGCAGCAGGCGGGGGTGCAGTGCATTCCACGTTATCGTCGAGGCTGTAGGAGGTTTGCCCAGGTGCACTCTTAGAAAACGCTGTGAGGATGTGGACCATTCGGCTCCCCATGGAGAGTCGGTTCGACTAGCCCACGACCCACACCACAAGCCAGTGCTTTTTGACTCGTTTAGCGTGGCACTAGAACAAGAGGCATACCGAGCGTAGAGGTGGCGAAGTTTGCAGAATTGTGCATCTTGTCGAACACAAAAAGTCACGTCATCAGCATAGGCAACATAGGTGACAATATGATGGCGAGTGCTGGCGACCACTGGAGGCAGAGAAGCATAGAAGGATCTGTGAACGGAGCGGAGAAAAGGTTCGATCGCAAGAGCAAAGAGCTGTCCGGACAAGGGGCAGCCTTGCCGGACGCCCCGACGGAAAGGAATTGGCGCTGTGAGAAGGGTGGGCAACCTGACGCGGAAAGTGGCGTCCTGATAGAGGGAGAGGAGAACAGAAACAAAAGGAGGTGGAAACCCGAAACTATAAAGTGTAGACGAGAGGTAAGCGTGAGAAATATTATCAAAGGCGGATTGTTGATCGAGAGACAGCAGAGCAAGAGGTTCAGAGCGAGATCGAGCGAGATGGATTAGGTCACTGAGAAGTTGAATGTTATGCGAGATGGAGCGCCCTGGGACAGTGTAGGTCTGGTTAGAGGACAGGATGAGGGGGAGGATTGGATTAATACGGCGCGAGAGTAGTTTAGAATAAAGCTTGTAATCAAGATTCAGAAGTGAGATGGGACGCCAGTTCCCCAAGTCTAAGAGATCACCCTTCTTTGGGAAGAGGACTATATGGGCAATTGTGAAACTCCTCGGAAGGGTGGATAGGTGGAAAGCAGCGGAGAAAGCACTAAGCAGAAAAGGAAGGAGGGCTGGGAGGAAAGCTTTGTAGAAACAGAAAGGGAGTCCATCTGGGCCAGGTGCAGCCTTGGAGTTTAGAGAAGAAAACGTCTCGGAAATCTCTGTTAGCGTGGGAGGCCGGAGGAGAGAATCAGAAAAATAAGAGGGGACTTGAGGTAAAGCAGAGTGTAGACCAGATAAGGCAGTGCTGGAAGGAGGAGGAGTCTCACAAAACTTCGTTGTAAAATAGCTGCGGGCAACAGAGCAAAGAGTAACTGGGTCAGAGGATACCTCGCCAGTAGAGAGGCGGAGATGGCGAATTGAAGCAGAGGCATGACGCTTAGATTCAAGATTGGAAAGAAACTCATAAGTGCAGGCATCGGGCGCGAGATGCTGTAATCTCAGCCGCCGAATGACCTGTTGCGCGAGTGGGACTAGGAGAGAATTCAGTTCAGCCTTATACACAGCAAAAAGTGGGTCAGCCATATTTATAAGGGAAAGCATCGTACGGATGTGATCCAAACGCATCCTCTGTAGCGTCGTGATCGTAAAAGCCTGATTTCGCACATGAAGCAAGAGGCGATGTTTTACCTCCAGCCAGAAAGTCAGGGCACACGGCGCAGACTGCAGTTGCGTGCGCCATTCGGAGAGGAAATGGCGGACTGAAGAGCAAAAACCGGCGTCATCCAAAAGAGCGGCATCAAATGTCCACGGCCGGGTTGTCCTGTGCTGTGCGTGAGTGTGGAACACTGTGAGAGTGATGGCGCAATGGTCGGACGACGCAGTGGGCTGGCAACAGGATGCAGAGATCGCTGGAAGAAGTATGGGCGTGGTATAAAATCTGTCAAGTCTGGCCGTGGCCGGGTTTATTGCACCAGATGCACGCCAGGTATGGGAAGGTGTAGTCGGATATAAGTGTCGATGGACATCTATCAGTGAGAAATCAAAAACGAGGGACTGTAGCTGCTGTACAAGGTCTGCACGATGTTCGCGTGAAGGCGGGGAACGATCAAGTTGAGGGTGTAGAGTACAATTAAAGTCGCCACCAACGAGAACTCGGTCGGTGGCAGGTATACCAGAGAGAGCACCGCGAAAGCACAGAAAAAGCTCCGACACATAAGTGGAGGTGTTTGGCACGTAGATGTTAAAGATATGAAACCTCTCCGTTTGAATAGTGAACGTGACTTGTTGTAAGAGATCACGACAGAGATTTTTTACAGAGAAGAGAGTCATCGTAGAGCGAAAAGTCGAGCGTACCCCGACGGCAATACCACCATATGATGAACAGCTGAATGCGTGGTGGAAAGCAAAATTCCATGATCGCCAGCGGGTAAACAAAGTGGTAGGATGACAGTTCGTCTCTTGTAAAAGTAGCACGTCCGTACTCAGTGGGGAAAGGTCCTCATAGGCTAAGGCGTTCGCAAGTGGTGTCGCAAAACCGCGACAATTAAGTGACGTGACCTTGAACTTTTAGGTCCGTCGGCGGATGTAAGATGTGCTGACTTGCAGTAGCGAGAACATGTAGGCGCTGGATAAAACCCAGACCCCACGGAATGTCATCGACGTTCCACCGAAGAGTGTGCAAAAGAGAATCAAGTTGACTGAGAACCCGAGGTAGGGCAGCTTCATACTTTAATAAAAAAGCACGGGCAGTGGCCGTGCTGGTGGGATTCACTAAATATTCGAGAAGATCTACGTAAGGCAGCGGCTCAGCGGGGAAAGCATTCTCTTGAAGGAGGTTAGTGAAGTCCTCTAACGAGGGAGAAACATCCTCCGTCTCTGGTTCAGTCCAGGCTTGTACTTGAGAAGACGAAATGCCACGTCGAGAGAAGATTGCGCGAGTAACCGGGCGATTAGACCGCCTAGTGAACAAGTGCTGGGATGAGGACGTTTTAGACTTCTTCAACTTCTTCCGTGAGGAGACACTGCGTTTGCCAAAAATCGTGGAGGAACCAGCTGGTATAGAAGTTTCTGTGCTGGAAAGGGTTTCGGCTGCTGGATCTGCAGCGCCAACGGTAAAGACCGACGACATATCAGCAGGTAAATCTGTAGGAGCAGAAAGTATACGCTGCGGGGGTGCCGTAGGAAGCGTGGGAAAATTCCGATCTGTAACTGAAAGTGAGTCTGTCAAAGACGTTTGTCGACCAACGTCTGCAGGCCGACGTCGGGAAGATCTGGGTCCTGCAACCTTCCACTCGTGTGGAGACGTTGACACAGCAGTAACAGGAGGGACAGAAGGTGCCACAGCACTTGGCACGGTTATGGAAACAGCACGAGTGCAATTGGCTCGCACATGACTCTCACTTTGACAAAGGGTGCAATGCTGAGAAGTGATGATCTCGATACGACGTCGCTGTTGCCCACAACGCACGTGAAGGACAGTTGGACAGGCCTGAAGATGAGTATCAGACGGAAAGAGCACACGAGCGGTGCGACGGAAGCCACGAATGGCTTTGTCTTCTGGGTCTCTGGGTGCCGCCGAGAGGGTTGTTATGGGACCGACTACTCGGCCGAACTTACTGAGTAACGTGCAAAGAATTGTATCAGATACCTCTGGCGGGACAGGGTAGAAAGTCACCTGCACGGGGCGGTGCGCGACTGGTTGTGGTAGTAGATGTACATCATTAATGGTCAGTCCTGCTGTCAAGACAAGGTCAGCATGTTCCTTTTTCTTGAAGTAAACCAGCACTGATCGTGGTTTTCGGGCAACATAATCTATTGCATCCGCCGGTAAAATGGATTTAAGAGCTCGGCTATAGAGCTGAAGCTTTGTATCCGGCAGCGCATCAAAACATACGCCGAGGTCCATCGTTGATTGCAGTTGACGGCCGGCTGGTGAGTCTTCGGGAATATCTATCGTTGCTGTGGATCCCACGACATGAAGATACGAATCGGGAAGGAGAGTATCAGACGATAGGAGTGACGTAGAGCCACTAGACATGGCAGTCGCATATGATGGAGGAACAGTACTTTTACTAGATGTAGAGGGCGAAACTCCAGCTGTTATAGGGGAATCTGGCAGTTGAGATGAAGTGGTGGCCGTCACCCGACACCTCCATAGCATCCGCGACAGGGACAGAGAGTAGACCTGTAACGGCAGTACCCTCAGTGGGAAGGCAGGCCGTAGGCGCAGGTAAGGCAGAGGAACTCATGACGTCAGTAAGGCAGTTAGAGATCTCTGCGACCAACGAAGCTGTGTTAGCAGCTGGGTTGGAAGAAGAGGAGGAAGATGGCTTCTCTTCCAAGATAAGGGCGTGAGCTTCACCCTTATCTAATGCCGCCATGTCAACGGCGAGGCTTACCGAAGAACAAGACCAACTCGTTCGAAAAATATAACTAACGATAAAGAATAAAGTAATTCACTCACCACCTCGTGAGACAAACGAAACGAAAGCACTGATCTTCAACTGGAAGATGCACGCGAAAAGAAAAAGTACACCACTCGATTAACTACTCGAAAGCACGTAAAAGACAGAGCTCAAAAAACACACATCACATCACAATCTCATGGTACTCTAACTTAGACCGTAGAAGGGTTTTGGAAGGGATAGGACCAGGGAGGGGGGTCAAGGGGGCCCCATACAAAATTTTCATTATATTAGTTAAAATTCCTACAGTTTTCAATTTAGAACCACCAAATTTGGCATACTATCTCATGGTACTCTAACTTACACCGTACACGGTTTTTGGAAGGGGTCAAAGAGAGCCCATACAAAATTTTCGTAAAAAGTTCTACAGTTTTCAATTTACAATCACCAAATTTGGCAGAGTATCTCATAATACTCTGACTTAGACCGTAGATAGTGTTTGGAAGGGATCGGAGTCAGGGGTCAAGGGGCCTCCCATACAAAAGTTTCGAAAAAAGTTCTACATTTTTCAATTTAGAACCACCAAATTTGGTATAAAAAAAAAGTTCTACAGTTTTCAATTTAGAATCACCAAATTTGGTATTAACGGAAAAATTACAGGAACGTAGTTTTCATTCATAAAATTTCACCCACTGAACTTGGTGATTCCATGAATATTTCCCCGGGAAATATCGGGTACCCCTGCTAGTGCATGTATAAAATAAGGTTATTTAGAGGTATATGTCACCACTGTACGAATTGCTTGTTAAGTGAGTGAAAGGAGAAAAATTCAGTTTTTTCAAAAAGTGATAGTTACTGTGCAAATTGATAAGGTTGTTCTGCGTAAATTCATTCATAAGGTTTTCATTTTCAAAAAGTAATACGCTGCACGAACTCACTGCTAAAAATGTGAAAGGATACCTTTTATCATTTTAGAAGTAACATTTACTCCACATGGTAACTGATAAGGTGTTAATGGTGCTACCTTACATTTTTACAAATGAAATAGTTTTTACTTTTGGAATTAATAGGTAAGGGTGTAAGAGACACTGTCCATCATTTTTTAAAAGCAATATTTGTTGGAGAAAATATTTTGATTGTGACGGCGTTTAACGACCACGGTGAGCCACTCTAAGTGCTATAATTTATGGCCACTGGTTCTAGAGATGGAAGACAGCTAGTGCCGTAAGACTAACACACCAACCATGCTTCATGAGGGAATCGAGCTTGTGTCCACTTAGACCAACGGTCAAAAGACACAGCTACTGGGGCGGCTGTTTGGACAAAATGATTAAGATTTGCCAAGAGGACGCAGTTGAAGTTCGCTGTTTCACACCAGTTGTTCTTCACCCAGTACTTGACCACAGTTATCAGCTGGCTATAACGTTCTGTAAGCATAAATCTCCTCTTTGGGTCACCAGAGATAAATAGCCTATCCATGTGATCACAGCGTGCTCCTGGAAGCTTCTAACCAATAGCACTTTACGTGTTATTTTATAAAAAGTAAGAAGCTCAAACTTACTTCTGGAATAAAACACTGGGAATTAGGAAAACCATATTTACGCATGATACAGTTTCTTTGCATATCAAAATACCAAGGAGAATAAGAAACAAAGTAACTACTAAATGCAAAATACACTACCGGAAAGTGAAAAATGAACACCAAGAGGAAATTGGCGGACGATCATGAAAATTACATATGTTAATGGAGTCGAGTTTACGTAGGTGTGATGTTAATTTCGGGACCAACCGGTGAGCGCTTACGCCACAGCACGGCACAATATGCAAATTATCGTCTGTGGTATTTAAGGAGTACGGCGAAGTGAATGTAATCAGTCGTCGGCGTACGGAGACCCTGAAGAAGCTGCAATGCCTGGACATGGAAGACGTGTACGATTTCAGCAGTTATCGGACTTTGAGCGAGGTCGTCTAGTCGGACTCCGCGAGGCCGGGTGGTCGTATCGTCGTATTGCGGAGCGAATTGGACGGGAAGTATCGGTGGTGGTACGATGGTGGCGTACCACCACCGATACTTCCCGGTCCGAGGAACATTCCCACACGAGAAGACGTGAAACCGGGAGTCACAGACGGACTGATGAGCGGACAGATCGACGCATAAGAAGAGCGGCGTTGTCAAGCAGAACATACACTGAGACGCAAATCCGAGCTGCCGTTGCACCTGAGGTGACTGTGCGAACAATCCGCAACCGTCTACTGGATGCAGGACTACGTGCACGTGTGCCTCTGGCATGTGTACCTCTGACTCCAGCCCACCGTCAAGAACGGCTGCAGTGGTGTCGCCAACGTCTGCACTGGATAACGCAATGGAGATATGTCGTGTTCAGCGATGAAAGCAGATTCTGCTTGGGAGCCTCCGATGGCCGTATGCGTGTTCGCAGACGCACAGGGGAGCGTCTCCATCCTTCTTGCATCCGCCAGCGACACACAGGGCCTACACCTGGTCTCCTGTTGTGGGGAGCGATCAGCTATCACTCCCGTACACAACTAGTGTTTGTACCGGGTACGTTAAACAGCAACTCCTACATCAACAACATTATTCACCCCGTTGTTGTGCCATTTGTAAGGTCGGTCTATTGTGGTGTTTTCCAGCAAGATAACGCACACCCACACACGGCACGTGCAACGCAACATGCACTTCAGGGTGTGAGACAACTTCCATGGCCTGCACGTTCACCGGATTTTTCCCCCATTGAGCACGTGTGGGATTTTATGGGACAACGACTTATCCGATCTCCACGGCCAGCCACGACCATCCCGGATTTACGCGTCCAGGTTGAGGATGCTTGGAACTCAGTACCCCAAACTTACATCCAACATCTGTACGACAGATTCCATGTCAGAATTGCACATTGTGACGCAGTTCATGGCGGTTCAACCTCGTACTAACCATGTTACATGGAAATGTTATTTTTAGATTACCAGAAAATACAGCTGTATTTTGCCATAATGTTTTGATCACGTTATTCTCTGTATTCCGTAATTATGCTGTATAAATTTCGTTGGTATCAGACTTCTCCTTCTTGGTGTTCTATTTTCACTTTCCGCCAGTGTAGTACAATGCTGTGATTTGCTGGTGTTGATGTGTTGTTTTTAGAAAAGACTCAGTATCTGACTCTTTCTGGTCGTGGGATGATCACTAAACCGCCTTCTCGGGTTCACTATCTGCTCGCTACAGGTTACTTCGCAAGAAGCCTTTGCGAATGAAGAGGTCAATGAGACCAACTTAGAAGGAGGCGAACGGTATTTAGGAAAAGTGTTGTTTTGACTTTTGAGAAGCCGAATTTTATTTATTTGTTATTATTTTGGCAGGTAATTGGTTTTCGATTTATGAAAATTAATTAGGGATTTGGGAATTTTAATCTAAAATGCTTACTGCGTAGAAGATATTTTAGCTGCGCGGAGAAAGTAAAGTCGCCGCGCGACCGCACAGCTTAGAGAGAGCATTGGCCGTAAGACAAACACAACATCCATGCCTCACCAGGTTTTGAACCCGGACCCTTCTCGAACGAATGGACATAAGCCAACGCTTAGACCACTGCGCCACCGGGGTCACACCACTTGCATTTTCATCGATATTATATTATTATTATTATTATTAATAATGTTACGTCGCGTATGGCCTAATATCCCGAGTCAAATCCGAGAAGCCACACATAGGGTGATTCTTCCTCCTGAAGAGAGCAATTGCGAAGACAGTGCAAACGCTAATATTCTTTTAAAGACCATTAAAACCTAAATTAATGGAACCTTTAATCACTTCTATTAGGTGCTTGAATTAATTCCCGCTGTTTTTTGCCACACAAACACCTGCGTGTTGCCACAGAACGGTACAGGATAGTCTATTCAAAGTAGTGTCCGTTGGCAGCTACGACCCTTTCCCACCGTTGGGGTAACAAATGGATTCCGCGGTAGAAAAATGCAGGTTCTTTCGAGGTGAACCATTCATCGAGCCATTTTTGGATATCCGCGACAGAAAGGAAGTGCTGCTCTGACAGGCCATGTTGTAGTGACCGGAACAAATGGAAGTCTGAGGGAGCAATGTCCGGGGAATAAGGCGGGTGGGTTACAAGTCCCAGCCAAGTGCCTCCAAGAGTTCCTTCACGGATTTGGCGACCTGAGGTCTAGCTTGGAGAAGAATAACCTTGTCATGTGGGATCCAGTTTCCGAGCTTCTGAATCATTCCCATTGCCTTTAAACGTTTGCTAACCGTTGACCCGTAGTGTTTCAGACAACTCGTGGAGCGTTTGACACGAATTCTTGTCCAATAAGGCCTCCAATGCGCCATCTTTGAACTTTTTCAACTGCCCAGGGCGCTCTTTGTCCTTCACGTCATATTCGTTGGCTTTGAAGCGTCGGAACCACTTTCTGCATGTTGTTTCTGATAGGGCATGTTCCCCATAGGACTACACTAGTAAAGGATGACCTTCCGTTGCAGATTTATTGAGATTAAAGCAGAAGAGCAATGCTTCCCGCAAATGCTCCATTTTTAGTACGAAACTTGACATCGTGAATGCGATACAAACTCGTGTTCTGTATCCTCCGATCGCGTGTCACACACTGCTTCGCCCAGACTAGGGATGGGCGATATTTATCAATATATTGAAATATCGATATTGTCGTCCGATATTTCGATACATAGTATTGATATCGAAGTTTCGATAAATCAGAAAATCAATATATCGGTGCGATATTCAATATATTGGTATTGGTGTTTGATATTCAATATATCAGCGTATGGCCGCCGTGATTTCACTTGTGGAATGAAATCTGTGTTCTTTCCTCTGGCATGTCACGAAAATTATGTTGCTTGAGGACTATCAAACTGCGATCTCATTATCGAGATTCACATGATATTATGTCACCTTCCTATTTCTAGAACTCTACAAGGAAAAATGCCTGCTGTGTTGAAAACCTCCATGGTTGAAAATTTTAACTATTAGTTGACGGTAGGCACCTAGAAAAGAAATTTAAAGAACGGTCGATAGCAGATTGTTCTTTTGTCTATGAGTATTATGTTTGAAGTTAAGTAAACTGGCACTTTGACCAAAATTAAATACATACCAATGACACACAATTTGAAGTTTGAGATAAGCATTTTTTTTTTTTTTTTTTTGATAAAGTACGTAGATCTTAACAGCTGGCTAAGGAAATGCAAAACAGCTTTTCGAGAGTTTTCTTGATGTCTTACAAGTTATGTAGTATAAAGTTTGTTGTAATTCAGGCTATGTATATATCAGACGTAATTTTTTTTATCATCATTTGATAATTATCTTGTTAATACATAGTGAAACTTCCTGAAGTAATTAAATAATCTGGTAAAAATATGAGCATAATTAACTTTCGTCTTGATCTGCTGATTTTCCCACACTTATGGCATGTTATTTCCTCTGACTGTCCATTCGTTTTTATGTTATCTAGAAGAGACAGGCTTTCATACATTAATTAGTAAATATATACTTGATCAATTTGGATTATGATATTTTTTATGATTTTATTTTTGTGATCGATTTTTAACAGAGGACTAATAATCGTTAGCATTTTTTTAAATATCTTTCTGGAAAAATAATTGCTTTCTATAAAAAGGCCATCACAAATTATTCGTACTCTAATTACTGTTTTTAATAAAAATGTCACTTGTGAACATATTATAAGCACTTTAAATTTTTTTTGCTTATGCCATGGGAACTATTTTAGCTTACACCATGGAAGTAATTATATCTGTATACTCTATTAACATTGTGTTCTGTCTTAAACGATAAACAAATGGCAAACCATTGTTCACACCTTCTGAAAAATATAAATGTATACAAAATGCTCTAAAAAATACAATAACAAAGTTTTTTTAAAGATTTTTTTCCATAACATTTCCTTGCAAGCTGATATAATGTTAACTTTGACATTTGCATGCCAATAAAAAAATTATTCTTTCTATAATTCAGTTATTCCCATGTTAATTGATGGTTAAGATTCCAGTCTGCTGGGATTAATAAGTGCGTTTGTTTTGTCATTTATGCCATACTGAAGCTTCTACTTACCTTTCCTCGAAATGTTGGAAATACATATTTCTCATAATCTCACATTTATGAAAAACTCATGAAAACATTCCTTTGCAACTGGGATTTTTGGAACTTCTTGGCAGAAACCATATCCCTGCTCGTCGAGCAATGCCCACACATGAAACAAGAAAATCACCTTTTGGGTTTTGGAAAGTATATTCAGCATTTCTGCAGATTACAAGTACACTTCTGTTGCCTGATTTTTTTTTTTTTTTTTTTTGCATCAAAACTTTCTCGTATATATATTTTTAATTTTAGGATCTGGAAAACAATATTTTACGTGTTTTTCATACCACTAAAAATACAGCTTGAGAGCTGCAATCTTGCATAAAGATAGTTTTAAGCTACAAAATATAATAATAAAGGACAAATAAAATTGCTCCCTTTTAGCAGGAGGAAGCAGCTCTGGTTTTAAGAACCCTGGAACTGGAGTATAAATTTCGTGTTTTAGAAAAAAAAAAAATTGCTATGAAAATTCCTTGTGACATAAGTTATACAATTCTATCATTTTCGGATAACTCTGTAAGGAATAGTTTATGTGTATTTATTTATACACACTTTGACACTGCATTCAATAAAGCAATACAGATTTGCAAATGGCGCCGCACAGAAGCTTTATTTAATTAGTGCTGGCTGAAATTTGTGCGTACAAGCCAACAGCTCGCTTTGGCCAACAGCCAATTAGTTCCAAGTTCCCAACAGCCAATACTTAGCACAACATCAGATCGGATCGAATTCAGTGATAACCCTGAGGCAGTACTCAGGGTAAGAAACTTGCTGTTAACGCACGATGTACAAACTTGCCGAATGGTTCTAGTTCCATGCAAACTTTAATAACTAAAATCACACACACAAGTTAAAATCTATTTACATGGTTTAAAACAACATGAGTACTTCGTGCTCGCTACGAGCACATCATCAGATGAAAGACAAGTTGGAGTTCCAGAAAACACATTTATGTATCGGTGCCGTTGCCAATCGTTCACACTGAGGAAAGAAATACAAGAAAGTTCACTTGCTCTAACGTAATGTGAGAAAATAGAGGCCTATAGAGTTCTATTAATGATGGGCAGAGTCTTCTATGTAAGAGGTAGAAACAGGAATCGAGGACAGTAAAGTTTTCCAGGCCTGGGAAATATAGCTGGGTACTTCATCGTTGCAACAAGTGCCCACTCGATGAAAAATGTGCAGACTCTCTGTAAAGAGCACTGTTTCCCTCGTAGTAGAGGTAGAAAGAATGGAGACGTCTGTCCAAGATGGGTAATGTGTACCAGCTGAAGAAAGCCTGGCTAAAGCAGTCGATGAAGAGCCATTTTTTACACTATATTGGTGTTCCTTAATTCTTGTTTGCAGTCTCCGTAGGGTTGAGCCGATATATATGAGGTCCTTGTCTTGAGGATCGACAGATTTCATAGAAATGGAATAGATGCCACATTTGTCCAACAATTCAACACAGTCCCGATCATTTTTAATTAGGGAATAAATGTTCGATGTTTTTAACCCAAAACCGACACCGTGACTGTGACAGATGTTCAATAAACTACCGTTCACATGAGGGACGTAAGTCATCGATCCAACATATTTGATATCCTTTCGTTCACGTGTCAGGATAAAAAATGTTGAACTTTGGATTTTTCGGTAGATTCTATGGACATCTGAATGAGAAAATCCGTGCTGATAAGCAATGGTATATATCTTTTGAAGTTCCTGCTCACGGAAGGCCACAGAAGAGGAGTGGGTAAATGCTCTTCGAATAAGGAAGTATAAGGATGAAACCTTATATCTGGTCGGGTGGGCAGAAACGCGTGGTATCAAGATAGGTATAGAGGAAGGCTTTCTGTAAACCGAATAGCTCAGGTACTGGGAGGTGGGGTTCCTACGAAGTTGGAAGTCTAAAAACGGAAGAGAATTGTCACATTCAACCTCCACAGTGAAGGATATAGAAGGATAAACAGACGACAACGTGGTTGCAAAAGAGAACAAATTTATTGATCTTTCAATACCGATATTTTCGATTGAGGCAGTATAAACCGGAATATCAGTCGTAAATAAACCGTAATTCAGTCGTATCGAGATCAGAAGTATTGAAAAATATCGAAAAATATCGAAAAATCGATCCAATATATTGATCTTTCAATACCGATATTTTCGATTCAATATATCGGTCTCAGAAATATCAAAAGATATCGGTATCGATACTTTTGCAAATATCGCCCATCCCTAGCCCAGGCTACGGACGGTACGTGCGTGTGCAAGGGAGATCACGTGTGGCCCGGGTCACAGCGCACCACTGCTGCGCTCTATTGGGCAACAGCGGGAATTAATTCAAGCACCTAATAAATAGCTTCAAAAGTAATAGACACAACTCAATTTTGTTATGCAATAGGTATAATGCAAAGCGTATGTAAATTTGTATTCCTGCGGACATCTTCTGAGTTCGTGACGTACTACAGAGGTGAGGCACATATCAAGATAGCAAAGTTGTAGCGACAAACTTTGTCGGTGCAGCTTAATTGGGGAAGCATTCGGCTTCGGAGCAGAAGGATGCCACAGGCAAATGGCTTTTACGCTATATTGTTTCCCGAACGTAAAATGAATCTCCTGGCCGTTGGGTTCTTCGAAAAATGTGTCATGTTCTGTGCCACACATTGCTGATTTAGTCAGAATTCCTTCTTCTACAGTGAGCTCTCTTTGAAGGCTGGTTTTCCGGCTGACCCGGAAACCTACGATTCCGCCCCAGCGCTTTCCCAAGGGAGTGGGGGATGTATGTGACGTACTACAGAGAAGTACAGTACATGCCAAGACGGTAAGTATCGGTGGTAAGTACCTGCCGGTGTTGCTTAATTGGGAAAGCATTCGGCTCCGGAGCAGAAGGATGCAGAGTTTATTTCCACGCCGGCAAATGGCTTTTGCGCTATAAATTTGATAGGCAATAATTTTCTTTTTACTGTCAGCGTTTTGTGTCACTATACCTAGCTTTGAACCGAATACACCGCAGTTGTTCCCGTGTAAGTTTCCCTAACCCCATTTCAGAAATGATCTTTGAAAATATGGATTAATATGATCGTTCTCACGTAGAATTTCTTTAGGCGCGCCATTTTGGCAAGGTCGACAAGATAAATATGTTTGAGCCAGCTGGGGTTAAACAACAAGAGATTATAGAGATTTTTTAGAGATTGATGTAGAGAATTTTAGGAAGGGTGTCTATGGCCCCAGGTCTTAAACAACCCTTGGAAGTAGGAAGCTAGGAGATTTGGGCTAGAGTGCCAAACAGGAAAGTCGAAGCGAGGTAGAAAGGTGGAGAAAGACACCCTTATTTATAACCGGGAGCCAGTACCCGGAATCCGACGGCTTAACGTGCCCATACGACGCGAGGCGGATATTTAGCGGCTTGAGCGTTCGTACTTGTTTGGAATCGATCCTGGGACCTTTCTGTAGTAGTCAATGGTGGACCGTGATTTCCTCGGATGTTTCCACTGCATACTCTGGCGTTCCGACTCTGGCTCGAAATGATGACACCAGCTTTCGTCCCCAGCAATAATTCATAGCAGAAAATCTTCACCTTCACGGTAGCGGAACAGATTCTGTAACGATAGTCCCATTCGTTGACTAATCTGTTCATCGGACAGATGTTTCGGCACACACGTGACACAGACCTTGCGATATTCAATGTACCGATACATGATCGTATTGACAGTTTCGATGCTGAGCCGCAGATGGCTTTGTGGTTAGCGAGTCAGTCAACGGAGCGTCCCCATGTTCAATCCTGGGCTGATCTTCCAGAGATGGTGTGATTTGCTAACAATCACTGAATATCCGCCGTGCATCGGACGAGTACGTTAAATTACGGTCACCCAGGTTGGATCCCCGGTTACGTTGGGTATCCATTCCTACTCCGCCCCAGACTTTCTCTCAGCCCTCTATGAGCAACATCGTGATTGTACGGTGGCGCCATCTCTTGTGCTGTCTCTCACTTACAAACTGTTCTTTCAAAGCCACTAGACTTGCTCTCACTCCTTCCGTTTCTGTGCCCTGCCCCAAAAGCAGACTCGCTGTAGGTGGTTTGGGCCTAAACCTTTTCTGTATACGGAAGTTCTACATGAAAAATGCCCGGCTGTCTCTCACAGTTTCGATGCTCACACCCGCACAACTCTCGGATCGTGAATCTTCGGTTGGCCTTTACTGCAGCATCCACATGTGCAATTGTCGTCACTGAAACAGCAAGACGTGGTGCTCCTGATCTTGGCTTGTCTGCAGTGCTTGTTTGCCCACCACTAAAGAGCTGGGCATCACCACATTACAGTACTGCGTGGAAGACAAGCAGGTCCGTACACAGCCTTCATCCGTCCGTGAATTTCGCTTGGTGGTGTTTTCTCCGATGTCAAAAACTGAATTACAGTGCGCTCAGCAACTTTGGACGTATCCATCTCCTACGAGAGAACAATAAAACTAGTCCAGCACTTTGTTCCGCAACAAACAAGTTGCAATGCAGTTGCATAGCCTTTAAATCGTTTGTACAATTGATAAAATTAGGAAGCGTAAACGCACTCCAGCCGAAGAGTCTAACTACTTGTTGAACAACCTTATACACTGCTGGACAATTGCTAAGGACGGATCACAAACGGCTATATAGCGCATAAGAAAGTAAGTGTGGTTGGATGCCAAGTGAAATAAAATAATGTCAGAATGCCAGGACATTACAAGAAAGACAATTTATTGTGCTCTGAAATCCAGAAGGCTTTGGAACGTGTTCAAGGGACAAACAAGCCATTTTGTGCAGAATACGTAAACGTGAAAAAATTCAATTACCGTCCGCAGGTGTTCCGGCGTAAGATGCCAATACGGGATATGGCCATTATGGAGGGCGATGCAAGATTCCACACGTCGTGTCATGCTTTGCACAACATTATCAAGCAGGTGTTGGGGTAATTTATCCCATTCCTCTGTCAGTGCACGGATGAGGGTGTCCTTATTTATTGGAGGGCATGGGCGACCAGCAAGACTCCTCAACAAAGCATCCCACACATTTTCAATGGGATTCAGATCTGGAGAACGTGCTGGCCATACGAGGCGTTGAATATCCTCGCTCTCAAGACACTCCTGGACAGCGACTGTTAGATGACATGTTGCGTTGTCGTCCATGAAAATGAATCTATCACCGACAGCACCACGGAACATGCGAACATGAGGTAGCAGAACATCATTAATGTATCGTTGGCCAGTCATAGTCCCAGTTGGAAGCACATAGAGGGACGTACGGCCATTGATCATGATGCCAGCCCATACCATGACACTACATGTCGGATATCGGTCCCTTTCCTGTATGTTTGCTGGACAATATGCAGTACCACTATCACGCCAGATCAGTTGTCGTCGACAATCAGACGATAGACTGTATCTACTCTCATCTGAGAAGAGGACAGCAGACCAGTCGTTATCAGTCCAATTGCGATGTTGATGGCACCATTGCAAACGGGCGGTACGGTGACGTCTGGACAATGGGATGCACACAACAGGACGGAGGGCGTATAGTCCTCCTTCATGCAAACGTCTGGCGACAGTTTTTCGGGAGATCCGCTTGCCAGTAGCAGCCATAAACTGATTTGCTACCTAACTAGCTGCGCTGCGCCGGTGTCTTTTTGTTGATAGCACTATGTACCGATCTTCTGCAGGTGTCGTACTGCGAACACGACCTCCCCGGTGACGTTTGCTACACTCTCCATTTGTTTGAAATGATTTCCAAAGCCTTGAAACAACACTGTGGCTGACGTCGAACTCCCTGGCAACATCTGTTATTTTTCGCCCTTCTTCAATCTTGCCAATAATACGGCCACGCGTAAAATCATCTAGGGGATGTCGGGAAGACATACTGAAAATTGCAAGTTCGTCAATTGATTCTTTCCCTTTCAACTTTGCGTTTGAACAACAACGGTCAATACGCGTCAAATCCTTTATATCTCTTATCAGCGCTATGACGCCACGAACATGTTCGGCAATCCAAAATTTGCATACGCACAACACGTCTAACTGTATCCCGCACTTATGCTCATTTCCACATTTTCCTGCCTTCCATTTTATGGTTGCTATTGTCATCCGTCCTTAGCAATTGTCCGGCAGTGTATTTATGTTCAATACCGCAGGATTTCAAGGACATTACAACTGCTGATTTTCAAATACGAAAGTGGGATTACTGATCTCCACGAAAACACGTTATGTTGATTTCCTACCCAGAACAAGACACAATTTGCCAGCTATTTGCCACCACTCGACCACCAGGGCTTTTTGCTTTTCGCCAGGCTTCTACCGAGTGCGCCATATAAAAGAGGCCCCGTGGCCAGACATTGTTTGGCGGGTTTCCAGTTAAAACCGCTTTGCTCCACTTCTAACCGGTTTCTGCGTGTACAGCTGCAAAGGAATACTCCGGAGTGGTTAGTCACAGCCAGAGCACTGTAGGTACGCGGTCATAAGTGTTAGTGAAGAGAGAACAAAGGCAAATAAAATGGTTTTAAGTACGGAACAGCGGATTTTTATTGTGGAACAGTATTTCAGAAATAACACATACAAGGCTTTAAATGAGTTCTTCACAGAAAAATTTCCACATTGTGCAGCACCGACGAAATCCGTGGTGCAGAAGTTGGAGCGGAAATTTCGTGAAACCGGCACGGTGTGCGACAGGAGAAGAAACAAACCCAAGACAATTCCAAGGTTGACAGCCGACCGGGAAACCGGGAAAACCGGGAATCTGGAAATTAGGCTAAAAATCAGGGAAAACTCAGGGAGAAATAATTTTCTTTGCAAAAACCTGGAAAAGTCAGGGAAAACTGAACTGATAATTTTTTGTATAATGCGTATGCGAATTCTGCGGCAGAGTGCGCCAAAACAAAAATCATGCGCCATCTTGCTACAAAAGGAAAATTTTGCGCCATTGCGCGCCAGAACCGCCGTGCCCCGTAGTCATCGCCGGTACTGCGGCACACTAAATTCTCCGTGCGCACCGATTTCCGCTTGATGCTGAATTCTGGGAAGAAATATTTAAGCGATTCCAAGTGTTAAGGGTTTTATGTAGTTACTATGGAAATCGTCTGTTCGCTACGGACGATGGAAAACATCGAGTATGCTATGGAAATCGTCTGTCC
Source organism: Macrothele yani (assembly GCA_039090855.1). Lineage (NCBI taxonomy): Eukaryota > Metazoa > Arthropoda > Arachnida > Araneae > Macrothelidae > Macrothele > Macrothele yani. The sequence goes on along the minus strand of CM077018.1, from coordinate 103,505,738 downwards.
GCTACAGACGACGGAAAACATCGAGTACGCTACGGAAATCGTTGGTCCGCTGCGGACAACGAAAAACGTCGAGTATGCAATGGAAATCGATAATTTCAGCCAGCAAATAATTCAAGTGTACAATGATAGCTGTTTTAGCACGTCTTTTGTAAAAAAGATTGTGCTTATGTTATCGCTTCGTCCGTCCGTCCGTCCGTTTGTAGACACGATATCTCTGCAACTATTACTCCGATTAGAAAAATTTCTTTTTGCATTGGGAAGCTTGACATATGCAAATGTTGAACCTTCGCTTTTTTTTTTTTTTTTTTTTTACGATGTCCAATTTCGCGTCTAGAGGGCGTAAATGCAGATGATGTCTAATTCAAAATACATGTTATTCCATATATTTGCTTCTAAACATCCGATTGAAAAAAATATTTTATCTTTCGATTCCATTTATGTCAAAAAGTATTTTAGGTATAGTTACTTTCTCAAGTTACGCATAGATTTTCCACCAGCGGGCGTAAAAGTAAATTACGTTTTCCCCGATATCTCTTCTTCTGAAACTCCGGTTTGAAAAATCTTTTCTTCAACGGATACAGCTCCTGATGCAAAATCTTTTGCATATAATTTCTAATATTTGGTCAAGAATACTTTGGCCACCAGAGGGCGTAAATGTTAATTTTTGCTTCTGATGTATTTGCCATAAAATCAGAGCTTCTAAAGTCTTGACTGAAAAATTCGTTCGTGAACCGATGTCACTCACGTCGATAAACCTTTTCGGAATATTTTCTTTTTAAAATATTGCATGGTTTTACCGCTAGGGGGTGTAGATGTATATCATATTTTTGTCAATATCTCTGCTTCTAATGGTCCGATTTGGAAAATTCTTGCTTCATTGGATAGAGTTCTGGTGTGACATGCTTTTAAAATAATTTCGAAATTTTCAAGTAATACATAGACTTTCCGCTAGGGGCACAAAGGTAAATTGCGTTTTCCCCAATATTTCTGCTTCTAAAAGTCTAATTTGAAAAATTCTTCCTATATCTCATACAGCTCCTGATGGAAGATGTTTTTCATAAAATTTCTAATATTTTGTAAAGAATAGTTTGGCCACAAGGGGGGATAAGCTTCAATTTCTGCTTCTGTTGTACACTAAAGAGCAATTGAATTAGAGACATCTGGCGTTATGCAAATGTGGCGCTGTGGGCGGCCCTGTAAACGGAAACGACATGACGTATGCAGCGAACAGACAAAATAAGGAGTGATGCGACGGGAATCAGCAAGAGTCGGACGCAGTATGGGTAAGACGAAGGATCTAAGCGCATTTGACCGTGGGCAAATTGGGGGCCCGACGAATGGGTCACTCCATCTCGGAAGTCGTGCAGGCACTGGGAATTTCACGAGCCACTGTGTCACGGGTGCACCGTGAGTACATCGAATCCGGTAAAACCATCCCTGCAACCGCCAACTGCCGTGGACAACAGCGTGTGGATGAGCGGGATCATCGTCGGCTAGCTCTCATACAGCGGATAGACGGGCCACCGTGCAAGAAATCACTCGGCAATTTAATGCTGGTGCACAAATACGTGTAAGCAGCCATTCCATCCAGAACCATCTCCTCGCTATGGGGTACAGAAGCCGTCGTCCCACGAGGGTACCGCTGCTGATCGAAAATCACAGGGTTCAAAGATTAGCATGGGCGCGGGAACATCGCCACTGGACCCTATACATGTGGGAAAATGTTGCCTGGACTGATGAGTCGAGATTCCCGTTGGTACATGCGGATGGCAGGATACGAGTACGGCGCAAACCACATGAAGCGATGGATCCTTCTTGCCAGCAGGGTACTCTTCAAACTGGTGCGGGTGGCATTCTCGTCTGAGGACTGTTTACGTGGACTTAAATGGGACCCCTGGTACGTGTGACGTCGTCGCTCACAGGTCAGCGTTACCGGGATATCCTGGACGACCATTTGCTCGCGTCTGTGCATCTTCAACATCCCACTGGGGGCCTCATCCTGCAACAAGACTATGCACTGTGCCAGCGCTCCCGAATTGTATTCGAATGGTTGGATGAACACTCCACCGACGTGACCTCGCTTCCTTGGCTAGCTAGGTCCCCTGACCCAAATCCCATTGAGCTCATCTGGGATGCCATCGAGAGAGATGTTCGAGGCTATGACCCCCCTTCATCAAATCTTCGTGAACTATGGGAGCTTGTTCAGGGGTTGTGGATCCGTGTGGCTTCCCAACGCTTCCGGTGTTTTGTCGAGTCCATGCCGAGACGAATCGCCGCCGTCATCAGGGCGAAAGGTGGTGCTACACGTTACTAGACAGGTATCTCTAATTCAATTGCTTTTCAGTGTACTTGCAGCCAAATCTGAGCTCCTGAAAACTAATAAAATTTGTTTTTCTTGGACCGACACCGCTCACATGGAAAAACCTTTCGAGAATACTTTCTTCCTAAAATGCATGTTTTTCCTGCCAGGGTGCGTAGATGCATATCTTATATTTGTCCATATCTCTGCTTCTATGAGTCTGATTTGAAAAGTTCCTTCTTTGTTGGATAGCTTTTCCGCTGCGAAATGTTTCTCATATAAATTAAAAATTTTCTTAATGCACACCTCTACAATCAGTGGACGCCGCCCGATTGGCGCAGTGGTCTAAGCGATGGCTTCTGATCATTCGTCCAAGATGGGTCCAGGTTAGAATCCCGGTGAGGCATGGATGTTGTATTTGTCTTACGGGACTGACTCTCTCCCTTCCCTGGTGTCAGTGGCCTTATATTAGGGACGGGCGACTGCCCTTCGCTCAATGAGTTGCTGACGGTGATCGTTAAACCTCCAATTAAAAAAAACAGGAAAAACAGAGGACGTAAGTTCAGGATTCTGTTTACAGCAATATCTGCGGGATTAAAAACCCGATTCAGAAACTTCTTTCTTCCGTCAGATACTACTGTTTTCCATAGCGGTTCCATTGACTTTGAATAGCCTTGATGAATTTAATTTGCGTCGGAACGGATTCAAAAGACGTGCTCATTACACCCGAAAATTCGGCGTCATCTTTCTTGTTTTTCTTGTATTGGATATATGATTGCGTTATAGATGTGGCATTTAGTATGTATATTATCATGGAGTTATACATAATCCGTAAATTTTACCCGAAATTCCCCGCAAAATTATCTTCAGGAAAGACTGGAAAACTCAGGGAATTTTTAAAGCCAATATGAGTGGCAACCCTGCAATTCGTACTGAAGACAATATCAAGGATGTGTGCACAATGATGTTACAAAGCCCTCGGAAGTCGATTCGCCGATTATCGTCTGCAAGGGGAATATCTGCCACGTCATGCCGACGCATACTTAAGGTGGATTTGCATTTTCGGCCGTACAAAGTTATGGCGCTCCAAGAACTTAAAACTCCTGATTATGCAAAACAGATGCAATATTGTAGGTGGTTTCAGGAGACCATTGTCAACGGTGAAATGGACCCAACACTTCATTACATGATAGATGAAGCATGGTTTCATCTGTCCGGGTATGTCAATGCGCAAAACAGCAGGATTTGGACCGACACGAATCCCAGAAGGACAATGAAGACTCCTCTGTACGACCAAAAGATAGGCGTTTGGTGTGCTGTGTCTGCGAAGAGGATAGTCGGCCCATTTTTTTCACTGACACCATCAACTCGGAGAGCTATTTTCATCAATTGTTGTAAAGGCAGGTAAATTACTCTTGTTTTCTGTCATTTCAACTATTCTTTACCATGCATAGTAACATTCCCTGACTGTTGTCGTTCATTATACTCGGGACTCTTTTATATGGCGCACCCTGTAGAAGAAAATCAAGTTATGATGAAGAGAATAAATTTGTCCTTCACTTTAACGCCTTCATAGAAAAAAAACAAAAAAACTTACGGAGATATTCTTTTCAGCCAAACACTGTCTATCATGCAATCTCCCCCCCCCATCCCACTGGAAGTACGAGCTCCGACCTTTCAACTGATTTTTCCGATTCTCACCCGGTATCACTAATTGCAGTTGTAGTTGAATAATCGATAAAATGAAATAAATGATCAATATAACATCATGTTAAGATAAGTAAGTCTTGAAAAAATAAAATGAATAAAGGCATCAAATTGTCCTTTTGTTCGCTCACGATTGTATTATTTAAATCTGGGATAGAAACTCGAAATTTATTGAATGCATTGAGGTTCATCTGCGGCAAAATTTTTGGGTTGGTTTATTTCTCTGTATATGTACATTTTTAATATTTTTTGTTATCTAAAAATAAATTACTACTTTTGGGGACTTTCAGTTACTCGAACTGCCGTTTAGGAAAGTCTGTTTAAGCTACAGCAAAAATGCTCTTTGTTTCTTGTTTGAAAGTAATTAAACAAATATCAAATTCCGCACTCTTTAATTTCTCTCACTTTATAAATTTACAGTGCGATTCCCGAAATTTTCAATTTCTTGAAGAAATTTTTCCATAATTAATTTGTTTATGATATTTAAGTCTTAAAAAATAAAATTTTGGCACGTATGGACTTCCCTTCTTATTATATAAGCCAAGAAAGTGTTGCAATTCTGAATTCAGATATCGCGCTAAGACATGTGCACTGCTTTAGTAATAGAAGTAAGGGTTTTTATAACATTAAATTTTACTAGGAATATTGTATGATGTTAAAAAATGGGTAAAATATTAATTAATCATTGCCTTAATACACACACACTCTGCAGTAATTCTTAGACGTGTTGAAAAGACGTTTGAACATGAAATGGTGATGCAACTATTTTTAGGGTTGAGGTAACTTCATAATTTTTCACAGAGTGGGCCGCGAAAAATCCGTTTGCAGGGCCGTTTATGGATCCCTAGTCTGGCACTGAATGCATTCTGGTTTTTTCCGATTATTTTCTTGTCCTAATAATCTGCTTTGAAAAATTATTTCGCGCGAGAAATCGTTCTAAGAAGAAAAACCGAGAATTCTGCGTCATCTTTGTTTTTTTTTAGGTGGGGGGGGGGGGGATATAACAACCACTGTGAGCAACTCGATGGGATATAAGCAGTCGCCTGTCCTTAATTTTGGGCCACTGGTTCCAGGAAGCGAAGAGAATCAATGCCTTAAAACAAACGTAACATCACGTTTCTTCAAATAATGAACAGTTATTCCGTGGTAGGGCGTTGTTGCACGCAAAAATATTTAATATAAATTTTCGCACAACATGCATGTACAAAAGTATGTTTACCGCGTTGTCTGTAACCCACTCCGCCAGGTCAGGTCCCAGGGGAGTCCTAGGAGGGTTGCACGTGGGATTGGAACGAGCTCGGTTTGCCTAGAAGGAAGGGAGCGAACCGTGTGACCTCGGCTTTTGTTCTGGCTTCCGCGAACCAGGTGAAAGGAAAGGGAAATTCTTGAGATGCCCCAAAGGTCAGAGGGTGAGTTGGACCAGAAGAGTTCAGTTGGCGGTTAGCAGTCGGAGGTGAACAATCCCCTTGGAGCTGAGGCATGTGATCAGAAAAGCCATGTTCCGGAGCACAGATATAGACGATGTATGTTCTCCAGAAAAAGTCGCCTGAATAAAAAGATTAATCCCTGAGATGAATCGCAAGACGCCAGGACTGGAGTATGCCAAATCCAGATAAGTAATTTTTCCTTCCCCTGTTTTATTGCATGTGCCTGATTAATGATGTTGGAAACCCTGAATAGAGCCCGTGGCGTATGTTTTTGTCATGCTTAAACATTGGCAACCCCAGTTAGTTAGGTAAATCATTTAGAATAGAAGGAGAGATCCAAAAATAAGGAGATACTAAGCATAGTACTTATATATATATATATATATATATCATCATCATCATCATCATTGTCAACCATTACAATCCACTGCTGGACGAAGGTCTCCCCAAGTTTCCTCCACAACGGTCTGTCTTGTGCCAGTCTCCTCCATGTCACCCCTGCATACTTTCGAATTTCATCCACCCATCTCCTATGTGGTCTTCTTCTGGGTCTTTTCCTGTCCCTTGGAATCCAATCTAAAATTTCGGCTGTCCATCGATGATCTGTCCTTCTGGCAGTATGTCCAGCCCATTGCCATTTCAGGGATTTAACTCTGATCATGATGTCTTCCACTCTTGTCATTTTTCGGATCCACGAGTTCCTCTTCTTATCTCTCCTGGTTACACCAAGCATGCACCTCTCCATGCTTCTTTGAGTTGTCTGCAGCCTTTGTATGTCTCTTTTAGTTAAGGTCCACGTCTCTGCACCATACGTAAGCACTGGAAGGATGCATTGATCAAACACTTTTCTTTTAAGACATAATGGCATATTGCTCTTGAAAATTATGCTGTTTCTTCCAAAAGCTCTCCAGGCAAGTTTTGTACGCCGATTAATTTCTTCATCAATGTGACCCTCACTTGATATCTGCTGTCCAAGATAAACGTACGTGTCTGTTATCTCCAGCTTTTCTCCATCAATCGATAAATCTTCATTTCTTGTAAAAGCATTGAACATCACTTTTGTCTTCTGAAAGTTCATTTTTAATCCCACTTCTTTACTCTTGTCAGCAAGTTCCTGGATCATACTCTGCAGCTCTGATGGGGTAGTTGCAAAAATGACTACGTCATCAGCAAAACGAAGGTGGGTTAGATAATCTCCATTAATCTTTATCCCCTTGTTTTTCCAGCTCAGCGACTGAAAAACACCCTCCAATGTGGCATTAAAGAGCTTCGGAGATATGGTGTCACCTTGTCTCACTCCCTTTCCAATTTTTACGTGTGTTGTATTTTCAAACAGCCTAATCTTTGCACTTGCATTTTCATAGATGTTATTAATAATATTAATGTATGCATCTTCAATACCGCAGGTTTTCAGAGCCATTGTAACTGCTGATGGTTTCACCGAATCAAAGGCTTTTTCATAATCGATAAAAGCCATGCACAATGGAAGTTCATATTCCCTCGCTCTTTCAATTAGTTCTCTCAGCACGTGGATATGATCTATTGTGCTGTAGCCACTCCTGAATCCAGCTTGTTCTCTCGGTTGAGCCATGTCTAGTGCTACCTTCAAGCGGTGTGAAAGAACTTTAGTGAAGATTTTATAAACTACTGATAGGAGGCTGATAGGTCTGTAGTTTCCGAGATCCTCATGTCACCTTTCTTATGTAGCAGGATCATTGTAGCGGTGTTCCAATCCTCAGGAATCTTTCCTTCATTAAGGCATCGAGTGAAAATTTGGGCGAGTACTGTTTCGATTTCTCCACTTGCTTCTTGTATGATGTCTACAGTAATTCCATCTTCTCCTGGAGCTTTTCCTCGCTTCATGTTCTTGATTGCATGTGTAACTTCTGCTGGAAGGACTGGAGGAACTCTGGTACTGGTATCTTTCATGATGTCTGGAGTGCATATATCATCCCTTTCATATAATTTGGAGTAGAAATCTTTCACTCTTGTCAAAATTTCGCCTCTATTTCTTGTTACAGAACCATCTTCTTTTCTCAGTGCCATAATCTGTTTTCTTCCCTTACTGAGATGTCCCTTTGCTATCTTTAGGCTTTGGTTGTTTTCAATTGCTTTCCTCACTAGTTCACAGTTGAATTTCCTTACGTCTTCAGTGATACTTTTTCTTACTGTCTTGCATAGCTCTATATATTCCACTTTGGAAGTCACATCTTCTTTAGTTGTCCTCATCTCTCTTCTTTTTTGCATCAACATTTTGGGTTTTTCCTGATAATTTGTTCACATGCAACTTGTTCTTAGACCCAGCTAATTTTGTTGCTGTTTCCATAAGAGCTTTGGTTACGTTTCTGTTAACTTCAGAGATGTCCACTTCTTCCGATGTTAGGCCTTCTAAAGCAGAGAACCTGTTCTTCAGTTCTAACTTGAAGGTATTATGGTGTTTTTAAGGTTGGTTATGTCAATAGATTTTGTTTGTCTTATGAGCTTGCCACGTTCAACTTTAGTGTTGAGGTGCATCTTACATCTCACCAATCTATGGTCACTACCTGTGTTGAACTTGTTTAGCACACTGCAGTCTTCTATGACGAATTTTTTGTTACACATAATAAAATCAATTTCACTTGTCGTCCCATTTGGATGTCTCCATGTCCATTTCCTGTGTGGCTTTTTCTTGAAGAAGGAGTTCAAGATGAAAAACCCTTCTGCCTCTGCAAACTCAACGAGAGTATTTCCACGCTGGTTTCTGTTGCCATGACCGAATTTACCTACTGAAGTTTCATTCTGTTGCCGTTGCCCTTTTTTTGCATTGAAATCTCCCATAATTATTTTCAAGTGCTGCTTACCTTTATTATTTAGATGACAAATTTCCTCATAAAATTCTTCAATTTCTTCTTCAGGATGACTTGTGGTGGGTGCATAAGTTTGAATAATCTGAGCCTGGTATCTTTTCGAGAGTTGGATAACAAGTCGTGCAGCTCTGTCAGAGGAACTTTCAACTTCTACAACTTTATCCTTCAGTTTCTTGTTTATTATAAATCCAACAATACTAGTTCTGCCAGTATCTGTCCCACGATAGTAAAAGAGATGTCCACTTTTCAGTTCGATGAGATCTTCTCCTTTTCTCCTTACCTCACTTAGCCCCACGATGTCCCACTTGATCCTTTGTAGTTCCTCTTCCAATTCAAGAAGCCTTGAATCAGAAGATAGGGAGCGTCCATTGTAAGTAGCCAAGGTCAGCATCAGATGGCAGCCTAGTCCGGTCCTCCGGGGATTCTTAGCACCCTCTGCCTTCATGTCGCACTGGCCGCTGCCTTGGCCAGGTACATTTCAGCTGCCGGAGACTGAGGGCCAAGATTTAAGTTGTGGAATCATTTTGGAGGGGTTTGGCCATAACTCACCACGCTGGCCAAGCGGGTTGGTGAGTGTGGGATAGAATTTCCTCTGATCCCGATGGTATAGTTATACCGCTATGGGCGGTCGTCAGAGCCCCTTTAGTGGGAACAGGATGCACCACGAGAAGGCGGGGTTGACATTTGTCAAGGAGAGGCTGTGATGTTACGCATCACCTGACCTTATATATATATATATATATATATATATGCAAAGTCATAGATGCAAGTAATAAGCCCACCAAATTTTTTAAAAAAAATATATATTTTAAAGAATATATATAAATGTCATGACCTCCGCAGAGTTGCATGACCAAGACATTTATATATATATATTCTTTAAAACATATATTTTTAAAAATTTTTTTGGTGGGCTTATTACTTGCATCTATGACTTTGCAGAAACCCATTTCCAAATAGGTCTTTGTGGAAGTGAGAAAATGCAGAGTTTTTGCTGGTCCTTGATAAAGCCAAGGCTCAGTATTCTCGACACGTTCTACATTCAGTTGTTTTATTTTTCTCTTTTTACTCACACCGGTCAATACATAACCTTTTCTATGTTGTACTTGGTGTGAGTCAAAAAAACTGAAATGTCCTCTAAAAATGCAAGTTATTGGAAATCACCTTTTTTAAAGCTGAAAATTACTACTCCGCAAACAAACTCTCATCTTACTTCTGTAAAAATTGCGTGGTTACTATCGACACATATAAAACCTTTCTCGCATGCCGATAACGTTGAGGAGTGTGCACTTGGTATAGTGGACAAAGCCTTTGACCAAAGCGTCATAGGTAAAGCCATTAAGCCCATAAAACAAGTTCTTTCAAACAACATTACAACTCTTGGAGTGAAAGATCCTAGTGGAAATGTATTTGAAAGTTTGATAAGGGCTTTAAAATATGTGATTCCATATCAGTTCCCTTAGACGATTCAAGGGACATTTATCAAATGTCTGAATTTATTGGGTTTTCTGACGGCGGGATATTTTGAGAATTGTTATGTTAAGTACCACTTCTTGAAACGAACACTGGCGAAGATATCGACATTAAATTTGTAATTTTTTTTAATATAAAAGCATTGATTTACACAAAATTATTCGTGTTGTTAATGATAGCGCTTCAGCCATGGTCTTTAAGTAAACGGGATCTGTTCATAGATAAAAAAATCACTGGCCCTAACATTCAACGTGTAGATTGTTTGACCCAAATAAACAAATATGTATGATACTAAAAAGCGATTTTGAAATTTCCGAGATTATCATGAAATGCATCCGAACGTATGTACTCCTTACTGTATTTCAAAATTCAATTTCTATAATTGTAAAATATCATTGATTTTAAATAATTATACACTCAGAGACAAAATAATTTTTGCAAACAGAAGGAAGCAACTGACAGGAATGAAACCTGGTAAGCAGCTTTGACATCGTGAAACATGCAAATGATTCCAGTATCAAGATCAGGCGAGCAAGTGACGCAAGCACGGATGGGTCGTAGCGCTGTGCTGAAGGGCTATATAAGGTCGTCCTGTTGCGCGTGCTTGCCATTCTGACTCGTTCTGTGTGTTTGTTGCAACTTGTACAAGTGAAATATGCGTCGGAGGAAAGTTAGGAAGAAATTCTAAGTGTTGGAGGAGTTCGAGATGTTCCGCAACGTGGTGCTCCAGGAACCGGAATGGCCTTATCTCCGTATTGCGCACCATACCGGTCGTGAGGATATCACCATAGTACGTTCTTAGCGGCAGTGTATAGAGTAAAGGTAGAAGCAAAAGGAAGGGTCTGGGAGACCTAGAAAAATCCCGGAGAGATAGAACCAAAGGGTTTTCCGACATGCGCGAAGTGACCCATGAGGCACCTTTGCGGATATTCAGTGACCAGTGGTGCTCTCTATGCATCGTCCGATTAGTGTCAGCCCCATTGGTAAACGGCTGCACGACGTACATCTAACAGCACGCTGACTGTTACAACGACTGCCCTTAACACCATTGTATCGTCATCAATGACTGCAATCGTGGGTGTCGTGCCAGACTGTCAATGAACCACACACAATGGTAGCGGGTGATTTTCAGTGACGAGTCCCGCTTTTGCTTTGGGGGAAACGGCCACAGAATCGGTATGTGGAGGCATCATGGTCAGCGCCAAGAGGAACGGCTTGTTGTCGAGCGTCACAGGTCCAAAAGGCATGGTGTCATTGTGTAGGGTGCAATTGGCTATGTTTGCCAGATCAACATTGGTGTTCATAACGGGCACATTGACAGCTCAACGTTAGGTTAATGAGGGCCTATAACAAGTGGCCCTACAACTCCGGTGCGATTTTCCAGCAGGACAACTCTAGCCCGTATAAAGCTGCTGCCTTGAGAGTTTGCCTTCAAGGTACTGTCACTTTGAGATGGCAAGCTGCATCGCCAGACCTTTCGCCGTTTGAAAATATGTCGGATGATATTGGACGCGCTATGCACTCTTAATCCCTACCGCACAATATGCAGGAACTGAGTCAAAAGTTTCAAGCTGCATGGAATGGGTTATTGCAGGACACCATTAGGAACCTGTACGACTCCCTCCCAAAACGTTTGGCGTGCTGTGTCAGAAAACATGGCGATCCCACGCCATAGTGAGAAACACTACTTATTGGCGTGCATCTGAACAAATATTGCCCATATAAGTCTCAATGTTTATTAATTTATTATTCCTGGTAACTTTTACATTTCTCCCGAATACCATTGCAATCCGACACGTCCTTCTCAGTTCAACTACTTTTTTGGTGATGAGTGTACTTATTATTGTAAAAAGGTTTTAGTAGTATATCTGAAAAATACATTTCATAAAGTCTTTATCTTTAAAGTTCATCTAATTGTTGTTGCAATTGGATCAAGTTTGCAATTCCCCTTTAGGAAGGTTTATTTAAAGAAACAAATCAAATCAAATACTAAGACTTAAAAAATCTTTTAACTCGTAGGAACGACCAAACTACGTTCTGCTACAACAGATAAATATTTGGAATGCTGCTGTTGTACACAAGTTTGCAACTTTTTTCATTGGAAACGTTCATGCAATGTATCTAACTATATCGCCATTTGAAAATTAACTGGCTAGTTTTATCCCTTATAGAAAAAGAATTGTTATATAATCAGGGAAATGCTCTCTGGTGCATTTGCATTACAATTGAAGTTTGCTTTAAATGCGTTTACTTAAAATTTCACATTGCACAGCCATCGTGTTTCGAAACAGTCTCTGGAAAACATTTAGCTTACTTCAGCAACTGTTCATGGCTTCAACTCCATTTTGAGTCAAATGATGATCATGATCATATGTAGAGGATTTTAGGAAGGGAGTGTCTGACCCCAGGTTTTAAACAACCCTTAGAAATAGGAAGCTAGGAATTTTGGGCTAGAGTGCCCGATAGAGAGTCAAATGAAATATTACCTATGTTCTGTTAACCTTTGCTGAGCTCAGTATTTTTCATTTTCTTGTAGAACTTCCGTACACAGTGAGTAGAGTTTTGGTCCCAGCCACCTACAGCGAGATCGCCTTTTAGGCAGGACGTAGAAACGGAAGGAATGAGAGCAAGTCTAGCGACTTTTGACAGAACAGTTTTAGTGAGATTAGAGTACAGTAGATGGCGCCACCGTACAAGTACGATGTTGCACATAGAGCGGTGAGAGAATTTCAGGGGGTCATAGGAAAGGATACCCATTTAACCAGTGGGTCCAGCCTGGGGGGGGGGGGCGTCACTTAACGTGCTCGTCTGATGCACGGCGGATATTCAGCGATTGTTAATAATTCACACCATCTTTGAAAGATCAGCCCAGGTTCGAAAGTGAGGACCTTGCCTTGATAGTTTGACTCGCTAACCACTAAGTTATCCGCTGCTTTCTGTTAACCTTTGAAATTGTTTTTAACTTATTAACACCGGTTTTCCATCAATAAACTGACTGCTAATTTCCTGAGTCCTGTAAATCTTTCTTTCAGTGTCCGTAAATGCGTCTATAATTCTTCATATAGCCTCCATATCTATTAAAATGTTGTGTCTGCAAAATAGTGCCAGCCAATCTTCATTTTTAATATGTATGGATTTCTGAATTTTATGCGTTATTGTAAATTAATGAAGTAAAGCATACTCTTCTACTGCAAACTTGTTTTTCCAATCGTTAAAAATTAAAAAGAAATACTATAATCTGCCTTTCAATGCATTACATCCAAATCAAATAGATAGAGATCTGAAGTCATAATAAATAAATCTGATATTAAAATAAATTTTCATATTTGTTTTCTATATTTCAGTTTTAATATAGATCAGAGAAAAATATAATAATACTTAAAACGGGATACAAAACGGAAAAACTAGTGTCTCATACGCTTGTGCTTAATCTATGACTTTGCAGAAACCCATTTCCAAATAGGTCTTTGTGGAAGTGAGAAAATGCAGAGTTTTTGCTGGTCCTTGATAAAGCCAAGGCTCAGTATTCTCGACACGTTCTACATTCAGTTGTTTTATTTTTCTCTTTTTACTCACACCGGTCAATACATAACCTTTTCTATGTTGTACTTGGTGTGAGTCAAAACATTTTTTGCTTCAGTCTCTTGATAGAATGTGAATTCTGAATTTTCATAACTGCTGCGTTGCGCGTTTTGATCTACAGGTTATTTTTGCATCTTTCGTTTTAAATTCTAAAGTTTTTCTTATGTTTTCGGCTTTGCTCTTTAGTATATATATATAGAGAGAGAGACTGCAGTGTGCTAAACAAGTTCAACACAGGCAGTGACCATAGATTGGTGAGATGTAAGATGCACCTCAACACTAAACTCGAACGTAGCAAGCTCATAAGACAAACAAAATGTATTGACATAACCAACCTTAAAAAACACCATAATACCTTCAAATTGGAACTGAAGAACAGATTCTCTGCTTTAGAAGGCCTAACATCGGAAGAAGTGGATATTTCTGAAGTTAACAGAAAAGTAACCAAAGCTCTTATGGAAACAGCAACAAAATTAGCTGGGTCTAAGAACAAATTGCATGTGAACAAATTATCAGGAAAAACCAAAATGTTGATGCAAAAAAGAAGAGTGATGAGGACAACTAAAGAAGATGTGACTTCCAAAGTGGAATATATAGAGCTATGCAAGACAGTACGAAAAAGTATCACTGAAGACGTAAGGAAATTCAACTGTGAACTAGTAAGGAAAGCAATTGAAAACAACCAAAGCCTAAAGATAGCAAAGGGACATCTCAGTAAGGGGAAAAACAGATTATGGCACTGAGAAAAGAAGATGGTTCTGTAACAAGAAATAGAGGCGAAATTTTGACAAGAGTAAAAGATTTCTACTCCAAATTATATGAAAGGGATGATACATGTACTCCAGACATCATGAAAGGTACCAGTACCAGAGTTCTTCCAGTCCTTCCAGCAGAAGTTGCACATGCAATCAAGAACATGAAGCGGGGAAAAGCTCCAGGAGAAGATCGAATTACTGTAGACATCATACAAGAAGCAAGTGGAGAAATCGAAACAGTACTCGCCCAAATTTTTACTCGATGCCTTAATGAAGGGAAAATTCCTGAGGATTGGAACACCGCTACAATGATCTTGCTACATAAAATAGGTGACATTGAGGATCTCAGGAACTACAGACCTATCAGCCTCCTATCAGTGGTTTATAAAATCTTCACTAAAGTTCTTTCACACCGCTTGAAGGTGACACTGGACATGGCTCAACCGAGAGAACAAGCTGGATTCAGGAGTGGCTACAGCACAATAGATCATATCCACGTACTGAGAGAACTAATTGAAAGAGCGAGGGAATATGAACTTCCATTGTGCATGGCTTTTATCGATTATGAAAAAGCCTTTGATTCGGTGAAACCATCAGCAGTTGCAATGGCTCTGAAATCCTGCGGTATTGAAGATGCATACATTAATATTATTAATAACATCTATGAAAATGCAAATGCAAAGATTCGGCTGTTTGAAAATATAACACACATAAAAATTGGAAAAGGAGTGAGACAAGGTGACACCATATCTCCGAAGCTCTTTAATGCCACATTGGAAAATGTCTTTCAATCACTGAACTGGGAAAACAAAGGGATAAAGATTAATGGAGATTATCTAACCCACCTTCGTTTTGCTGATGACATAGTCATTTTTGCAACTACCCCATCAGAGCTACAAAGTATGATCCAGGAACTTGCTGACAAGAGTAAAGAAGTGGGATTAAAAATGAACTTTCAGAAGACAAAAGTGATGTACAATGCTTTTACAAGAAATGAAGATTTATCGATTGATGGAGAAAAGCTGGAGATAACAGACACGTACGTTTATCTTGGACAGCAGATATCAAGTGAGGGTCACATTGTTGACGAAATTAATCGGCGTACAAAACTTGCCTGGAGAGCTTTTGGAAGAAACAGCATAATTTTCAAGAGCAATATGCCATTATGTCTTAAAAGAAAAGTGTTTGATCAATGCATCCTTCCAGTGCTTACGTATGGTGCAGAGACGTGGACCTTAGCTAAAAGAGACATACAAAGGCTGCAGACAACTCAAAGCAGCATGGAGAGGTACATGCTTGGTGTAACCAGGAGAGATAAGAAGAGGAACACGTGGATCCGAAAAATGACAAGAGTGGAAGACATCATGATCAGAGTTAAATCCCTGAAATGGCAATGGGCTGGACATACTGCCAGAAGAACAGACCATCGATGGACAGCCGAAATTTTAGATTGGATTCCAAGGGACAGGAAAAGACCCAGAAGAAGACCACATGGAAGATGGGTGGATGAAATTCGAAAGTATGCGGGAGTGACATGGAGGAGACTGGCACAAGACAGACCGTTGTGGAGGAAACTTGGGGAGACCTTCGTCCAGCAGTGGATTGATAATGGTTGACAATGATGATGATGATATATATTCTATTAAGAAGAGACCTAAGCAAAAAAAAATATATATATTTTTGACTCATACCAAGTACAACATAGAAAAGGTTATGTATCTACCGGTTTGAGTAAAAGGAGAAAAGATAAAAAATAAAATAAAACAACTGAATGTAGAAAGTGTCGAGAATACTGAGCCTTGGCTTTATCAAGGACCAGCAAAAACTCTGCATTTTCTCACTTCCACAAAGACCTAGTTGGAAATGGGTTTCTGCAAAGCCATAGATGCAAGTAATAAGCCCACCAAAAATTGTTTTAAAAAATATATATATGTCATGACCTCCGCAGAGTTGTATGACCTAGCTCTAGTTAACAATTTAGCTTGCATGCATAACTTTCATGGCCCGACCCATGCTCTTCATCTGTTAGTATTAAACAGAGAGAAGAAGATTAAAGAGAACTCAAGTTGTGAGAGTGACATAATAATTAGAAATAATTTTCAGCTATAACGAAATGCCAAGTTCGCCTGAGAGAGAATTTAAACCTGAATAGCAATGCAGAAGAATTCCAAATTTTTACATTGCAATTAAAAAAGGAAATATTAATTTTTTAAAACTCAGATTTTTGAAAGAAAACTTGATTCTAAAACCCCCTACTCCACAACTTCTGACAACACAAAAACGAGAATAAATTAAAGACAATAATTAACTAAAGAAAAGCTTTGTGAAAGTTATATGACATAAACAATTAGTTGCAATATGTACAAAGTATTTCAGCAGTGCTTTAAGTGCATAATTAAGTAGTTATTAAGAACTTAACTACTTTGAAAATACAGCGCAAAGTAAAGGAACTATGCTTAGCCAGCTGCTGGGCCTAAGTTTCCTAAGAGACGCGCAAAGTTACCAAGAAAAGAAAGAGTTAAAACCCGCAAAAATGTTAACAGACTAGCCAGTGCCTAAATGCTAAAAAGCAAAAAACAACAGAGAAAAAAAAGTACAAGAAGTACAAACATTGAACTTATAAAACCTAAAACCCAAAGACAATGAAGAGAGCTTACCTCTTATGCAACTAAACTTTCTCCACACAAGAGGAAACATGGCTGACCTTTTCCCCAAACGTCCAAACACCTCTGCCACTCCCTAGTCGCTGGGGGGCAGTGTGGGTGGGGCTGATGGCCTCCTCACACTGAAAGAAACCAACTCGCGGAGATTTTAACCAGAGAAAAAAATATATATACTTCAGACTGTGGACCTGTATGATCAGAAAGAGCAGAATTAACTCTCCAGAATACATGAGAAATATTATAAAATACACAAGTGGTGTATTTAATAGTATTTGCATGTATTTAATCACCTTAGTGAGCTTCTGTAGACTATTCAGAATCCTATAAATTTTATTGTTAGTTTTACTATTTTTAGTATAGCTATTCTAGTGAGCGAATAACTAGTTTTCTTTTATATTTGTTTTTATTTTCTTTTATAAACAGATTTTTAAGCTATTTTTTGTGATTTTGTCTATATTATTTAATTTTTTGTTTTAATAGGACCTTCATATCCATAGCACTAAGGTTCCTTTTAGTAGTTAATAGGCATCCTCTAGCCAACTTCCTTACGGCTTTGATTGGTCAGAATCATATTATTGACTGTGTAGAAAATTAAAGCAGATCTGCCAACCTTACTCATCTGCTTTAATTTTCTACACAGTTAATAATGTTAATAATATATTTATTTCTCAAAATTCTCCAGATAGTGGGCTGTGAAATGTGCACTTTACGACTCACCCTCCGCGTTGATTTTCCCGGACTTCGTTGAATGGCGGTGCAAACACTATCGACGACTTCTTCCGATACACGCGGTCGTCCAGGACTTTTAAGTTTGCACAAACAGCCCGTAGTTAAATTTTTTTATGCCAATCGTAGATAGATTTTCTGATTGGAGATTCTTTTCCGAATCGTGATCAAAAATGCCGTTGCACAACAGTTACAGATTCCGTTTTGCTCAATTCAAGAACACAAAACGCCTTCTCCACTGCAGACGCTGCCATTTTGACTGACTAGTCACGTGACTCGCGTGCTACCGCCTACGTCAGTAGCGGTACACAAACTTTATGAGTACATCTACCAAACGGTTCGCAGTTGTTGTCCGCGTCTTCAACTGTTACTGTTTTACAGCACCTGGAAACTGTATACTTCTTTCTGAATCACCCTGTATATATATATATATATGTAGGAATGATCGTAATAATAAGAAAATTTCAGACAAAAGCTTTGTTAACGGCTGCACCCACACATGTGGTAAATTTGTGTTCCTGTATAGTTCACTTATTCATGATTATTAAAAATTTGTTAATTCCGCTTAACATCCCCGCATTTTATTACATCCGCACGCAAGACAGAAAAATTAAGTAATGCTTGTATGTTCATAATTTCTATTTCACGAGCGGCATCTTTATTTCCCCCACCATTCCAGTGAAGGGATAAAGGTGAAACACAACGCCGTGTTTTCTTGTATGTCTATACATACATGGGGCACGTTTTTTTTTTATTAGACGATCATTGCATAAAATTCTAACTAATTTAATTATAACATTGGCACCATTTAATTTAATACAAAGTAAAGTTAGTGTTTATTAAAGTTAAATATAACATTGACACCGTGAATTTATGTGATGAAATAAATTATAAAATGTATTACGATAAGATTGGTACCGTCGAGCCGCGGATGGCTTAGTGGTTAGTGTTTCAGACTGGGCTGATCTTTCAGAGATGGTGTGATTTACTAACAATCGCTGAATATCCGCCGTGCATCGGACGAGCACGTTAAGTGACGACCCCCAGGCTGGACCCACTGGTTAAATGGGTATCCTTTCCTATACCCCACCTGAAATTCTCTCACCCCTCTATGTGCAATATCGTACTTGTACGGTGGCGCCATCTACTGTGCTCTAATCTCACTACAAACTGTTCTGTCAAAGTCGCTAGACTTGCTCTCATTCCTTCCGTTTCTGTGTCCTGCCCAAAAGGCGATCTCGCTGTAGGTGTTTGGGACCTAAACTCTCCTCTCTGTGGACGGAAGTCCTACAAGAAAATGACGCTGAGCCCATACCTAGGCGCGCTCAAGTATTGGTACCGTCGAATTTTTTAATACACGGTGATTCATAAAGAAGTATACAGTTTCCAGATGCTGTAAAACAGTAACAGTTGAAGACACGGACCACAACTGCGAACCGTTAGGTAGATGTACTCATAAAGTTTGTGTCCCGCTACTGAGGGAAGTGACGTAGGCGATAGCGCACGTGTCAGGTGACTAGTCAGTCAAAATGGCAGCGTCTGCAGTGGAGAAGGCGTTTTGTGTTCTTGAATTGAGCAAAACGGAATCTGTAACTGTTGTGCAACTGCATTTTCGATCACGATTCGGAAAAGAACCTCCAACCAGAAAATCTACCTACGATTGGCATAAAAAAATTGAAACTACAAGCTGTTTGTGCAAAATTAAAAGTCCTGGACGACCGAGTGTATCGGATGAAGTCGTCGATAGTGTTTGCACCGCCATTCAACGAATCCCGGGAAAATCAACGCGGAGGGTGAGTCGTGAAGTGCACATTTCACAGCCCAATGTCTGGAGAATTTTGAGAAAGAAGCTGAAAATGATTCCATACAAGATGATTACTGAAAATGATCACAGCCACTATCGCTGCACTTGATTCAGATATCTTACCTCGCGTTTGGGCGGAAATGAATTACAAACTCGATGTGTGTCGTGTGATTAAGGGTGCACACATAGAACATCTGTGACTGTCTCTAAAAAAACTTGAAACCTTCCTCTACAATTCTGTTACAGGTAACATAAAATATCTTACATTGTTCTTGTTTCATAGTGCGTTGAAACTGTCTACTTCTTTATGAATCACCCTGTGTAACAGCGTCAATATACATTGCGTTTTCCCCGATATCTCTGATTTCAAAAGTTCTTTTTGAATAATCCTTTATGTGTCAGATACAGTACGTTATGAAGGGTATTTTGCTTATATTTTTAATTTTTCGAAGCACATAATTTGACCACAAGTGCATATTTCTGTCGCCGATAAACACTTGCAGCAGTATTTGCGCTTCCGTAAACTCGATTGAAAAAAACTATTTTTTTTTATCAGATAGAGTCCGCCATATTGCACGCAGTTTTAACAAATACGCTATTGTTCGTGAGTCTTCCAAATATATATATATATATATTTATTTTTTCTGAGTAGTTTTCGGTGGGTTTCCTTTTTCCTGTATTGAAGTGAATAAACGGTTGCATTTTCTCCCATGCAAATCTGAAATCTCAATGAATATTAAGGAAGATGACTGCACTGGTTGTTTTGCAACTCTGTGCCTCGAGGAATATTAGCATAAAGATAATTGGCGTAAAATGAGGCTTTCTGTGGATAGTGCCTTTCTGGATATTAATTATTATTGATCTCAGATTGCTTCTTTGTGCGTTAACGCGATTTTTATCCTCGCCTGCCATTATCTACCGTAAGGAACAATTTAAAATCCGAGGGTGCTCGAAGATGATTTTGATTGAATTTCGACGTGGAGCTTTTTTTATTTCGAAGTGATTTTTTTTTTTTTTTCTTGTACCAATTTCAAATCCAGTTAACAAGTTTCATTACAATTCAAAATTTTCAGAAGCATGTAAGAATCCCTACGATAATTTTTAAGCAACCTCCCAAGCTTTTTGTCGCATCTTTTAAAAAATGCATGCGCCTGTTATATCACTATGTCCTTCCGTCCATCTGTCGACACAAGATCCTTGTACCTATTGATCCGATTTGAAAAATTCTCTTTGCATTGGGAAGCGTTCACTGCTAGAGCGAATAACTACGCGTTTTAATCCTCTCTTGCTTCTAGAAGGCGAAAATGCAGGTGGTACTGAATTCAAAATATACGCTTTATTCCGCATCATTGTCTCACATCCGATTGAGAAAACAAATTTTCATGGTCGGATACTTTTTACCGCGAATAATAGATTCTTTCTTAACATGATGCGTTTATCCTCAAGGGGGATTAAATATACATCATATTGACAAAAGTCACCGGACACCCCTTCAAAAGCCAATGAACGGATCCGCTGCGTTGTTAAGATGTGCGGTACAGCTGCAAACGGTATAAAAGCAAGCCTGCAGCTGCATATCGCACTGTGAGGTTGAGTGAAAATGTCGTGGCGGGAGAGAACTGACTTTGAGAAAGGAAAGATTGTTGGAGTTATATTAGTGGGTTGTCCACAAGAGAAACAGAGAGGCATTTAAACATACCCAAGTCAACTGTTTTGGATGTACTGAATAAGTGGAAGACACATGGCGTGCCTGAAGCAGCAAAACGTACCGGCAGTCAAAAGAAAATCAGTGATAGGGGACGTCGAAGCCTCAAGAGATTCGTTACAGCTAATCGACGGAGTACTGCACAAGACCTCAGTGTACAGGTGAGTAAAAATGCTGGAACGTCGGTATGTACACGTATTATTCGCAGAGAACTTCATTTCATGGGTTACCGTGGTCATGCGGCTGCTCATAAGCCTTTCATTTCTACTCGAAATGCTACTCGTCGTTTAGCATGGCGTAAAGAACATTTATCGTGGACCGTAGATCAATGGAAACGGGTCCTATGGACTGATGAATCCAGATACACGATCCATGAGTCTGATGGCCGTGTGTGAGTACGGCGTCAGCCGAGGGAACGCTATTTACCACAGTGTACTGTTCCTACGGTCAAGTTTGGAGTTGGCAGTGTACTCGTGTGGGGGTGTTTTTCGTGGTATGGTCCCGGTCCTTTGCTTATCGTGGACAAACCTGTTAACCAGCACGTCTACTTCGATTATATGGACAATTATGCCCTACCAACTCTGTGGCAATACTATAGAACCGAGCCTTGTTGGTAACAGCAGGATAATGCACCGAGCCATAAAGCAAGGACTGTTACGGAGTGGTTTGAAGATAATTTTGTATCGTGTGTGGACTGGAGAGCACAGACCCCTGATCTTAATCCAATAGAGCACATATAGGATGAATTAGAGCGCCGCATAAGAAGTTTCGAACCAAGGCCTACTACTAAGCAACAGTTAGCGGCAGCATTATGTACTGAATGGAAGCACATACCTTATCTCTGTGTTCCAAAACCTTGTCGAAAGCATGTCTCAAAGAGTCTTTACATGCATTAAGGCCAAAGGTGGACCGACACCGTATTAATGTATGTCAAGAAATGCTATGTTGTGTTTCTCTTCTAGGTGTCCGGTGGCTTTTGTCAATATAGTGTATATACTTATGCAGACAGAAGTGTAAATTAGTTTTTCTCTGGTATAACGCTCGATCACAAGAAATAGCTAGAACAGATTTCAAGGCAGTGAGTCATTTAGGGCAAACGTTTCATGTCGCTGTGTACAGCGGGGTCGGCGAGACAGTTTCAGCTTTTTCACTACTATCCACCCACACCCCCGTGTTTGCACTTGGAACCGTGGACGAAATCCACTGTTACTTCACATTGCATAACGAAAGAGATGCACCAAGAAAAGTATAAAATGCTAAATTATTAAATTCCAAGACAAAATCTAGGAATCTTAAAGCTTTTAACTCATGTTCTTGTGAGAAAAGTGGAAAATAGTGACTTTTTATGAAAACTGCAGGTGATTTATTAGATTGAAGAATGCACTACGTATTATCACAAGCATTGCGTGTTTTAACGGACTTCAACGAATTTTCTTCATAAGTTATTAGGGGCCCACTGAGATGTCTTAATCTAGGGCTCCACTAAGGCCTTAATCCTAGGAACGATTTAAGAAGCTCTGACACCCCGGGGGTGACACGATGCCCCCCTCTTCCGCACCGCGCATTGACATACAATATATTCTATTTCATCTAATATTTAAAAATGTTGCCAGATATCTTATCCTTTTCATCTCAAGAAATACGATAAAAAAAATGTTGCAATGTGTTGTAGGCACTACATTTTAAAAGCAGCTGAAACTGAGATGGGACGCAAATATCGAGATTTTCTCCGGCTGTCCCTGTGTAAACCAATTCCGTACAAATGGAGAGTTTCTGCTATTTGGAATCAATCGGTGTGATTAGGTAATATAGATACCTATTCGGCAGCGTAGTACGAGACACAGAGAGAGACCCACCACCAACAGCCAATAATGGCGTAGAGTGACCTAAAATTTATCCTCGGCTAAATATTTTTAAAATTGCTCTCAACCTTCCGTAGTGTGAAATATAATTTCAGGGGATTGTGAGGTTTAAAAACGCCACCAGCTGAAATTTCCGGGTGGAGAGTCAAGTGCACTCGGAGTCAGGGTGGTGGGTCAAGTGAACTCGGAGACACGGTGAAGGGTCAGGTGCACTCGGAGTCAGGGTGAAGGGTCGGGTGCACTCGGAGTCCAGAGGAAGGGTCAGGTGCACACAGGCATTCCCTATATTTTTACTTAATTTTACCAAGTTTTATTGAAAGGAGACTTAACATTGAAAATGTTTCGTAAAGAAATGTATATTTCCATAAATGTTTTTAATTACCTTTATCTTGCAAAACTTATGCCCTTTAGTTGTGTGAATAAAACAAAATATTACACACATCTCTTAAAATTATTATGGCAGTTCTTTAAGGAACGAAATTTGATTTTATAACTGTTCCCGTCCCCCCAAACTTGTCATAGCAACCGCGAAGTCGTCCCCTCCAACTTTTGAGACAAGTCTACGTACGCTCTTAATAGTGATTTTAAACAACAAAATACTTTGTATCTAACAGTTTGAATTCACATGCGCAGATCTTCCAAGCTCGCCTAGACTTTCAAGGCAGAGAGCAGACTTTTTTTTTGACATAAGTATAAAGTAAAAAAAATGCTTTTTAATATGCTTAATAACATGCTTTTATGCGTTTTCTAGCTGAAATTCTACCATCCAGGGCTAAAAAAGGGCCCTAGGCGCTAAAAAATTCAGGGGGTCCCTCCCCTTCTTATCGCATCAGAAATTTTCATTTATCAGATTAACAAAAAATAATAATAATAAAGTCAAAAAAAGAAAAAAGTTTTTACGCTTTTTAAAATGCCATTCTATTTTCCTATTATTAGAAAGTTTTGTAATAAACAGTGTTAGTGTAATCAATTTGTCTGTCTGCGCACATCGAACTTTTTGGTTTTAGAAATATTTCAAAATTATTTTTGCGGAAAACAGGAAATCTAAGGATATTAGGTTTGGCATTTTCAGCGGCGGATTTCCAAACAGGCATGAGGATTAAATGTAAAAGAGGCGGTTTGAAAAGGCGAAAGTGCGAACCACAGCTTTTCGAGTAAGAGTATCATTGAAACTTTTATTGCTTTTTAAAAAGTTTCTTTTATGTCGACTTAAGGAATAAAATAAGTGAGAATACTTGATAATTATCAGTATTAAACCAGGGGAGGAGAAAGTAATAAGAAAATGTTGTTGCAATACAATAGAAATTTCTTTTAATAATATGACATAAGAAAAAAATAAATACTATGACATTCTCGAATTTCTTTATTTTTTCAGCCTAAATATTAGCTTTTTTGGTTTAGACTGGATTAGGGGTGAGGAAGAATTTGATTACTCTACCCCAAAAGGAAAAGGCAATAAACAGCAAACACTCCCGTTCATCAAGACAGTTTCTACAAGCACTCCTCATTGCAACTCAGGGGCTAAGGTGGTTCGAACACAGACGTTTACCTTTGGCTGGAAGTAGCATGAAAGTAAATTATGTCCAGTTAAGTATTCGCCTTAAGTAATGAAAAGTGTGGGAAGCGTGAATTCTTCCTTCACCTATCACTAAATGGAAGGCTAAGTTATTTTAACTGTTCCTTTCAAAACCAGGACATCGGTAAGAACTCGAAAATTTAGAGTATCAACAATAGCAAGAAAAATATATGTTACTAACATTAGAAAGTAAAATATCAATTGACAATACAAAAAAAAAATGGTCGCTTTAACGACTGATTTATTTCGGTCCATAAAAAAAAACAAAAAAACTGACAATTCAATTATACGTTTTCGGGACCCCTCATGCTCTGGGCCCCTAGTACGCCTATTTGGAAATCTGCCACTGTAGCCGTAGACACTATAATTCAACATTGAAGGAACTTATATCTCATTCCTCACCCTACTTCCATTTCCCTATTTATTTTTACTCATTTTTTTAGAGGAAGACTAATTTTTTACACCTAATGAGACACAAAACATTGCTGGTCTTCAAACGGGAACCAGCCCTCTGGACTGTTTAATGGGGCTAACATTTCTTGGCCTCTCAGGAGTGGCATTAAAAAACAAATCAGATTTCTAGATAGTTCATGGTAAAAAATGAAGAGCAATACTCAATTTTTATTCCGCAAGAATTGTAACCGTAGACGCTATAATTCAACATTGAAGGAACTTATATCTCATTCCTCACCCTACTTCCATTTCCCTATTTCTTTTTACTCATTTTTTAGACTAATTTTTTACACCCAACGAGACACAAAACATTGCTGGTCTTCAAACGGGAACCAGCCCTCTGGACTGTTTAATGGGGCTAACATTTCTTGGCCTCTCAGGAGTGGCATTAAAAAACAAATCAGATTTCTAGATAGTTCATGGTAAAAAATGAAGAGCAATACTCAATTTTTATTCCGCAAGAATTGTAACCGTAGACGCTATAATTCAACATTGAAGGAACTTATATCTCATTCCTCACCCTACTTCCATTTCCCTATTTCTTTTTACTCATTTTTTAGACTAATTTTTTACACCCAACGAGACACAAAACATTGCTGGTCTTCAATCGAGAACCTGCCCTCTGGACTGTTTATTGGGGCTAACATTTCTTGGCCTCTCAGGAGTGGCATTAAAAAACAAATCAGATTTCTAGATAGTTCATAATGAAAAATGAAGAGCAATACTCAATTTTTATTCCGCAAGAATTGTAACCGTAGACGCTATAATTCAACATTGAAGGAACTTATATCTCATTCCTCACCCTACTTCCATTTCCCTATTTCTTTTTACTCATTTTTTAGACTAATTTTTTACACCCAACGAGACACAAAACATTGCTGGTCTTCAAACGGGAACCAGCCCTCTGGACTGTTTAATGGGGCTAACATTTCTTGGCCTCTCAGGAGTGGCATTAAAAAACAAATCAGATTTCTAGATAGTTCATAATGAAAAATGAAGAGCAATACTCAATTTTTATTCCGCAAGAATTGTAACCGTAGACGCTATAATTCAACATTGAAGGAACTTATATCTCATTCCTCAACCTACTTCCATTTCCCTATTTCTTTTTACTCATTTTTTAGACTAATTTTTTACACCCAACGAGACACAAAACATTGCTGGTCTTCAAACGGGAACCAGCCCTCTGGACTGTTTAATGGGGCTAACATTTCTTGGCCTCTCAGGAGTGGCATTAAAAAACAAATCAGATTTCTAGATAGTTCATGGTAAAAAATGAAAAGCAATATTCAATTTTTATTCCGCAAGAATTGTAACCGTAGACGCTATAATTCAACATTGAAGGAACTTATATCTCATTCCTCATCCTACTTCCATTTCCCTATTTCTTTTTACTCATTTTTTAGACTAATTTTTTACACATAACGAGACACAAAACATTGCTGGTCTTCAAACGGGAACCAGCCCTCTGGACTGTTTAATGGAGCTAGCATTTCTTGTCGTCTCAGGAGTAGGTGGCAATAAAAAAAATATTCAGATTTCTGTATAGATAGTTCATGGTGAAAACTGAAGAGCAATACTCAATTTTTTTCAAAATAAACTTAAAACAAGAAAGATGACTCCGAATTTTCGGGTGTAATAAGCACGTCTTTTGAATCCGTTCTGACGCAAATTAAATTTATCAAAACTATTCAAAGTCAATGGAACTGGTATGGAAAACAATAGTATCTAACGGAAGAAAGAAGTTTTACAATCGTGTTTTAAATCCCTCAGATATTGTTGTAAACGGAATCGTGAACTTACGCCCTCTGGTTGTAGACTTGTGCGATAAAAAAAAGCATGAATTTATTTGAGAAACATTTCGCACCGGAAATACTCTCCAACACAGAAATATTTTTTCAAATCAGACTCTTAGAAACAGAAATATCGACAAAAATAAGATGTGACTTTATGTCCCCTGGTGGGAAAACCATGCATTCTTTTAATAAGAAAGTATTCTCAAAAGGTTTATCCATATGAGCCGTATCGTTCCAAGAAAAAAAAAAAAATAGTCGGGTTTTCAGGATCCCAGATTTTGCTACAAATACATCAGAAGCAGATATTAACACTTATGCCTCCTAGTGGCCAAACCATTCTTCACCAAACATTAGAAATTATGTGAAAAATATTTTCCATCAGGTCTTGTATGCGATACAGGAAGAGTTTTTCAAATCAGAGTTTTAGAAGCAGAAAACGCAATTTACCTTTGTGCCCCCTAGCGGAAAGTCTATGATTTACTTAAAAATTTTGAATTTACAGAAAAAACATTTCGCATCGGAAACACTATCTAACAAAGAAGGAATTTTTCAAATCGGACTCCTAGAAGTAGAGATATTGACAAAAATAAAATATACATCTACGCCCTCTGGCGTAGAAACCATGCATTATTTCAAGAAGAAAATGTTCCTAAACGGTTTGTCGACATGAGTAGTATCGGTCAACAAACGACCTTTTTTTCAATCTAGATTTTAGAAGCTCATGTTTTGCTGAAAATACATCAGAAGTGGAAATTAAGTCTTACGCCACCTGGTGGCCAAACCATTTTTTACAAAAAATGGAAATTATGCGCAAAGGATTTCCCATCAGGAGCTGTATCCGGTGCAGAAAGAATTTTTCAAATCGGAGATTTAGAAACAGAGATATAGGGGGAAAGCAATTTACCTTTACGGCCCCTAGCAGAAAGTCTATGAATTACTTGAAAATGTTGAATTTATATGAAAAACATGTCATACTGGAAACACTATTCAACAAAGAAGGAATTTTTCAAATCGGACTCCTAGAAGTAGAGATATTGACAAAAATAAGATATATATCTACGCCCCCTGGCGGATAAACTGTGGAATATTTTAAGAAGAAAATATTCCGAAAAGGTTTATCGATGTGAGTGGCATCAGCCCACGAAATAATTTTTTCAATCAATATTTTAGAAGCTCAGATTTTATGGCAAATACATCAGAAGCAAAAATTAACACTTACGCCCCCTGGTGGCTAAAGTATTCTTTACCAAAAATTAGAAATTAGACGCAAAAGATTTTCCATCGGGAGGTGTATCCGCTGAAGAAAACATTTTTCAAAACGGAGTTTTAGAAAAAGAGTTATCGGGAAAAATGTAATTTATTTTTAGGCTCCCGAGCGGAAAATATATGCGTAATTTGAAAAAGTAACTATATCTAAAATACTCTTCGACATATATGGAATCGAAAGATAAAATAAATTTTTCAATCGGATGTTTAGAAGCAAATATGTGGAATAAAAGGTATTTTTGAATTCGACATCATCTGCATTTACGCCCTCTAGCGGCGAAATTATTCATCGTAAAAAAAACCGAATTTACGGATCGTCATTCTCATATTTCAAGCTTCCTAATGCAAAAAGAATTTTTCAAATCGGACTAATAGTTGCAGATATATCGTGGCCACGGGCGGACGGACGGACAAACCGATAACGTAAGCACGATCTTTTTTTACAAAAGACGTGCTGAAAACAACAACTAATGTTTGACATTTTCAATCACGAGTAATTTGAAAAGGAAGAAAACTGGGGGGCAAATGTGATGTTTCGCCCCCACACTCATTTGTGTGCGGGGGCAACTGCCCCCTCTGCCCCGCAGTTCCGACGCCCTTGGGGGGGGGGGGGGGGGGGTTAGGAGTGTGTTTATAAATCCTGCGCCCAGCTGCGATGCCGATGATGATCCTGCCGTCATCGAACAATGATTTTACGTATTTTTGCCGGCTTCACACATTAACCGAATCTTGTTGGGGTTAAGGTTGCTCAAGTTTCTAGAGTGTTGTTGCTTGTGGGGTCACTTTCGTACAACATTGGGAAAATATTTATTTATTGATTTTTGTGCGCTTAAAAAAAAATTGAAATCTACGAATTGAGTCGTTATTTTCAGTAATAGATGGCAGCACAAAACAGTCAACTTTTATCAGTGTTGCTTTGTAAATTTTCAAGATAAAATATTAAAAATACAGTAATTTCAACGAGGGTAAGTCCCAATATGTGTTGCAGTTAATTAGAATAAAATATAGGAAAAAATAGATTAGAATATAAAACAAGGATAAATATTAAGAAAGAAAGAGAGAGAGAGAGAGAGAGGAGAGGAGAGAGAGAGAGGGCATAAATAAAAACAAATGTATATACACGAAACAGGGAAGCATTAAGCGAAATTTTGTAATCGTTTACAAGAAGTCCCGGACACTTGTTTTATGCAGGGTCGTACTAATAGCACCCCCAACCCCCGCATAGCGGGGGCCTCACGACTAAGAGGGCCTCTTTAGCAAATGGCTTCCGCAATTTTTTTTTTTTTTTTTTTTTTTGCGGAAATTTCATACGAAGCTGGTTAAAGAAATAGCCAGGAATTCAGGCAGCTTTAAATAAGGTATTGAAAAGGAAAGCATTTTTGGAATTTTTTCCTTTTTCTTTTTTTAGATAAATAAGTAAAATCTTTAGAAAACATTTCTTTCCTTTAGTTCATATAAACTGGATGACGGGAAACAGCTATTCCACAGGACTTGAGGCCCCCTTTCACGGCCTTAGCAAAAGTTCCTATGCATGTATATTAACAGAATGTGGAAGAAATATCAATTTAATGAGCGGAATTTTTATACCAATAAGGATAAGGTGTTATGCAGGGCCGGTTGGACCATAGGGGCAACCGGGGCGGTCGCCCCGGGCCCCGCGCCTTTAGGGGGCCCCGCAGTTTAGAAAACAAAATAATTTTCGGTAAAAAAAATGTAACTACATTTTTTTAACTTTTGGGGCGCAAGGCCCTTAAAAATATATTTTTGAAGTTTTTTTGTTTGTTTCCAATCTCCCCATTTTTGAATACATTATTCCCTCTGTACGTCGTACGGACACTGAGATTTGCAGATTCGAAATGATTTTTGTAACCACCTTAATCTTTTCCGCATTCATGAAATAGCAAATTAAATTTCATCATTTTGTGGTACCCTACTTTTATATATCCAACAATTTGTGTGAAAACCTGATACTTAAATTTAAGGAAATAAAATGAACAATATCCAAGTTACTTTCGGACTACATATGGAGGCCACTTTTCCAACATTACAAGAAATTGAAAAAAAAAAAAAAGGCAACTTTTATATATGAACGCGTATAAAAGTTTAGAATGTCACTAATTTGTCAGTTACTCCACTGTGCATTAAAAATCAATCACTAAACATGTATCAGGGGAAAAAACTGTTTATACCAATTTATTTTAGAGGGATCCTTATTATATTTCCTATACAAAAATATTCGCAATGAGAAAATATTCGCTAAGCAGGTATCTTTTTATCATTTTGTGAATAAGCTGTTATAAGAGTCACAATGCAACCTAAACCTCTTCTCCCGGGAAAGAAAATCGTAGATTTTAACACTTTTTACCTTCTCTCTCTCTCTGTGTCTCTCTCTCTCTCTCTCTCTTTGAACTTTCAGTCCGTATTATGGTCTTTGTTCTTAAGTTTAAAGCAAATACGTCTTTGAGATGATCATTTTGTCTTCACGGTAGTGTTCGTGTGTCTTCCTCACGACCGATAATTTTCAGAAACGACTTTATTAAAATATGAGATTTATTTTTTAGTGCCCACAATGAAATTTTCCTCTGGGCCCCTCAATGAAATTTCGCCCAGGGCCCCGCAAGAGCTCCATCCGGCCCTAGTGTTATGTATTACAAATGTCTGCACATGACTACGCAACGTTCAGAATGTAATGAACTTTTTAAAAGGTTTTCTTCGTGGTAACGAAGAAGCAGAGAGCTGTGTAGGTTTTTTCTTTGTTGTTGTTTTATGAGAGTAAAGAGGAAAAAAATACTATGCGTAAAACATTGTGAAATTATGTTAAGTGTGTTTTTTTAAATTCGAGAGTAAATAGTTTGAGTAGTTTTAAGAGTTTTGTACCACGATTATTAATTGTGTTCTGTATTTTCGCATAAATAGGAAAAGGTTATTAGACACTGTCACACAGCAATTACATGTTTTGCGTGTGTGGTCGTGAGGCATTCAAGGAAGCTGGCCTAAAGAATAAAATTTGCATATGATTAACTTTGGTATATGTGTTTTGGAGTGCTTTGTAACAATATGAACTAGGGGCAATCATTTTAATTACCATGTGCACATTTGTGTTTTACTCAACAAAGTGTAATAATTTTGGTTTTACAGAAAATACTCCTAGGTTCCAAAGAATTTGATTTATTAAAGTGTTCATTAAGCCTACTAAATAATATGGAAATTGAAGTTTTCAGTAATTTTGGAATATTTAGGCGGCAAGCTAATAGATTTTCGCAAAAGGGCCTCGATGTTGTTTTTTTTTTTGTTTTTTTTTTGCGGGGGGCTCCGAGTGTTTCCGGCACGCCACTAGTTTTATGCCATTAACATTAACAGGCGCAGGAAATAAAGTTCAATGCACTTTTTACCATTTTTCATAACACGAAATCGTTAAACATTTTTTTGTTCCTGAGTTCAACGACCACCATGAGAAATTCTAAGTGCAATAAGCAGTCGTCCGTCCCTAATTTAGAGCCACTGGTTTCAGGAAGGGGACAGAACAAGGACATCAGACAAACACACCACCTGTGCCTTGTTCAGGATTCGAAACCGGGCCCATCTTGGACGAATGGTCAGACATTGGCGCCTAATCACTAGGGGCAGACGGGCACGTGCTACCACGGATCAAAGGCGGTGTGGGCAATGCCCTTACGGGTTCCGTACGCCACATGATCTTAATAAGCATAATATTTTCTTGTTTACATGTTGCTGATTTTTCAGTCTTTATACTCGCACCAAAAGGAACATCAACATGCTCTAGGGATTTTGATGTTACAAACCTTTAATATTCACGATTTTCACGAAAACACACTCAGCAGTCAGCCAAGAACTTAAAGTAAAGACACGCACACACGCACACACACACTCTCTCTCTCCCATAAGTCACAGGGTGGCTTCTCGCGGTGTGTCCTTATCTATGTCCATACCCTCCACATGGCCGTTCATGATCTATTCCGTTTTGAGGGGGGGATGAGAAGGTACCGAAATCCGAACAGTTCTCCATGGGTTAGGACATATTAGTATAACTTCATCCATCTGACAATCTGACAGAGATTTATTGCAGTCACTCAAACACGAAATATTAGCAGCAAGCACTTGTAAATACTAAGTGAAAGCCAGTGTGACTTAGTATTTACATGTATTTACAAGTGCTTGCCGCTTAATTGTTCTATTCTACTCGGGTAAGGGAGTAGACTTGCTGCGCGACTACCTGCTTTCGGCCGGCCGCCGCGCGCCACATCACGTTTTATGATCCCCTGACCAAAATTTTGTGAATTTTTCGAAAATTCAAACGAGAAGATATTCTTAAAGGATTGCACTATCGAAATATACAAACACACACACACACGCACACAAAACCCCAACCCGAAATCGATTTTTTCGATATTTCAAACCTCCTTAGTCCCCTTAAGTAGTATGAAGAGTTTCTGCTTGAGATGCATGGCTCTTAGAGGTGATCATAATCCGTATTAAAATACCACATGTTTTAAGCAAAAGATTTTAAATATTGCCCCATGGACTGCTCTTTCATGTAAATTATAAGATTATGATATTAACATATGCAAATTATAAGATTACGATTTTCTTCTGCTTGAGTTACGTGAGTAAATGTAATAATGAACTACTTGACACACCAAATTTCATTGAATTTCCTCATAAGTACTACGAGTTATGTATGTACGAATTCACAAATTATTATTTAATTTTGAGCACCTGTGTATATGCTTAAACCCCAAACGTGCGTATTTTTTTTTTCTACAAATCTGTTCAAAATTGACATATTTTTTTACAACAGTTTTTAGATGTATGTGAAAAGATGGTACTTCTAAATACTCTAAATACCAATTTTTTTGGAAATCTACGCAGATAATTGAAGTAGGGACAGGGCTACATTACTATTCCGAGTTAACTGGGGCACAATAGTAAAATGTGGAAACGTTCTCTTACAAGCATTGTTTATTGTAAGCATCGAAATGTTCCAAAATAATCTCTGCCATATTCCGATTCAGATATGACTGTTTCACTAGGTAAATCAAAATTGCCTTCGCTATCCATCTTTACGGGCTGCGACCTCAACGCGAGACAAATACACACGTACTGCTTCCACATGCTACAGAAATACGACTGTACTAGCTCTGAACACATCATATTCCAAGAAACGCGCCATGTGATGTGAAGGTATAGCAAACGCAGCCTAGCGGCTATAGGAAGTACTACGACGAATGTACGAGGGTCATTTCAAAAGTTTTGCACACTGTGGAAAAAAAAATATATTTATTAAAAAATAAATAAATTTATTAAAAAATTTCTTAAAAAACTAATTTATTTCACAACATACCTTTACAGGCCTTCGATGTTTCTTTATGACAGCGCCCAAACGTTTGGCCGATTCCAGTCAAGACACCTCCATTGTCGGTGCGTAGGATTATTCGCGTCACCTCATTACAAACATCCTGAATCGTACTGAGTCATTCCCGTGGAGTGGCTTCTTCAGTTTTGGGAAGAAGTCATAGACTGGTGGGCTCATGTCAAAACTGTATGGTTCGTAGGGAAGTAATTCCCATCCATACTTTTCCAGAATGTATCTTGCTGTACGGGCAACATACGGCCTCGCGTTGTAGTGCAAAATGATGACACCATGAGCTTCAAGCATGTTAGGCCTTCTTTGGCGAATCTTTGGGTGCAAAACATTTTGCAGAAACCTTCTGTAGTATTCCGTTGTTACAGTGGTTCCCCGGGGCACTCTGTCTGTTGCTATCACTCCAACCTTGTCATAGGCAATAATCATCATCAGCGTAACCTTCGATTGTTGGCAGCGGAAGTTTTTTTGGCTAGGTGATTCTGGATGTTTCCATTAAGCGGACTGAGATTTCAATTCTAGTTCAAAATCCCGTATCCAGGTTTCGTCTATAGCAACAATTCTGTCCAAAAACTGCTCGCCTTCTGTCTCGTACCGCTGAACCAACTCTTCTATACGATCCCTTTGCGTACTGCTTGCTGCTATTTTAATTTAAGATTCTGAAAACCAAAGCGGCAGACATGTTTGCTTCATATGTAATCTCTCTACATGTTTTCTGCCGATCTTCTTCCAAAATGCTGTGGACAATAACCACAGAAGTGTCGTCCGCTGCATCTAATGGCCTCCCGCTTCCCGAGTCGTGTTCGATGCTTTCTCGACCTTGGCGAAAACGAGAAGCCCACCGTGACACTGTGCTACGGTCAACTACATGAACCCCACAGACTTCATGAATTTTGGTAGGGGATTTTCCTCGCAAAGTTTCAATTTTAATGTAGGATTACTCGTCGCTATGCGAGATCTGACCTAACTCAGTTTCTTCCCCCATTCTAGGCAGAATTTTTCGGAACAGAAATAAATTAGCAATCAAACGTAGACACAACTTTGTGTACTGAAATCTGTTAAAGGGCTGATATACACTGAAGTGCCAGAAAAACTGGTACAGACGAGCTTATACAAAATACATAGCAACGTCACCTATGCACGTACTCGGTTGCGTCCGCCAGTGGGTATATAAAGCGATAGACATCCTTGCGAGCTGTCAGAGCTGTTTTCGGCATGAGAATGACAAGTAATAACGACTGAGGAGATTTTCAACGCGGTGTCATAGTTGGCACTCGTGAGATGTGCCATAGTATTTCGGAGGTAGAAACGAAGTTAGGATTTTCACGGACGACCATTGCAAGGGTGTACCGTGACTACAAGAATTCCGGCAAAACATCCAACCCACGATGCCAGTGTGGCCGTAAAAAGACATTGGGTGAACGTGACCATCGTCGACTTTCAAGAATCGTTTCACGTGACACTCTCGCAGGTAGCATCGGAATTCAATGCTGGAACCTCAACAAGCATCAGCTTCCGGACTGTGCAAAGTACCCTGCACGATATGGGCTTTGGGAGCGGACGCCCAACTCGAGTCCCCTTGATAGGTGCACGACACAGAGCTAGGCGCCTCGCTTGGTCACGGCAACACCGCCACTGGACACTTGATGATTGGAAACAAGTAGACTGGTCTGACGAGTCGCGTTTCCAACTGTATTGGGCAGATGGAAGGATTCGTGTGTGGCGCAAACCCCATGAAGCCATGGGTCCCGCCTCTCAACAGGGAACTGTACCGGCTGGGGGGGACGTAATGGTATGGGATGTGTTTAGCTGAAATTCACTGGGACCCCTGGTACGTCTACAAACGTCTGACCGGCCAACGCTATGTGCGCATCGTTTCTGACGAGGTACACCCGTTTATGTCCTGCATTCATGCTGATGGGTTGGGCCTGTTCCAACAGGACAATGCACCTCCATACAAGTGTCGGGACGTCACATTATGGTTAGAGGAGCATTCATCTGAGTTTGGGGTGTTGCCATTTTTACCAAAGTCCCCAGATCTGAACGTGATAGAACACATTTGGGATAACATGCAACGCGATATCGACCACAGGAATCCGAGACCTCAGAATACACCGGAATTGTGGAACGCTCTGCAGAAAGTATGGTGTGCATAACCTACAGCATATTTCCAGAAGCTAGTGGAGTCCATGCCTCGTCGTATTTCTGCAGTCCTGCGCTCCCTTGGGGGACCTACCAAGTATTAGACTGGTGTACCAGTTTTTCTGGCACTTCAGTGTATATGCAAGAAAAAGGACCTCAGCTATTCAACTACATCGGCTGTGAGAAACGTCGAAATTGAACCTTCACCTGCTGGGTAAGAATGTTACCTTTTTTTAATTCACGCACTTTCTTACAAGATCAAGTTTTCTGATGTTTAGCAGTGTTCTACAACCTACTTATGAAAAGTTCCAGGACAACCACAATAAAGAATATAAAACAGTACCATGCAATTAATGCTGCTCACCTTCAAAATGCCACCCATCTGGATAAACACACAATTGCCAGCGTTTCTGAAGATCCTGAAAACAGTTCTGGAAGGCACTTTCCAGGTTGTTCGCATGTTGTTTTGTCACAGCCGCTTGGATAGATGTAATGTCTGCATGATACTGTCATTTTAGTGCCCGTCCTATCCTGGGAAGCAGGAAGAAGTCACAGAGAGATAAATCAGGGGAATGTGGCGCATGTGGAACCCAGTGATTTGATGGTGAGTTAGGAAATATTGGACTGACAACGCGGTATGTGGTCTTGCGTTATCATGGAGCAAGAACCATCATACAGAATGCGGGGTATCAATCTGGCATTAAGTTTTCGTTTTCCCAGATCCTCGCGTAGAATCTTGTGACAGTTAGAATTTCTGATGCCCACTGACTCAGCCAAAAGTATCACTGTAATTTGGCCAAAAGTCTCACCGATTTCGCACCTCTTCGATTTTTTCCGCTGTCCGCACACTAGGTACGCCCAGATCTCAGATCATCATCAAAGGATTCCCTCCCGTCACGAAACTTTACACAACTCTCCTGGGGGATAATGCTGTGTCTTGATATGCTTCTTTTAATATTCTGAAAGTTTCAGTAGCTGATTTACCAAGTTTCCAACAAAAACCGATGTTTATTCTCTGCTGAAACGGGACGAGAACGCTTGTTATAACTAGCTTAATGCCCGTCTGGCTCCTGTCAGAACTGGTATAAACCGGTTTCCAGCTTTTCGCTTACAGGTCAAGGGCTGCTGTCTTCTGGAATATACGTGATATTTTTATCCCACTACTGTTACGTCCATAACGCGGTATGTCCTGGTACTTAATTGGACGTAGGTTGTACATTCAAGCAAAGAAGGGAAATTTCTTACCACAAGTGTAAATTCTGGATTAGGAATACTTTAACTGGCATCGGTACCAGTGCATTATTGTAAAATACATGTATTACAAGGTCTGTCCGGAAAGTAATGACACTTATTCAATAACAGATGGTTAATTGAAGTTATACTTACATAACATTGAAATTCCTCGAAATAACATCCTTGAACATCAATACACCGCTACCAGCGGCCCTGCCCCGGGAACAGGGATCGCTTTCAAAGCACTCGTCACGGCAGTTTGCACGTTTGTAACAGTCCCAAAATGGTACCCTTTCAGGCTGGATTTGAGCCGGGGGAAACAAAAAGAAGTCAGCCGGGGCCAAGTCAGGGCTGTACGGAGGTTGGGGCAGCGTAGCCACGTTGTGTTTCGCCAGAAACTCTCTCACTCTCAGCCACGCATGGCTCGGCGTATTATCGTGTGAAGAACCCAAGTGTTGGTGATCTCCGGGCGGACGTGCGCAACTCTGTTCTTCAGCCGTTGAAGCACTTCATCGTAAAATGCAGCGTTGACCGTTTGTCCGGGTGATTCGGACTCCTGATGGACAACACCTTTACCGTCAAAGAAGACAATGAGCATCGATTTCATGTTCGATTTGCACATTCGAGCCTTCTTTGGTCGAGGAGACTAGGGAGTGTGCCACTCTGAGCTCTGTCTTTTCGTCTCCGGGTCGTACTCAAAGACCCACGTTTCATCACCTGTTATCACTTTCTCCAAAATACCAGGTTCACTCCTCACACGGTCCACATGCTCACGAGAAATCGACACACGGTTGTTCCTGTGTTCATCGGACAAAACCTTAGGAACCAATTTGGCGCAAACTTTCAACAACTGCAATTCTTGCGTGATGATTTCATGTACAATGGATTTCGTGAGTTCCACGTGCTCTGCTACTAATCTAACACTCAGACGTCGGTCAGAGTCCAAAACCGTTTTCACTTTTTCCACATTGTCCGAAGTGTGAGACGTTGAAGGACGCACTGGGCGTGGCTCATCCTCGACACTCTCTCTTCCCTTTGTAAACGTTTTGTGCCACCGAACCTCTTGTGCTTTCAATAAAGCATCCTTCCCGTAGGCTTTCTGTATCATAGCAAGCGTCTCGGTCGCGGAGTTTTCAAGTTTAACACAAAACTTTACCGCGTATCGCTGTTCGACACTCTTCTGCATTTTGAACGTTACGCGACACAGCTGTCCACTTCGCAAGCGATCCTCACTCTGTAAAAGCTGAGAGCCAGCTGACGAGACATAGATCGTTTACATAACATACCCCGCCACCTGTCATGACCGGAGAATCCGCCCTCCGGCCCTTTTGATTGGCCCAGAAAAAGTGGTCTCGTTACTTTCCGGACAAACCTTGTATACTAAACCAAATCGTTGACAGCCAGGAGATATCAAGAAAGATTTTCCTGAATGTCTGCTGCTCTTCAGAATAAACAACTTCTGCTGATGGCAAAACAAGGCTAGTGTCTGCTAAATAGGTGATATCCAAATCGCTTTATGAAAGGGTTCGAGTGTTCCTTCACATGCACTGAAGTAGTAAATTATTAGGAGCTCATAATTGATAACGTGTTGGGCCGTCCTTGACCTTCAAAGAAGCCTCGATTCAATAATCGATTTTGTGAAGTGCTGATACCGTTCTACAGGGTTGTACATCCAAGCGGGTGTGATGTCGTCCGTCAATTACCGAATGTTAAATGGATCTCTGTTACGAATGGCAAACTCAATCGAATCCAACAAGTGTTCAATTCGGATAAGATCTGGTATCTGTGGAGGCTATTTTATCTCTTTGAAGCTACTGTCGTGCTCGCGGAGCCACTGTGTAATGACCCGAGACTTGTGGGTGGCATGACGCATTATCTATGTGGAAGTAGCTCTCTCAATGAGAAAATGCCAGGCACATGCTACGGGTGTGCCTAAGTCCACAGTGATGTTAAGATACCTCGTGGCATCAAAATGCTGTTCCAGATGTACTGAGGTATCCTATGCCCTCCACGAAAACAGATTTTAGAGTACCAATTACCACGCCTTCACCAGTTTGTACAGTTAACGCTAGGCAGCCGCGATCCATTGACTCGTGCTGTTGACCTCATATTCTGACCTGTCCACCGGCATGAATTAATTGAGAACCTCATTCATTGGACCAAGTGGCCAATTCCCAGTACTCAAGAATCCAGTTTTAGTACAGCACGCGAATACACAGCACGCGAATTTGTCGGTTTCTGGAAGAGGTGAGTTATGCACGAAGGGGAAGTCTGGTGTTACAACCCCATTTGTTACAATATCTGGCGGGTTGCGTATGCTGAAATTCTCCTCTAGGTACCACTGTTGTACTGCGCTATTACTTAATGCAGTGGAGCTGGTCTGTCACCTCATAGAATCCAGAAGCGGATCCAGTAGTTTACTGTACGGGGGTGCAAAAAGGGGACAGAAGCCATTATGAAATGGTCTTTTTGATATAACGTTAGTATATACAGTATATATACACTGAAGAGCAATTGAACTAGAGATACCTGTCTAGTATCGTGTAGCACCACCTTTCGTCCTGATGACGGCGCCGATTCGTCTCGGCATGGACTCGACAAGACACTGGAAGAGTTGAGAAGCCATACGGATCCACGACCCCTGAACAAGCTCCCATAGTTAACGAAAATTTGATGGAGGGGGTCATCTCTCTCGATGGCATCACAGATGTGCTGAGGTCACGTCGGTGTAGTGCTCATCCAACCATTTGGATACAATTCGGGAGCTGCATTGTCTTGTTGCAGGATGAGGTCCCTAGTGGGATGTTGAAGACGCACAAACGGGAGCAAATGGTCGTCCAGGATATCTCGGTAGCATTGACCAGTGAGGGACGATGTCACACGTACCAGGGGTCCCATTTCAGTCCACGTAAACAGTCACCAGACAAGAAATCCACCCCAACCAGCTTGAAGAGTACCTTGCTGGTAAGAAGGATCCATCGCTTCATGTGGTTTACGTCGTACTCGTATCCTGCCATCCGCATGTACCAACGTGAATCTCGACTCATCAGTCCAGGCAACATTTTCCCACATGTCTGATTACATTGGCGATGTTCCCGCGCCCATGCTAATCTTTGCACCCTGTGATGTGCGGTCAGCAGCGGTACCCTCGTGGGACGATGGCTTATGTACCCCATAGCGAGGATATGTTTCTGGATGGTGTGGCTGCTTACACGTTTTTCTGCACCAGCGTTAAATTGCCGAGTGATTTCTTGCACTGTGGCCCGTCTATCCGCTGTTGCAATGCGAGCTAGCCGACGATGACCTCGCTCATTCACACGCTGTTGTCCACGGCAGTTGGATCTTGCAGAGATGGTTTTATCAGATTCGATGTACTCACGGTGCACCCGTGTCACAGTGGCTCGTGAAAATCCCAGTGCCTGCACGACTTCCGAGATGGAGTGACCCATTCGTCGGGCCCCGAATATTTGCCCACGATCAAATCCGCTTAGATCCTTCGTCTTACCCATACTGCATCCAACTCTTACTGATTCCCGTCGCATCACTTCTTATATTGTCGGATCGCTGCATACGTCATGTCTTTTCGTTTACAGGGCCGCCCACAGCGCCACATTTGCATAACGCCAGCTGTCTCTAATTCAATTGCTCTTCAGTGTATATATATATATATATCATCATCATTGTCAGCCATTATCAATCCACTGCTGGATGAAGGTCACCCCAAGTTTTTTCCATAACGGTCTGTCTTGTGCCAGTCTCCTCCATGTTACTCCCGCATATAAGCAGGGTTACAAGGAAAGTCCTTCATCAGGCCAATATCTCACGAACTATGGCAGTTAGCGATTCACTTCTTGTGCAATTGTATAGGAAACCTCCTATGGCGCACACAATAACACCACAAGGGATCCTCTCGCCCCCCTTTGGGGGTGGGGGTGGGGGTGAGGGAGCTATCGCGCCCCCTTTGCAGACAGGGCAAAAGCGTCAATTACGAACTTGTTCAGCGAGGCAAAAATAATACATAAATGTTTTTTGTCCCATAACAAAAGGTGGAAGGGGACCGGGAATGTGGCCCAAAATAATCACAACATCCGGAAGCAACAACGACAGAGTATTTAGACAAGAGCAGCCCCGGTGGCGCAGTGGTCTAAGCGATGGCCTCTGATCATTCGTCCGAACGGGGTCCGTGTTGGAATCCCGGTGAGCCATGGATGTTGTGTTTGTCTTACGGCACTGGCTCTCTCCCTTCCCTGGAACCATTGACCCTAAATTAGGGAGGGCGATTGCTTATAGCCCATTGAGTTGCTCACGGTGGTCGTTAAACCTCCAATCAAAAAAATATATATACAAGAACTTATTACTTAGAACCTATCCGAACTGGTAAGTTCTAAGTAAATGAAAGCACAAAGGAAAGGTTTTCCTACAAACCTTATCAACAGTTCTTGTTCTGGAATAAAACGCAGTCCTTGACCGGTCCTGGACGATTCGTCCAACGACGATTGGTCCAATGCCGATTCGTCCAATGGTACGATTGGTCCAACGCCGATTCGTCCAATGGTATCATCGTACCAACGGTAAACTTTTTTATTTTCCAGAAAGGAATAATAATTTAAATTATTCTCCTCTTTATATCCTTTTGAAAGATAATTTCCGTATATTTAGTAATTGTAAAAATTTTACATAAACCTGGTAAAAGGCACTCAATGGAACATTTCTCAGCTGTTTGCAAAACACCTAGGCCACGGGCATTTTTTGAAGATTTTAATTTACAAACTAGATATTTGGTATTTGTAAACATTTTATAAAACCTAATAAAAAGCACTCATCGTATCATTTCTCAGGTCTTTACAAGGCACCTAGGCCTCGGGCCTTTTTAAAAGATTCTAAGTCACAACCTAGATATTCGGTATTTGTACACATTTTATAAAACCTTATAAAAGGCACTCAACTAATCATTTCTCAGCTATCTACCAGGCACCTAGGTCTCGGGCCTTTTTAGAAGATTTTAAGTTACAACCTAGATATTTGTAAAAATTTTATGAAACTTCATAAAAGGCATTCATCGTATCATTTCTGAGGTCTTTGCAAGACACCTAGGCCGCGGGCCATTTCAGAAGATTTTAAGTTACAACCTAGATATTTGGTATTTATAAATATTTTATAAAACTTTATAAAAGGCACTCATCGTATCATTTTTGAGGTATTTGCTAGGCACCTAGGCCGCGGGCCTATGAATTAATATTTCGTGCTTAAATGAAAGCGCAATATTATTAACTTGATTTAATATGTAAACGTTATGAACATGACATCGGTAGAATAAAAAGGCCTAGGCCTAGAGCCTATGAATTAATATTTCGTGCCTAAATAAAAGCTCAATATTATTAACTTGATTTGATATGTAATCGTTATGAATCTGACATCGGTAGAATTAAAACTATTAAAAAAGCCTAGGCCTAGGGCCTATGAATTAATATTTCGTGTTTAAGTAAAAGCGCAATATTATTAACTTGATTTAATATGTAAACGTTATGAATATGACATCGCTGGAATAAAAACTGTCGAAAAGGCCACTGTCCAAACTCAGACCAGTTGTTTCCATTGGGCAGTTGTCGGAAAACCCCCACTGCATTCTACAAACAGAAACGGAACACTAGTATTTTATATTATTTCATGCAAGAGAGAAACATTGAAGTTGATAGAACGGCTCGTACATCAGTAACTTCATACGACAGCAAGGACAGTATAACAAGAAAACGCGATTTCAAAAAAAAAAAAAAAAAAAAAGTAATCTGTAACCACAATATTACGCATGAAATGTAACATTATTTTACATTCTTTGGACTACCGGTACTTTCGTATAACATCGGAGATAGAATCAGATCAGATGAGACTTTTATAGCACGAGTAGCACTTCAGACAGATAGGACGGAATTGGACCAATCGTCCATTGGACGAATCGGCATTGGACCAATCGTCCCATTGGACGAACCGTACCTTTGGACCAATTGTCCATTGGACGAATCGGCATTGGACGAATCGGTATTGGACCAATCGTCGTTGGACGAATCGTACCAGACCCGTCCTTGACATATTCAATATCAGACTTTGATGTCCAATGCAGTGAAAAATACACTGAGACAAGGAGAAATAGCATAAAGTGGCGAAACACTCATCCAATAGGAAAACTGTATGCACATCTAATTGACTTGCGTACGTGGCAAAGCTTTCGACTTCCCGTCACTGGTCCACGAAGTGTTGGCACGCATATCATTTTTCTATTCTGACGACGGAGCAGAAAACACATTTGAAATCCATGCAAATACGCCTCGGACACAGCGACTCGGGTAGCTTTCCGCTTTTTTCGCATTTGGAGAGTCCCCTTCCATCTTTTGTTATGGGACAAAAACCTTTATGTACTATTTTTGCCTCGCTGAACAAGTTTGTTATTTACTTTTTTGCCCTATCTGCAAAGGAGGGCACGATAGCCCTCTCAACCCCCAAAGGGGGCGAGGGGATCCTTTGGTGTTATTGTGTGCGCCATAGGGGGATTCCTATACAACTGCACAAGAAGTAAATCGCTAACTGCCATAGTTCGTGAGATAATGGCCTGATCACGGACTTTTCTTGTAACCCTATATATACAATACATACGTATATGCCGCCCCGGTGGCGCAGTGGTCTAAGGCGTTGGCCTCTGATCATTCGTCCGAAAGGGGTCCGGGTTCGAATCCCGGTGAGGCATGGATGTTGTGTTTGTCTTTCGGTACTGGCTCTCTCCCTTCCCTGGAACCAGTGACCCTAAATTAGGGACGGGCGACTGCTTATAG
Organism: Macrothele yani; assembly: GCA_039090855.1. Classification (NCBI taxonomy): domain Eukaryota; kingdom Metazoa; phylum Arthropoda; class Arachnida; order Araneae; family Macrothelidae; genus Macrothele; species Macrothele yani. The sequence continues at coordinate 103,462,216 of CM077018.1, read as the reverse complement.
CCCATTGAGTTGCTCACGGTGGTCGTTAAACCTCCAATTAAAAATATATATATATATATACGTATACACTGTATATACACAGTGCGTCAAAGAATTTTTAAGACTGGGTCTGTAAAATGAAATAGAAACAAGAAATTATAATTTGTTTTGGTTTGTTATTCAATACACTTGTTACAGCGATTTAATAATGATTCGAATGCCTGTTCCAGTTCACTTTGCGGAATTGCCTCCAAAGCACGCGTCGGAGCTGTTTGTATGGTCGAAATATCATCAGAATAACACCCTTTTAACGTCATTTTAAGTTTTGGGGACAAAGAAAAGGGTGCTAAATCAGGCGAATACTGTGGATGATTCAACACGCAGACGTTATTTTTTACCAAAAATCTACGGACAAGAAGTTAGGTGTGACTGGATGCATTATCGTGCAACAAACACCAACTGTTTTCATCTCGATATTCTGGACGAATGCGATGAATTCTGCCCATCAAACGCCTCAAAACATTTTAATAAAACTCACCAGTAATTGTTTGTCCACGTGGAACAAATTCTTACTATCGAATAATGTAATGAGCATTGTTTTGATTTTCGATGGAACTTTTCTTGTTTTTTTGGCTTGTGGCGAGTTTTTTGACTTCCATTCCGCACTTTGTCGCTTTGTTTTAGGATCATATTGAAAACACCATGTTTCATCACCTGTAACAATCGATTTTAAGAAGTTTGGATCATTTTTAGCGGGTGAAATGATGTCTCTGCAATGTGCACTTCTCCTTGATTTTTGTTCATTGGTTAACATGCGTGGAACAAATTTAGCACAGACTTTTGTTTTGCCCAAATCTTCATGCAAGATGTTGATGTTTAAAGACTCTTCCATAATTCTTAGTGACGCACATCGATTGTTTGCCACGAAATCACGCACTTTTTCAATAATCTCAGGTGTCCTAGAAGAACTTGGTGTTCCGGTATGCGTATCAACTTCTAGCGTCTCTCTTCCGTCTAAAAAGCGTTTGTGCCACAGGAAAACATTTGATCTACTTAAACAAAACTCACCGTAAACTTGTTTCATCATTTGGTACGTTTCCGAGGCACTTTTACCAAGTTTTGCGTTAAATTTAATAACAGCCCTATGTTCCATCTTAATAATTCAACATGAAAAAAATTTTGCTTCTCTAATGAACGCCCCTTTCGTTTGAGTTACTTTAACAACTGCGCAGTACTTTTGGCGGAAAGCAAGCAGATGGTCACGGTTTATAACGCATTCGCGATTACACTGGTGGCGCCACCGTGAGCTGAAATCTAGCGCCAGTCTTAAAAAATCTTTGACGCACTGTGTATATAAAATCAGTAGCAGGGGATGCAGAAATTTTCCCCGTATTAGCGATGTTGCCTCCCTCCCAGTCCAGCCCACCCAAGCGGGGATTGACTTTGGAGTGGGTGGAACAACGGGAAGCGCCCGTGAGGCGTGAGGGAGCAGGAAAAATAAGAAAAAAGAAAGAAGACCTAAAAAGACCATCTGGGAGGAAGCGGCGTGGACATTTTCACGAATTTTCTTTATGACCCAATTAAGATACGAACGTAGATCAGATTGTTATTCATAGTTTCTCCCACCTACTCTGATTTCAGTGCCAAGCTGTGCCTTACCCTCTTTCGAGACGCTACGGATGCTAGACAATATGACAATAGCAAAGAACTAACCAAGAATATCCCCATGTTTTTTACCCCCGCTGTCCCTGTTTTCCCTTTATCTTTTGCTCTCTTTCTCTCTCTCTTTTTTATTCTATTCTCTTCTCTTTCTTTTTTTACTGAACCTAAATCAATGTAAGGTGCGTCGCATAAATATAGACAGTCGACTTGAACGCAATGCGAATATAGGTAGGAAGCTGAAGTGGTACCTAATTAGACATAACCCAACAACAAACATTTCGATCCGTCGAGATGACTGGATTGTGTGAAAAGAATACCACAAAGTGAAATAGTGTAATTTTAGGTGTCTCATAAATATAAAGACAACTATGTAAAGTAGCCACATGCAAATGAGATGTACAAATTAGCATGTTGTACGCACGCGCATGGGCCGTAATTCGGTCCAGCCTACAAAAGACAGCGGACCTGCCGTCAGACATTCATTTACCGAAATGCCACGCAACAGTCAACTTTCTGGTGAGGAGGTGCAGAAGATTTGGATACCTAGGGCAAATGGATTGCCTGTAGTGAAAATTTGTAAAGCCATGGGTAGGAGTAGGGCAGTCATTTATAACGCTTTATCGAAACGCGGTGCGTTAACGGCCTGGAAGGCCTCGAATAACAACCAAACGAGATGATCGTGCCATCATGCGTTTAGTTTCATCCCAAAGGTCATCACTACGTCACGTTTCTATGACTGTTGGTGTCACCGTCTCAAAGGACACAGTTCATCGGCGAATCAAGGAAAGTCGCAACATTGTGCTCCTTAAAATGCGCCGTCTGCCACACCTCACGCGGATTCACAAGGAAGCTAGATTGTTATGGGCAAGCAGCCACGTGCACTGGACAGACGAGTGGATCACAACTATTTTCTCCGATGAGAAAAAGTTCAACCTGGACGGCCCTGACGGTTGGAACTACTATTGGCATGATTTACGACGCGAGCCACGCACCTTCTTCAGCAGACAGAAAGGAGGGGGAATCTGTGATGGTCTGGGGAGCTTTTGCGTTCAATGGGACAACGGATATCGCTTTCCTGCAAGGCAGGCAAAACTCCGAAACGTATCAGGACATACTCAGCAGCCACCTTCTACCGTTTGCCGAAATTTTAGCGGGTGTTGATTATCTGTTCCAGCAAGACAATGCCTCTATCCATCGGTCTGCATCAACGAAAAGCTAGTTTAACACTCATCATGTGACCGTAATGGATTGGCCAGCACTGAGTTCAGATCTGAACGCTATCGAGAACCTCTGGGATATCCTAGCTCGTGATGTGTATGCGAATGGACGGCAGTTCTCAAGTGTGGTGGCATTGAAAGAGCAGATTGAACGAAGCTGGTACGCACTCCGTCCAGAACACTTACATCACTTGGTGGACAGCATGCCCAATCGGGTTTTCAGTGTTATTCGGAACAACGGCTCCACTATTCGTACTGGAGGTGCTCATAACTAATAAGTCTTTATATTTTTGAGACAGCGTATTTTTTCTTGTACTTGGCGTGGAATAGGTATGTTTCCGTCAAACTATTGTGCAGCTGCGTGTCCTAGGCTATTTTTGCTATAAATATGAAGTATACATTTCAGCTCGTTGTTGTTTCTTTTTTACGCTTTCCAATTGTTGGTTGAAGAAGCGTATATGCTCCAGCTTTGTCCGTCCGTCTTGCCCGTCTGTCCGTCCGTCTGTCGGCACGATAACTCGCGTAAAAATGGTTCGATTTCAATGAAATTTTAGTATGTGGTAGGGGACCACCTGGGGACGAACCCTATTGAAAATGGACGAAATGGGGTCAAAGGTCACGGCATAGGAGCAGGATCCATTCCATTGTCCTTATGCGTCATAACTAACGTAAATATAGTTACATGTCGATGAAATTGTATCATATTGTAGGGGGCTACCTGGGAATGAACCCTATTGAAAATGGATGAAGTGGGATCAAAGGTCACGGCATAGGAGCGAGATCCATTCCATTGCTCTTATGCGTCATAACTTGCGTAAATATATTTCGATGTAGATGAAATTTTAGTATATTGTAGGGGACCATCTGGGAATAAACCCTATTGAAAATGGGTGAAGTGGAGTCAAAGGTCAGGACATAGGAGCGGGATGTACTCCATTGCCCTTATGCGTCATAACGTTCGTAAAAATGGTTCGATTTCGATGAAATTTTAGTATGTGGTAGGGGATCACCTGGGGACGAACACTATTGAAAATGGACGAAATAGGGTAAAAGGTCAGGACAAAGGATCGAGATCCATTCCATCGCCCTTATCCTATACTATTAAAGGAGCAATTCTTGTACGTATGTAAATTTTATTTACATACATACAAGCTCTAAGGATTTTGATGAAAGTCGTTAACCTACCGTTTTCTGGTACTGGAAATCGATTTAGCTTGATCTTGACTTTAGGAAAATTCGTTTAGTGGGTAAAATAACCACTCCGAATTACCACGTTTTTTACTGTCATGGCGTCGTCCCATTATTGTTGTCCATGCTAGAAATCTTATGACGTCACAATCTCGCGCTTGAGATGTTGACGCGCGGTCACCCAGTCTGTCTCATTACGTCACGCGTTGTGTGTGGATCATATTAAAGTTTTATGACGTCACACTCTTTCGAGCGGATGGTCGCGATTCCCATCTGCCTCATTACGTGACGCGTTGTGTGCGTATGCCCGGCCGCACGGTAACTTGCGTAAAAATCGTTCGATTTCGATGAACTTTTAGTATGTGGAAGGGGATCATTTGGGAAGGAACCCTATTGAAAGTGCACGAAATGGGGTCAAAGGTTAGGACATAGGAGCGGGATCCATTCCACTGCTCTTATGCGTCATAACTAACGTAAAAAAGGTTCGATTTCAATTAAATTTTAGTATGTGGGCGAAATGGGGTCAATGAATAAAATGGGCGAAATGGGGTCAAAGGTTAGGACATAGGAGCGGAATCAATTCCATAGCCCTTATGCATCATAATTTACGTAAAAATGCTTCCATTGCGACAAAACTTTATCATGTTATTTCGGAGGTATTTTGAACCGGTTCTGTAGAATATCATCGAAATGGGATCAAAGGTCAGGCCACAGGACCGAGATTTATTCCACAGCCATTATCCTCATAACTTGCGTAATGATTTCTGGTATGTTGGAAAGCGTATTATAATCAATGCATTGCATGATTTTACTAACTTGTTTATTCGAGAATTTGTTCTGTCTCTATATTTATGCGACGCACTATAATAAGTATTTTAAATCTTCTGCACTAAGTTTAATTGTTAATTATTTTTAGAAAATCTGAAAAAGAAATATGCATAGTTAATCATTATCGATCTTCGCTATTTTAAACGTAAAATCTTCGTTAGGGTTTAGGGGGCGATCTCCCTAGTCGCCCCCCGCTGGGTCTGCCACTGGTACAATCCTCTCCAGCTTCCGTTGCCCTCGAACATCGGCCATTAATTTCCGCCCACGGGAAGACCGCTGACTGCTTGTTTTGTTGTTTCTGCGGCTCTCATTATACACTCCGATACAGTTGTTCTTTCATATCCTGAAAGACTTTCCGTTTCTGAGATGCTTGCTGTTTTTGAATGAGATGTTTAAGGCTGTCTTTGAATGAGCGTTAGGGTTCATCTCTTATCCTATATCTGCAAATGTAAATTCTTTTGTATACATTTTCACGAAGACTATTACTTTGTAGTAATGAAATTTTGAGCACAAATAAAAACGACCCATGGCTAATACACTGCTGGCCACTCAAAATGCAACACCAAGAAGGAAGCATCCGATTGGTCTGAAATTCGGAGCATGTGTCGCCCGCGAGAGGACATGCAAACGATTAGCATTGTAGGGCATTTGGAAATCATGTCCGCCAGCCACGCCACCGAGAAGCACTATAAGAAGGGTGCACAGAAGGCGGGGTGTAAGTAGTGGAAGTGTGTTGGGCTGCCGGACCTGTGCGTTTGAAGCTTCCAGATGCCTCGTCGCAGAATACGGCAGTCATTCCAGCACGTTTCGGAGTTCGACAGAGGACGAATAGTGGCTTATCGCGACAGCGATTTATCGTACCGAGACATCGGCGCCCGTGTGGAACGACATCCGGCCACAGTGAGGCGAGTACGGATTCGGTGTGTGCAGGAGGGACGGACGGATCGCCGTGAGCGATTGCCGCAGCCGCGGCACACCACCTAACGAGAGGACCGGCATATTGTGCGGCGAGCATTGACGGCTCGCACCGCCATACCACGAACGTTACCGCAGGGATTAGGGTGTGTTGCGCAACAACCTGTGTCAGCACGTACCGTTCGACGTCGTCTGCAGGAGCGGGGACTTGTCGCACGGCGCCCATTGCTCCGATTACCATTGACGTTAAACCACCGGCGAGTGCGTTGGCAGTGGGCCGTTTAACGCCGCACCTGGACTACGGAATGGCACAACATTGTCTTCTCCGACAAATCCCGCTTCTGCCTGCAACACCACGATGGTCGGGTCCGCGTGTGGCGGCACCGCGGCGAGAGACTGTATGACGCCTGCATTATGCATCGCCATACCGGTCAGTCACCTGGCGTTATGGTTTGGGGCGCAATTGCTTGTAACACACGCACCCCTCTGGTACGCCTCGCCGGTACACTCAACAGCCACCGCTACATCTCCGATGTTTTGGAGTCTGTAGTCCTCCCTTACCTGCAGGACCTGCCAGCGGCCACGTTTCAACAGGACAATGCACGCCCGCACGTGGCACGCATCGTGCAACAATTCTTAACGGCCCACCAGGTGTCACTGCTGCCGTGGCCAGCGTATTCTCCCGATATGTCGCCCATCGAACACGTCTGGTTGCTGATCGGCAACCGAGTGGCCCAGCAAGCACCACCCGCCGCTACGCCTGATGAACTGTGGCAACGTGTGGCAGCAGCCTGGACCGTCATACCCCAAGACCACATCCAAAACCTCTTTCGTTCGATGCCGCGGCGTGTAGCGGCCGTTATTGCCAGCCATGGGGGCCACACGAACTATTGATGTCTGCGTGTTCCGCAAGTCGCACGGGCCTGTAAGCTCAATCGTTTCATCTTTGTATCTGTTGTTATGTGTCCAGTAAATCTGGCTTTGCTATATCGTGTCCTTCTTGGTGTTGCGTTTTGGGTTGCCAGCAGTGTATATGCCGCAGTTATTATTCCGAAAAATTTGTTAGAATTTTTTTTTCAAATTCAACTTATCTTATTCGAAAGTATTCCAATTTGGCGCTAGATGGCGAGATAAGTTAGCTTAGCAGTGTTTCTGTCTGGGAGATACGAAATCTCTCATTTCTGTCTGATTTTTCTAATTATCTGAGCCAAATATAATAAATAAATAGCGGCAAAAAGTGAGATTGGGATCTTTTCTTCCATAAATGATCTTAAATCCTATTGTACGTTCATTTGTTGAAAATAAAATGTGTACATTAGCAGAAAACCCCGGAATTTGAGCTACAGAAACTCCACCTACTTACAGGGTTCTACCCCAAATAACGTCATTGGTTAAAACGTAAAAGCGCGTTTTAACCAATTACGTTATTGGGTAGAACCCTATAACGTCATTTCATTCTGGAGCCAACGAGAGACCACTCCCATTCTGAATATGATGAGGTCTGCAGAACTTTTGGGACAGTCACTCAAAACATAAAACCACGCCCATGGAGTGATTTTTTGCGCCATCTATCGCAGAAGACAAACCCTAATACTCATTCAAAGACAGCCCTAAATCGCACGTCTTTTCCATATTGATGCTATCTATCTACATTTCGCACACTTCGGAATCCTTGGCAGCGAGCTCTTTATAAAGCCATCTCAATGTCATGGTTAGGTACGTCAGTGTGGGTGGCACGTGTCCATGGGCGCCCATATGGGGGAGGGGGAAGATGGGGCAGTTGCCCTCCCCTAGACTGTAGAACTTGTTAATGCGCATGGCGTGAAAATAGGAAAGCGCAGGGAATTTCCCGCAGTAGCCGCCCCAGTGGCGTAGTGAACTAAAAGCTGGCTTGTGACCATTCGTCCGTAGTGGGTCCGGTTTCGAATCCCGGTGAGGTATGTATTTTGTGTTTGTCTTGCGGCGCTGATCCTCTCCGTTCCCTGGAAACAGCGTCCCTAAATTAGGGACAGGCTGACTGTTTATAACCCATTGAGTTGATAACGGTGGTCATTAAACCTCCAAATTAAAAAAAAACAGAATTTTCAGTAAAAAGAATCCGACTGGAAAGATATAAGGATATTTCGCATTGCGTATTGGGGAACACAGTACATACGCGCAACATGGGAAAGTGTGAAAAGCGAAGAAATGAAAATACATCTTTCTCTGCAGTAGCTGTTCACTACTGTAGAAAGGATCTCTCGAAAATTTCCCCAGAAAGTTGTCTTGAGTTTATTTTTTAGCACGTCTTTTGTAAAAAAAGATCGTCTTTATGTTACCGGGTTGTCCGTCCGTCTGTAGACACCATATCTCTGCAACTATTTGTCCGATTTGAAAAACTCTTTTTGCATTGGGAAGCTTGAAATGTGCGAATGTTAATCCTTCAATTCGTTTTTTTTTTTTTTTTTTTACGATGTACAATATCGCCGCTAGTGGGCGTAAACGCAGATAATATGGAATTCAAAATACATTTTATTCCATTTATTTACTTCTAAACATTCGATTTAAAAAATCTTTCACTTTTCGATTCCATGTACACTTAAGAGCAATTGAATTAGAGATACCTGTCCAGTGACGTGTACCTTTCGTCCTGATGACGGCGGCGATTCGTCTCGGCATGGACTCGACAAGACACCGGAAGCGTTGGGAAGCCATACAGATTCACGAGCCCTGAACAAGCTCCCACAGTTCACGAAGATATGATGGAGGAGGATCATCTCTCTGGATGGCATCACAGATGTGCTCGATGGGATTGACGTCAGGTGACCTAACTGGCCAAGGAAGCGAGGTCATGTCGGGGGAGTGACGTGACCTCACTTCCTTGGCCAGCTCAAGCTCCCACAGTTCACGAAGATATGATGGAGGGGGGGGTCATCTCTCTCGATGGCATCACAGATGTGCTCGATGGGATAGAGGTCAGGTGACATAGCTGGCCAAGGAAACGCGGTCACGTCGGTGGAGTGTTCATCCAACCGTTTGGATACAATTCGGGAGCGATGGCACTGTGCATTGTCTTGTTGCAGGATGAGGTCCTCAGTGGGATGTTGAAGACGCACAAACGGGAGCAAAGGGTCGTCCAGGATATCCTGGTAACGTTCACCTGTGAGGGACGATGTCACACGTACTAGGGGTCCCATTTCAGTCCACGTAAACAGTCCCCAGACGAGAATGCCACCCCCACCAGCTTGAAGAGCACCCTGCTGGCAAGAAGAATCCATCGCTTCATGTGCATGTACCAACGTGATTCTCGACTCATCAGTCCAGGCAACATTTTCCCACATGTCTAGGGCCCAGTGGCGATGTTCCCGCGCCCATGTTAATCTTTGCACCCTGTGATGGGTGGTCAGCAGCGGTACCCTCGTGGGACGATGGCTTCTGTACCCCATAGCGAGGAGATGGTTGTGGATGGTGTGGCTGCTTACATGTTTTTGTGCATCAGCGTTAAATTGCCGAGTGATTTCTTGCACTTTGGCCCTTCTATCCGCTGCTACAATGCGAGCTAGCCGACGATGACCCCGCTCATCCACACGCTGTTGTGCACCAGCGTTAAATTGCCGAGTGATTTCTTGCACTTTGGCCCGTCTATTCGCTGTTACAATGCGAGCTAGCCGACGATGACCCCGCTCATCCACACGCTGTTGTGCACCAGCGTTAAATTGCCGAGTGATTTCTTGCACTTTGGCCCGTCTATCCGCTGTTACAATGCGAGCTAGCCGACGATGACCTCGCTCATCCACATGCTGTTGTCCACGGCAGTTGGCCCTTGCAGGGATGGTTTTTACCGGATTCGATGTACTCACGGTGCACCCGTGACACAGTGGCTCGTGAAAATCTCAGTGCCTGCACGACTTCCGAGATGGAGTGACCCATTCGTCGGGCCCGGACAATTTGCCCACGGTCTAATGCGCTTAGATCCTTCGTCTTACCCATACTGCGTCCGACTCTTACTGATTACCGTCGCATCACTCCTTATATTGTCGGATCGCTGCATACGTCATGTCGTTTCCGTTTACAGGGCCGCCCACAGCGCCACATTTGCATAACGCCAGCTGTATCTAATCCAATTGCTCTTCAGTGTATGTCGAAGAGTATTTTACGTAAAGTAACTTTTTCAAGTTACGCACAGATTTTCTGCTAGGGGGCGTTTTCCCAGATATCTCTGTTTTTAAAACTCATTTTTTTTTTCTTCAAAGAATACAGCTTCTGATGGGAAATCTTTTGCATATAATTTCTAATTTTTGGTAAAGAATGGTTTGGCCACCGGGAAGCATAAGTGTTCATTTCTGTTTCCGATGTATTTGCCACAAAATCTGAGTATCTAAAATCTCGATTGAAAAAATTCGTTCGTGGACCGTGCCACTCACGTCAATAAACCTTTTCGGAATATTTTCTTCTTAAAATACTGCATGGTCTCTCCGCCAGTGGGCGTAGACATGTATAATATTTTTGCCAATATATCTGCTCTAATGGCCCGATTTGAAAAATCACTTCTTTATTAGATAGAGTTTCCGGTACGACATGCTTTCATATATTTTCAAAATTGTCAAATTACTCATAGGCACTCCGCTAGGGGGCGTTTAGGTAAACTACGTTTCCCCCCTACGTTTCTGCTTTTAAAACTCCGATTTGAAAAATTCTTCCTGTATCGCATACAGCTCCTGATGGAAAATGTTTTTCGCATATTTTCAAATATTTAATAAAGAATGGTTTGGCCACCAGGGGGCGTAGGGTTTAACTTCTGTTTCTGATGTATTTGCAGCAAAATCTGAGCTCCTGAAAGCTCGACTGAAAAAATTCTTTCCTGTACCGATACCAGTCACATCGAAAAACCTTTTGAGAATATTTTCTTCTTAAAATAATGCATGTTTTTCCCGCCAGGAGGCGTAGATACATATCTTGTATTTGTCTATATCTCTGCTTCTAAGAGTCCGATTTGAAAAATTCTTTCTGTGTTGGAGAGCGTTTCCGCTGCGAAATGTTTCTCATATAATTTCAAATTTTTCTTAACGCCCAAATCTGCAACCAGAGTGCGTAAGTTCACGATTCCGTTAACAGCAATATCTGCGGGATTAAAAAGCCGATTGAAAAACTTCTTTCTTCCGTCCGACACTATTGTTTTCCATACCGGTTCCATTGACTTTGGACAGCTTTGATAAATTTAATTCGCGTCAGAACGGATTCAAAAGACGTGCTCATTACACCCGAAAATTCGTTGTCATCTTTCTTGTTCATTCTTGATAACGAATTGTGGTTTCGCGGCGCATGTGGCACTAGTGACCAAAAAGATTAACATGACAAGAAGGAAATAACTTTCTTGTCCTGAAATGTAGTCTTACTTCATTTATCCTTCTAGTTTCCACTTAAATGTATGTGTTACGAGTGTGCTCAGCTCAGTTAGATAACCAGAAGGTGCAATGAAAATTTGCATAAGGCGTTTGCATATGTTATCTGTAATTTAACTTCTGTTTGCCTCTCCTGTAAACTGGACATGCGTGTTTACTATCGGGTGTTCTTAATAATATGCTGCTTCATGTAGATTTGTGGTTATTGGATTGTTTAATGCAGTAGCCTTTTGCTATGACACACACTTGTGAATGAGAAACTACGGCAGCAACAGCGATAGTAACGCGGTAAATGTTTACGGGTTTGACTAAAAAAGGATTCTCTCTCTTTCTCTCTTACTTTTTTTTTTTAACAACACATACTTTGTTTGGCAAAATATGGCATTTATTTGAATTAACTTTACGGGAAGGAGAATTTTGGTTTTCAAAAAAGAATATTATTGAAACAGAAAACTTTGAAAATACTCTCTTATTTACATATATTGCGCTTGCTGTAATAGAAAATTTTTCTTCACAGATTGCGGTTTTACTTAATAATGTGTAAATTTTTATTTGAACCAATACCCCTGGAATCAAGAATTTATTAATTTATTTATTTGAAAAAAGGCGTCTGCAGATGTTGGCATATATCGCAGCGGCGACGCCAGGAGTTCAGAAATTGGGTGGCTATTGGGAGGGCGGGGGAGGGGGTAAGTGTTGTACACGGGGCGCACAAATTTTGAAGAACTTGGCAGTAATTTTGCCAAAAAATTCCGTTCGTGTAAATTTTACCACACGCTGATAATGTTATCTATCCCCCGTGAAAAAAAAAGTTTTCAGTTATAAACTCTATGTAATATGTTTTTCAGTGCATGCAGAACTAGAAACCGTAGTTACGAACATACATGGCCTTTAAGCATTTACTATTACTTTGCAACTTTAGCTTACGTCATTTTTTTTAATATTTGCTGTCGTAAGACTGTTTATGAATTTTAGTGGCTAGGAAAATCTGGTTCTCTTATCTTCTAAAGCTATAAGTACAAAAATAGTGTCTTTCTACTACTTTCTTAGACATTCGCTCAGAGAACATCTTCCATTTTACAGAATAGTACAACACTAAATTTAACGGAAAACTAATTTCCTATAACAAAATTTCTGTGAATTCAAAAAAATTTGTCTAAGTTACCTAAAACCGTAGATGGCTGTACACTTACCATGTATTCTAACTTTTTAAATATTTTGGGGGTCTAAAGAATGGGCTCAAAGAAAATTTGGGTAGGCTACACCACCCTAGCCCAACAGTAGCGTCGCGCCTGTAGTTAGTGCCCAACCAACAATTTACGGGCCCGGGAGAAAGCAACTGAGCAGGCCCCTTTGCCTCTTGAATGTCAATAGGCCCTTTCTATGAAAAAAAAAAAATCAGTTTGTGCATATATAACGAAGGTTTCCACTTTACTGTGGTTTTATAAACAACATGAAAGATAAATAAAAGCATTAAGATATTTTTTTGCCCAATAATAATCACACCAAAAAAATCTAGTAAAACCATTGGATGACGAATCCTGTTTTAAGTTTTACACATACTTCCCTCCTAAAATTTCTGTCCCAGATACGAAGTTTTATAATTTTACAGGCTTAGCCCCTGATTAATATGCAGTAAGCTAAATTTAATCGATAGGAATGCATGGTGTTGACTGTTCCCTCTTAACCTCCAAGTCTGAGCATCGGCATACGGTTTGAATGGGCTAGAAAACAAAAACAAAATGCAAAATTAATGCTTATCGGTAGAAGATCAGTTTAGAAAAACCTTTCGTAGCAAAAAAAAAAAAAAGCAAAGAAAAAGTTTAAAAGTAATAAAAACACCTATTTCTAGAGAAAAAGAAATCAGTTCCACAATAAGCACTAACCATGCTTGCCTCTTTCTCTCTCCTGCACAAAGAAATTTCCCCTTAGTTTGATTTTTGCACCAGAGAAATTTCAGTTGCTCACAACCTTACAAGCTATAGAATTTAAAGAGAATATTGATAAAATTTAAAAACGAATAGCTATTTACCTGGTCCTTGCAAAACTTTTTAAGAATCATTAAAAAATGTCTACAAAAAAAAAACAACAACCACACGCACATACAAAAATGACTTCGGAAGGAATGCACAAATCTGGAAAATATGCAAAAATGCCCATGGCAATTCTACATAAATAATATTGCTTAGCTTTGACTCTCGTCCTGGCTTACTGGGTGCAATGTAACTTTAGTTTTGGGGATGTAAATCATTTATAGTTTTTATTGATTCCATTTGCATGCCTTCTGAATACTGCACTTGCTAATAAAATATAGCAAAGAAAAAGATGGATTTACGATGAACTAGTCTCGCTGGAAAAACATGTACTACTCTCACACTCGCACAAAGATTTCCCTCTAGTACTACTTTCCAAAGCCAAAAGGTATATATTTAGCAGAAACTCCCTCACGACACATCTTTGAAAATAATTAACTACCAGGAAGTTTTTTAATAGCTGCTTAGCATTTCACGGTCCCTTACCCAGCGACGAACAGTGTTTTATTATTCAGTGCGATTACGACTCCACCTTCGCTTCTTTTTTTTTTTTTTTTTTGTTAACCTTCTTCCAATTTTTTTTAAATAAAGGCATTTCTCTCTTCTCTGTCCCTTGACAACAACAAGTCCTCTGTCCATGTGGTAGAGAACTATTGGCACAACCGATTCACATCGGGAAGTTGAATTATCCACCATTCGTCCTCCTGTAGCATTCCAATTTTGCTTTCTTTAAAAATATATGTGAAATACGCGAATGAATAAAGTACACAGTGCGTCAAAGAATTTTTAAGACTGGGTCTGTAAACTAAAATAGAAACAAGAAATTCTAATTTGTTTTGGTTTGTTATTCAAAATAAGTCCCTCCGGCTTCAATACACTTGTTACAGCGATTTAATAATGATTCGAATGCCTGTTCCAGTTCACTTTGCGGAATTGCCTCCAAAACACGCGTCGAAGCTGTTTGTATGGTCGAAATATCATCTAAATAACACCCTTTTAACGTCATTTTAAGTTTTGGGAACAAAGAAAAGTCGCAGGGTGCTAAATCAGGCGAATACGGTGGATGATTCAACAGTGTGACTGAGTGCATTATCCTGCAACAAACACCAACTATTTTTATCTCAATATTCTGGATGAATGCGACGAATTCTGCCCATCAAACGCCTCAAAACATGTAAATAAAGCTCACCAGTAATTGTTTGTCTACTTGGAACAAATTCTTTGTGGATAATACCCTTACTATCGAAGAATGTAATGAGCATTGTTTTGATTTTCGATGGAACTTTTCTTGTTTGTTTTGGCTTGTGGCGAGTTTTTTTACTTTCATTTCGCACTTTATCGCTTTGTTTTAGGATCGTATTGAAAACACCATGTTTCATCACCAGTAACAATCGATTTTAAGAAGTTTGGATCATTTTCAGCGGCTGAAATGATGTCTCTGCAATGTGCACTTCTCCTTGATTTCTGTTCATTGGTTAACGTGTGTGGAACCAATTTAGCACAGACTTTTGCTTTGCCCAAATCTTCATGCAGGATGGTTCGAATCGTTTCTTTGTTGATGTTTAAAGACTCTTCCGTCATTCTTAGTGACGCACATCGATTGTTTGCCACGAAATCACGCACTTTTTCAATAATCTCAGGTGTCCTAGATGAACTTAGTCTTCCGGTATGCTTATCATTTTCTAGCGTATCTCTTCCGTCCAAAAAACGTTTGTGCCACAGGAAAACATTTGATCTACTTAAACAAAACTCACCATAAACTTGTTTCATCATTTGGTACGTTTCCGAGGCACTGTTACCAAGTGTTCCGCTAAATTTAATAACAGCCCTTTGTTCCATCTTAATAATTCAACATGAAAAAAATTTTGCTTCTCTAATGAACGCCGCTTTCGTTTGAGTTACTTTAACAACTGCGCAGTACTTTTGGTAGAAAGCAAGCAGATGGTCACGGTTTATAACGCATTCGCGATTACACTGGTGGCGCCACCGTAGGGTGAAATCTAGCTTCAGTTTTAAAAATTCTTTGACGCACTGTGTATTTATTTAATGAAATGCAAAGGTCGTTTTCATAAACTACCGATCAGATAATTTTCAGCAACGTACATTTTCCAGGAGGGCTTGCTTACCTTGCAGGAGGCTGAGCTCCCTCTAGCCCTCTGCTGGTTACGGCCCCCCGCACTACGTGAATTGCAAAAATGCTGATGTTCGCCAGGGTTTTGCCATTTCTGCATTGTTTACACATTCCCACGAGTGGGAGGTACAATAATCCCTAAGAAAACTGCACTTGGCTGCTTCCAATGTTCAATCTCCATGGATTTATTTGTACAGTTGAAATTTTAGTTAAAAGTTTTTCAGCGTTATCCCCATTTTTTATTCATAACTTAAATTGTCACTCGACCTGTCTTGCTGAACCGTGGGCACCCTGGAAGCCCGGGCCCCGGGAATCTCCCCCCCCCACCCCTTCCCCATGTTTGGTGACTGCCTGTAATATCATATCACAAGGTGCGTTGTTTCTCTACGGTTGCAAACAGGTTCATCATATCAAAGTGATAAAAAAATGGCAGATTCATGTTTTCGGGGAATTAAGTTCACATAAAAAAAACCCAGCAGCATTGTATCGGATTTCTGTACAGGATGGTGCTTTCTCATAACAAATTGCACATATATTGTGCTACAAAGTAAACTCTCGGCTGCATTTTATTCGCATGGAATTCCTCTTGACAGGGTAAAACGTAACATACAACTGCAGTTTTCTGCGTCATAAAACGACCTTTCTTGGAAAGAAAACAGAAAATTATTATGCTATAAATTTCTTTCCTTTGTTTCCTTTTCTTTTTTTTAATATGCTAGTCAGTAACTAGCGTTAGACTGTTATTCCCACGTTTCATGACAGCTAGTAGCTTCAACAGGGCCGGATTAAGGGGGAGGGGTCTATCGGGGCCCACCATGACCAAGGGCCCAGGAAGCATGCATGGGCAATTAATAGATAGACAGACACAAAGAAAGGTTTATAAAATAATTTTGCTTTCGTCTCGTATGATTTCCTCTAGGTCTGAAAGAATGGCTGAAAGACGAACAACTTTCAAGGTACTGGCACACCAAGGGTAAAGGTTTCACGTCACTGTGTACGTCGGCGAGACAGTTTCGTTTTTTATTACAATCCACCCACACCTCCCAATTTGCTCTTGGAACTGTTAATACAGTAGTTGAAGTCCCCTGTGGCTTCACGTTGCATTACAAATAAAAATGCACTAAGGAAAGTTCACAATGCTAAATTATTAGGAAATTCAAAACAAAATCTAGGAACCTTAAGCTTTAACTAGTGTTCTTATGAGAACGATGGAAAATACAGTGGTTTTTATGAAAACTGTGCAAATTATTTATTAGCTTGGAGAATGCACTACGTATTAATTATCATAAGCACATTGCTACATTTTCGTGTTTCCGTCGTAATTCTTTGAGGGCCCACTCAGATGTCCTAGCCTTGGGGCCCACTTAAATGTCTTAGCCTAGAGGCCCACTAAGACCTTAATCCGGCCCTGGTTTAACAATTTGTATGATTTGCGGGGCCTAACAATGAATAGCGAAACTGTAAATTTCTAAGGCTTTATTTCATAAAGTGTTCCTAGATGGCAGCATTATATACTTTTGCGCTTTCCGGAAAACAGATGAGTAATGTGTTAAATGGATGGACATATCAACTTAAAACTTAATGCAACAAATTTTCTTGAAATAATTTACTTTGAAGTACAATATTTTCATATATTTCTTAGCAATTTTTGGAGCTTCGGAACAAAATTTTTTGCAGTATATTTCTTGGAAGATTCCATGAAATGAAAGAGTGGTAAAAATGGCACAAGATGGAGCCACAACGTTGCTATTTTGTGATTTATGCTCTCCTGGTTCCAAAATCTGAAAAAAAAAAATGCTGAAGAAGGCAGAAAAACCAGAAAAGATGAAATCAATATAGACAGTAGTAGATAAAGATGAACTAAAAGTGACATCGCAAGTAAACATCAGGTCTTGTGTTTACACGTAACTTGTCGCTGCTGTTATGGGAACGTCGAAAAATATAAAACAAAATTTCGGGAGGTTTCATACATCGTTTCAGGATTAGGAGACAGGGACGCCCCCAACAATCTTACAGTAATCTCGGAATAAGTCTTTTGCTTAAGTTAACAAGTCTGTCAGGCAACGTCCGTACGTCCGCCTAATTTTGATAATTATCTCGGATTTCGAGAACCGTTTGAGATGGATTTGAAATTTTATGGGTGGCTTTTAAGGACCAGACTAAACAGTCACAGATATGCAAATGTCTGGATACCCTGTAGGGATCTATCGTAACTCTCAATCCATGTAAGCACTTTGTCCGTTCGTCCGTACGTCTATCTCTCTGTCCTTTCGCCCCGATTAATATGAACCATTTCAAGTGGAGGTTGTCATGCATGTCAAGATTAATAATCAAATGAGCTTTTTTTTTTTTATTTTACAGCACAAAATCAAGTCTATCTGGCAGGAGCGAATTGGTCCATAAGGATACCGGGACATTTCCTGGTAGACCATTGGAGAAGTGCCTCATTTTCTCCTATTCTTTTTGTCTGGATGTTTTGGAAAGAACGAATAATTATTTTGGTACTTATGAATAATATAATACAGTAGTTAACTTAATTTTAGCTTTATTTCTATCCGAAAGGTTATTTACATTAAAAAAAACAACTAAAAAAGTTTTTCCTTCTATCTATGTTGTGTGTTGGTTCCAAAACAAAACAGTAAAGTTCTCTGCACTTCTGTTATAAATTAATTAAGCTAACTTATTTAATAAGGTTAATTTATTTATATAAATTAATTAAGCTAAGGTTAATTACATTTAGACGAAGGTTGCTGAACTTCGGACTCCAGGGTTAACTGCATTTAGACGAGACTGGACTTGGGAATCTAAGGTTAACTACATTTAGACGAAGCTGGACTTGGGACTCTAAGGTTAACTACATTTAGACGAGGGTTACTGGACTTGGGACTCCGGTGTGCCCTGCCCTCATTTTGTTATTTTGGAAGCACTAGTACCCATTATGATAGTATATCGTCCCAAGGCCGTCTAGAAGATACAAAGCGATGACATCAGAGAGACGAGTTACCTCTTTTAGTGACGTCACGCGGAAACCAAAGCTTCCGATTGGTTTCCAACTCAGTCGTGTGTGACGCCAGACACGACACCTCCGTATCAGTCCGTGTAACATGAGAGTGGCATCGCAAATAGAGGGAACCCATATATCTAATGTCATGTCCTTGTACTTTCCAGATGGTCCCCCACACACTTATCCGTCAAATGACACAGTGCACAAAGTGCTTTTCCAGGAGGGATATTCTGAAATCGGTGTCCCACACGCAAGTATCTTAAAAGAAACAACGGTTTGCCAGTACCAGCTCATGGGTCAAAATAATGGGTAGCCATAAGAAAAGGACTCTACCGGGGCTCCCGGGGCTCACCGCTCCTCTCTTTACGGGCTTGGCCATCGTTTTTTTTTTTTTTGTTTTTTTGTTTGGAGGTTTAACGACCACCGTGAACAACTCAATGGGCTATAAGCAGTCACCCGTCCCTAATTTAGGGTCACTGGTTCCAGGGAAGGGAGAGAGCCAGTGCCGTAAGACAAACACAACATCCATGCCTTACCGGGATTCGAACCCGGACCCCGTTCGGACGAATGATCAGAGGCCATCGCTTAGACCCCTGCGCCACCGGGGTGGCCCATCGTTTTTGTGACGTTACGCTAAGCGACAGAGTTGTGCACTGAGAAGGTTACAGCACTACCTTTCTTGGCATTCAGTTGTACTTAATGCTTTAAGGAAGAGTTTAAATAAAGTCCATATCTTATTTTCCGCATATTATTTTATGATATATTACTTTATTACACCAGTTCTACCGAAATAAAAAAATAAAAAAAGTGTGCGTCTGTTTTACCTTTCACGGGAATTACGCTTTCTCTGTTCTGTATGAGTATAAACGGTTATACTAAAAAGCTCTGTTAATACAGTTTAAAACAGACGCATAAAATAACTGAAACGCAGGCAATTAGTGCGTTGACGTACTGTTACATTGCAATTTGCATCTGTAAAAGAAAAACCGATAAAAAATTAGTAAAAGAGCCTCCAAAATTGCGGTGCCGCCCCGGTGGAGCAGTGGTCTAAGCGATGGCCTCTGCTCATTCGTCCGAACGGGGTCCGGGTTCGAATCCCGGTGAGGCATGGATGTTGTGTTTGTCTTACGGCACTGGCTCTCTCCCTTCCCTGGAACCAGTGACCCTAAATTAGGGATGGGCGACTGCTTATAGCCCATTCAGTTGCTCCCGGTGGTCGTTAAACCTCCAACCAAAAAAAAAAAAAAAATGCGGTTTTAGACCCTAAATTTTTCTGGTAAAATAACATTGCTTTCATCCAAAAAATAATGAACCTGAAGAGGCAAAGTGTTCCAAACTTAATATACTGAGAATGCTTTTGAAAAGGTAATTCACAAAAAGAAATGTTATAATAATGCTGCACAAGGTTAATGGTGCAATACACACATAAATAAATGAAAAAAAAATAAAAATGGGGGAGGCCAATTATATACTGAATTTATACTGAGAACGTATTTGGAAAAGAAAGTGACAAAACAAAATTTTAATAATGCTACTACAGTCTATATTTTATGTGTGGTATTAACAATTTAGCCACCCCCTCTCCTAGTCTATCTTGATATAAATAAAAACTGAAGGAATTAAGAATTAGAGATAATCTTTTCTCACTATTTACCTGCATAATGTTGCAGGGCATACAGATATAAATAAAAAAGTTTTGATGCTACCAACCAGACTAAATTAATACTGAAAATGTGTGACTCTCAGCACAATGTACACACAGAAATAGATAAATGAAAAATAAACTTACCTTGTACTGATTTCGCCCCCATGGTTATGAACATGTGTTAGAACATGCATGCTTGATAATTTTGTCCTACACATGAAATAAATATTGAAAATATACAAAATGAAGATTGAAATATATTTATTTGTATGGGGTTTAGGGTAGTTAAACTAAGATTTGGTTCCCCTGGAAAGATGATTATCAAATGTCCTCTCCAAGATTTGGAGATATTCCCGTTCTTACTGTGACACATGGGAAGACTAAATTCATTAAGTAGCTGCTGCAAACATGGCATATTTTCTATTCCCTGACCTGTTATTTAGGGTGACATTTTTCACCTTTGAGTAGTTATTAAAAAATATATTTAAAAATACAGAAACGCACTTTAGTCCCAGTTCAAATTTAGTTTGATTACATTTTGAACATTTTCCGTTTACCACATTCAATTCTTCAACCTTCTTTGCCCCTAATTTGAAATTCCGTTTGACTGATGATTGCTGAGCAATCATCAGTCAAACGGAATTTAAATAATTTGAAGCAAATAATGAATATTTTCACAATGTCTTCAGCTACCCATTAACATGCCCGTCGCTTAGTGTGATGTCACAAAAAAGTTCTTAATCAGGTGGCCGGGCCCATGAAGATAGAGAGGAAGAGGGGGAGAGGAGTCCCGGGGGCCCCGACTCTACTCAAGGAGGCGATACCCAGCAAGCAATCAGTGAGTAACTAAATATAAAAAAATAATTGCGTAGGGAAATTGCTAAGTTGCATGTGCACATTAGAACTTTCAGCATGACCTTCATAGTGATTTAGTTGGAAATTGGGTCTTCAAGAGACTGGATTTTATTTTTTACTAGCTCATATTTTATTTTTTCATAGCCCGTGCCACACACAGGTGAAAAAGCTGTGACTGAAATTTTTATAACACGAATCGTAAAATACATATTCATAACTATAATAAACGGTTGGATTTATTAATGGGCAGTCTATAAGACAGGTCACCAACAACAAAATTTCCGTGATATTCCCATTCAATATTCCCATGACAGAAACGTGTCATATTCCTTTTTATGTAATAAAATAACGCTGATTCCTTTTTATGAAACTACTCTACAATGCGAAGAAAATGAAATAAAACACGACATAACACCTATGTAACAGAACAAACGTCGCAGACAGTTGTTCGAGCACGTCCGTGTTGCCTCAGATGAAGTCGTTTGTCTTACTAAATTTTACTTTATTTTCCTGCATTTCTCCTTGATTTTACGTATCGGGCGATATCGGTGAGCTTAGTTCCGATTTCTGCCCCATGCAGATGGCGCTGCATGTACTGCATGACATCACAGCGTTAGGGACCGATGTAGCGTTATTTTATTACATAAGGTTTTATTTATTTTTTATTTTTTTCTACACCAAATTTTTTAAAGGAAAATAATAATGTAGTATAATACCCCGTTTCGAGGGTGATTTGACTCTACATCCAAACCCCTAAGGGATTTTTGAAATTCTTTCACAGTTAAATTGTTGTTAAACTTTGTTTAGATTGAATTTGTTTTACGTTGCATATTTAAACAGTTCTACTTCATCTAGGATCTAACAGAATTTTTTTTCATGAGATAATTATGACGTATTTCCCTGTATATATGTGTGTTTTTAGAGTGAACTGCGAGACTAAAATTCCCGTTCTAGTTTGGTCGTCCCAATCCTTCGCTCCTCCTTGGCTTTTTTTTTTTTTTTTTTTCGCATTTCGTCCAGTACTTCATAACACACACCTTCAACCATAGGGTTGCCATTTTTATTTTCACGAGGGGAGGAGGATCCGAACCTCATGTCGCTGGGCCACTACACAGAGTATTTTATTGACATATTAGACAATTTTTTCCTTCGGCTTACCAATTCCGCTCTTTAGCACATCTTTTGTAAAAAAAAAATCGTGCTTATATGTTATCGGTTCGTCCGTCCGTCCATCCGTCCGTCCGTCTGTACCCACGATATCTCTGCAGCTATTAATCCGATTCGAAACATTCGTTTTGCATTGGGAAGCTTGAAATATGGGAATGATGATACTTCATTTCTTTTTTTTTTTTTTTTTTTTTTTTTTACGATGTACAATTTCGCCGCTAGAGAGCGTAAATGCAGATGATGTCGAATTCAAAAATACGTTTTATTCCACATATTTGCTTCTAAACATCCGATTGAAAAAAAATCTTTTATCTTTCGATTCCATTTATGTCGAAGAGTATTTTAGATATAGTTATTTTTTCAAATTACGCATAGATTTTCCGCTAGGGGGCGTAAAAGTAAATTGCATTTTCCCCGATAATTCTTCTTCTAAAACTCCGATTTGAAATTTTTTTTTCAGCGGATACACCTCCTGATGGAATATCTTTTGCATATAATTTCAAATTTTTGGTAAAGAATACTTTGGCCACCAGGGGGTAAGTGTTAATTTTTGCTTCTGATGTATTTACCATCAAATCTGAGCTTCTAAAACATCGATTGAAAAAATTATTTCATGGACTGATGCCACTCACATAGATAAACCTTTTTGAAATATTCTCTTCTTTAAATATTCCACAGTTTCTCCGCCAGGGGGCGTAGGTATATATCTTAGTTTCGTCAATACCTCTATTTCTAGGCGTCCGATTTGAATAATTTCTTCTTTGTTGGATAGCATTTTCAGTGTGACATGTTTTTCATATAATTTAAAAACTTTCAAGTAATTCATAGACTTTCCGTTAGGGGGCGTAGAGGTAAATTGCCTTTCCCCCTATATCTCTGCTTCTGAATCTCCGATTTGAAAATTTCTTTCTGCACCGGATACAGCTCCTGATGGGAAATCGTTTGCACATAATTTCTAATTTTTGTAAAAAAATGGTTTGGCCACCAGGGGGCGTAAATCTTAATTTCTGCTTCTGATGTATTTGCAGCAAAATATGAGATTCTGAATTCTCGATTGAAAAAAAAGTCGTTTCTAAACCGATAGTACTCATGTCGACAAACCTTTTAGAAACATTTTCTTCTTAAAATAATGCATGGTTTCTACGCCAGGGGGCGTAGATGTATATCTTATTTTTGTCAATATCTCAACTTCAAGAAGTCCGATTTGAAAAATTCCTTCTTTGTTGGAGAGTGTTTCCGATGCGAAATGTTTTCCCTGTCAATTAAAAAATTTCAAGTAAATCATAGACTTTCCGCTAGGGGGCACAAAAGTAAATTGCGTTTTCTGCGTTATTTCTGCTTCTAAAACTCTGATTTGAAAAATTCTTCCTGTATCGCATACAAGACTTGATGGAAAATATTTTTCACATAATTTCTAATGTTTGGTAAAGAATGGTTTGGACACCAGGAGGCATAAGTGTTAATTTCTGCTTCTGATGTATTTGTAGCAAAATCTGGGTTCCTGAAAACTCGACTAATTTTTCTTTTCTAGGGCCGATGCCTCTCATATGGAAAAACCTTTTGAGAATACTTTCTCCCTAAAATAATGCATGGTTTTCCCACCAGGGGACGTAAAGTCACATCTTATTTTTGTCGATATCTGTGTTTCTAAGAGTCCGATTTGAAAAAATTCTTTCTGTGTTGGAGAGCCTTTCCGGTGAGAAATGTTTTTCATATAAATTCATGTTTTTCTTAACGCACAAGTCTGCAACCAGGGGGCGTAACCTCACGATTCCGTTTACAGCAGTATCTGAGGGATTAAAAACCCTATTGAAAAACTTCTTTCTTCCGTCAGATATTATTGTTTTCCATACCGGTTCCATTGACTTTGAATAGCTTTGATAAATTTAATTTGCGTCAAGAACGGATTCAAAAGACGTGCTTATTACACCCGAAATTTCGGTGTCATCTTTCTTTTTGAATTCGATTTAACTGGGCTTTATTAAAAAAGGTACAATGGCAAAGCATCGGATAACTTCAAAATTGTTCAATTTCATTGAAATTTTAGTATGCAGTATGGGATCACCTGAGGACGAACCCTATTGAAAATGGGTGAAATGGGATCAAATGTCAGGACGTAGGAGCGGGATCCATTCCATCGCCCTTATGCCTTATAACTTACGTAAAAATGCTTCGATTGAGACAAAATTTTATCGTGCTGTTCCGGAAGTATGCTTAACCGGTTCTGTTGAATATCATCGAAATGGGGTCAAAGGTCATCGCATAGGAGCGAGATTTATTCTGCAGCCATTATCCTCATAACTTGAGTAATGATTTCTGGTATGTCGGAAAGCGTGTCACAATCAGTGCGTTGCATGATTTTACTAACTTGTTTAATTGAATCATTTAACGACTTTAAGATGTTTACATTGTTTTGTTTCACTTAAAGACAAAATTTAAAGAATCAGACGTACGTTTATTGGCATGATAATAACAATTCGATTAAAGAAAACAAGAAAAAGCAAAAAAAAAAAAATAATAATAATAAAAAAAAAGATAGGTGACACCGAATTTTCTGTTGTAATGAGGACGTCTTTTGAATCATTTCCGACGTGAATAAAATTTATCAAAGTTATGGAAAGTCAATGGAACCGGTTGAAAAGGAACAACAAAAGCAGCCAAATATCTTTTTTTTTTTTTTGATTGAAGGTTTAACGACCGCCGTGAGCAACTCAATGGTCTATAAGCAAATGTCCGTCCCTAATTTAGGGTCACTGGTTCCAGGGAAGGGAGAGAGCCAGTGCCGTAAGACAAACACAACATCCATGCCTCACCGGGATTCGAACCCGGACCCCGTTCGGACGAATGATCAGAGGCCATCGCTTAGACCACTGCGCCACTGGGGCGGCTCCAAATATATTTAATCGATAAAACATCCAGAAATAGAAATAGCTACTTACTTCCACCAACGGCTAAAAGGTATGTTACGAAAATTAACAAATGGTGCTCCAAAAGTTTCTCATAGCAGAAGGATCAGAGTCAAAGAGATTTTCAAATCGAACAGTTAAAAGAAGGAATATAGAAAGACACATGAAATTACTCTACACCTTCTAGCGGAAGAATCTGAATTTTGCCGAATGGAAAAGTTGAAAATAGGCGAAAAGAATTCTTCATGACAAAAGCTACGTACGCTAAGAAAAAAAGTATTTTTCAAATACGTCCCCCGGAAGCAGAGAGAGGGTAAAAAACTTTTCGACCTTTACGCTTCTTAGCAGGAAAGCTGTGCATTATTTAAAGGAGATAATGCTCCCCATTTTTATTCTAGCGAATGACAAACAGTAAAAAAAAGAAATTTCTCAATACGGTTTTTAGAAGCTTTTATACAGCTCCAAACAGCCGTGGCGCAGTGGTCTAAGCGATGGCCTCTGATCATTCGTCCGAAAGGGGTCCGGGTTCGAATCCCGGTGAGGCATGGATGTTGTGTTTGTCTTACGGCACTGGCTCTCTCCCTTCCCTGGAACCAGTGTCCCTAAATTAGGGACGGGCGACTGCTTATAGCCCATTGAGTTGCTCACGGTGGTCGTTAAACCTCCAATCTGGATGTTGTGTTTGTCTTACGGCACTGGCTCTCTCCCTTCCCTGGAACCAGTGTCCCTAAATTAGGGACGGGCGACTGCTTATAGCCCATTGAGTTGCTCACGGTGGTCGTTAAACCTCCAATCTGGATGTTGTGTTTGTCTTACGGCACTGGCTCTCTCCCTTCCCTGGAACCAGTGACCCTAAATTAGGGACGGGCGACTGCTTATAGCCCATTGAGTTGCTCACGGTGGTCGTTAAACCTCCAATCAAAAAAAAAAAAAAAAAAAAAAAGCTCCAAACAGAAGTACACACAAACACCACCTAGCGACTAAACTGTTAACTACAAACTTCTTATATACAAACCTAAAGTGTTTCACAAGGTAAATGATATCAACTGGTAAAAGCAGATTAAACATTTATTACCCTAGCAGCGAAATTGTGCATTATTTTGGAAAAAGAAATACATACAAAGACTTTTCATAATTAGCAGTATCTGACCGAAAAAGAAATTTTTCAAGCGGGTAATTTTAGTCTTGGAGGTATTGCTGTAAACGGAAACGTGAAATTACGTTACCTAGTGGCACACTTATGCTTTTAGAAAAATTTGAAATTACATGAGAGACATTTCTCATCGGAAACGCTCTCCGATAAAGAAAGAGTTTTTCAAATTGGACTCTTACACTCAGAGATATACACTGAAGTACCAGAAAAACTGGTATGGACGAGCTTATGCAAAATGCATAGCAACGTCACCTATGTGCGTACTCGGTTGCGTCTGCCAGTGCGTATATAAAGCGATAGACATCCTTGCCAGCTGTCAGAGCTGTTTTCGGCATGAGAATGACAAGTAATAATGATTTAAGCGATTTTAAACGCGGTGTCATAGTTTGCGCTCGTGAGATGGGCCATTGTATTTCGGAGGTAGAAACGAAGTTCGGATTTTCACGGATGACCATTGCAAGGGTGTACCGTGACTACAAGAATTCCGGCAAAACCTCCAACCTACGATGCCAGTGTGGCCGTAAAAAAACATTGGGTGAAGGTGACCATCGTCGGCTGTCAAGAATCGTTTCACGCAATAGGCGTGTAACACTCTCGCAGGTATCATCGGAATTCAATGCTGGATCCTCAGCAAGCATCAGCTTCCGGACTGTGCAACGTACCTTGCACGATATGGGCTTTGGGAGCCGACGCCCAACATAGAGTCCCCTTGATGGGTGCACGACACAGAGCTATGTGCCTCGTCTGGGCACGGTAACACTGCCACTGGACACTTGATGACTGGAAACAAGTAGCCTGGTCTGACGAGTCGCGTTTCCAACTGTATCGGACAGATGGAAGGATTCGTGTGTGGAGCAAACCCCATGAAGCTATGGATCCCGCCTGTCAACAGGGAATTGTACCGGCTGGTGTGGGAGGGAGGGGGGCCGTAATGGTATATGGGGTGTGTTTAGCTGGACTTCACTGGGACCACTGTTACGTCTACAAACGTCTGTGACCGGCCAACGCTATGTGCGCATCCTTTTTGACGAGGTACACCCGTTCATGTCCTGCATTCATGCTGATGGGTTGGGCCTGTTCCAACAGAACAATGCACCTCCACACAAGTGTCGGGACGCCACATTATGGTTAGAGGAGCATTCATCTGAGTTTGGGGTGTTGCCATTCCCACCCAAGTCCCCAGATCTGAACGTGATAGAACACATTTGGGATGCCATGCAACTTGCTATCGAACACATGAATTCGAGACCTCGGAATACACCCGAATTGTGGAACGCTCTGCAGGAAGTATGATGTGCATTGCCTACAGCATATTTCCAGAAGCTAGTGGAGTTCATGCCCGGTCGTATTTCTGCAGTCCTGCACTCCCGTGGGGATCCTATCAAGTATTAGACTGGTGTACCAGTTTTTCTGGCACTTCAGTGTATACAAACATAAGTTATACTTCTACGCCCCGTGGAGGGAAAACTGTTCACTGTTTTAAGCGGAAGGTATTCTCAAAACGTTTTCCGAGGTGTTTTGTTTTTCAATCGAGTTTGCAGAAGATGATATCATGTGGCGCAATACATCCAGTCAACCAGCCATTCCGCCCCCATGGCACCGTGGTCTAAGGACAGGCGTCTGACTATTCTTCCGAGATGGGCCCGGGTTCGAATACCGGTGAAGCTTGGATATTGTGTTTGTCTTATGGCACTGGCTCTCTCTCTCCTCGCTGGAACCAGCAGCCCAAAAATGGGACGGGCGACCGCTTTTAGCAAACTGAGTTGCTCAAGGTGGTCATTAAACCCCCAAACAAATAAGGAAACAACAAAGCAGCAAAAACAACAACAACAAAAAAAAAAAAAAAACCCAGCTAGCTTCATGCAGGAGAATAAGGCATCCTGTGTTCTCTTCGTGGTTTGTTAGCTTATGCTCATTACGTAGCTGATGGGTTCTCGGCAAACTACATGTGATGATTTCCTCCAAGAGTCATTTTACAACAATTTGTGGAATGCTACTCGAAAAGACTCGCCGATATTTTGCTCACGAATCATCGCATTCACGCTCTTAAGTCATACCGGATGGGTTCAATAGTGAAATCACTTGCATACCTGCGAGTTACAATCTTCCTTGCTACTTTGCCTCGCAGATCGCATCATTACTTCCTGGTGTTACAGTTTTCTTTTTTGGCAGATTGTAACGAAACGCAAAGTAAAATTGCACATGGTGTAACGTTGAAAATGGGACAAGAGAAAGAGGAAATGTCAGGAACGACAGCCTGGATCTCCCTTACAGGACGTTTCTTTTTATTAGACCCTCATAAGTATTTAAATCTATAAGAATCTGTCTTTTTTTCTAGTTTAGAGCTATTGGTTTCAGGAAAATAAGACAATCAATGTCGAACAGAAAAACGCAATATTGTCGTACATCAGACGCTGTCTCCCTAGACCAAATACGATAATAAAGATCTTGACATGCGAAAGAGAAATGAAACTAAATGACACTGCAGATGCAAAAAAGTACGTAAAATCAAAGCAAAAGGAGCATGCTGAAAGAATGAAACGTAAGATACGGCTTCAGATTTTTCTAGCTTATAACTGGCAATGGAGATTGTAGGGAGGAATGGAGAAACAACAGCAAGACAAAAAACAGTTCTTCAAGCAGGGTAAGTGACTTGCTCTTCATTTGGTAAAGCAAGAATAAAGATCTCGTTTCGCGCACGTGGATTTTATTTTGAAGTCGTACGAACTCTCCCCATGATTATCGAAACTCGAGAATGATATATTATCCTACAAACCTCTTTCACCCGATGAGTTTTTCATGTATAAGTTCTACGCCACAGTGAATGCGTAGATATTCATTTTACATATCAGCATTTTAAGAAATTATAGCAAAACCTCGTATTTACACACACTCTCAGGATATTTATTTTTGTCCGTAAAAGATGGTTTAGGGTTATTTCTAGATTTGTTTCTTTTGTCGAGAGGTTTAACGACCACCCTTGAACAACTCGATGTTCTCTAAGCAGTTGTGATGAAGTCTTCATCTCTTCATTATTTTTATTCCAGGGGAGTGATTCAAATCCCCGACTCTCGGCTCTGAAGCTCTGAGTGCTATCCATCATACCACACTGCTCAACAAAATTAGGGAAGCACCCTTCTTAAACGATTTTATTCAAAGCAGTTGAATAAAATGTTAATTAATACAGACATTTGACGTGGACCAGCAACATCAAATAGAGGTCATCGCTCTTTCCACGTTTATAAGGGAATCACGGAAAAATTCTCATTAGCCGCCACCGAGAATCGAACCCAGGGTCTTCCAGTTAAGCGCCGGATATGCTTCCACGGAATTCAAGGCGGCTGTTGTGCAGTGGAAGCATATCCGGCGCGTAACTGGAAGACCCTGGGTTCGATTCCCGGTGTCGGCCAATAAGAATTTTTCCGTGATTCACTTATAAACGTGAAAAGAGCGATGACCTCTATTTGATGTTCCTGGTCCACGTGTATTAATTATTCATTCGCCTTCTAATTATTTGTTCTGTTGCTGCTTACCATCTTTGGTGAATTCCCAGCATTGTGCTGGGCTCCAAGAAGCAACCTGCCAAATTGGCTTAGCAGTTAGTGTATGTGAGTCTGGAGGAATTGGAGGCCGCTGTTGTACAGTGGGAGCATATCCGGCGCGTAACTGGAATACCCTGGGTTCGATTCCCGGTGGCGGCCAATGAGAATTTTTCCGTGATTCACTTATAAACGTGGAAGGAGCGATGACCTCTATTTGATGTGAGTAAAATGCTATTCAACTGTCAAAAGATTCCCACCGAATAATGAAAATCAGCTGTAGAAAGCAGTTCGACATGCAAATTAGCAACAATGACTTCAAAAGTGACGTCGATGAGACAATCACATAAAACGAGTGGTTCTTTCGGTACTGTATTCTTGTACCTCTGGTAGCGGGAGAAGCAGTTTGTTGCGTTATCTGATGTTGCCAGAAAGAACTGCGAGGCGAGCCGTAGTTATGTTGGAAGCCGTCAAAGTCAACAGATAGTAGCGTCCGCCATTGGAGTGAGCCGAAGTGTTATTGCACGTTTGTGGAGTTGGTTCCAAGAGACGGGAAGTGTTCGAAGGCGTCCTGGTCAAGGTCGTCTATGAGTTACCACCTCAAACGATGACCGTTATTTGTCCTTAACAGTCCTTCAGTCACAATGCCACCCAGCTGCAAAGACAACTTTTAATGGCAACCGGAAGAAGCGTATCGACACAAACAATTCGGAGACGCCTTCACGCACGTGGATTATATGCACGTTGGCCAGTTGTTTGTGTCCCACTAACTTCCCGACATCGTATGGCTCGAAGAAACTGGGCTGAAGAACACTATGATTGGGGACCTGCCGAGTGAAGCCAAGTTCTCTTCTCCGACGAGTTCAGATTCAGCTTAGAGCCGGATAATGTAGGGCTTCTGATCTGGAGAGAACATGGGACCCGATGCAATTCAGCGCATGTCCAAGAAAGATCGCGTTTTGGTGGAGGCGGGGTGCTTTTTTGGGCAGGGATAAGCTTAGGTGGGCGTACAGACCTGTACGTTATTCGGAATGGGTCCCTGACTGCTCAAAGGTACAGGGACGGAATTCTTAGACCCTTGGTCGTGCCTTATATTGCTGCCATCGGCGATTCAGCCCTTTTTATGGATGACAACGCCCCACCTCATCGAACGTGCCTTGTGAATCAGATGATTGAAGAGGAAACAATAGAGCGTATGGAGTGGCCGGCGTGCTCCCCGGATTTCAATCCGATCGAACAAGCTTGGGACACATTAGGCAACCGCATTGCTGCCCGACCACAATCTCCGTTGACTCGCCTTCAGTGGACAAATGCCCTTCTTGAAGAGTGGGGAATAATTCCCCAAAACCTCCTCGACCACCTGATCAAATCAATGCCCCACAGGTGTGAAGCCGTCTTGCACGTTCAAGGAGGTGAGCACGCACCTTATTTTTGACAGATGACAAAGTTCGTCAATGCTTATTTTTTCTTCTCCAAAAGATATGAGTAATAATGATTTTTTTATGGCATCAGGTGTGTTTCCTGTAAAAATGATCTCTGTTACATCTGTAAAACATGATTTTTCACCTGTTCAATTCTTTATTTTCTTGTCCCTTTCATAAATATATTTTTATACTGTGCAGTATATTTACCAGCAGTTGTCTGTTCTCGCTAAATCACCTGCTTCCCTAATTTTGTTGAGCAGTGTACATTGCCATGTGCTCTCACTGCTATCTGCCTTTATCTCATGAGCGTCCTGCGGGGTAATCACGTCACCCTTCCCCCCCCGAAAGAGGTGGCCAGGGGTATGGCCCACGGGTCACCGGGACCATGTGTCGCTGTAGGCAGTCATCCTAGGAAGAACGTGTATTTGAGAAATCCCACACAATGTGATGTGTGGAACGCAACAACCCACTGATTTATTTTTTCGAAGCACTGAAGAAGGGATTCTCATTTTTCCTATCTCGCGGTGTGGAAAGAACACCATACCATTGCGAGAAATCTAACAGGCCGCCCCGGTGGCGCAGTGGTCTAAGGCGTTGGCCTCTGATCATTCGTCCGTAAGGGGTCCGGGTTCGAATCCCGGTCAGGCATGGATGCTGTGTTTGTCTTACGGCACTGGCTCTTTCCCTTCCCTGGAACCAGTGACCCTAAATTAGGGACGGGCGACTGCTTATAGCCCATTGAGTTGCTCACGGTGGTCGTTAAACCTCCAATCAAAAAAAAAAAAAAAAAAAAAAAAAAGAAATCTAACAGCCAGACCATCCTGGAAGTTCGGGCGCCAATGTGATGAATTTTTCCATCATTTTTATGCCAGGGACCGGATTCGAACCCAATAACTCTCGGCTCCGGAGCTCCGAGTGCTATCCACTATACTACAGTGGCATGTGCTCTCACTGCTATCTGCCTTTATCTCACGTGCGTTCTACGGGGCAGGCACATCGCACCGTCGCTATTTTTAGGTTGCAGTAAATAGAAGTAGCGCAAAACTCTCACCTCACGTTTAATGGCCATAGGCAATAAATAACTACGCACACAATTGCAATCTCATAATCAATTTAACAGGAAAGAAATGTCAACATGCAGTACGCAGACGGGAAACACTGATACTCCCACTCCCGGTCGCAAAGTGGTCAGGCTCGGGTTCTAGTCCCGGATGAGGCATGGATGGTGTGTTTGTTTAACGGCCCCAGCGCTTTCCAACCGTAGGTTGAAAAAGCGTGTATCCTCCAGCTTTGTCCATCTGTCCATCCTCATGATAACTCGCGTAAAAATGGTTCGATTTCGATGAAAGTTTTGTATGTGGTAGGGGACAACATGGGAAGGAACCCTATTGAAAATGGGAGAAATGGGGTCAAAGGTCAGGGCATAGGAGCGGGATCCATTCCATCGCCCTTATGCATCATAACTTACGTAAAAATGCTTCTATTGCGACAAAACTTTAGTATGTTGTTCCGGAGGAGGTATACTGAACCAATTCTGTTTGATATAATGGAACTGGGGTCAAAGGTCAGGACACAGGAGCGATATCCATTCCACCGCCCTTATGCATCATAACTTACGTAAAAATGCTTCTAATGCGACGAACCTTCAGTATGTTGTTCAGGAGGTATACTGAACCAATTCTGTTGTTGATAATACATTGGAAATGAGGTCAAGGGTCAAGGCACAGGAGTGAGATTTATTCCATAGCCATTATCCTTATAACTTGACTAAAAATGCATCTATTGCAACAGAGATGTATCATGTTGTTCCGGAGGTATACTAAACCAAATCTGTTGAATATCATCGAAATGAGGTCCAAGGTCAAGGCACAGGAGTGAGATTTATTCCATAGCCATTATCCTCATAACTTGACCAAAAATGCTTCTATTCCGACAAAACTTTAGTATGTTGTTCCGGAGGTATACTGAACCAATTCTATTTAATATAATCGAAATGGGGCCAAAGGTTAGGGCACAGAAGCGAGATATATTCCACACACAGCCATTATCCTCATAACTTGAATAATGATGTCTGGTATGTTTTTTTTTTATTTTTGATTGGAGGTTTAACGACCACCGTGAGCAACTCAATGGGCTATAAGCAGTCGCCCGTCCCTAATTTAGGGCCACTGGTTCCAGGGAAGGGAGAGAGCCAGTGCCGAAAGACAAACACAACATCCATGCCTCACCGGGATTCGAACCCGGACCCCTTTGGGACGAATGATCAGAGGCCATCGCTTAGACCACTGCGCCACCGGGGCGGCCTGGTATGTTGGAAAGCGTATCATAATAAATGCATAGTATGATTTTACTAACTTGTTTGATTGGAGGTTTAACGACCACCGTGAGCAACTCAATGGGCTATAAGCAGTCGCCCGTCCCTAATTTAGGGTCACTGGTTCCAGGGAAGGGAGAGAGACAGTGCCGTAAGACAAACACAACATCCATCCCTCACGGGATTCAAACCCGGACCCCTTTCGGACGAATGATCAGAGGCCATCGCTTAGACCACTGCGCCACCGGGACTTATCTCCCGGAACAAATAGCACTAAGGTAAGGTGGATGACTTCTTATAATGGCCCTCAGAGTTGCTTACTGTGATAATTAACACAAGAAATTATATTAAAAAAAAAATCGAGAGAGTACTCAGATACTGTTTGAAGATACTGAGTACTCATATACTGTTTCTCAGATACTGTCTGAGAGTACTCAGATGCTGTTTGTAGATTCGAGAGTAGACATTTATTTACGTAAAGCCCATTCGCTTTACTCACGACCACACTGAGCTTCAGTCCGGTATACACTAAATGGAATTAAATCATAACACCATGGAATAAGGTTTACTAATTCCTGACATTGGGCGGTACTTAGGTAGGTGGATTAATGAATGTTTTTGTCGTAAAACCAATGAAAGAAGATATGCGTGAGTCATAAAAAGTAAATATTAATTAAACTACAGCGGCGGGACAGTAGTATTTCGACTGCAGTTTTTCAATAAAAGTATTTATTTTTACAAGGGTGACCAAAACACAACTGAGAAATGTTTTTATAAAAAAAATATATGTGCACCTTAATTTTCAAAAAAGTGGTAGTCCTTTTTTTACGCTTTCCAACCGTAGGTTGAAGAAGCGTATATGCTCCATCTTTGTCCGTCTGCTCGGTAACTCACGTAAAAATAGTTCGATTTCGATGAAATTTTAGTATGTGGTAGGGAATGACTTGGGGAAGAACCCTATTGAAAATGGGACAAATGGGGTCAAAGGCCACGACATAGGAGCGGAATCCATTTCATTGCTCTTATGCGTCATAACTTGCGTAAAAATGGTTCGATTTTGATGAAATTTTAGTATGTGGTAGGGGACCACCTGGGGACGAACCCTATTGGAAATGGACGAAATGGGGTAAAAGCTCACGACATAGGAGCGGGATCCATTCCATTGCCCTCATGCGTCATAATTTACGTAAAAATGCTTCCATTGCGACAAAACTTTAGAATTTTCCGTTAACGTCTCTTGGAAACGGTAATTCACCGTCAGTATAAGAAAGAAATTGCGGAAAGGTTTCTGAAAATTCAGAATTTTTGTGGCGAACGAAAAATCGGTGAAATTCAGAGGGTTTTTTCGTCATTTCACGGAAAAAGATGTATTAGAAACATCCTTCGTTTATTCACGAAGAACCACTGGTTCCACGTGAATATTAGTACCACTGGCTCCACAAAAGGGAGAGAACCAGTGCCGTACGACAAACACAACCTCCATGTCTCACCGGAATTCGAACCCGGTACTCATCTCGGACGAATTATCAGAAGTCAGCGCTTACACCACTGTTAGGCCGTGGCCAACGAGATTCTCAAGGCTCGAGCAGCTTTTTGTGACGTCAGCAGCACCATCCCTCGTTACACACAAAGCACTGCGATTTTTCGGAAGATCATTACTTTTCTGCGCTAACAGTTTGGCTCATGGATAAACAGGAAAACAAATGTAAACATAGAATCTTTAAGTAAACAGATGAAACTAATAATGTCGCTAAATCTGTTCATTCCTGCAAGGTTTACATGATTACTTTTATGTTCGAAATTCAAAGAATCTCGATTAACTCTAACTACAAACCAAACACGTAAACTAAAGTGATACACACATTACGAAGCACAATATTTATGTGAAATTAAAAATATATATATATACCTAGTTACTTAAAGTAGCAAATAAATACTTTTTTTATCAAAATATATAGTAATTAAACTAAATCTCTTTAAAATTACTTTTCTGGAAGTTTAATAGGTTCCTGAAAATTTAAATGACTTACGTTTTCTTGGCGTATGATCGAAACAAACTTTTTGGAAATTAAAATATTCTGACCTTTGTTCCAAAAAAACATGATTTCAATAAAAAAAAAAGTTGTTTTTAAATGGTGAATATATTTTAAATACATGGAGATAATGTAAATATACGATGTCATCGCTCTGCTCACGTTATTTTTATAAACAACGAATAGCAACTGAAAAATTGTACATCCGACACTGCTGGAATCGAACTCCCAGATCTCTCACTAACTAACTAGCCGAGTGCGTTCGCTTTACGCTACGGTGCCAACAATTCACAACCCTATTCGTGGTTTATCAGTCAGCATCTGACTTCACAAATCCATATTGATGGGCTCAGCAACTGATGTGTCGCCATCTAGTGGCATTCAACAAAGCAAGCTGTTAAATTACATGTCGGATGTACAATTTTTCAGTTGCTATTCGTTGTTTATAAAAATAACATGGACAGAGCGATGATATCGTATATTTACATTATCTCCACGTATTAAAAATACATTCACCATTTCTATCGCCCTTTGGATTTATCAGCTGTAATTTAACAGCTTGCTTTGTTGAATACCACTAGATGGCGACACATCAGTTGCTGAGCCCATGAATATGGATTTGCGCAGTCAGATGCTGACTGATAAACCACGAATGGCGCTGTCCATTGTTGGCACCGTAGCGTAAAGCGAACGCACTCGGCTAGTTATCGAGAGATCTGGGATCCGATCCCAGCGGTGCCGGATGTACAATTTTTCAGTTGCTATTCGTTGTTTATAAAAATAACGTGGACAGATCATGATCATATGTAGAGTATTTTTAGGAAGGGAGTTCTGACTCTAGGTCTTAAATAACCCTTAGAAATAGGAAGCTAGGAGATTTGGGCTAGAGTGCCCGATAGGAAAGTGACACGAAAGCGAGGTAGAAAGGGGGAGGAAGACGCCCTTATTTATTACCGGGGGCCAGTACCCGGGGTCCGACGGTTTAACGTGACCATTCAATGCTGTAGTAGATCAGATCAGATCATATGTAGAGGATTTTAGGAAGGGAGTGTATGACCCCAGGTCTTAAACAACCCTTAGAAATAGGAAGCTAGGAGATTTGGTCTAGAGTGCCTGATAGGAAAGTGACACGGAAGCGAGGTAGAAGACGCCCTTATTTACTACCGGGGGCCAGTACCCGGGGTCCGACGGCTTAACGTGCCCATTCAATGCTGTAGTAGATCAAATCAGATAATATGTAGAGGATTTTAGGAAGGGAGTGTCTGACCCCAGGTCTTAAACAACCCTTAGAAATAGGAAGCTAGGAGATTTGGGCTAGAGTGCCTGATAGGAAAGTAACACGGAAGCGAGGTAGAAGACGACCTTATTTACTACCGGGGGCCAGTACCAGGGGTCCGACGGCTTAACGTGCCCATTCAATGCTGTAGTAGATCAGATCAGATAATATGTAGAGGATTTTAGGAAGGGAGTGTCTGACCCCAGGTCTTAAACAACCCTTAGAAATAGGAAGCTAGGAGATTTGGGCTAGAGTGCCTGATAGGAAAGTGATACGGAAGCGAGGTAGAAGACGCCCTTATTTACTACCGGGGGCCAGTACCTGGGGTCTGACGGCTTAACGTGCCCATTCAATGCTCTAGTAGATCAGATCAGAACATCTGTAGAGGATTTTAGGAAGGGAGTGTCTGACCCCAGGTCTTAAACAACCCTTAGAAATAGGAAGCTAGGAGATTTGGGCTAGAGTGCCCGATAGGAAAGTGACACGGAAGCGAGGTAGAAAGGAGGAGGAAGACGCCCTTATTTACTACCGGGGGCCAGTACCCGGGGTCCGACGGCTTAACGTGCCCATTCAATGCTCTAGTAGATCAGATCAGATCATATGTAGAGGATTTTAGGAAGGGAGTGTCTGACCCCAGGTCTTAAACAACCCTTAGAAATAGGAAGCTAGGAGATTTGGGCTAGAGTGCCCGATAGGAAAGTGACACGAAAGCGAGGTAGAAAGGAGGAGGAAGACGCCCTTATTTATTACCGGGGGGCCAGTACCCGGGGTCCGACGGCTTAACGTGACCATCCGACGCACGGCGGATATTTAGTGGATCGAGCGTTCGTACCTGCCTGGGATCGAACCTGAGGTACTTTCCGTGACAGTCACAAACGTTGCCCACTAGGCCACCCGCGGCCCCTATTGTGGACAGAGCGATGACATCGTATATTTTATATAGTTTTGAATTTCCATTTTACAGCTGAATTACTGGCACTTAAATGTTTTCACTTTTCTGTCATCAGAAGCATTAAATTTGAGATCAGCTAAAATTTTAGTGTAATTGTTCAAGCATATGTTTGCAAATGTTCTAATAACTTTGGTGAAAAAATAAGAAAATCCACTGAATGCATTTGCTACAAAAAGAGATGTCTTTGCTTTTCACCAAAAACATTTTAGTTAGTTTTAGAACTATGGAATGCTGAGCATTGGATTTAAAAACAAATCTTCACACTTTTTGGAGAGAAGTTTCTGGAAGATCATGTATGCTACTGAAATAGCATTAACTGCTTCAGGCGACGGCTATTTCAAGCCACCTCGGTTAAGCAAGTTAAATTACACTTCATCATTTGTTAAATGTTTCTTTACGTCATCACCAGTGATTTGGATATTTGCTTCCTTGGTTGAGAAAAAAACCGATCTGCATGCAGGACATCTAACATCGAGTTTATGAATGCAGTAACCTGCTATGTAAATCAAAATGGCTGAGTCATCTCTGCAAATCATATTAAAATCAATTTCTTCCTGTATATTGAAAAACGGTGTTGTATCTATTTCCGTTTCACATTGTCCTGAAAAAGATGAAAACAAAACTCTTACAGAAATAATTCCTAGACTGTTTGAGCGCAGTCGGAGAATACTTTTATTTACAGTTTCCTCTCAGAGATATGAGAATTGCCTCCGCTCATTTTACAGTACTGCCCAAATCTCATCTCTAAGTTATCAGTTTTAAACTTATGTAGTAAGTACATATTTAGCTCACTGTTCCAGTAATATTTTGTCATCTCAACCATCGTATACGTGAAGTATGCTTTAAGGCGAAAAATGTTTCTTCACTTAATGTTCCTGATCGATCAGGCATTTTTCAATAACTACAAAGCTTTCAACAAATGTAAAATAATAATAAAACAACCATGAGCTACACCCAATGACAAGTTCTGTGGAAAAACAGGAATCAATGCACTTCCGCGAATTTAGGCAGATTGAAGAATGCGCCGGAGATAGGACTAAAGCGATTAGAAGGGACGGTGGTCGTGACGTAGCAGATCCCCCACCCCCAGATGCTCAGGCCTTCATTAATTTCGTTGGCCATGGTTAGGCACAGATAGCAAGAAAACAGTTTGTGCGTGTGTATGGGACACTAGGAGGAAAATGGTGTATTAGTTAAGGTAGGAAATGTTCGCAATCTTTACCTTGCGAATGGCAAACACAACATCCATGCCTCACTAATATACGTTCGGAGCTTTCTGTGCCCAAAGCGACGACGACGCAATAAAACGCTCATCGAAAACCTGTTCAAAAGCCGCGAGAACGCATATATGCGCGTCTTAACGACAACGATTACAACAGAAAGACGACGCTTTTAGGGAAGCCTCCTATTATACATGTGACAAAATTTCTCATTGCCTCTTCCAAAGCTCCTGCCACCTGGAGGGCTAAGGTAGGTAGTGTTCGTAATCTTCACCATTACGAGTGACATACAGCACAAAACACTTTTTTTCTTTCAATCAGAATTTTAGAAGTGCAGTAAACAGAAATGCGCTGTTACTACACCTTAGAGGTCTGCACGGGCCTAATTTGGTAAGCCTGACCGGGCCTGGCTCGGCCCAAGCCCGTGCGCTTAAGGCCCAGCACTGTCAATTGCAGCTCTTATTTAGGCCCGGCCCGGCCCGTGATGTGCCATTTGGTATTATTTTGTCTTTCTATTGTATTTTATTAAATTGTGAGTAATTAAATGATCAAATGAGATATTATTGAAAATATTTAGTTTAATGTAAGCCTAAAAATATTAACTAAACTTTGACAATTATCGAAAAATATAACCTTTAAAAAGAGAGAAAAAGGAAGACTAAGCGCGTTCAGGATCTCTCTTTTTCTGAACTTGTAAGAGGTAACACTACAAAAGTCAATCCCTACACACATTAGGGACAGAAGAAAAAATCCATGTCGTCCCACTCTCTCATACCCCCCCCCCCCCCTCACTCTACGCAACACACTCGCTCGGGGTTGAATCTGTTTTGTTGTCTACAAGGCCCAAAATGGTTTTACCATCTTAATACTTACAGATTGGTAAAAACACTGTGAATGCCTCTAGAAACAGTTAATAGGAACAGTTAAACACACAAGAAAATCGGGGACCACGACTTTTTCTTTCTTTACCACTGTGATAAAAAGAATGGATCGGCTTGGCCCCGCCCGGGCCCGTCCCATTGCTTTGTTCTCCAAACTAAAAAAGGCCCGGTCTGTGCAGTCCTCTACTGCACCTGACGTCAGAATTGTGCATTATGGATAATTCAGAAATGCTTGCAAAATGATAAACGCAGTGAATGATGTACAATGAAAAAAACATTTTTCAAATATGAATGTCAGAAGCAAAGATATCGAGAAAAACAAAATATGCATTTGCTCACTTAGCGCGAAAGCTATGAGTTATTTTTGGAAAACAAAGTGTGCACAAAATGTTTTCCATAGTGAGCGGTATTTGATCAATATATATATATATATATATATATATATATATATATATATATATATATATATATATATATATATATATATTTTTTTTTTTTTTTTTTTAAATAGGGAGTTCAGATGTCTAAATACTGTTGCAAATATGTTGTGAATTGTACCTTACACAAATTCATATATTATATGCAAAATATTTTTCACCGTACACGCTCTCATCAAACAGGACTTTTCCAAACAGGTACAAACCGCCCTGGTGGTGTAGTGGGATAAGCGCTGGCTTCTGACCATTCTTCGAAGATGGCCCCGCGTTCGAATCGCGGTGAAGCACAGATGTTGCATTTGTCTTACGGCGCTGACTCTTTCCCTTACTTGGAAACATTGGCCCTAAATTAAGGGCGGGCGACTGCTTATATAACCCATTGAATTGCTCACGGTGGTTGTTACCTTCCCCCTTAAAAAGCGGAGATATCCAGAGAGATGAAATCGCTCTTTAGACACTGTCGGATCCAGCGGGGGCAACAACCCCCATATAAAAAACGTTTCGTTTTTAAATGGCCAAGAACCCAAAATGCAACATCAAGAAGGAAGCATCCGATAGGCCTGAAATTCGCAGCATGCGTAGCCCGCGAGAGGACATGCAAATCATGTGCGCCCGGCACGCCACCGAGAAGCACTATAAGCAGGGTGCACAGAAGGCGGGGTGTAAGTAGTGGAAGTGTGTTCGGCTGCCGCACCTGTGCGTGGGAAGCTTCCCATTGCCTCGTCGCAGAATACGGCAGTCATTCCAGCACGTTTCGGAATTCGACAGAGGACGAATAGTGGCTTATCGTGACAGCGGTTTATCGTACTGAGACATCGGCGTCCGTGTGGGACGACATCCAGCCACAGTGAGGCGAGTATGGATTCGGTGGGTGCAGGAGGGACGGACGGACCGACGTGAGCGATTGCTGCAGCCGCGGCACACCACCGAAGGAGAGGGCCGGCATGTTGTGCGGCGGGCATTGACGGCTCGCACCGCCCCATCACGAACTTCAGCGCAAGAATTAGGGTGTGTTGCGCAACAACCTGTGTCAGCACATACCGTTCGACGTCGCCTGCAGGAGCGGGGACTTGTCGCACGGCGCCCATTACTCCTATTACCATTGGCGTTTCATCACCGGCGAGTGCGACGGCAGTGGGCCGTTGAACGTCGCACCTGGACTACGGAATGGCACGACATTGTCTACTCCGACGAATTCCGCTTCTGAATGCAACACCACGATGGTCGGATCCGCGTGTGGAGGCACCGCGGCGAGAGACTGTATGACGCCTGCATTATGCATCGCCATACCGGTCCGTCGCCTGGCGTTATGGTTTGGGGCGCAATTGAATATGACACCTGCACCCCTTTGCTGGTACACTCAACAGCCACCGCACCATCTCCGACGTTTTGGAGCCTGTAGTCCTTCCTTACCTACCAGCGGCCACGTTTCAACAGGACAATGCGCGCTTGCACGTGGCACGCATCGTGCAACAATTCTTCACGGCCCACCAAGTGTCACTGCTGCCGTGGCCCGCCTGTTCTCCCGATATGTCGCCCATCAAACACGTCTGGTCGCTGATCGGCAACCGAGTGTCCCGGCAAGCACCACCCGTGATGAACTGTGGCAACGTGTGGAAGCAGCCTGGACCGACATACCCCAAGCCTACATCCAAAGCCTCTTTCGTTCGATGCCGCGGCGTGTAGCGGCCGTTATTGCCAGCCATGTGGGCCACAGGAACTATTGATGTCTGCGTGTTCCGCAAGTCGCACGGGCCTGTAAGCTCAATCGTTTCATCTTTGTATCTGTTGTTATGTGTCCAGTAAATCTGGCTTTGCTATCTCGTGTCCTTCTTGGTGTTGCATTTTGGGTGGCCAGCATTCTATTTATTTTTTTGTAAAACTACAGAAATAAATGCGCAAATTTTCGTAAAAACTTTTACAACGATTAAAATATCCTGTGAATTTGAGGATTAAAATGTTCTGTTCTGGCTTCAGAGAGAGAGAGAGAGAGAGAGAGAGAGAGAGAGAGCGAACAAGAAAAGCAAAAACACAAAAAACTAGACTTTTAGAAATAGAGGACGCTGACAACGGAAGGAAAAAGAAGTTTTACTGATAGCGAAAAGCAACGGGTGTGCTCTGTTTAATATAATATTTCCACAGACAACAGTAATTAATTTCGTGCATCAAAGATCCTAGTTATATTTTTTTTTTTACCGTCTATACACGATGAAAATTTTGAATCTAAATATTCAAATCCGAAAAAGATCTTAAAACCACCTGCAACTAGATAATGTTTCTAATCTTTGTTGATCAGCTAATACCTGAAGATGAAACGCTTGGCGTTTTGAAAGATCTAGTAGTGTGTGAATGATCAAATAAAGATATTTATCTGGTTGCAGGTGGTTCTAAGATCTTTTTCGGATTTGAATATTTAGATTCAAAATCTTCATCGTGTATAGACGGTAAAAATATATATATATATATATACCCAGCATTTCCACAGACTTTCTAGAGAAAATCGCCTATAATATAATCAATGGCGCAGGAATGACTTGATGAATTGAAGTAAATGGAAGTTACTTTCAAAAGATGTGGAAATCAAATCATATGTGGAGGATTTTAGGAAGGGAGTGTGACCCCAGGTCTTAAACAACCCTTAGAAATAGGAAGCTAGGAGATTTGGGCTAGAGTGCCCGATAGGAAAGTGACACGGAAGCGAGGTAGAAGACGCCCTTATTTACTACCGGGGGCCAGGTACCCGGGGTCCGACGGCTTAATGTGCCCATTCAATGCTCTAGTAGATCAGATCATATGTAGAGGATTTTAGGAAGGGAGTGTCTGACCCCAG
Source organism: Macrothele yani (assembly GCA_039090855.1). Lineage (NCBI taxonomy): Eukaryota > Metazoa > Arthropoda > Arachnida > Araneae > Macrothelidae > Macrothele > Macrothele yani. The sequence goes on along the minus strand of CM077018.1, from coordinate 103,419,246 downwards.
GTCTTAAACAACCCTTAGAAATAGGAAGCTAGGAGATTTGGGCTAGAGTGCCCGATAGGAAAGTCACACGGAAGCGAGGTAGAAGACGCCCTTATTTACTACCGGGGGCCAGTACCCGGGTCCGACGGCTTAACGTGCCCATTCAATGCTCTAGTAGAGCAGATCAGATCATATGTAGAGGATTTTAGGAAGAGAGTGTATGACCCCAGGTCTTAAACAACCCTTAGAAATAGGAAGCTAGGAGATTTGGGCTAGAGTGCCCGATAGGAAAGTCACACGGAAGCGAGGTAGAAGACGCCTTATTTACTACCGGGGGCCAGTACCCGGGGTCCGACGGCTTAACGTGCCCATTCAATGCTCTAGTTGAGCAGATCAGATCATATGTAGAGGATTTTAGGAAGAGAGTGTATGACCCCAGGTCTTAAACAACCCTTAGAAATAGGAAGCTAGGAGATTTGGGCTAGAGTGCCCGATAGGAAAGTGACACGGAAGCGAGTAGAAGACGCCCTTATTTACTACCGGGGGCCAGTACCCGGGGTCCGACGGCTTAATGTGCCCATTCAATGCTCTAGTAGATCAGATCATATGTAGAGGATTTTAGGAAGGAGTGTCTGACCCCAGGTCTTAAACAACCCTTAGAAATAGGAAGCTAGGAGATTTGGGCTAGAGTGCCCGATAGGAAAGTCACACGGAAGCGAGGTAGAAGACGCCCTTATTTACTACCGGGGGCCAGTACCCGGGTCCGACGGCTTAACGTGCCCATTCAATGCTCTAGTAGATCAGATCAGATCATATGTAGAGGATTTTAAGATGGGAGTGTCTGACCCCAGGTCTTAAACAACCCTTAGAAATAGGAAGCTAGGAGATTTGGGCTAGAGTGCCCGATAGGAAAGTCACACGGAAGCGAGGTAGAAGACGCCCTTATTTACTACCGGGGGCCAGTACCCGGGGTCCGACGGCTTAACGTGCCCATTCAATGCTCTAGTAGAGCAGATCAGATCATATGTAGAGGATTTTAGGATGGGAGTGTCTGACCCCAGGTCTTAAACAACCCTTAGAAATAGGAAGCTAGGAGATTTGGGCTAGAGTGCCCGATAGGAAAGTCACACGGAAGCGAGGTAGAAGACGCCCTTATTTACTACCGGGGGGCCAGTACCCGGGGTCCGACGGCTTAACGTGCCCATTCAATGCTCTAGTAGAGCAGATCAGATCATATGTAGAGGATTTTAGGAAGAGAGTGTATGACCCCAGGTCTTAAACAACCCTTAGAAATAGGAAGCTAGGAGATTTGGGCTAGAGTGCCCGATAGGAAAGTGACACGGAAGCGAGGTAGAAGACGCCCTTATTTACTACCGGGGGCCAGTACCCGGGGTCCGACGGCTTAATGTGCCCATTCAATGCTCTAGTAGATCAGATCATATGTAGAGGATTTTAGGAAGGAGTGTCTGACCCCAGGTCTTAAACAACCCTTAGAAATAGGAAGCTAGGAGATTTGGGCTAGAGAGTGCCCGATAGGAAAGTCACACGGAAGCGAGGTAGAAGACGCCCTTATTTACTACCGGGGGCCAGTACCCGGGGTCCGACGGCTTAACGTGCCCATTCAATGCTCTAGTAGATCAGATCAGATCATATGTAGAGGATTTTAGGATGGGAGTGTCTGACCCCAGGTCTTAAACAACCCTTAGAAATAGGGAAGCTAGGAGATTTGGGCTAGAGTGCCCGATAGGAAAGTCACACGGAAGCGAGGTAGAAGACGCCCTTATTTACTACCGGGGGCCAGTACCCGGGGTCCGACGGCTTAACGTGCCCATTCAATGCTCTAGTAGAGCAGATCAGATCATATGTAGAGGATTTTAGGAAGAGAGTGTATGACCCCAGGTCTTAAACAACCCTTAGAAATAGGAAGCTAGGAGATTTGGGCTAGAGTGCCCGATAGGAAAGTCACACGGAAGCGAGGTAGAAGACGCCCTTATTTACTACCGGGGGCCAGTACCCGGGGTCCGACGGCTTAACGTGCCCATTCAATGCTCTAGTAGAGCAGATCAGATCATATGTAGAGGATTTTAGGATGGGAGTGTCTGACCCCAGGTCTTAAACAACCCTTAGAAATAGGAAGCTAGGAGATTTGGGCTAGAGTGCCCGATAGGAAAGTCACACGGAAGCGAGGTAGAAGACGCCCTTATTTACTACCGGGGGCCAGTACCCGGGGTCCGACGGCTTAACGTGCCCATTCAATGCTCTAGTAGAGCAGATCAGATCATATGTAGAGGATTTTAGGAAGAGAGTGTATGACCCCAGGTCTTAAACAACCCTTAGAAATAGGAAGCTAGGAGATTTGGGCTAGAGTGCCCGATAGGAAAGTGACACGGAAGCGAGGTAGAAGACGCCCTTATTTACTACCGGGGGGCCAGTACCCGGGGTCCGACGGCTTAATGTGCCCATTCAATGCTCTAGTAGATCAGATCATATGTAGAGGATTTTAGGAAGGGAGTGTCTGACCCCAGGTCTTAAACAACCCTTAGAAATAGGAAGCTAGGAGATTTGGGCTAGAGTGCCCGATAGGAAAGTCACACGGAAGCGAGGTAGAAGACGCCCTTATTTACTACCGGGGGCCAGTACCCGGGGTCCGACGGCTTAACGTGCCCATTCAATGCTCTAGTAGATCAGATCAGATCATATGTAGAGGATTTTAGGATGGGAGTGTCTGACCCCAGGTCTTAAACAACCCTTAGAAATAGGAAGCTAGGAGATTTGGGCTAGAGTGCCTGATAGGAAAGTCACACGGAAGCGAGGTAGAAGACGCCCTTATTTACTACCGGGGCCAGTACCCGGGGTCCGACGGCTTAACGTGCCCATTCAATGCTCTAGTAGAGCAGATCAGATCATATGTAGAGGATTTTAGGAAGAGAGTGTATGACCCCAGGTCTTAAACAACCCTTAGAAATAGGAAGCTAGGAGATTTGGGCTAGAGTGCCTGATAGGAAAGTCACACGGAAGCGAGGTAGAAGACGCCCTTATTTACTACCGGGGGCCAGTACCCGGGGTCCGACGGCTTAACGTGCCCATTCAATGCTCTAGTAGAGCAGATCAGATCATATGTAGAGGATTTTAGGAAGAGAGTGTATGACCCCAGGTCTTAAACAACCCTTAGAAATAGGAAGCTAGGAGATTTGGGCTAGAGTGCCCGATAGGAAAGTGACACGGAAGCGAGGTAGAAGACGCCCTTATTTACTACCGGGGGCCAGTACCCGGGGTCCGACGGCTTAATGTGCCCATTCAATGCTCTAGTAGATCAGATCATATGTAGAGGATTTTAGGAAGGGAGTGTCTGACCCCAGGTCTTAAACAACCCTTAGAAATAGGAAGCTAGGAGATTTGGGCTAGAGTGCCCGATAGGAACGTCACACGGAAGCGAGGTAGAAGACGCCCTTATTTACTACCGGGGCCAGTACCCGGGGTCCGACGGCTTAACGTGCCCATTCAGTGCTCTAGTAGAGCAGATCAGATCATATGTAGAGGATTTTAGGAAGGGAGTGTCTGACCCCAGGTCTTAAACAACCCTTAGAAATAGGAAGCTAGGAGATTTGGGCTAGAGTGCCCGATAGGAAAGTCACACGGAAGCGAGGTAGAAGACGCCCTTATTTACTACCGGGGGGCCAGTACCCGGGGTCCGACGGCTTAACGTGCCCATTCAATGCTCTAGTAGAGCAGATCAGATCATATGTAGAGGATTTTAGGATGGGAGTGTCTGACCCCAGGTCTTAAACAACCCTTAGAAATAGGAAGCTAGGAGATTTGGGCTAGAGTGCCCGATAGGAACGTCACACGGAAGCGAGGTAGAAGACGCCCTTATTTACTACCGAGGGGCCAGTACCCGGGGTCCGACGGCTTAACGTGCCCATTCAATGCTCTAGTAGATCAGATCATATGTAGAGGATTTTAGGAAGGGAGTGTCTGACCCCAGGTCTTAAACAACCCTTAGAAATAGGAAGCTAGGAGATTTGGGCTAGAGTGCCCGATAGGAAAGTCACACGGAAGCGAGGTAGAAGACGCCCTTATTTTCTACCGGGGGGGCCAGTACCCGGGGTCCGACGGCTTAACGTGCCCATTCAATGCTCTAGTAGAGCAGATCAGATCATATGTAGAGGATTTCAGGAAGGGAGTGTCTGACCCCAGGTCTTAAACAACCCTTAGAAATAGGAAGCTAGGAGATTTGGGCTAGAGTGCCGATAGGAAAGTGACACGGAGGCGAGGTAGAAGACGCCCTTATTTACTACCGAGGGCCAGTACCCGGGGTCCGACGGCTTACCGTGCCCATTCAATGCTCTAGTAGAGCAGATCAGATCATATGTAGAGGATTTTAGGAAGGGAGTGTCTGACCCCAGGTCTTAAACAACCCTTAGAAATAGGAAGCTAGGAGATTTGGGCTAGAGTGCCCGATAGGAAAGTGACACGGAGGCGAGGTAGAAGACGCCCTTATTTACTACCGGGGGGCCAGTACCCGGGGTCCGACGGCTTAACGTGCCCATTCAATGCTCTAGTAGAGCAGATCAGATCATATGTAGAAAATTTTAGGAAGGGAGTGTGTGACTCCAGGTCTTAAACAACCCTTAGAAATAGGAAGCTAGGAGATTTGGGCTAGAGTGCCGATAGAATAGTGACACGGAAGCGAGGTAGAAGACGCCCTTATTTACTACCGGGGGGCCAGTACCCGGGGTCCGACGGCTTAACGTGCCCATTCAATGCTCTAGTAGAGCAGATCAGATCATATGTAGAGGATTTTAGGAAGGGAGTGTGTGACTCCAGGTCTTAAACAATTCTTAGAAATAGGAAGCTAGGAGATTTGGGCTAGAGTGCCGATAGGAAAGTGACACGGAGGCGAGGTAGAAGACGCCCTTATTTACTACCGGGGTCCGATGGCTTAACGTGCCCATTCAATGCTCTAGTAGATCAGATCAGATCATATGTAGAGGATTTTAGGAAGGGAGTGTGACCCCAGGTCTTAAACAACCCTTAGAAATAGGAAGCTAGGAGATTTGGGCTAGAGTACCTGACAGGAAAGTGACACGGAAGCGAGGTAGAAGACGCCATTATTTACTACCGGGGGCCAGTACCCGGGGTCCGACGGCTTAACGTGCCCATTCAATGCTCTAGTAGAGCAGATCAGATCATATGTAGAGGATTTTAGGAAGGGAGTGTGTGACTCTAGGTCTTAAACAACCCTTAGAAATAGGAAGCTAGGAGATTTGGGCTAGAGTGCCGATAGGAAAGTGACACGGAGGCGAGGTAGAAGACGCCCTTATTTACTACCGGGGGCCAGTACCCGGGGTCCGATGGCTTCACGTGCCCATTCAATGCTCTAGTAGATCAGATCAGATCATATGTAGAGGATTTTAGGAAGGGAGTGTGACCCCAGGTCTTAAACAACCCTTAGAAATAGGAAGCTAGGAGATTTGGTCTAGAGTGCCTGACAGGAAAGTGACACGGAAGCGAGGTAGAAGACGCCATTATTTACTACCGGGGGCCAGTACCCGGGGTCCGACGGCTTAACGTGCCCATTCAATGCTCTAGTAGAGCAGATCAGATCATATGTAGAGGATTTTAGGAAGGGAGTGTGTGACTCCAGGTCTTAAACAACCCTTAGAAATAGGAAGCTAGGAGATTTGGGCTAGAGTGCCGATAGGAAAGTGACACGGAGGCGAGGTAGAAGACGCCCTTATTTACTACCGGGAGGCCAGTACCCGGGGTCCGCCGGCTTAACGTGCCCATTCAATTCTCTAGTAGAGCAGATCAGATCATATGTAGAGGATTTTAGGAAGGGAGTGTGTGACTCCAGGTCTTAAACAACCCTTAGAAATAGGAAGCTAGGAGATTTGGGCTAGAGTGCCGATAGGAAAGTGACACGGAGGCGAGGTAGAAGACGCCCTTATTTACTACCGGGGGCCAGTACCCGGGGTCCGACGGCTTAACGTGCCCATTCAATGCTCTAGTAGAGCAGATCAGATCATATGTAGAGGATTTTAGGAAGGGAGTGCCTGACCCCAGGTCTTAAACAACCCTTAGAAATAGGAAGCTAGGAGATTTGGGCTAGAGTGCCTGATAGGAAAGTGACACGGAAGCGAGGTAGAAGACGCCATTATTTACTACCGGGGGGACCAGTACCCGGGGTCCGACGGCTTAACGTGCCCATTCAATGCTCTAGTAGATCAGATCAGATCATATGTAGAGGATTTTAAGAAGGGAGTGTGTGACCCCAGGTCTTAAACAACCCTTAGAAATAGGAAGCTAGGAGATTTGGGCTAGAGTGCCCGATAGGAAAGTGACACGGAGGCGAGGTAGAAGACGCCCTTATTTACTACCGGGGTCCGATGGCTTCACGTGCCCATTCAATGCTCTAGTAGATCAGATCAGATCATATGTAGAGGATTTTAGGAAGGGAGTGTGACCCCAGGTCTTAAACAACCCTTAGAAATAGGAAGCTAGGAGATTTGGTCTAGAGTGCCTGACAGGAAAGTGACACGGAAGCGAGGTAGAAGACGCCATTATTTACTACCGGGGGCCAGTACCCGGGGTCCGACGGCTTAACGTGCCCATTCAATGCTCTAGTAGAGCAGATCAGATCATATGTAGAGGATTTTAGGAAGGGAGTGTGTGACTCCAGGTCTTAAACAACCCTTAGAAATAGGAAGCTAGGAGATTTGGGCTAGAGTGCCGATAGGAAAGTGACACGGAGGCGAGGTAGAAGACGCCCTTATTTACTACCGGGAGGCCAGTACCCGGGGTCCGCCGGCTTAACGTGCCCATTCAATTCTCTAGTAGAGCAGATCAGATCATATGTAGAGGATTTTAGGAAGGGAGTGTGTGACTCCAGGTCTTAAACAACCCTTAGAAATAGGAAGCTAGGAGATTTGGGCTAGAGTGCCGATAGGAAAGTGACACGGAGGCGAGGTAGAAGACGCCCTTATTTACTACCGGGGGCCAGTACCCGGGGTCCGACGGCTTAACGTGCCCATTCAATGCTCTAGTAGAGCAGATCAGATCATATGTAGAGGATTTTAGGAAGGGAGTGCCTGACCCCAGGTCTTAAACAACCCTTAGAAATAGGAAGCTAGGAGATTTGGGCTAGAGTGCCTGATAGGAAAGTGACACGGAAGCGAGGTAGAAGACGCCATTATTTACTACCGGGGGACCAGTACCCGGGGTCCGACGGCTTAACGTGCCCATTCAATGCTCTAGTAGATCAGATCAGATTATATGTAGAGGATTTTAAGAAGGGAGTGTGTGACACCAGGTCTTAAACAACCCTTAGAAATAGGAAGCTAGGAGATTTGGGCTAGAGTGCCCGATAGGAAAGTCACACGGAAGCGAGGTAGAAGACGCCCTTATTTACTACCGGGGGCCGGTACCCGGGGTCCGACGGCTTAACGTGCCCATTCAATGCTCTAGTAGATCAGATCAGATTATATGTAGAGGATTTTAGGAAAGGGGTGTCTGAACCCAGGTCTTAAACAACCCTTAGAAATAGGAAGCTAGGAGATTTGGGCTAGAGTGCCCGATAGGAAAGTGACACGGAAGCGAGGTAGAAGACGCCCTTATTTACTACCGGGGGCAAGTACCCGGGGTCCGACGGCTTAATGTGCCCATTCAATGCTCTAGTAGATCCGATCAGATCATATGTAGAGTATTTTAAGAAGGGAGTGTCTCACCCCAGGTCTTAAACAACCCTTAGAAATAGGATGCTAGGAGATTTGGGCTAGAGTGCCCGATAGGAAAGTGACACGGAAGCGAGGTAGAAGACGCCCTTATTTACTACCGGGGGCCAGTACCCGGGGTCCGACGGCTTAATGTGCCCATCAGATCAGATCATATGTAGAGGATTTTAGGAAGGGAGTGTCTGACCCCAGGTCTTAAACAACCCTTAGAAATAGGAAGCTAGGAGATTTGGGCTAGAGTGCCCGATAGGAAAGTCACACGGAAGCGAGGTAGAAATGGGGAGGAAGACGTCCTTATTTATTACCGGGGGACAAGTAACCGGGGCTCGACGGCTTAACGTGCCCATCCGACGCACGGCGGATATTTAGTGGTTCGAGCATTCGTACCTGCCTGGGATCGAACCCGGGGTCTTCTACATGGCATTCACAAATGTTGACTACTAGGCCACCCGCGGCCCAGGAAGTGGAATTCATGCATTGCGAAAGAATAAAGGAATACTTTATAGATAACTTACCGGTCATCTTGCTTAAGAATGATTCGATGATTTAAGCTAGAATTTTTTTATATTAAATTAATCCGCCCAAAAAGAGGGGCTCAAATTCATTTTGAAAGATTCTATCCAGCCTTTGTGTTTAAAAAGCACGGAACTCGTTTCCTCGTAAAACAAGCAATTGAACACCAGGAAAATAGAGCTGATTTTTCAGTTGTTTTTCTCACATCGTGAGTTTAAAATTTAGCACATTTTTTTAAATGAAAAATGCTCTAAAAAAACTGTGCAATGCCAAGGAGGGGCTGCTCTGCCAGCTTGTGTGTGTGTGTGTGTGTGTGTGTGTGTGTGTGTGTGTGTGAGCGCGTGCGCGCGGGTGACCCTTCCCCAAAGTCTTTTACTAGCATCTTTTTTTAGACCAGAGCAACCACTCCCTCTCGTAAGATAGGCATCTTGATCCGTCCCTGCCTTTAGCGGAAAATATTGTGTATTTTTTGAGCAGAAAACGGCGTGAAATATTTTACGTGGGGAGTGGTATTTCATCCAAATAGAATTTTTTTTTCCAGTGTGTTTTTAAAAGGCTGGATACTGCTGCAAATATGTTGCGAACGGAAACATGCACTTACAACACTAGTGAAGACATTTCTAGGTATGAATAATTAGATAGAAATAACAGTTGAATACTGATCATGTGTCTCTCTGTCATACATTTTTATTATTTTTACGGTAAATTCCTGCAGTTTCGGAAGACCTCGATGTGCGTTAACGTAAATTTATTTCAATTATGCAGTATATTACTCATTAAATTTTAAGTTTCATTTATGCGTTTTCATTTGCTATCTACACTATTTGGACAAAAGTGATTGGACACTGTAAATAAATAGAAAAATAGTATTGTATTTACATCAGCAGCTGATAGGTCCTCCATTTGCAGAAATTACAGCAGCCATCCGTCGAGGTAAACTGTCCATGGAGTACGGAGAGCGGGATGTTCCTCCATTCCGACTTGAGTACATCGCCCAACTCTCTCAGTGAAGACACTAGTGTTGGTCTAGACCTCACCCGTCTTTCAAGTTCATCCCATAGGTGTTCAATGGGATTGAGGTCCGGGCTCTGAGCAGGTCAGTCCATCCGCGAGACCTGATTTTCCTTATACCATTCCATTGTAGCTCTGGAAACATGGCAAGTGCCGTTCTCGTCATGGAAGAAACAATCGCCGTGTCCGTAGAACTGCCACAACTTTATAAGCATTGAGCTATCCAGGATATCTCCATATAGCACAGAGTTCAAATTGCCATGAATAACAACCAGGGAACCAGCACCGTACCAGCTGAAACAGCCCATACAGTCGGCACTGTACACTTCCGAAGCAGACGTCCTCCGGGTAATCGCCAAACTCAGACACGCTATTCGATCGGATGAAGCAGGATTCCACCCTTCATAACATCTGCAGTCATTGCTCCAATGTCCGATTTTTGTGCTGTTGACACCATCGTAGCCGCGTGACTTTATTGGTCTTTGTGATGAGAGGTTTATGGACAGCTGCTTGGCCATGATACCAGAGTGCATGGACCTCTGTTCGAAGTGTCTTGGTGGAGACCATAACATCTGTGACCATCTGGAACTCACGTTCCATGGTGCCCATTGATCTGGTTTCCTGAATCGCTCTCTGCAACTACCTCTGGTCGTTGGGCTGTATTTTCGTCGGTCTTCCAGGGCGAGGTGAACTCTTGCAATGCACCGTCGTCTTCAACTTGTTGATGACAAAGGCCACAGTCGATTTAGCGACCTGTCTGACATTAACAACGTTTCTTATGCTCATACCTCTAACTGAGCTGCCTGTTACGACACTATTTTCAGACTCGGAGAGCTCTCTCCTGTTAGACACTTTATCAGCGATTTATCTGAGCATAATGTTGTTGCCGTTTTTATACCTTATCGACCACGTATCTGCTGCGGGAACACACTATTGCGCCTGCTTGGGGGTGTCCAATCACTTTTTTCCTCATAGTATAGAAGGAAAACTTCTCCATTTTGAGCCCTTGAAGAGCAACGAGATCCACCTGCTTTTTTGATTGTAAACTTCCCTTTCTTTGTTTTTCTTTAATCGCTGCCACAGGCATCTAGTGAGGAGGACAGAGATATGTCGTAGAATACACTCACGAACAATGAAATTTGCGCACCAAGAAGGAAGCATCGGATTGAACTGAAATTTCATGGACGTAATGATACAGATGAATAATACACATTATTCATCTGTAAAAACGGAACTGCAGGACAATTACAGAAGGATCTATGGCACGCAGTCCGGTCATCTTCAACAGCACGTCGCACCGCCTCTTGCGACGATACATGCTACAATACAGTCCGGCATGGAGGCGAACAGACGCCTGATGTTGTCCTGCGGCAGACTGGCCCACACGTGTTGGATTGTGTGCTCCAAATCCCGGATAGTGCGGCACGGCGGCAGCTGGCGCTTCAACTTGCCCCACACATGCTCAATAGGAGGCATGTCTGGGGAGCGAGCAGGTCATGGAAGTGTCTGGACATGACGTAGGCAGTCCTGGGCAACCCGAGCAGTGTGCGGGCGGGCATTATCCTGATGGTATAACACACCTGGAATACCGGCGAGGAATGGGAGCACATGGGACCAAAGGATCTAATCCACATACCGCTGGCCCGTCAATGATCCACGTACCACTACTAGAGCTGATCGGCTGTCGCTGGCAATGGCTCCCCAGACCATAATGCCCGCAGTGGGGGAGGTGTGGCGCTCGGAAGCGAGGTTGGGATTGTGCGGTTACCCCGGGAACCTCCACACCCGGACACAATGATCATCTGTCCACAAAACGAAGCGTCACTCATCGCTAAACACCACATGTCGGTAGTCTGTGGCGTTCCACGTCGCTCTGGCCTGGCGCCACTGCACACGGACCCAGCGATGCACCGGTGTTAATAGCAGCACATGTAAATGGCGCTGGGATCGCAAATTAGCTTCCGCAAAGCGTCAGGAAATGGTTCGTTGGCACACAGGAGCCGCTACATCTGCCTTTATAGTGGACCGGGTCCCCGTGGGAACTGCTCGTGCCTGGCGCACGATCCAGTCGTTCCTCTCTACCGGTGGTCCTCCTGGTCCGACCGGAGACACTCCGCCGTGTGGCCGTCACGTGTCCACTGCTCCCAACACTGTCGGAAAGTATGGTCAGAACGATCCACGTGGCCGGCTATACGGCTTGTCGACCACTCTGCGGTTTTCCGCCCGATGATCAGGCCCCTCTCAAATTCCGCAAGCTGCGTAAATCGACGTCTCTGGAGTCTTCCCGGCATTCATGTCACTCTGTAATCTTGCTTGCGTCGGCCGGTGCTTTTCGCTTTCATGGGGAATCGACTACACGGCGGTTTATGAGGCTGCCGGTTGTTGCTCTCAGCGCCTCCACAGGGTGTGCGGTCATGCGCAAGCGCACCAAATGTTGATCATATGCATACCAGCACCCCCTATAGCTATTTGCAAAGTTTCGCGGTTGTAGCATTTTTCCTTCTAGGTGCACAAATTTCATTGTCCGTGACTGTACTTTGAAGAGGGCGAATTGGTAAAAACGAAAATCGGTGTTTCGAAAGCTATGAACTTCGTAGCCGCGGCTTGGCGAAACGTTTTACAGGAGATGGTGAAAAAACTGTTTGACCATGTTGGATTCCATTTAAACGAAGGTCCCTCGTTACTGGAAAATTCGGAACCAGTGATAACACCTGTCGAAATTTGGTCGAATTTAAGCACAGGAACTTCTGAAGATTATGGGAACTGTGATTCCGATCTTTCAATGCCATCACTTTTGGCAATTGGTGAACTGATTGAAATGAAAGATGGTGAGAACAGCAGTGACAGTGATGACGAAGAAAGTGTTATCACTTCGCCAACTCCAAATTTTGCCCATAAGCTTTTGCTGCCTGTGATGTGATGAAAACATTTCTCATTAGTCTTGACATAAACGAGAGTACACAATATGCTCTCCCTTCAATGAACTTCTTACATTACTATCAAAATCTTCATCTCGGGCTCAACTGGCATAGTACACTGCCGGGCAATTGCTAAGGACGGATGACAATAGCAACGATAGCAACCATAAAATGGAAGGCAGGAAAATGTGGAAATGAGCATAAGTGCGGGATACAGTAAGACGCGTTGTGCGTATGCAAATTTTGGATTGCCGAACTTGTTCGTGACGTCATAGCGCTGATAAGAGATATAAAGGATTTGACGCGTATTGACCGTTGTTGTTCAAACGCAAAGTTGAAAGGGAAAGAATCAATTGACGAACTTGCAATTTTCAGTATGTCTTCCCGACATCACCTAGATGATTTTACGGTGGCCGTATTATTAGCAAGATTGAAGAAGGGCGAAAAATAACAGATGTTGCCAGGGAGTTCGACGTCAGCCACAGTGTTGTTTCAAGGCTTTGGAAATCATTTCAAACAAATGGAGAGTGTAGCAAACGTCACGGGGGAGGTCGTGTTCGCAGTACGACACCTGCAGAAGATCGGTACACAGTGCTATCAACAAAAAGACACCGGCGCAGCACAGCTAGTGAGGTAGCAAATCAGTTTATGGCTGCTACTGGCAAGCGGATCTCCCGAAAAACTGTCGCCAGACGTTTGCATGAAGGAGGACTATACGCCCGCCGTCCTGTTGTGTGCATCCCATTGTCCAGACGTCACCGTACCGCCCGTTTGCAATGGTGCCATCAACATCGCAATTGGACTGATAACGACTGGTCTGCTGTCCTCTTCTCAGATGAGAGTAGATACAGTCTATCGTCTGATTGTCGACGACAACTGATCTGGCGTGATAGTGGTACTGCATATTGTCCAGCAAACATACAGGAAAGGGACCGATATCCGACATGTAGTGTCATGGTATGGTCTGTCATCATGATCAATGGCCGTACGTCCCTCTATGTGCTTCCAACTGGGACTATGACTGGCCAACGATACATTAATGATGTTCTGCTAATTCATGTTTGCATGTTCTGTGGTGCTGTCGGTGATAGATTCATTTTCATGGACGACAACGCAACATGTCATCGAACAGTCGCTGTCCAGGAGTGTCTTGAGAGCGAGGATATTCAACGCCTCGTATGGCCAGCACGTTCTCCAGATCTGAATCCCATTGAACATGTGTGGGATGCTTTGGGGAGGAGTCTTGCTGGTCGCCAATGCCCTCCAATAAACAAGGACACCCTCATCCGTGCACTGACAGAGGAATGGGATAAATTACCCCAACAGCTGCTTGATAATGTTGTGCAAAGCATGACACGACGTGTGGAATCTTGCATCGCCCTCCATGGTGGCCATATCCCGTATTGACATCTTACGCCGGAACGCCTGCGGACGGTAATTGCAGTTTTTTCACGTTTACGTATTCTGCACAAAATGGCCTGTTTGTCCCTTGATCACGTTCCAAAGCCTTCTGGATTTCAGAGCACAATAAATTGTCTTTCTTGTAATGTCCTGGCATTCTGACATTATTTTATTTCACTTGGCATCCAACCACACTTACTTTTTTATGCGCTATATAGCTGTTTATGATCCATCCTTAGCAATTATCCAGCAGTGTATTTTAAACCTATAATTGAAAAATGATGCCCAAGGGCCTGCTGTTCATGATCGTTAGACGACTTATTGACAAAAATTCGATACAACATATATCTCTCCCAGGAAACGTTTGTATGAAAGTGGAATACAGTTCAATTAGTGGTAAGTGCATCAAGCATTTGCTTTCTAAGCTAAATACTGTATTTTAAAAATGCATAGGTTCTTACTATACCGGCCACTGAATTAGAAACTTTTATTCAGTACCGGTTTGGACTTCCGTTTACCCGAAGTACCTCACGTACGCGATGTGGCATAGATTCCACAAGGTGTTGAAGTGTATCCACGTCTGCAGCATACCATGAGTTGACCACACAGTCCTTTAACTGCCTCAGATTTGATGGAAGAGGGCTCTGCTTTCAGATCTGTTTTTCCAACATCTCCCATACATTCTCAATGGGGTTCAGATCCAAGCTTTGTGGTGACCAGGAAAGATGATGCAAATCGCTGTCATGCTCCCTGAACCACTGCTGAACACATCTTGCGCGATAGACAGTGGCATTGTCGCCCATGAAACAGCCGTCATCTGCTGGATAAGAAGCCACGTGGGAGCAGTTGAAACGCAAGCTGCCGCCGTGTCGCACTATCCGAGATTTGGAGCACACCGTCCAGCACGTGTACGCCAGTCTGCGGCAGGACAACATTAGGCGTCTGTTCGCCTCCATGCCGGACCGTATTGCAGCATGTATCGCCGCATGAGGTGGTGCGACGCGCTATTGTAGCTGAACGGACTGCGTGCCACAGATCCCTCTGTAACTGTCCTGCAGCTTTGGTTTTGCCATCATGTGTATCATTACGTCAATAAAATTTCAGTTCAGTCCGATGCTTCCTTCTTGGTGCGCAAATTTCATTGTCCGTGAGTGTATAAGCAAACTTCGTTATAACCAGACAAATCAGAAAGGGGCTATTTTTGAAATCAAAAGGGGAAGTAAGGGCTAGTTTTGGATTATTATGTTATGTTAAGGTAAAACTAAACAAACATTAACTCGTTATCAATAAATCGAAGGTAAATACAGTGATGAGCCGAAACATTATGAGACCAGTGCGTCTTTATGCAAATCAAAGCAACTGCAGGTAAACGACGGCGTGTGTGAAGGTCATGAAACGATATAAATAATACCTGATACTGAGCTCTATTACTCAGTGTTATTCTTGTTTTTCAGATGGGAAAAGCAGCGGACTTAGACGAGTTTGACAAAGGCCAAATTTTAGTGACCCGGCGATTGGGTCAGAGCATTTCCAAGACGGCAAGGCTTGTGGGTTGCTCATGCGTGGCTAGTACCCTCAAAAAGTAGTTTGAGGGACGGGGAGAAACCACATACCACCAACCACGGTTCATCGATGGTAGACGCAAGTGAAAGCTATCCCGTATGGTACGAGAGCCAACAGAAAGGATACTGTGGCGCAACTCGCCGGTAATTTGACTGCAGGTGACGGGAGTAATGTGTCACAACGCGCAGTATATCGAAATCTATTGAAAATGGAGCTGCGTAGCCGCATGCCGCTCGGAGTGCCCATGCTAACCTCGGTTCTCCATCGAAAGTGTCTAATATGATCATGCGAGTATCAAAACTGGACCTTGAATGATTGGAAGAATGTCGTCGGGTCCGATGAATCTCGTTTCCTGTTGCAGTGTGTGAACTGCCATGTACGTGTTCGTCGTTTACTTGAGAAAGTGTTAGCACCGGGATGTACTGTGGTACGAAAACAAGTCAGTGGAGGAAGTGTAATACTTTGAGAAATGTTCTGCTGGGAAATTCTGGGTCCAGTCATTCATGTGCAGGAAATTATGACGTCTACCACCTAAATAAACATCATTGTAGACCAGGTATATTATTTCATGGCAACGGTACTCAACCCCTAGTAATGAATCTTTCAGCAGATAGTCCATGCCACACTACCCGGATTGTTCGAGAAGGGTTCGCGGAACATGAGGAAAACATCATAGTATTCCAAATTTCCCAGACATCAATCCAATCGAGCATCTGTGGTTTGTGTTGGAACAGCAAATCCAATCTGCCCGAATTGTTTGAGAATGGTTCGCGGAACATGAGGAAGACTTCCAGGTATTCCAAATTTCCCAGACATCAATCCAATCGAGCATCTGTGGTTTGTGTTGGAACAGCAAATCCGATCTTCCTGAATTGTTCGAGGATCCTTCGCAGAACATGAGGAAGACTTCCAGGTATTCCAAATTCCCCAGACATTAATCCAATCGAGCATCTGTGGTTTGTGTTGGAACAGCAAATCCGATCTGCCCGAATTGTTCGAGAACGGTTCGCGGAACATGAGGAAGACTTCCAGGTATTCCAAATTCTCCAGACATCAATCCAATCAAGCATCTGTGGTTTGTGTTGGAACAGCAAATCCGATCTTCCCGGATTCTTCGAGGATCCTTCGCGGAACATGAGGAAGACTTCCAGGTATTTCAAATTCCCCAGTCATCAATCCAATTGAGCATCTGCGATTTGTATTGGAACAGCAAATTCGATCTGCGGCGACTCAGCTACGCAACTTACAAAAGCTAATGGATTTGCTAGTAGTGTGTTGGTACCAGATACCACAAGACACCTTTAGAAATCTTGTAGCATCCATGCCTCGTAGGGTAAGAGCTGGTTTGTTGGTACGTCGAGGACCAACATCATATTAGCCAGGTGATCATAATGCTTTTGCTCCTCGGTGTGGTATTTGTTAATTACAAACTATTTATATCTAGCAGGAAGTGTGAGTGTGATCGATATGCAATAAGCACACTAGTCACACTTCGACCTTCTTCCAACTTCCCAATGACGCGACCTCGGGTAAAGTCACCCACATGTCGTCTACTGGATTGCCTGTTGGTCATATCACACGGTGGCAGCAACTCGACGTCGTTCAAACCGATGTACACCGTGCAATAGCTTTCACCGAATTGATGAGCGTACACCGCCCGTGTGCATTATACCCTTCCGACACCCCCCCCCCCAACGTCATGCTACATATATGCGCATGCTCTACCGTACCGGACCATAGTCTATCTCCTGAGTGGTCTTTCGGTCCGTTCTGCCTACTCGTTCCGCTGTTATGCTAATTTCTCCTCTTCGTTCTGAATTTTTGCACACCAGTGTAAAAGAGACACACAAAGGTTTCAGACAACACAAAAAAACACGGAGAAGTGCATTCTTGGTGTAACCAGGAGAGATAAGAAGAGGAACTCGTGGATCAGAAAAATGACAAGAGTGGAAGACATCAGGATCAGAGTAAAATCCCTGAAATGGCAATGGTCTGGACATACTGCCAGAAGAACAGACCATCGATGGACAGTCGAAAATGTAGATTGGATTCCAAGGGACCGGAAAAGACCCAAAAGAAGACCACATGGGATATGGGTGGATGAAATTCGAAAGTATGCGGGAGTAACATCGAGGAGACTGGCACAAGACAGACCGTTGTGGAAGAGGCTTGAAGAGACCTTCGTCCAGCAGTGGATTGACAATGGTTGACAATGATGATGATGATGATATATTTGTAATTATCGTTTGAAACGATGAGAGTGAAAGAGAGGGTGAGTGAGAGAGAGAGAGATAGATTCCTTGTCAGGCTACAAACTAAAACGCATAAACAGCCATATGCAAATAACATCATAAACAAATAAATAAATAAATAAATAAAAATAACGACGTAAGTAGGCTAAATTTAGGAAGAATCAGTAACTTGTCATGGAGATTCGTATCCATAGTTACCAGAGGTACGTACACTGAATAAATACTACGTACAAATACGCGCGTGAAAACTTTTTTTTATGGGGGGGATAACATCATCAGCTTTGCGTGAAATCTACATAAGCCGCCCCGGTGGTGCAGTGATCTAAGCGATGTACTCTGATCATTCGTCCGAATGGGGTCCGGGTTCGAAACCCGGTGAGGCATGGATGTTGTGTTTGTCTTACGGCACTGGCTCTCTCCATTCCATGGAACCAGTGACCCTAAATTAGGGACGGGCGACTGCTTATAGCCCATTGAGTTGCTCACGGCGGTCGTTAAACAAAAAAAAAAAAAAAAAAAAAAAAAAAAATCTACATAATTTCCAAAAATTTCTTTCAAGATTTCTTCAAGCCGTTCAAAATTTGTTCCCCCCATCATGCCTATCCACCCCCCAATAGCCCGCACTGTTCTGAATAGCTTGCGTCGCCGCTGTGTTTAAGTCATAGCATGGTAAAAAACGTGTAATATTTTATGTGGTAGCGAAACGCCCTGTACTGGTTTGAGTATATACATTCAAAACACTATAGTAGAATCTGATCCAAAAGGAAATTTTCCAATCTGGTACACGCAGTGGTCTAAGCGATGGCCTCTGATCATTCGTCCGAACGCAGCCCGGGTTCGAATCCCGGTGAGGCATGGATGTTGTGTTTGTCTTACGGCACTGGCTCAATCCCTTTCCTGGAACCAGTGACCCTAAATTAGGGACGGGCGACTGCTTATAGCCCACTGAGTTGCTCACGGTGGTCGTTAAACCTCCAATAAAAAAAAATGAATCTGGTATAAATATTGGCTGATATAAATGCGCTCAAACAGAAGTGGGAGGAAACGGGTTACTTAAAATATTCTGGATCTTTTATTGGTTTCTTTGTATTTTTGAAAACAATTAATACAAAGACAAGGCTGTAAATCAGTACTGATGGAAGATCGCTTTGCGGCCTAGTTGTTTATAGGCACTCTTTCAGTTCAGACTGCACGAGAACCCACCGAGGGCGCTGCCCGCGTGTTTTCCGCACAAAAACTCCCTACTGAGATGGAAAGAGCTCCACAAGTCGGAAGCTTATTTGAAAAGCGGAGAACATTTGTCCATTGTAATCTGAATGCGCTAAGGAAGGATCGGAGAAGGCTCAGGACGACGCTAAGAATTTGCTGGCAAATCTGAAAAGCAAGCGCCCTTTTGGAATGAATCCTTTGGCCGCAAATCCTTTCTAGTTACAGGTTCTTCGGCTCCGATTCAAGAAATTTGTAGAAAGGAATGCTAAAACATTTGGTCTTTTGAGCTTTCAAACTTTTTGAAGGACATTAAGACGCCGAAAAAATTATAAAGTACCGTATACGAAGAACTAGTTAGCAGTCAATTAATTCAAGAATAAAATTGGTAAGTAGAAGCAAAATTTCATAAGGAAAACTATAGTTTTGTAGGAATTAAAAATTTTTTTAAAAGTTTGAAAAATAGTAAAAATATTACAGACACAAAATATTTTTTACCTAAAAAAAATTATAGTTTCTTGCGCGTCCTTTTGCTTTAAATAACACAGAAAAGTGAAAAATGCCTTGTTTCGTGGAAACTTTGTGTCAACTTTATCGAAAAGACCGTAAATTCTCTTTTTTGTTGTTTAGCAGTACTTAACTTTTTTTTTTATAGACATTCCTCACTAAATTGTGTTGATAAAAATATTTTGAAACACATTTTCTTTCTTTAAAATTTTCTCTGACTTTCAGTTAATCTGAAGTCTGTTTTGATGGTAGTCTCTTGTTTATTAAAATAGCCAATATGTAAGAAAAAGTTACTAATAAATGTTAAAATATTCTGTAAATAGTTACAAAAACTGAACATGCTTGGTTCTAAGAAAGCACTCTATGTTTCACGCTGGCGTTGCAAAAAATTTCAGGTTGAATGTCTTCGACTAAATTTATATCATGCTTTTGATTAAACATTTCGATAATGGAAATTTTTGCAAAAAATCTACACATATTTTTGAAAATAAAATGAGTGAAATTGATCCAATTATGCAGAAAAAATCGTAACTAATATTAGTCGCCAAAGAAATTAATGAGGAAAAATTTACTGATATATCAACTTCCCCATTTTAATTCCTTCAGCACTACTGATTTATGGTTTTGCATTTTTTATTAAATCTTGATAATTAACTTCTGCGGTTAAACATTTACGGTTTCAATAGCCGAATTCGTTCATAAAAATTCGATTTGTGTTTGTTTGAAGACGGCAATACCCAATAACGTGTTGTTGTTTTTTCTGCCGCATCCTTTGTGAACAAATACACAATGCACAATGTCATCTCACAAAGATATTTTCACCGTGCTATTTCGCTTGCTATTCATATTACTAAGCTTTATTTTGTATTAGCAGACTCAAAAGTCACGCTGTGTTAATTCGATATTCTACAATCAGTTCTATAGTGTTGAAACGATACAAACTGCTAATGTTTTTAGTTGAAAAAAAAATGTTTTTACGAAAGCAAGCCCATGATACTATTCGGATTTAATTGTTCATTTGCATTGAAGGATGCTATAGTATGTGACGTATACTGTTATTAAGACTTCCTTTGTAGTTCCTCTATTTTTATGTAAATTTTGGTTTATTCTCGTTAAACATTTTTCAGTCTGAACGCTGTATTTTCTCTCTCGACGAATTTGTGTTTTTGCAATCTGACGACAGGTCAAAATTCTAAAGTATCAAGCAAAATCTGTGACGTACCTGCCAGCAGGACGCACACGACATAAAGGCAGATAGGAATCAGAATAAATGTCTGCGTAGCTCAGTTGGTAGAGCGTTTTGTTCCGGAATAAGCGGCCTCGGGTTCGAATCCCGGCGTAGACCAGAAATGACGGAGAAATCTACTTCGTTATAATGGCGCCCGAACTTTCCGGATGACCCGGCCGTTCAAAATCTCGCATTGGTGTGATGTTATTTCCACACCGCGAGACAGGAAAAATCAGAGAATTCCTTCTCCAGCGCTTCGAAAAATAAAAATGTGTGATGTTGCATTCCACACAGCAGATTGACTGGGAGTTCTCAAGTGCACGTTCTACAGTGGATGGCTGCCTGCAACGATTCATGGTCACGGCTGACCAGTGGGCCATGCCCCCGGCCCTCGTTCGGGGGGGGAGATGTGACGTACCTGCCAGCAGGACGCACACGACATAAAGGCAGATAGCAGTCAGAATGAACGTCTGCGTAGCTCAGTTGGTAGAGCGACTTGTTCCGGAATAAGCGGCCTCGGGTTCGAATCCCGGCGTAGACCAGAAATGACGGAGAAATTTACTTCGTTACAAATCAGTGTTGTGTTTTGCTGAAAGAGAGAGGATGTTGTATATCGTTGCATATGTTTTTCGACCAGATTATTTATTTGATTGAGCCCAGTTTCTTTGCCATACTACTTCTTCTGGACGAAATAAAGACTAAAACCTATAAGATTTTGTTGACATTCTTTGGACCGTTATGGTTTACCGTGTGTACTTTGTGATTCGTGTGAAACCATGCTGTGACGAAGTTAACCTATCTGGTGCACAACTGAAGCGATTGAGCTAAGTAAGCTTTACAGTGAAGCAAGTCTACGCTTTAGTCAGAAGAGTGCTTTATTGTGAAGTATTATTGTATTTTTTTTTTTTTTTTGAAGGTTTAACGACCACTGTAAACAACTCAATGGGCTATAAAGCAGTCTCCCGTCCCTAATTTAGAATCACTGATTCCAGGGAAGGGAGAGAGCCAGTTCCGTAAGACAAACACGACATCCATGCGTCACCGGGATTCGAACCCGGACCTTTCTCAGACGAATAGCCATTAGCCAGTGCCGTAAGACAAACCCAACGTCCATGCCTCACCGCGATTGGAACCCGGACCTTCTCGGACGATAACCCAGTGCACCCCCGGGGCTATTGTGAAATTGATGTTGAGGTATTTGTTTGAACCATAAACAATTATCAAGCAAAAAAAATATTACTCTATAAATAAAATTCATACCCCACAAGAGGTAATGACAGTTTTTCTGTAGGTAATGAACACCCAGTCGGTGTAGTGACAACCGGATTTTTTTTTGACCCATTTTAAAGGGAGGGGGGGGGGACTATTGATAAAATGTTACGAAAAAGGAAAAAAAAATCAATCAAATTTAGCGGAGGGGAGAAATGTTAGTAAACAAATGTAACGATGAGAAAGTTCCCGAGAAATTATCTTTAGTGGTTCGATGTAAGAAGTATCTAATTTTTCTATTTGTTGTTGAAAACTTCGTGAAGGTAAAGACTTGTAGAACAAATCTCAGTGATATGTATTGTTTTTAAGGGGTGCCCATTGTGCTTTGAGACGATTAGCGTACATCTGTTTGCACAACATCGATTTGTACATTACACATTTTGTGAGCTGTGCTGCGGTCTATAGCGAATATTTATAAAAGTATTTCCTTAAATTTAGAAGAACGTGTATGAAATTTTTAAATTTCAGTTTCTGTGTAGGTTGTTTGTTGCTAGACAGTCAGGGAGACAGTTTATCCAACGGCCAAAGCTCGTTCGAATAAGAAACTACTTACATACAGAAACATATTAGTACTTTATTTTTCTTTACTTGTCGCTTTACAGCTTGTATACACAAAGTATCTGTTCCTATAGGAAAGTGCTTGAACGCTTCTTCGGCGTACAGATCATTTTTTTATTTTACTAATATTGGAGTTCATGCGTTCCTACTTGAAGTAGTATCACATGCGTACGGCTTTTAATTTACTCTGCCGTAGCAGCTGCTCGCGATAAGGCAAGCTGATTTGAGAGGGATGGGGGAGCTGTATCTCAGTTCAGTGAAGATCACTTCTAAAGCTGGATTATTGTGAGTACGTCAGTGCTCTAAATTTTTAATTGCTGAAAAAGTGAAGTGTTTCAGTAAATTTATGATGTGAGGGTGTTGAACATTCGAAATCGTGGCATACAGGGTGTTTCACGAAGAGTGTCGGAATTTTCGTGTTTTTGTCGGAAATTATCCAGTCCCGGGAGTGTAACTATCATACCTGAATTGTTCTCTGTTTGCGGCGTATTTTGCATTTTTCACTTTACTGCTACGACCAACCGTTACTTTCCTATTCCTTTCGGACGCTCCTCGTGCTTATCCCGGGGATAACAGGTATTCCAGTTACTTGGGAAGTAGCGCCCCCACGACCCGAGCTGACCTTGTGACGGATTATCTTGCTTTTTCGTCTTTGTGCGATTAGATCACCGCAGGGACAGCTGTTCAGCCAGCTGATGGGGTGTGGTAACCCCGAGGCGCGAGCCGACATATACTGTATGATGTTTTTCTATTTTTTAGCTTTTGTTGTTTTCTTGAAATGCACCCGCCTCAATCATTGGACTTGGCCCTCTTTGGCCCTTGAGCTATTAAACGCCTACCAACCAACCAACCAACCAACCACTCTTCGTGAAACACCCTGTATATATCGGGTTGTCGGAAAAGTCATAACGTATTTTGGCACTCGATGGCGGTTGGGCGGTTTTGGAAGTATTAGAGTCATGCGAAGCTCTGTTATCGCTCTGGCATTCAACAGGTGCCAGTTCTAGCTGCAGTCTAAAAGGAATAGTGAGCGATTTGGTTGATTCGCGGAGATTTGACATCAAGTTGAAAATGGAAGACCAGACTGTGCATTTTCGCCATATTTTACTGTTTTACTTCCGTAAAGGGAAGAACGCGCGTCAAGTTTGTGAAAAGTTGCGTAAAGTGTACGATGATAACGCTCTACAAGAACGTCAGTGACAGCGGTGTTTTGCAAAATTCCGTGCTGGTGATTTTGACCTCAACGATGCTCCTGGGTCCGGGAGGCCAACGGAGGTTGATGACGACCAAATCAAGGCATTGATCGAGTCAAACCCACGTTACACGACACGAGATATTGCAGACACATTGCACATCCATCATTCAAGCGTTCACGACCACCTGAAGAAGCTGGGATACGTAAGCAAGCTCGATGTGTGGGTTCCTCATGAACTCAAAGAAGCTCAATTGACGGCGCGTATAAACATCTACGATATGCTCATTAAACGTGAGGAAAACGATCCTTTTTTGAAGCGACTGATAACTCGTGACGAAAAGTGGATTGTGTACAAACTGCGCAAACGGTCTTGTTCCCGACGTGCTGCTTCGCCTCAAACGACATCCAAAGCAGACATTCATCATCGGAAGGTTCTGGTCTCATTGCGGTGGGATTTTTAAAGGTGTCGTGTTTTTCGAGCTCCTACCACGGAACCAAAGAATCAATTCGAATGTGTACTGTCAGCAATTGGACAGTTTGAACGAATCCATCATCCAGAAACGTCCAGAGCTCGTTCATCGTAAACGTGTTGTGTTCCATCACGACAACGCGAGACCACACACAAGTTTGATCCCCCGCCAAAAATTATTGGAGCTTGGGTGGGATTTGTTGCCACACCCAGCATACTCGCCTGACCTTGCGCCGTCAGACTTCCACTTGCTTCGCTCTTTTCAACAGTCCTTGCGTGGTATAACGTTCAATTCAGATGAGGCTGTAAATCAGCAGCTTGTATAGTTTTTCGCCACGAAAGACAGGTCCTTCTATGAACAAGGCATTCTGTAGCTCACTAAAAGATAGCAAAAGGTTATTGAACAAAACGGGCATGTTATTTCGGAAATATACTGAACCGGTTCTGCTGAATATCATCGCAATGAGATCAAAGGTCAGGGCACAGGAGCGAGATTTATTCCACAGCCATTATCCTCATAACTTGAGTAATAACTTGAGTAATAATTTCTGGTATGTTAGAAAGCGTATAATAATCAATGCATTGCATGATTTTACTAACTTGTTTTTATGTTTGGGGGTTTAACGACCACCGTGAGCAATTCAATGGGCTATAAGTAGTCGCCGATCCCTAATTTAGGACCGCTGGTTCCAAGGAAGGAAGAGAACCAGTGCTGTAAAACTCACTCATCCATGCCTCACGGGATTCGTACCCGGATCTATCGTGGACGAATGATGAGAAGCCAGATCTTAGACCAATGCACCACCGGGCGGCCCAAAGGTGTTCTATGAGGTTGAGATAGTGGAGTTGTACAGGGAATTCAAGTTCTTCCACACTCATCTCATCAAGCCATTCCCGCACGGACCTCGCTTTGTGGACGGAGGCATTGTGCTGTTAGTAGAGGAATTGCCTTCACCGAATTGTTACCATAATGTTGGGAGCCGAGAATTTTTGAAAATTTCATTATAAGCCTCAGCATTAAGATTATCGAGCACTGGAACTAGGGGGGCACGTCCCAAGCTATTAAAAACAGCCCCACAGTATGACTCCTCCTCTACCAATTTCCCAGTTGGCATAACACAGTTGAGCAGATAAAGTGAACATGACACCCTCCACACTCAGACTGGTCCTTCGAACTACCAGATGGTGAAGCATGATTCATCACTCCAGAGAACGTGTTTTCACGGCTCTCGAGTCCGCTGGCGCCGAGTCTTACACTACTCCAACCGATGCTTGGAGTTTATCTTTGATGTCGGGCTTGTGTGAGGCTGCGCGTCCATGGAAACCCATTCCCTTCATCACCCGACGAACTATTATTATGAGGCTGACTTTGCTTCCAGAGGCATTTTGAAACTCCGTGGTGAGTGTTGCAATCGAGGGCAGGCGATTTTGTCGCACCACCCGCTTCAGCACTAGGCGGTCGCGCTCTATCACTTAACGTGGTGTACCAGGTCGCGATTGCTTTGTTGTTGCTCCTAGGCATTTTCACTTCACTATAACATCCCTTACAGTTGATCGAGGCTGCTGCATCAGGACAAAAAATTTCCGAACTGACTTGTTGCTAAGATAGTAGCATCCTATGACGTGACACGTTGAAGGTCACTGAGCCCTTCCGTACTGCCCATTCTATTGTTCATCCTTGTCTATGATGTCCCCCGTGTGTCTTTTTATACTTGAATGGCTGTGACGTATGCGGGCAAATCCACTACTAAAAAGGAGCGTCCGGATACTTTTGGTCATGAAATGTATCTCAAGACATAATGTTCGTACATTCTGCCTGGCAGATGCGGATTGGAACGACCAAACTAGGCGGGGAATTTTAGTCTTTGCGGTACATTAAGAAAACACCCGTACCCACAGCAGAACAGCTCATAAATGCCCTAATTAAATAAATTCTGTTTTATTCTTGATGAAAGAGAACTGTTGAAATACGCATTGTAGAAACGAATTTTTAAAAGTCTTTGATTCTTAAATTCTTGTAAAAATTTCGAGAACAAATTTTAACAAGAATTCCAGAATCAGAGAATTTTAAAAATCCACTCGCAAACCAAGCTTAAAACGGAGTGTCAGATAATAATTATTTGCCTTTGAAAAATGCGGTTTTGGCAAAATCACTAGTCTTTTGTCGAAGAAATTAGAGGTCTGCTAGGGCCTTAATTTGGAAAGCCCGGCCCGGCCCAAGTCCACACGTCCAAGGCCCGGCCCGTTTCAATTTTTTAAATTAAAGCTCGGCCCGGCCGGTATATTTCTCCTGTTTCCAATGCCCGGGCCAGCCCGTAAAATTTCAACAATTACCAAAACGCGAATTTGACACCTGGTGCACTCGGGTCATTCGACTCCTGAAGCTTTTTCG
Source organism: Macrothele yani (assembly GCA_039090855.1). Taxonomy (NCBI): domain Eukaryota; kingdom Metazoa; phylum Arthropoda; class Arachnida; order Araneae; family Macrothelidae; genus Macrothele; species Macrothele yani. The sequence goes on along the minus strand of CM077018.1, from coordinate 103,393,052 downwards.
TTTTCTTAATTGCTACGCGTATTCTATTACAATAAACGTTAATTGAGAATGTTTCTGAGACTCTGTATAAGTCACGTGACGTCCGAGGAGGGGAGTGGGGCTTGTATACTCAAAAATATTGCATGAAAAGGACAATTTCCAGGCGAGGCCTCATTTCCGATGACGAGCAGTCAACAGAGGCACACGAGTAGGACGTCGGCTTCCGTAGTCCACGGTATCCAGCCTGCGCAGTACCGTCCGCTCCCTGACGCTGCTTGGGTTTCCGACATTTAACCTGAATGTGATTCGCGCCACAGTTATCAAGCGGTTGGTCTGTACGAGCTTGGATAGTCTACTTCGACCCCGGTTATCAATAGCGTGTGGTCGACCACCGTTTGCTCTATGGGCGCTGGTACGTCCGTTGATGGTATACTCGCCGCACACCCTTGATACGGTTGCCCTCGGGAATCCTCGGGTTCTTACCACTTGGGCGATAGAATGACACATCTGCCTTGCGTCGACAATGCGTCCACGGACAAAGTTGCTCAGATCACCAAGTTTAGCCCATGTTCGTCGATTGCGATACACTCTTGGGGAAACCCTGCCGTACACCTATTTGTCGCTTGCGTTGGGTTTGGGTGTGTTCCACTCTGAACGGTGGAATGCCCATATCAACTACCCATCACCCCTATCTCTAATGTTTTGTCTACTGAGTGTATACGCTATTGCCACCAAGTGTAAAAAAGAACAAAATTGTGCGCCATACAAGGTCGAAATTATGTGGCCCCAGCGGCCCAGTAATCAGAAGCTTCGGTTGCTCGCTTCCCAGATGAGACACGGGTGATGTGTTTACCTCACAGCGCTGGTTTTGTTCTTTTCTTGGAACCAGTCGCCCAGAATTTGGGACGGGCAGCTCCTTATATCCTGACAAAAAGTAGAAAGTGATGCTATAAGTAAGTCATTCGTTTATATACCGTGTTGCTCAATAGTCCGTTTAAATTTAAAAACTTTATAACAACAACAACAAATGCTTGTACTGTAGTGCGGCTTGAACGAAAAGCATCAACTGATAGGGGGATTTTTTTAGCAACGGGAAAACTGTTAATTTAAATAGTCACCGACAGATGGCAATAACGACTAAAAATTGTAGATACAGTGAAAATAAATGGAAATGCATGCGTTGCATTTATTTGGTGACACTATCGCAACAGTAATTGTTCAACATGTCCTTCACCACAAAATTTACAGCATTCCAGCATGTGATTATTTCTAGTGACTGGCTAGCCGGAGTGAGTGCGACATATTTCGTGCCGAGTGGCTTCCTTTAGTTGCGGCAGGATAGGAAGTTTTCTCTCGTAACCCCACAACCAGAAATTCACTGGTGTCAGTTCTGGAGACCGAGGTGGCCACGGCCTTCCTGGTTAGTCTTTCTGCACCAAATGTGGTTACGAGAAAGTTCTTGACTGGAGATTCGGCATAAGCTGAAGCACCTTACTTACATAAGCATGACTGTGTGCTGCAGATTTGGTTCTTGCAAACGTGGCATTACGTTTTCACGGTGCAATTCCAAGTAGCGTTCGTTTACTGAGCAAGTCTTCCAGCGTTTCTGGGGCACGGTTTCTCAAAGAAAAAAGGCCCCGAGAATGACAGATGCAGTGAATCCACACCACACCATAACTCGTGGTGAACGCAGTGGTTCCTCTGTGCACGCATGTGGATTATCCTGTGCCCATATACGGAAATTATGCGTGTTGACAGACCCATGTAATGAAAAATGAGCGTTGTCTGTCCACAAAACATTTAACGATCATTGGCGGATCCTGTGTGATCTTTGCCAGAGCCCATTAGGCAAATTTCTTCCGCTGTGTGGTATTCGCCGGTAACAGCTAATGTAAAGTCGGTAGTTTGGATGAGTACAGATTTAACACATCGTGAAGTATACGATTTACCAATGTTGTCGCTATGCCCAAACATCTTGCTGCTTCACGAGCCCCCTTGTCATTTGAGATGCTCGTTCATCCATTTGGAATTCCAGAGTATTCGAGAGATAAAAAGGCAATTCACAGACGCTGCAGTTTATCACTTAGCGCTTTTAAAGGCATCGTATTTGCATATCTTTCACGGTTTGCATGCGTCTCATTTCCGAACTAAAATTTTTTCCGTTGCCAAACAAAATCATCCAACTAACTGGTGGTTTTCATGCAAAATTGCAAATCGCACTGCACAGCCCTGGTGGCGGAGTGGTCTCAATAATTGCTTCTGACCATTCGTGCAAGATGTGTCCGGGTTGGAATCCCGTTGAGGCATGAATATTGTGTTTGCCTTACAGCACTGGTTCTCTCCCTTCCCTAGAACCAGTGACTCTAAATTAGGGACGGGAGACTGCTTATAGCCCATTGAGTTGCTCACGGTGATCATTAAACCCCCAATAAAAACCGCACTGCAATACTTGCATTTGTTCTTTATTTATAAAGTTTTGAAATATAAATAGGCCGCCCCGGTGGCGCAGTAGTCTAAGCGATGGCCTCTGATCATTCGTCCGTAAGGAGTCCGGGTTCAAACCCCGGTGAGGCATGGATGTTGTGCTTGTCTTACAGCACTGGCTCTCTCCCTTCCCTGGAACCAGTGACTCTAAATTAGGGACGGGCGACTGCTTATAGCCCATTGAGTTGCTCACGGTGGTCATTAAAACCCCAATAACAAACCGCACTGCAATACTTGCGGCCGCCCCGGTGGCGCAGTGGTCTAAGCGATGGCCTCTGATAATTCGTCCGTAAGGGGTCCGGGTTCGAATCCCGGTGAGGCATGGATGTTGTGCTTGTCTTACGGCACTGGCTCTCTCCCTTCCCTGGAACCAGTGACCCTAAATTAGGGACGGGCAACTGCTTATAGCCCATTGAGTTGCTCACGGTGGTCATTAAACCCCCAATAACAAACCGCACTGCAATACTTGCGGCCGCCCCGGTGGCGCAGTGGCCTAAGCGATGGCCTCTGATAATTCGTCCGTAAGGGGTCCGGGTTCGAATCCCGGTGAGGCATGTATGTCGTGTTTGTCTTACGGCACTGGCTCTCTCCCTTCCCTGGAACCAGTGAGCCTAAATTAGGGACGGGCGACTGCTTATTGCCCATTGAGTTGCTCACGGTGGTCGTTAAACCTCCAATAAAAAAAATACTTGCATTTGTTCTTTATAAAGTTTTGAAATTTAAACAGGCTTTTAAGTCACCCGGTACATTCCTATGTCCAAAGACACCCAACCCACTTCAGGTTTATTACATAACATTCTGTACAGAAAAATAATCTGTTTGTAATCGTGTGACAAGACTATGACTCTACGGGTTTTTTTTTTTTTTTGATTGGAGGTTTAACGACCACCGTGAGCAACTCAAATGGGCTATAAGCAGTCGCCCGTCCCTAATTTAGGGTCACTGGTTCCAGGGAAAGGAGAGAGCCAGTGCCGTAAGACATACACAACATCCATGCCTGACCGGGATTCGAACCCGGACCCCTTACGGACGAATGATCAGAGGCCAACGCCTTAGACCACTGCGCCACCGGGGCGGCGACTCTACGGTTTACCTTGTATGGAAATTTCTGCACCAAAAGAATCATCCATTGTAATAGAGAAGGGCAAACATTTGCAAACTTTTCAAATGCTTGCTTGTCTTGGAAGATGAAAAATAACTTATTTTTTCTAAAACTACTATGATTTTCTTTAATTGCGACCCTAAAGACATTAAATACACATGCTGTTATTTCTCTCTCACAACTTAAAGCACTTATACGGCACGCATTCCAGAGCTTACTTAAATATTTTAAAGCCTTCAATTAACTGTGGACGATAAAAACTGCTATTCATGAATTTCATGTTTTTAAAGTGATGGTGCATTCGATTCTTAACGCCCTTTACAGCTAAAGAACTTCGTTTGTTAATTAGCAGTGAAGAGGTTCTTCCTTAAATCCAATTTGTTCTGTGCTGTGACATTCCCCCTCTTCAATAGAATTGCAGTCTGCCATTTGCAGTGAAAAACAATTGGTTGGGGGAATTTTGCTTCTTCGCTTCTCTGAAACTTCGTCGGCACAAACACCTTCTTCCATGTCAGTAGGAATACTTTTCTTCCCGAGTCTTTCCCGCTTTGCCACGAAAACAAAAAAAAAAATTAACTAAGGAATGGTATTTCCGAAATTTTCTGTTTTCTTCTTTTCTTTTACATGTTGGAGTGTGAGCTATTGATGCTAATTATGTCACGAACTTTGGGTAGAACATTTCAAATCACACAAACAGTACATTTCTGTTGATGTACAGGGCGTCCACTATGAGACTCCAACATTTTCAGCACATACAGATTGAAAGAAAATATGAACACAACATGAAAGTGATAGTGATACTCATAAAGTTTTCAGTTCAGTGAACCTCCACAAGGGCGTTCTTGGTGGAAGAATGCCTAGCCTGTACTCAATTTCATGCCATGTGTTGTACAACATGTTTTTAGTGACAGAGCTTATGGCATATGTTAAGAGCTGTTTCAAATCTATTATGGCTGGCGCAGTGGTCTAAGCGATGGCCTCTGATCATTCGTCCGAAAGGGGTCCGGTTTCGAATCCCGGTGAGGCATGGATGTTGTGTTTGTCTTACGGCACTGGCTCTCTCCCTTCCCTGGAACCAGTGACCCTAAATTAGGGACGAGCGACTGCTTATAGCCCATTGAGTTGCTCACGGTGGTCGTTAAACCTTCAATAAAAAAAAAAATCTATTATGCTGGTAACTTTCGTAGAGTACATCGATGAGATATCACGTTATGACCACCCTCAGCCTACAGAAATGAGCGCGCCTGGAGGCCGAAAGGTGGCGCAGGTGAAGTTCACAGAGCAGTATATATACAACCCAAGGATCGGCTTTCGGTTAGTAGACTGTTCGGAGTTAGAATTGGAAAAGCTGATGATCTATCGCAGTTTGATAAAAGACAAATTGTGATGGCACGGTGCATCGGAACTACGATCTCGGAAACGGCGCTGCTGGTGGGTTGTTCCCGTGCCTCTGTAGTGAGTACGGATCAAATGTAGTGCACAGATGGCTAAACGACGAACCGTCGTCCAGCAGTGTGTCATCCGCAGCTCATTGATGCCAGAGGGGAGCGGAGACTGTCGCGAATTGTTCACAGCGATCGCAGGGCCACAATGCGACAAATCAACAGCAGCTACAACAGTGGTGATCAGGGCAATGTGTCACAGCACACAGTTCATCGCTGCCTTCTGCGTATGGGCCTGCGTAGCCCAAGACCCAGCCGTGTCCCGATGCCCACTGCACGTCATCGCCAACAACGCATGAAATGGGCCCAATATCATCGAGATGGACAGTGGATGATTGGAAAAAAATTGCCTGGTCTGACGGATCAAGATTCATAGTGCATCACGTAGACGGCCGAGCGCGGATACGCCAATTACCAACGGTGGCTGTGGCTTCTGGATGCACTGTTAGGCGGAAATAGACCGGCGGCGGCGGCGGTGTTATGCTGTGGGCGATGTTTTCTTGGGACACTTTTGGCCCCATTATCCCAATAGCACGATCCCTGACAGCTGTCAGGTAGTGTGCGTCATTGCGGGCCAAGTTCACCCATTCATGGCAACTGTGTTTCCTGCTGATGATGGCTATTACCAGAAGGATAATGCGCCATGCCACACTGCCGGAATCGTCAAGGAGTGGTTCGAGGAGCATACTGGTGACTTTCTGTCAATGTCCTGGCCTCCAAATTCACCTGGCATGAACCCCATCGAACATTTGTGGTTCGACTTGGGAAAGCGGGTTCGCTCTAAATCACCACTACCTCGAAATGTACGAGAATTGGAGGACCTGCCATTGACATTATGGTACCAGATACACCAGGATACCTATCACCACCTCATCGAATCGATGCCTCGCCGAGTAGCCGCGGTTTTGTGGGCTAAAGGGAGTCATGCAGCTTATTAGGTAGGTGGTCAATGTAACGGCTCATCGGGGTATGTTTTGTCTTTGACGTGCTCCCAGAAGAAGAAATCTCTTTGACGTGCCCCCAAAACAAGAAAGACGTTGGGGGAACGTTGAGGCCAGGAAATTGGACCGGCGCGGCCTATCCAACAGCGTCTTACGAAAGGCCGGGATTTCCGCCACCGTGCCTTTTCAACACACTATCGGTCATCAAAAAATTGTTCACACCAGTTCTTGATAGACTTGAATGTCGGAGGGTCCTTACTGAACACACAACGGAAGTTTCGTTACACTTGAGTGACCGATTTCATTTCCGCGCATTAGCACACAACCTGTGCGTTAGGGTAGAGCGAGAAACACTTTTTTTAATTTGAAACGTCACCATGTGCAATAGTTGCGATTTTATTACTGAAATGACCCCGAAATATGGATGACATTATTTGATATCTTAGGCTGCCCCAAGAACCTCAAAGTTTGAAAGTTATAGGGAAAAATGGTTTAAAAACACCCGCTTTCTCCATTTTGCAAATATAAAAAAAAAACTGTGTCACCATGTTATTTAATATCATGTTTGAGTGTATATACACGAGTAAAAATTCAACAGACGTGAGTTAATTTCTTAGGCTTCTCCAAAGAGCTCAAGATTTGTTATATTTCTCCAAAAATGGCATAAGTTATTTAAATATGATAGACACCAGCCTTACCTAGTAGCATAACTTGAGGAGTGAGTTTATTTCACTTGGAAATCAGACTTTTTTTCAAAACTTGGCATCAGCTTCCTATCCAAAATTTTTGCTCTGATGAATCCATCTCTTGCAAGAAGGCCGCACACATGAGCAGAAGAATCTGTTACAATCTTAACCATCCTCTCTACTGCCTGAGAATGGCAGGGTATTTTTGTAAATTCGTGGCAAGAACTTGGATATTTATCCGACTGTAGTAATTCCAGAAGCTCGTCGTCTTTCCATTTCCGTGTGATGGGAGGCTCAGTCACATTACACTCTTGCCAGTCGATAGGTCGATGTAATCATTGCTCTGGAAATTCAGCTTAGGAATCCGAAACTTCGTAATGGTAGTTGTTTGTTCGGAAGATTTCCTGGCCTTCATGATACGTCGAACAGAAAGCTCATGGACACACCTTCTGTCGTCAAACAACATTGCCGCGAGCAAGTTTTCTGCATGGGCAAAATACGCGTTGTCTTGGACGACTCTTTCTACAATATCCCTTAAATTATCTGGAAGATACTGAAACCTAGATATAAAAAGCTGCAAATTTCTTGGACCATCTTTACTGGTACCGTTACATTTGATCGTGAACCACGATGGTGCATATACTTTCATTATGAAGATGGCTAATGAGACAAGTTGTGGTGTTGGATCACTAGTTCCAACATACAAACGCAGAATGCGATTTGCGAGGGTCAGCCAACGGGAATGTGCAAGTGCTCCAGGATCCCGATTTGCCAGATCTTGTGGGCAATCACCTGCAGAGACTGCCTTACAAATTTCCCACAAATAAAGTTGATCCGAGCTAAGATCTCCATAGTTAATGTCGGACTGAAGCGAAAATTCAATTTTCTGAAAATTAACGATAGGAAGGTTTGCGCACGTCTTCAAGCGCTTTCCAATCAATCCACTAAATCCTCTTGGACCTAATGTTTTCCCATCAAGTGCTTCAGTGAGGTGGCGTAAAGGCAGTTCATTAAAATAAAGTTGACATATAATCCAGTGTACGGGAGAATTGAGCTTCTCTTTAAGGCGCCTAATTTCACCTGCATTTGTGCCGGTATTAGTCACTTCCCCGTCACTTCCAATAAAGACTAACTCCGACAAGTCAAATGCCTTCTGGTTCAATAAGCTGAAGATACCGTCGGAAATGTCCCTTGCACTCTTACTCTTCGGTGCAAAATGCCCCAGATAGACTGAACCCGGTTCTTCAACAAGTGTAATATGCTCCTCCCATTCTTTTCGCTTATGCCACTTGCCATCATCTGTCTGTGTATTCGTAAGAGTTTCATCCCTTCTTCCGTCCAAACATAAAGCTACACTCTTGCGACCAGTCAAGTTTACCTCATCTTGAATTGTTTGACGGGTCTTTTTCCTTTCTCGTCGTACTTTATGCCGGTCAATAACAGATACATTACATTCTTTCGAATGAACCGGTTCACTTACATCATGAAGCAACGCCGACGCAAGATCAGCTACAGCTCGGTCGCTGATGCCTCGCCTATCGCACTTTCTAGAAAATGCAGACAGTGTCATCTGATATGACTAGGACCCGGCTCGTCTGGTTTACATGCAGAATTAGTATTTGTATCCTCTTCTGAAGGATCATCCTCGACTCGCAGGGCCGATTTCAGTGATGCAGTTTTCTGTAATTTCCTACGGACATGCTCTTCCCTATAACTCTTTCGAGCTGATCTTTTCTTCAGTACACTGGTGGTTTTTGCCTCAAGCCCACCTAATCATTCTTCTTTTTGTTCTCTGGTCCATCAGAAAGTCTCGCTCTTTCACGGGTACCTTTTTTCAGTGCTGCATTTGCAGGTTCTAAAACATTTGCACTTGCATGAGCATATGTCAAAGATACGTTGCGAATCTGCACGAAATTGTTCAATCTTCTTTCGGTAGGTTTCATCCATTGTTGCAGCGGTTTTTTTTTTCAGGTTTTCGGATTTCAGTGTTGTATGCGTAATATGCTTTGCAACAGATTTGTTGAGAGATGTCGGAAGAGATGCTTTCTTCCATATACTTAGCACTTTGTCCGCGACAATACTTGCTATTTCTGCTGCAGCAGGCTCATAATTTGCACCTTCCTGCCTTAGAGTATTCCTCACAAGGTAGTAATGGCGCATTACATCTTCGTACGTAGGCAACACATTTTCATGCAGCCGCCCCGGTGGCGCAGTGGTCTAAGGCGCTGGCCTATGATCATTCGTCCGTAAGGGATCCGGGTTCGAATCCCGGTGAGGCATGGATGTTGTGTTTGTCTTACGGCACTGGCTCTCTCCCTTCCCTGGAACCAGTGACCCTAAATTAGGGACGGGCGACTGCTTATAGCCCATTGAGTTGCTCATGGTGGTCGTTAAACCTCCAATCAACAACAACAACATTTTCATGCATCTCCTTATAACTTCCGAGGATAGGGCAATCAGCTTTAATTCTTGTTTCAGATATCTTAAATAGTTGGACGACAAAACGAAAATGCCGGTACGATCCAATCAACGTCACTAGGAGTGAAAGAAACTGTTGCATCATTATGACGCAAACCCGCCAACACTCTCTCCCAAACGGACCTGCGCGACTGTGATGAGATGACTCGGCGAGTTCGCAAACAGAGCTCTGCTGTGAGAGAGGGAGTGGGATGAGATGAAAAAGGTAACAAAAACAAAGCAGAGCGCAAAACAGCATGTAACGTATACTCTAGATTCAGTTTCTTTTTGATTTTACTATCTCTTGTTATTTTATTTTCCTATGCAAATTATCTTCTCACTTACCGAGATGTTGTTTCTCCCGCTGAATTATATGTGGCAACGAGTGTAAGTCATTACGTGGTGGTATGCAGTATATAAAGGCGCGCTCAAGTATACCAATGAGCTTCGTTTTTATATGTGATAGGTTCTTCCTGATTATTGATATGCAATTTACCTACGTTTCTACGATATTACGATAGTACGAAAGTTCGGGCTGTCAGTCGTTGTGTTATTTTGGAGTGTGTATTTGAGTAACACCAGGAGCTCCCCAATAAAAGGTTAAAAGTGAGTACGTTTTCTTAGTGCATTTTATTGTCAGACCTCTGTCTGGCCGTTAAGTCTATTTCATTGAGTGTTTACGTTAAGTTCAGGGTATATTGTGCTTACCGCTCTAATAAGGAGCCTTCAAGGTACTAATGTACTAAAACCGAAGTTATATTACTGATATTCAAGATAATGAGGAACGCTGAGTAAAAATAAATTCCATATTCTTGGAAATTATTGCACGTGCGTGTCTTACCTAAACAAACTCTAGCACTTTGAAGATTAAGCACACTTTAGCTACGTCAAGTAACCTTTCAATAACCCTAACGTGACTTAACGTAAGCTTTCCTGCACTACACGTCCAGTCGGAGAACTTTATTCATTATAAGCAAGCTATGTTTCTGAAAATCAACAAGAGGTTTCCAGAAAGTATGAGAGAGCGCAAAACAGCAAGCTATGAGAGAGCGCAAAACAGCAAGCAAAACAGCAAGCTATGTTTCTGAAAATCAACAAGAGGTTTCCAGAAAGTAGGTGACGCAATATCACCTAGACATGTAGTAGATACGCGCTCCAAGATTTCAAATTATCGTTGTTGTTGAAAATATTCTTGTGTTCACTGGCCTTGAGAAAGCCTCCCGTTCGGGGCGTGAAAGCTCGGCACTTAGTCGTTGTATGTTTTATAAATTTTTACACCATTCAATACGGAATAAATATTTCAAGTTGTATAATGTTATTGATTTGTTTGCCTCAAAAAGAGACAGGCGGATTGACTTAATTTACAAAAATTGCACTTGAGTAATCAACATTCCCTTTGAAGTAAATTGTAAGCATTATTGTAACAGAATCTTCCTTTGTACAAAGTCGAATGTTACAGTTTTTCTACGTTTGAGTGCTTGTTCTTTTTTTCTTTTAGTTGCATTGCTTTTTTTACTTGTAGAAACAGAAATGTATTTAAACCTGCACGTTATGTCGTAACTGAAAATTTAATTTTTACAATTTATGTATTGTGAACCCAAATTTGGATAACCCACGAGCCGCCGCTGAGTGAGAGCACATGTTCACGTAGCTCAGTTGGGAAAGCGACTTACTCCGGAATGAGGGGACCCTGCTTCGATGTCTGGTGTGGACAAAACTATGTTTTCACATTGGCGCCCGAACTTCAAGGATGACCTGGCCGTTAAGTTTCTCGCAATGGTGTTGTGCTCTTTCGACACCGCGAGACAGGAAAAATGAGAATCCCTTCTTCAGTGCTTCGAAAAAGAAATGTGTGGGATGTTACGTTTCACACACCAAATTGTCTGGGAGTTCTCAAATGCACGTTCTTCAGCGGGTGACTGCCTACAGCGACACATGGTCCCGGCTGACCCGTAGACCATGCCGCCGGCCCTCTTTCAGGTGCGCGGGGGGATGTGACGTGTCTGCGCCGCAGGACGCACACGAGATAAAGGCAGATAGCAATGAGAGCACATGTCCGCGTAACTCAGTTGGGAGAGCGACTTACTGCGGGGTGAGGGGACCCGAATTTGATGCCGGCGTGGACAAACCTGTGTTTTCACACACGATGGGATCATAAGTGACCAATCCCCTTCACTAACACACTTGGGATTCAGCTTTTCTTTCTATATTGAGGTCAGATTTTAGCTTGCGCATGCGCAGATGGACTTTCGTAGTTCAGAATTTATTTACAAACAAAACCTATACAAATTAAACACATTTCTATAAAAAAATACGAAAAGAACATATTTACAAGTACTGAGATTTTCGTAGCTACATTATATTTCAGCGGTGTGAGGACCGTTTCCCTCGTTGGTCTAAATCTGAATAATATTTAATAAAGAAAAATATTGTTTTTGAAAAACTAAACAGTCGAAGTATTTATCAGACTGTGCCGCTGCCACAGTCTGATAAATATTTATTTTTATGACTCACATGTCTTCTTTCATTGGTTTTATGATAATAGCATGCATTAATCCGCCTACCTAAGCACCACTCAATGTCAATAGTTACCTAAATATATATATATTTTTTTGTCTGACTTAATTCGCCTTAGTATGTATCGGACTATGTCTCGGTGTGGCGGTGAACAACGCGAATAATTGCGATCAATGTGTTGTAGGTAAAAAAATATATGTAATCTCGAATCACTCGTTTTTTTTCACACCCGCAATGATATTGCCATGTGAAAGATACGTAGCATAAATTATCAGCAAAAGAGTACCAGGGTACTCTCTCCAGTTTTTTTTTTTTTTTTTTTTGGAATAATTTCTAAGCTAATAAGTAGCAATTTTGTACAGAAAATGAAAATCTGTTTTGTAGAAATGAAATGTTGAATAATAAATAACTTCAGAAGTGCTGGGGTTTTTCTTTTTTTTCCGTCTTTTTTTAATTGAGGTTTTCATGCAAACGTACTTTGTTCTTTTTTCCTCGCTTGTTATTTAACGCCATTAAGTGCACGCAGCTCAAGAAATATGAGAGTAAGTTGTTTATTTTTTGTGGAAAAGATACTCCGCTTCATTTTTGGTGATATTTTTCTTTGTTTTCCTACAACGGCGGCATTAGTTTCTTTTCCCCCTGATGCTGGGTGCCCACGGGTGTCATGTTAAATAAATGCTTTATGCTAGGGGCGCTCGGAAACGGCAGTCAGTAAACGCATTTTGTTTTTCTCTGAATTTCAACCTTTGTAAAAATTCGCTTTGAAAAATTCGTTTCCTGCCCTAAAGGATTCACGATTCGCGCTTATTAAAACCGAGAAGACGGTGTCATCTTTCTTGTTAATGTTCGTTCAAGTTTTCCCGTTGCACAATATTCTCCGTAGGTGATGTAAAGGTATAGCTAATTTTGGCACTGTATCTCAGCTTGCAGCAGCTGCATTGGGAAATTTCCGTTTGTATCTTATACCGCCCATTAAGGAATATCCTAACAAGTTGATCAGGAAAGTCATGTAGTTCGTCACGGGAGAACAATTATATTCCCGAACTCGGCATTTCCTGCAATAAATAAAGGGAAAATCAAATTACTACTCCCCCTAATGCAGCAAGGGAAAGTAAAATGTTTCGCCTTGTTAGGGAAAGAAGGGTAAGCGCATATGCATGTGCTAGTAACGTTTTATGAGTGGTGGCAGTGGGGATTCTGATGAAGGCAAAATACACGGGATGATTTTGGTGTCCTTTACAACATATGTTTTTTTTTACTCGGATGAGGGCTTTTCCTCCGCTTACAAAGGCTAGGTTTTTACAAGAGTTGATTGAAAAATGAGGTCAGAAGACTAATCATTCCACAAGCACAACTTAAGGATGTTCGACATCTGTGGTAATAGATAATAATGTATCCGAATGAAATAAATAGCGCTACTGTGACGTAACTGCCAGCAGGACGCACACGACATAAAGGCAGATAGCAGTCAGAATGAACGTCTGCGTAGCTCAGTTGGTAGAGCGACTTGTTCCGGAATAAGCGGACTCGGGTTCGATTCCCGGCGTAGACCAAAAATGACGGAGAAATTTACTTCCTTATAATGGCGCCCGAACTATCCGGATGACCCAACCGTTCAAAATCTCGCAATGGTCTGATGATATTTCCACACCGCGAGATAGGAAGAATCAGAGAATCCCTTCTCCAGCGCTTCGAGGAATAAATGTGTGTGACGTTGCATTCCACACACCAGATTGACTGGGAGTTCTCAAGTGCACGTTCTACAGTGGATGGCTGCCTGCAACGATTCATAGTCACGGCTGACACGTGGGCCATGCCCCCGGCCCTCGTTCGGGGGGGGGGATGTGACGTACCTGCCAGCAGGACGCACACGACATAAAGGCAGATAGGAATCAGAATGAACGTCTGCGTAGCTCAGTTGGTAGAGCGACTTGTTCCGGAATAAGCGGACTCGGGTTCGATTCCCGGCGTAGACCAGAAATGACGGAGAAATTTACTTCGTTATAATGGCGCCCGAACTATCCGGATGACCCGACCGTTCAAAATCTCGCAATGGTGTGATGTTCTTTCCACACCGCGAGATAGGAAAAATCAGAGAATCCCTTCTCCAGCGCTTCGAGGAATGAATTTGTGTGACGTTGCATTCCACACACCAGATTGCCTGGGAGTTCTCAAGTGCACGTTCTACAGTGGATGGCTGCCTGCAACCATTCATGGTCACGGCTGACCAGTGGGCCATGCCCCCGGCCCTCTTTGGGGGGGGATGTGACGTACCTGCCAGCAGGATACACGACATAAAGGCAGATAGCAGTCAGAATAAACGTCTGCACAGCTCAGTTGGTAGAGCGACTTGTTCCGGAATAAGCGGACTCGGGTTCGATTCCCGGCGTAGACCAAAAATGACGGAGAAATATACTTCGTTATACTACCCATTCAGAAGACTCACGTGCACACTACACCTGTGTTGTGTCAGTTCAAAATGGCGATTAGACTAGAATGATGCTTTCATGAGGCGTAATTCTTTTGTTTGGGGGCTGAACATCCATCGTGAGTAACTAGATGGGCTATAAGCAGTCGCCCGTCTCTAAAGTACGGCACTGGTTCCAGGAAAGGGAGAGAGCCAAGGCCGTAAGACAAACACAACATCCATGTCTCACAGGGACATATCTCGGACAAATGGTCATAAGCAGTGGCGTCACCATGTTTCAAAATCTCGGGGTTCCGATCACACATACAAACGTTATATCTAATATATGAAACACAAAACGTCTGTTTGTTTGTCTGAAGCAGCAAAAATTCTCGAACGCCGAACTGTGGCATCGGGAAATTTGCATAGCTTATTATTACTGGAATTTCTAGGTCAACGCAACTATTTTAAAATCTCTAAGTTATTCCGTTCGCAAGTTATGAATTAATTAATAAGCTAATCAATAACGTCAGCGTTGTTTGCTACGTCTTCGTTATCTGTTCCAAATCTGAAAGAACGTGACTGCATTCATCGCCGCGGCACATCCACGGGTGTTTGTGTTCTTTGAGAACTGTGCATAAAAATGCAAAAACGAACTTTGCGAAATCTTAACTAAACGGGCTGAAATTTTTATCTACACCATGAATTGGCAATAAGATGAGTCTCTCAAAATTTCACTGGAATCCGGTCAAAACTTTTTAAAACAGGCATGGAATTTTTAATTCATCGGTAAACAGAAATATAAACGCAGAAACGGTTAATAAAATTTTGACGGCTAATTTAAAAGTTATTTGCCGATTCAGGCGAAATTTGGAGGTCATGTTCCTATTAACGATTTATGGTGTTCATTTAAATTTCAGCCAGTTTCATAAAATTTTCGCAAAGATACGTTTTTAACTCTTTTATCACAGAGATTCGCCCCTAAAAGACAACTGAAAGCACGTGATACGTTTCATCGTCGATAACAAATTGTTAACGAATTTGGTTCAGTCAGTGTTCTGATGCTGTGTCTCCTGGACGCCTGTTATATAATTCGTAAAGCTTTTGGTCCGTTTGATTCCACAGATTCCATACATACCGGGCAAAGCCGGGTAGTAAAGCTAGTATATACACTGAAGTGCCAGAAAAACTGGTACACCAGTCTAATACTTGGTAGGTCTCCCACGGGAGCGCAGGACTGCACAGGAATATGACGGGGAATGGACTCCACCAGCTTCTGGAAATATGCTGAAGGCAATGCACACCATACTTCCTGCAGAGCGTTCCACAATTCGGGTGTATTCCGAGGATTCGGATTCCTGTGTTCGATAGCACGTTGCATGACATCCCAAATGTGTTCTATCACGTTCAGATTTGGGGACTTGGGGGAGGAGGGGATGGCAACACCCCAAACTCAGATGAATGCTCCTCTAACCATAATGTGGCATCCCGACACTTGTGTGGAGGTGCATTGTCCTGTTAGAACAGGCTCAACCCATCAGCATGAATACAGAGCATAGAACGGGTGTACCTCGTCAGAAAGGATGCGCCCATAGCGTTGGCCGGTCACAGACGTTTGTAGACGTACCAGGGTTCCCAGTGAAGTCCAGCTAAACACACCCCATACCAGTGCGGACCCTCACCCGCCGGTACAGTTCCCTGTTGACAGGCGGTATCCATGGCTTCATGGGGTTTGCGCCACATACGAATCCTTCAATCTGTCCGATACAGTTGGAAACGTGACTCGTCAGACCAGGCTACTTGTTTCCAGTCATCAAGTGTCCAGTGGCGGTGTTGACGTGCCCAAGCGAGGCGCATAGCTCTGTGTCGTGCACCCATCAAGGAGACTCGAGTTGGGCGTCGGCTCCCAAAGCCCATAACGTGCAGGGTACGTTGCACAGTCCGGGCGCTGATGCTTGTTGAGACTCGAGCATTGAATTCCGATGATACCTGCGAGAGTGTCGCGTGAAACGATTCTTGACAGCCGACGATGGTCACGTTGACCCAATATCTTTTTACGGCCACACTGGTATTTTGGGTCGGAGGTTTTGCCGGAATTTTTGTAGTCACGGTACACCCTTGCAATGGTCGTCCGTGAAAATCCGAACTTCGTTTCTACCTCTGAAATACTATGGCCCATTTCACGAGCGCCAACTATGACACAGCGTTGAAAATCGCTTAAATCATTATTGCTTTTCATTCTCATGCCGAAAACAGTTCTGACAGCTGGCAAGGATGTCTATCGCTTTATATACGCACTGGCGGACGCAACCGAGTACGCGCATAGGTGCCGTTGCTATGTACTTTGCACAAGCTCGTCTGTACCAGTTCTTCTGGCACTTCAGCAAATATGTATGAGGATCCCCGACTCTGAAAATGTGGAGGGATCCTGACCCTCCTCCTCCCCTACAACCCCAGTGGTTTCGCCTATGGTCAGAAGCCAGCGTTTCGATCATTGCGCCAACACTGTGGCCGAGGTGTAATTCGACTTTTGGGGTCAAAAACAGTTTCGTCTGTTAATATCCATCGACGGCTTATTGGAGTGTATGGGAAGCATATAATGCCGCGTCAGTATGTTGCTGAAAAGTGTGCTGCTGTTAGGGATATTGCTTCTCCGACGATATCTTCACAGAAATCAACAGCACGAACTGAAATCTGAAGCACACTGATTTTCATCCCTTTCCACTGTTAAAAGATCTACTTGAAGGACGACGTTTCGCCTAAGATGAAGAAATGAAAATTTCTGGGCTCCAGCAACTGGGAAAATAATTTACACAAAGAAACTCGCTACACATAGCAAAAAGTTCCTGAATGATTTAGATGACTGCATTGAACAACAGTTTATTAATGGACGCTTAATTTTGTACATCCAATTCAAAAGCATTTAATACACTGGTACGAAATACAGACCTTGGGAACTTACTTTTTTGATCAACTTACTAAACGTAACCCTTTTTCGTGTGCTCGATTGGTGTTACGCTATGTCTAAAACCATGACTAAGGATATGAACTGAATGAGAATACGATGCAATAGTTGCACGGGATAGCTCAGTTTAATGTTTTACGGTCAGATGAAACTTATACAGAAATCCAACTTACATTTAACCTTTTATTGGTCCAGCACAGTTGATGAAATCCAAAATATAGCACTCACTTCACACACAATACCTTAATTATCTGTCGTATAATCTAGCTTAACAGCGATTGAACATCTCCACACTCACATACATTAAGCAGGTCAGATCAGATCATATGTAGAGGATTTTAGGAAGGGAGTGTCTGACCCCAGGTCTTAAACAACCCTTAGAAATAGGAAGCTAGGAGATTTGGGCTAGAGTGCCCGATATGAAAGTCACACGGAAGCGAGGTAGAAGACGCCCTTATTTACTACTGGGGGGCCAGTACCCGGGGTCCGACGGCTTAACGTGCCCATTCAATGCTCTAGTAGAACAGATAAGATCATATGTAGAGGATTTTAGGAAGGGAGTGTCTGACCCCAGGTCTTAAACAACCCTTAGAAATAGGAAGCTAGGAGATTTGGGCTAGAGTGCCCGATATGAAAGTCACACGGAAGCGAGGTAGAAGACGCCCTTATTTACTACTGGGGGGCCAGTACCCGGGGTCCGACGGCTTAACGTGCCCATTCAATGCCTAGTAGAACAGATAAGATCATATGTAGAGGATTTCAGGAAGGGAGTGTCTGACCCCAGGTCTTAAACAACCCTTAGAAATAGGAAGCTGGGAGATTTGGGCTAGAGTGCCCGATAGGAAAGTGACACGGAAGCGAGGTAGAAGACGCCCTTATTTACTACCGGGGACCAGTACCCGGGGTCCGACGGCTTAACGTGCCCATCAGATCAGATCAGATCATACATAGAGGATTTTAGGAAGGGAGTGTCTGACCCCAGGTCATAAACAACCCTTAGAAGTAGGAAGCTGGGAGATTTGGGCTAGAGTGCCCGATAGGAAAGTCACACGGGAGCCAGGTAAAAGACGCCCTTTTTTACTACCGGAGGGCCAGTACCCGGGCACACACTAAGCAACTGCTATATCTTCCTTTTTATCTTACATTCTTATTTCACTCATACGTCACTCTCTCTGACCTCAAAGGTGTTGCCAACCTCATTCATGTGAGAGAGAAGATATCACGTTAAGTTTGGGAAGTGCCAAAGAGAACAAACTGAAATTAACATAGGAAAAGGAAATACAAATAATATACATCACAGTACATACACTAAAGTAGCAACTTTCTAGGAATACCTACCTAATAACGTACAAGGACGCCCTTGGCATTTAAAACAGCCTCGATTCGATGTGCTGGTATATCGTTCTACTGGTATGTTCAGCGAAGCGAATGTGATGGCGTCCGTCAATTGCCAAATGTTTGATGTATCTCTGTTACGAATGGATCTCTCAATCGTATCGTACAGGTGTTCAATTGGGTTAAGATGTGGGGACTGTGGATATCATTTTAACACTTTTAAGTCATTGTCGTCCTCCTGGAACGACTGTGTAAAGATCCGATCCTTGTGGCATGGCGCATTATTTTGTGCAAGCATCCCTCTTCACCAGGAAACATCATACATATGTACTGGAGTGCCTGGTCCGCAATGATGTTAAGATACTTTGTGGCATCCAAATGCTGTTCCACAGATTTTAAGTAACCCAGTACCCGCAATGAAAACAGACCCCAGACAATTAAACCTCCACCACCAGCTTGTGCAGTTAATACTAGGAAATTGAGATCCATTGATCTGTGCTGTTGACGCAAAGTTCTGGTCCGTCCATTGGCGTGTATTAGCTGAAAACGTGACTCATTGAACCAGGTGACCTTTTTCCTGTCCTCAAGGCGAGTCCTCCAGACGACCTTTTTTTATTATTAATGCGGCTCGTCTGTTAGCAAGATTTCATTTATTTCATTTCATGTATTTATTCATTCAGTTGCCATTACAGCAACTAGGAAAAGGAGGGAAAAGGCCGTGAGGCCTGACATAGCCCTCCTCTCCCCAGAATACAAAAAAATAAAAATAAAGCTTAACAGAAAAGGCAAGTCAACACATATATGGTAGGTTAATATGTGTATGTAGGTTAATATGTGAAAGTCACACGGGAGCCAGGTAAAAGACGCCCTTTTTTACTACCGGAGGGCCAGTAAGGTCAGGTGTCTTAAAAGAAAAGTATTTGATCAATGCATCCTTCCAGTGCTTACGTATGGTGCAGAGACGTGGACTTTAACTAAAAGAGACATACAAAGGCTGCAGACAACTCAAAAAGGCATGGCGAGGTGCATGCTTGGTATAACCAGGAGAGATAAGAAGAGGAACTCGTGGATCCGAAAAATGACGAGAGTGGAAGATATCATGATCAGAGTTAAATCCCTGAAATGGCAATGGGCTGGACATACTGCCAGAAGGACAGACCATCGATGGACAGCCGAAATTTTAGATTGGATTCCAAGGGACAGGAAAAGACCCAGAAGAAGACCACATGGGAGATGGGTGGATGAAATTCGAAAGTATGCGGGAGTGACATGGAGGAGACTGGCACAAGGCAGACCGTTGTGGAGGAAACTTGGGGAGACCTTCGTCCAGCAGTGGATTGATAATGGTTGACAATGATGATGATGCTGATGAATATGTGTATACACACGTACTAGCTAACAACCAACACATATATCAATGTGTTCCATCATCAATAGCCTTCATTAAATCTAAACAAATAACAAGTGTCATATACACTTCACTACATAATCACATATATATTTATAAATAAACAACAAATAACGTTGGCACCTCATTTTATAATCATACTAACCCACATTTCTTCCATTCAATCTAAATTGCCTATTGTTTACTAATTATTTCATAAGATATGCCTTTAGTTTTATTTTAAATAAGTTAAAATTATTAATTGATATTAGTTCTTGGGGCAATGAGTTTCAAAATTTTGGGCCACTATAATTTATATTCATTTTAAGTTTCTCAGTTTGTGGGAACATTAGAATTAGTAGTGGTCTATTCCTAGTGATATATTGTGTATACCATTTTTAATTCTTTTATACATTATTTTACCCAAGTTATAGTCATATAATTGCTTTATCGTTAAAATATTATATATATTGGGGTTCCCTTTTGACCGAATATATGAGATTGGTTGAAAATTATTTGATGTATTAAGGTGTATTAGTCTTAGAAATCTATTTTGCAGTACCTGTAGTTTGTTGATATTATATTGTGTGGTTTGTCCCCAGGTTAAAATGCAATAATTAATATGTGTTTGAATTAGAGTATGATATATAGAGATTAATGTTTTTGGTGTTAAGTTTGGCAAAGTACTAATCCTCTCCAGCCGCCGTTGCCCTAGAGCATCGGGCTGTCGCTTCCGCCCAATGAAGATCGTTGACTGTGTTTTTTTTTTTTCGTTGTTGTTTCTTTACCACTCATTGTACACTTTCGGTACAGCTGTTCTTGAATACTGTCAGGTGATCATAACTCAGTGTATACGACAGGTCCTATGTTAGCTATAAGTTCTCCAAACATAAAATCTCATTAGCCAACACACAAGCAAAACAATCTTTGTGATAAAAACTGAGCTGAAGCACTTCTTTTTTCAAAACAAGAGGAATATAAAGTAAAACGTAAACTGCAGTTAGATTTGTGTCGTGGTTTCAAAGATACGAAACCTTTTATGATAATGATGTGAGAAAATATTTTAAACTGAAACAATAATTATGCTTTTGCGTTCTCTATCTAAGTAAAACATAAATTTGATGGAGCCAGAGCTTCACATTTTTTCATATCCCGACGATAACATATGAAAAAACAACAATTGAACATTGCTGCAGTTGTGTATGGAAAAAAGGACATACCTGATTGGTTGAAAAAAGTTTCATTGTGTGGCACTTTAGACTTACTTTTTATTTTTTTACCATCTCTATAATTCGTTTCGACAACTCCACACATTGAAAAAAAATCAAAACAATTTCACCCCCCCCCCCCAAAAAAAAACCAGACTTTCGAAATGGTAAATATACTGTTACAAGTATGAAAAGCGCATTTTTTCAGTCGAGGGGATTTATCTACATGGTCTTTTGTTTATTGATGCTCTTTTCATAATTTTGTTTTTCTGTCGTTTAAATTTTTTTATTGGAGCAGTGAAATTCAAGTAGGTGAAATCTCTTCTGTCTTCAACGCACACTCAGGTTCTCTACCTACGAATTACTGAACGCGCAATCAAAAAGGGCAGCCATCGCCAGAATTTAAATTAAAATAATAATTAGGACGGCTCAGGGTTGGAGAATGAAAATCCCCATCTATTCCTTAAAAAAAAAAAAAAAAAATTGGGTGGAATTTTTTTTGTATATCTTATTAGATGTTGAAACGTATAATTACTTCCGAGAAGGATTTGCATAGCTCATTTTATAATTTATACATACGTGAACAAATTAAAATGTGCTTTACTTTATGCAGCCTCATTTTCAACAAAAGTGACGGAATATATGTTTATATATATATATATTTATTTATGCAGTTTTTTCTTGGAGAGGGAAGTAAACGTCCGCTTTCGTTAAGGGATGTCATTTCTTCTTCATTTGGAGATGAACCATTTTTTTTTCATAAAGAAGGAAATGAATTTTTTTTCCGGTTGAAGTTATAATCTTGATGAAGGATGATTCGTGTTAAAATATTGAAAGTTAAAATATCGACTGAACACGATAAGACACATATTTAGCACACATACACTACATGTACTTAAGCTTTACTGAAGAAAACACACACCACATGAGATCTTTCGTGGATCACAACGTCCCCATCTTCAGATGTTACATTCACGAGTTAGACCAAGATGTATATAATTAAATGTACACCACCATCGTCAGAAACCAGCAATAACGCAACGCCATCTAGGATTTATTTACACCGTGCATTTAAAATAAATCATGAAAATGTTTAAATAAAATAGTCCATGGTTCCGATATAACTTTAGGAACATAATCATTACAGCAACGAGATCCGAACGATGCAATATATAGGCTCTCCATAAATAATAACAGTGAGAGCTTACCTGGAGAGTTTATAATGAATACCTCATTCCACTTTGGAGTATACGAACCGGTCTATAATCGTTCCAGAAATGAAAGGGACTTATAATCGTTCCAGAAATGAAAGGGACTTATAATCGTTCTAGAAATGAAAGGGACTTATTTCATTCCCCTACCCTTCAATATTTTCCCCACTATTAACTCCAAACAAAGAGAAACTACTGAGACAGTATTTTTGATACCATGTATTAAGGTTACTTTAATATTGTTTTTCTGTTCAATTGCAAAATACGCGTAGTTCCTCCGTAGATATTACATTTTTATTAATTTTTTCGTGGACGGAATGAGAAATACGTGAAAAGCAACAGCGAAGAAAAGAAGTAAAAATATTACTAAAATCTGTCTGAAGAACTCATCAGTAGCCCCTATCACAGAACCGCTAAAATTTCGTTCTTTCTCTTAATCGCATAGCTCAGTAATGATCCCTAGAACCACCCCTAAATTTCCCCAAATGCTGTGATTTTATGTGTCATCACAATCCGTCATGGCCAAAAGACTACTGCTATAGTGTTTCCCCCACTTTTTTGGAATCACGACCTAATTTTTAGAACTACAAACTTTCGCAACCTACCTAGTTTTTATTGACATGACGGTGTAAACAACCCAGATTAAAAGCAAGTATGTACAGATTTTCGTAAACCATTTTGTAAAATTTCGTTAGCCTTTAGTAAACTCCAATTAGTCCTTGGTTTTCTCACCACGTCCGTAACTTCGCTCTCAATAAAACCACCAACTACTTAAACGATCGTATTGGAATAATATGACCACCTGCGTAATAGTAGGAATAACCACCCTTGGCCCGGATGACAGCGGCGAGATGGCTTGGCATGGACGCAATGAGGCCATGGAAAGTTGCCCAAGGCACACGTGCCTATTCGGACTGCAGCAGAGCAAGGAGGTTCCAGAGATGACGTTGTTGTGGGTCGGCATGTCGCACCTGTTGATCCAAATAATCCCACAAGGGCTCTATGGGATTGAGGTCGAACAATTTCGCCGCCCAAGGCAGAACGGAGACATCGCTGTCGTGTTCCTGGGACCAGTCACGCACTCCTTTAGCGACGTAGCGCGGCGCATAGTCCTGTTGGTAGACACCATCACCACCAGGGTAAACGTCCAACATGAAGGGATGCATGTGGTAAGCGAGGATGGACAGGTAGCCATTGGCGTTCAGGGACGCATCCAGTGGTAACAGCGTTTCCAGTCCATACCAGGAAAACATCCCCGAGACACGCACACCGCCACCGCCGGACTGTGATTGACCGACAAGTGTCCGGGTGTTGATTCTCGTGTGTCTGACCCCGCATCCGCCATCGCTTCTCACTTCTGTGGAGTAGAAACCTCTATTCGTCGGAGAAGGCAAACTTTTACCACTCTACCACTGCCCAATGACGGTTGTCCTATGAGAAGCGCAGGCGTCGTTGCCGATGGAATTGCGTTAACATGGGCGCCTTGACGCAGCGTCGACTTTGGAGACTCATGCGTAATAGGGTTCGCTTTGCTCTTATCGGGGACAAGTACCTGTGTGGCGCAGCGTTCATTTGTGTGGTTAATTGCTGCACTGCTGCGGGTTGATTACGCTTTACTTATCGACGGAGGCGGCGTTCCCTTTGGGGGCGATGGTCTGTGGGGCTCCACAGTTATGACGTCGGGAGGTATTCGGTGTACCAGCGCTCCATTCTTGGTACCCCCTTAATGCAGCACCTCGCGAACAGTCAACGTAGCCTGCTGTTTCTGAGATGATTCCACCCTTGGTGTAGTAGCCGATGATCATTCCTTTTTGAACATCCGTCAGATCCCTGCGTCTACCCATTTTGTTTACGAACGCACTGTGGATCATCTGTCTTGGCCGGCCGCTTATATCTCCATGTGGTCAACCTTGTCTCATGCACTCTGTGACGCGACTGGGCGGGTACATTGTGATCAGATCATATGTAGAGGATTTTAGGAAGGCAGTGTTTGACCCCAGGTCTTAAACAACCCTTAGAAATAGGAAGCTAGGAGATTTGGGCTAGAGTGCCCGATAGGAAAGTGACACGGAAGCGAGGTAGAAGACGCCCTTATTTACTACCGGGGGCCAGTACCTGGGGTCCGACGGCTTAACGTGTCCATTCAATGCTCTAGTAGATCAGATCAGATCATATGTAGAGGATTTTAGGAAGGGAGTGTCTGACCCCAGGTCTTAAACAACCCTTAGAAATAGGAAGCTAGGAGATTTGGGCTAGAGTGCCCGATAGGAAATTCACACGGAAGCGAGGTAGAAGACGCCCTTATTTACTACCGGGGGCCAGTACCCGGGGTCCGACGGCTTAACGTGTCCATTCAATGCTCTAGTAGATCAGATCAGATCATATGTAGAGGATTTTAGGAAAGGAGTGTCTGACCCCAGGTCTTAAACAACCCTTAGAAATAGGAAGCTAGGAGATTTGGGCTAGAGTGCCCGATAGGAAAGTCACACGGAAGCGAGGTAGAAGACGCCCTTATCTCCTAGCTTCCGGGGGGGCCAGTACCCGGGGTCCGACGGCTTAACGTGCCCATTCAATGCTCCAGTAGATTAGATCAGATCATATGTAGAGGATTTTAGGAAAGGAGTGTCTGACCCCAGGTCTTAAACAACCCTTAGAAATAGGAAGCTAGGAGATTTGGGCTACAGTGCCCGATAGGAAAGTCACACGGAAGCGAGGTAGAAGACGCCCTTACTTACTACTGGGGGCCAGTACCCGAGGTCCGACGGCCTAACGTGCCCATCCGACGCACGGCGGGTATTTAGTGGTTCGAATGTTCGTACGTGCCCAGGATCGAACCTGAGGTTATCTCCATGGCAGTCACGAACGCTGACCCCTAGGCCTACACTGTGATTCCCGGGGTGGTCATATTATTCTGATGCGACTGTGTATACGCACCCCTTTAGTCTTCAGGCCACGCCCTCCTGATCGTTCCGCCATAGCTGGGCGTAACTCATTTTGCATAGGGGTGGTCGTAATTCAGTGAGCACTCATTGCATACAAAAGGTTTTAAGAAGTTTCAGATTTTGTGAGATCAAGGGAGTGGGTTTTGGGACTGCGTAAAGTTTGAAGACCACAGTTTGGAGACCCTTGCTCTAAACCACAAATGTGAATACATTAGGATTTCAATAAATACAGAAATTCCAGTACTTCAATTAAATATTTTGTTTTCAAGATCTGCTGTAGTTTAGCTGAGCATTCTGCTCGTCTTCATCAAGACATATGAAGCGTTAACATTGAAATCATTGTGACTTGATGACCGTTCTGACGGTCACGGATGTTGGTGAGTTGTTTCTAAATGTAAACGAATGCCATGTCGTTGAGAAGAGCCGGGAAGAGTTGCGATATGTGTGAGAAGTTTCTTGAATATTAAGCTTTATAATCCTATCATTTTATCAATAAGTTTAGCGTTTTCAAACCAAAATTTATGGTTATATAATTAAGGTAGAATGTGATTTTGGCGACATTATGTATGCCAGTGGTGTAATATCTTGCCGAAACGTAAAAAACGCAAGTTGAGTGGGACGAAGACAACCGAATCATGCAAATTAGCATCTGTGTCTTCAGAATGAATGAATCAGAGATTGGGATAAAAACGAAGCTTTTCCGGGGACTTCCTTATTCTTCCGCATTTTTCGTGGCATTTCGTTTCTTTAAGTCTTCGGTTCGAACGATGTCTCAACAGCACGACTTACCGTAACCAACGGCGTGGAGAACTATTGGCAGGTGAAAGCCGGTTAGACACAACGGATGGTAGCAGAAGCCATTGGAGTGTCACGAAGTGTGATTTCCCGACTGTGGACACGACTCCAGGATACGGGGAGTGTTCGAAGACGGCATGGTCAAGGCCGTTTAGGAGCAACAACAGCAAGGGACGGCCGTTTTCTGCTGTTAACATCCCGTAGGAACAGGTGGCGAAGTACTACTCAGCGTCAACGAGAGTTTCTCGTGTTAACAGGACACAGGTGGTCAACTCAAGCTGTCCGTAATCGCCTTCAACAAGGTGACCTTTATGCACGTAGAACAATGTTATGTTTCCCTTTAACCGCACGACATCGTACCGCCCGTAGAAAATGGGATGGGGAACAATTGTAGTTGCGGACACAACGAGTGGAGTCAAGTTCTGTTCTCGGACGAGTCCAGATTCAGTCTGGAGTGTGACAATCGACGAGTTCTTGTCTGGAGGGAACCCGGCACAGGAAATAACCCAGCTTTTGTGAAGGTAACATCACATTATGGCGGACATGGAATGATGGTCTGAGTAGGCATAAGTATCGGCGAACGTACAGACCTGTACGTCATCGGAAACGGCAGTCTGAAGGCGCAGAGATACAGAGACCAGATTTTCAGATCTGTTGTCATGCCGTGTATGTTGCAGCCTTCGCTGATTTGTTCCTTTTCATGGACGATAACGCTCGACATCATAGAGTTCGGCTAGTGGACAGCATACTTCAAGAGGAGAGAATCGAGCATATGGAGTGACCAGCATGGTCCCGTGTCTTAAATCCAATTGAGCATGCGTGGGACACAGCATTTGACAGACGCATTGTAGCTCGGCCAGCACCTCCGTTGTCTCATCGTGAACAGGAGAGTGCTCTTATTGAAAAGTGCCTGAGATACCCCAAAACCTCCCCGCTAACCTCATCATCTCCATGCCGCACAGGTGTGAGACGGTCTTAGCCGTTTGAGGGAACCACTCATCCTGTGCTAGAGATCAGTAACCACCTTCAAAAAGTAATTTTTCTTGTTGTACAGACATGTATATTATAAATCCACCTCCGTTCCCAACTTGATGCTCCGCAGTTCATTTTACCCTGATGATTACAAGACGGCCTTCTTCCGTTCTCGAATTAGAAGAGCATTCGCCGTCTCCTCCGATGTTCGTTCTAGAATATCGGAACTAGAAAAACATCGTCGAATTGGCCACTGAGGCAGGATATACGTCGAACCAGATGCATAACTTTATCGAAAAAGCCAGAACCAGCCGTGTCAATCTTTCCATGCCACAACTCCGCTACATGGGCTCTACTCCCTACATACCAAACGTTTCCCATCAACTCAAAAACGCGCTCAGGAGGATGAGCTTTCGTGTCGGCATAAGATTTCCGGCTTCTTTATGTACGACGCTTAAGAGAAAGATTGACAAGCCCCCTCTTCTCAATGAGGCAGGTGTTTATGCAGTCCCACTACAGTATCCGGATGGCTCCAAGCGATACTACATCGGAATGACCAAACGTTCGTTTGGAATTAGAATCAACGAACATAAAAGGGATACAAAAGACGGTAAGATAAACACTGCCCTATCAAGAGAGGTTTCAAGTCCGCTCATCCTATGTGGAATGATATCAAGAAATTAGCTTCATACTCCACACCAAAATCTACTGCCATTCGCGAAACTTTAGAAATCTTGACCAGCAGCGAGGTTTGCAATGATAGCGTCTCTGCCGAGTTGTCACGCATTTGGAATCAATTCTTCAAATAATGCTGTGTTTTCTACCACAGTATCGCGCGCCCAACCAACGTGGCCTCGTTTCTTCGAATGCCTGATCACATTTGCGCCTATTCCTTTATTGTCTAGTCAAGTCACCACGTTCAAATTGTTGAAGTGTTCCATTATCCAGTTCGCAGTTAACTGTCTACTTTCCTTGAAAAAGCCATCTGGTTGATGTGCGAAAACTTGGAAACTTCGATTTATATTCTACGCCAAGAAATTCGGATCACTAGTACTATTTTAACTGTACTTGGTGTACAGTTCCTTTTTATTAATTAGTTGTACAGAATATCCCATCATGTGCATTAAACGATAGTATTGCGTAAAAATAATATTTTACATTCAACAACATCAGTTGCGCATGATTTTCCTTACGATATCTCTTATTTCTTTTGAGCAGTGTATATGTAGGTACATATATTTTCGTAACAACATCACAAGCATTGTAGTCATGAAATTAAAAATAATACTAGTATTTGACGAAGAAAATACCGGTATTTCGGTATTTTCTTGGTAAAATACTAGCAACTGCAAGCAAATACAATATGCAATTGTTTTTGTGTTGCAGTCGCTAGATGCAATAGTATCAACCAAGGGAGAAAATCGCAGCAATTTGACATTCAGAAGCAAATTCCGGAAAGGATCCCCAAACTCTGTAAGTACACAAGATAAAACGAAATGGTGTGCCTGATGGCAAAATACACTGACGGAAAAAAAAAATCCCAACCCCACGAAAAAATAGTTGTAGAGGCATGAAATAGCGGCAATACATTCGTATAGGTAACATATTTAATCGATTAAGGTTTCAAGATCACAGCTTAATGTAAGCACGAGAAGAGCCATTTTAAATGTGAAATGCTGGTACATTAGTAACCGGTGTAACCGCCAGAATGTTTGAATGCAAGCACGCAAACGTTCATGCATTGTGTCGTACAGGTGCTGGATGTCAGTTTGTGGGATGGAGTTCCATTCCTGTTGCACTTGGTCCGTCAATACAGGGACGGTTAATGCTGGTTGGGGGTGACGCTGGAGTTGTCGTCCAATGATGTCTCATACGTGCTTGATTGGTGAAAGATCTGGTGATCTAGCAGGCCACGGCAACATGTCGACACTCTGTAGAGCATGTTGGGTTACAACAGCGGTATGCGGGCGAGCGTTATCCTGTTGGAAAACATCCCCTGGAATGCTGTTCATGAATGGCAGCACAACAGGTTGAATCACCAGACCGACGTACAATTGTGCCGTCAGGGTGCGTGGGATAACCACGAGAGTGCTCCTGCTATCATAGGAATTTGCTCCCCAGACAATAACTCCAGGTGTAGGTCCAGTGTGTCTCGGCCGCTGACAGGTTGGTTGCAGGCGCTCACCTGGCCTCCTTCTGACCAACACACGGCCATCACTGGCACCCAGGCAGAACCGGCTTTCATCAGAAAACACAACAGATCTTCACTCCGTCCTCCAATGAGCTCTAGCTTGACACCACTGACGTCGCAAACGGCAGTGATTTGGAGTAAGTGGAATGCACGCTACAGGGCGTCTGGCTCGGAGCTGTCCTTCAAGTAACCGATTTGTAACAGTTCGTTGTGTCACTGTGGTGGCAACTGCAGCTCGAATTGCTGCCGCAGACGCGGTACGATGCGCCACGGCCATACGCCGTACACGGCGGTCTTCCCTCTTAGTAGTGCCACGTGGCCGGCCGGAACCCGGTCTTCTTGAGGCAGTACCTTCCCTTGACCACCGCTGCCAACAATCATGCAAAGTGGCTACATTCCTGCCAAGTTGTTCTGCAATATTGCGGAAAGAAAATCCACCTTCTCGTAGCCCTATTACACGACCTCGTTCAAACTCCGTGAGCTGTTGACAATGGCTTCTTCGTCTTCCTAAAGGCATTCTTGACTAACATCAACACACTACGTCGAATCTCAACGATAACTAACGCTCACGAACGTTACAGCGCGTATTTACAGCAAACCTGCTTTTCCCCTACCAACTGTCGTTTATCTAACACAACCCCTTCTTGGTGTTGGGATTTTTTTCCGTCAGTGTATTACCGGACAAAGTAACAAGCACACAAAAATGACCCAAATCCCATTTGAAAGAGTAGATGAAAGAATTTTATATTGTGCTTTAAAGGAAAGTTAGCATTTTCTACCTCGGCAAGTATTGGATTTGTGGTTAAATTCTTACGAGATTTGGTGTATGTTTCACAGTTGTTGTTTTGGGCTAATACCTTCATTCGCAGAAAAATAAAAATGAAAGGAATAAAAGGAAAATTTCACTCAATAATGAATGAGCTCCCTATAATGAAAGGAAAATTCCACTGAATTTTGTAATTTCCAAATAAAGAGTATGGAAATGTAGCCATTTTTGAGTTCTTCATTCGCAAAATAGCTGAATGAAGTAGAGTTTCGCTTTTGCAGCCATTGTGCTTATTCTATGCTATACTTTCCACAATATACAGCTTAGAAACGGTTTATGATCATAGCTTTGCCTAAAAAATCCCAATGTATCATCGTCAGTCAGCGTTTTCTCATGTGAATCAAACAGTTATACGTCGTTTTATTCAGAAAGTATGTATACTGTCTTGCAAGTGCTTCCTTTAAAAATGAATGCTTTTGAATTTAAATGTTGCATTTGTTTAGTAGCAAGAATTTTGTATCTGATATTCCTGCAACTGCCTTTGATATTCATAATAACTATGTTGAAAAGTTTCAAGATATTTGTGTACTCTTAAACATGTGTATACGTTGATCTTCATTTCGAGCTCCATTCCGCGTAATGTTCTTAAACGTTTAATAGATGCAGCTTGGATTTTCTAGAATAAAAGACAGTATGTAATTAAGTACTGAAAGCATTATAGTACGAAAGATAAAGATAAGTAAATCGCGAAGGTTATATAAATGAGCATAAGCGTTGCTTATGACATTTTCTTTTCGTGGTTTAATTGCCACTTTATGAGCAACTCTAAGACCTTTAAATAGATGCCCGTCCCTAGTTTAGGGCCGCGGATGGCCTAGCAGGGAATGCTCGCGACTGCCACGGAAAAGTCTCAGGATCGATCCCAAGCAGGTACGAACGCTCGAACCACTAAATATCCGCCGTGCACCGTATGGGCACGTTAAGCCGGCGAATCCCAAGTATTGGCCCCCGGTTATAAATAAGGGCGTCTTCCTTCCCCTGGTTATGAATACTCGGCGAATCCCAAGTATTGGCCCCCTGGTTATAAATAAGGGCGTCTTCCGACAGAAAGGTCGGGCTAAGCGCCCGGCCTGCCTGTCGGGCACTCTAGTCCAAATTTCCTAGTTTCCTACTTTTAAGGGTTGTTTAAAAAAAAAAAAGGGGGGGGGGGTGTCAGACACTCCCTTCCTAAGATCATCTACATAAATCTCAAATTTAAGGACACTGGTTCCAGGGAAGGGATAGAGACAGTATTATCAGACTGGCGTGGCACCACTTACGCCTCATCCGGGACACGAACCCGGGCCCATCTTTCTGAGTTTAAAGAACACCGTGATCACCTAAGGCTATAAGAAACAGGCTGTCTCTGTAAGTTTAGGACAGTGGTTCCAGGAGAGAGGAACAGGGACGTGGGATGACATACTACCCACGCAACATCCGGGACGTGAGCCCAGATCTATCG
This sequence comes from Macrothele yani, assembly GCA_039090855.1. Taxonomy (NCBI): domain Eukaryota; kingdom Metazoa; phylum Arthropoda; class Arachnida; order Araneae; family Macrothelidae; genus Macrothele; species Macrothele yani. The sequence goes on along the minus strand of CM077018.1, from coordinate 103,361,764 downwards.
TGCACGATTAGCCGGAGGATTGCGCTTCTGACCACCCGGCAGCTGGAGCCGGCCGATCACACTGCATAATTGTGTATTATTATTATTATTATTATTTTTATTTGGAGGTTTAACGACCATCGTGAGCAACTCAATGGGCTATAAGCAGTCGTCCGTCCCTAATTTAGGGTCACTGGTTCCAGGGAAGGGAGAGAACCAGTACCGTAAGACAAACACAACATCCATGCCTCACCGGGATTTGAACCCGGACCCCGTTCGGACGAATGATCAGAGGCCATCGCTTAGATCACTGCGCCACCGGGGCGGCCAATTGTGGATTAAGGAGCCACATCTCAGGTATGAAAAAAAGTGACGCTGATAAACAACGCCTAAGCTATTAATGCGTTTTTGTTTTTTTCCGTTGAATCCAAATTGTTATGGCTGACCCAGTCGCGCAGTGGTCTAAACGCTGATTTATGACCTATCTTCCGTGAACGGTCAGTGTTCGAATCTCATTGAGTCATGGATGTTGTGTTTGATTTACGGCACTGATTCTCTCCCTTCCCTGGAACCAATGACCCTAAATTAGAAACGGGCGACTGCTTATAGCTCATTGAGTTGCTCATCGTGGTCGTTAAACCTCCAAACACACACACACACACAAATATATTTATAGCGAGTGGTTCAAGGGAAGGGAGAGAGCCTGTGCCGTAAAACAAATACAACATCCATGCCTCACCGGGATTCGAACCCATCTTGTATAATGGTCAAAAGCCAGCTGCTCGGCCACTGCGCCACAGGGGTGGCCTCAAGTTTCACCTCACAACCGTTTAACTTACATTTAAACTTAACTATCTCTAACAATATTCTGACTTGCTACATTATTGCTATAGTAGAGGTTTTTTTTGTTGTTGTTTTGATTGGAGGTTTAACGACCACCGTGAGCAACTCAATGGGCTATAAGCAGTCGCCCGTCCCTAATTTAGGGTCACTGACTCCAGGGAAGGGAGAGAGCCAGTGCCGTAAGACAAACACAACATCCATGCCTCAATGGGGTTCGAACCCGGACCCCTTACGGACGAATGATCAGAGGCCATCGCTTAGACCACTGCGCCACCGGGGCTGCTTACTTTTTGATGTTTTGCAATTTGTTGAAATAACGAGAGTTTACTTAACAGTAGATTTTTCACTAGGTGGAATGTTAATACATTCAGGCCGCCCCGGTGGCGCAGTTGTCTAAGCGATGGCCTCTGATCATTCGTCCGAAAGGGGTCCGGGTTCGAATCCCGGTGAGGCATGGATGTTGTGTTTGTCTTACGGCACTGGCTCTCTCCTTCCCTGGAACCAGTGACCCTAAATTAGGGACCGGGCGACTGCTTATAGCCCATTGAGTTGCTCACGGTGGTCGTTAAACCTCCAACCAAAAAAAAAAAAAAAAAAATGCATTCAAGTAAGGTGCATTCACTTCAAAGAACTGAAATCTCAAACGTTAACAACAAAAAAAAAAAAAAAGGCTTCCTTGAAATTTGTGAGGACCAATTTAAAGAAGTTATTTGATTAATACGGGAACAAGAATCAGTTCACTTTTAACAAAGCACAACAGAAGGAAATCATTATGACTTCGCGTTTGTAATGAGTGACTTGTCAAAATGTCCTGCTTATTTTAAATAAGGGTCTGAGTATCGTTGCTTTGTTCCCACTACTTATTATGGATTCCTTTTTGCTTGCCCTTATAAATACTTAAACAGCCTGTTAGCCTTTGAAATAAAAGAGATTAAACTGAATTTTTAGCCGAACGTGAATTTTGTTTATTTTCGACACAATGAGTCATCATATTTATTCTCAACATAAATGTTGTATTTTCCTTCCGTCCCATTTCTTTTCTTTTTTACCTTTGTAACTGCTAGCGAAATAAGAAGTGCCTTTTTTTTATCCATATTTGCACTGGACGTGTAGTTTATGGAGGTGACACGAGTCAAGTGATTATAATCGATAAGTTCAGTTTTTGTACTCTGTTTCAGACAAATTCCCGTGTTCCATTTTTGTCTATAGGAGTAATTTAAGATTAAAAAAAGAAAACATTTTCTACTGGAGCCACTTCATTTTTGTCAGCAGATTAATTAAGAGGTATTAAGCTAGTGCTTTTAATCAAGGATCTTTATTTAGGCCTTTATGCCAGATAAAGGAAGAGATGTTTTTGTGCTTGTTATGTGAATAATGCTTCATGATTTGAAAACAGAGCGGATGCTGACAAGACAAAAGTGTTTATTTAAGACGGGAATTTGTGGGAGAAGCCACTAAACTCTAAAATTACTTATTAAGCTGCTTAGTTATTTTTACATCGACTAGCAATACATTGAAGTGCCACTACTCATGGGATACGTACGTAGTATCGTGAATACACGATATACACTGAAGAGCAATTGAATTAGAGACAGCTGGCTTTATGCAAATGTGGCCCTGTAAACGGAAACGACATGACGTATGCAGCGATCCGACAATATAAGGAATGATGCGACGGGAATCAGTAGGAGGTCGGACGCAGTATGGGTAAGACGAAGGATCTAAGCGCATTTGATCGTGGGCAAATTCTCGGGGCCCGACGAATGGGTCACTCCATCTCGGAAGTCGTGCAGGCACTGGGATTTTCACGAGCCACTCTGTCACGGGTGCACTGTGAGTACATCAAATTCAGTAAAACCATCCCTGCAGGGGCCAACTGTCGTGGACAACAGCGTGTGGATGAGCGGGGTCATCGTCGGCTAGCTCGCATTGTAACAGCGGATAGACGGGCCACAGTGCAAGAAATCCCTCGGTAATTTAACGCTGGTGCTCAAAAACGTGTAAACAGCCACACCATCCAGAACCATCTCCTCGCTATGGGGTACAGAAGCAATCGTCCCACGAGGGTACCGCTGCTAACCGCACATCACATGGTGCAAAGATTAGTATGGGCGCGGGAACATCACCACTGGACCCAAGACTTGTGGGAAAATGTTGCCTGGACTGATGAGTCGAGATTCACGTTGGTACACGCGGATGGCAGGATACGAGTACGGCGCAAACCACATGAAGCGATGGATCCTTCTTGCCAGCAGGGTACTCTTCAAGCTGGTGGCGGTGGCATTCTCGTCTGGGGACTGTTTACGTGGACTGAAATGGGACCCCTGGTGCGTGTGACATCGTCCCTCACAGGTCAACGTTACCGGGATATGCTGGACGACCATTTGCTCCCGTTTGTGCGTCTTCAACATCCCACTGGGGACCTCATTTTGCAACAAGACAATGCAGCTCCCGAATTGTATCCGAATGATTGGATGAACACTCCACAAACGTGACCTCGCTTCCTTGCCCAGCTAGGTCACATCTGGGATGCCATCGAGAGAGATGACCCCCTCCATGAAATCTTCGTGAACTGTGGGAGCTTCTTCAGGGGTCGTGGATCCAACGCTTCCGGTGTCTTGTCGAGTCCATGCCGTGACATGCCGCCCCGGTGGCGCAGTGGTCCAAGCGATGGCCTCTGATCATTCGTCCGAACGGGGTCCGGGTTCGAATCCCGGTGAGGCATGGATGTTGTGTTTGTCTTACGGCACTGGCTCTCTCCCTTTCCTGGAACCAGTGACCCTAAATTAGGGACGGGCGACTGCTTATAGCCCATTGAGTTGCTCACGGTGGTCGTTAAACCTCCAATAAAAAAAAAAAAAATGCCGAGACGAATCGCCGCCGTCATCAGGACGAAAGGTGGTTGCTGCACGTTACTAGACAGGTATCTCTAATTCAATTGCTCATCCGTGTAGAAGCAGCCTGGCAGGATATTAGCCAGGACGGTATCAAGAACCTCTCCTATTCAATGCCACGCCGTGTAGATACTGCCATTGTTACTCCAGGTGGTTTCACACGATACTGAGTTTTGAAGCGAAAAACTCTTGTATAGCTCTACAAATGTAATCAGTTATCTCATGCAACATGAGGAATCTGTGATATAAATTTCATTTGGATGCCTCGTTCAAAGTTTCTTTGAAAGTCCCTCAAATGACGAGTCTTTTCCACGGTGCCGTAGATGCGGCGACATGGAGTTACTCATGGTGCACTGTGAGCTGTTTATAAAGGCATCTCAAGCCGCCCCGGTGGCGCAGTGGTCTAAGCGATGGCTTCTGATCTTTTGTCCGAAAATGGTCCTGCTGAGCAGCGGATGTTGTTTTTGTGTTATGGCACTGGCTCTCGCCCTTCCTTGGAAGCGGTGACCCTAAATTAGGGACGGGCGACTGCTTGTAACCCATTGAGTTGCTTGCGGTGGTCGTTAAACCTCCAATCAAAAAAAAAAAAAAAAAAGCCCTCTCAACGTCATAGTTGCGTATGCCAGAGGGATGGCACGTGTCTAATTGCTATTGGGTCTTCCTGATAATTTACTGCTTCAGCGCGTGAAACGGGTCATCGTCACTAAAAGACACTGTGTTCAAATAATCAACATAGGTTTCGAGACTCTCCAGCATGTTACCTAGGAACGCCGAGAAAGGTCCTTAACCTCTTCTGCCGCGAAATGTTTAATTTGTCGGCCCACAATCTAGATTTTTGCGCCAAATGTTACGAATGTTTTACTTCGGTAAATTTCTTGTGCACTGTAAAAAAATAAGTTGTGTGAATTCACGGGTAATAGCTCGACAATAACATGCAGTAAAGTTGCCGGTAAGTGCTCATCTTTTAACGGAATTTTCGTTTTTAAAAGTGCCCGTTTTTTTTACCTTCCGTATTTTCATGGATTTTCCGTAGTCAGTAATTCCGTTTATTTCAGAAGAGTCCGTTTCAATTTTTTCCGTATTTAGACAAGAATTTCGCGAAATCCAAGACGCCGAATTTTCAGCTCTTACGCCAGATAATCCTTTCGAGCCGGTACAGTGGATCTAACTCAGGCCGACTGGGTTAGGTCAACATAAGCCCCGTGTTTTAACCACTGAGCCAGAAAGTCCTAGGAACTGCATTCACGTTCAAGGTAAAACTAATCTCGCGATGATTAATTTTTTTTCATTAATGAGAGGGATTTAGTCATTTTATTTTCTATTAGAGCTTATTTTTTTTAATATGTTTTTAATAGTTTTATTGTTTCTGTAGGAGGACTTATCACAAATTAAGTATTTTTGTTCAACGTGGTATTTCGAAGCAACATAATACTTTGGAACTTGAGATCTTTTTAAACTGACAGTGACTTCCAGTTATCTTTAAGAGAAGATGCAACGTACTGTTTTATAGCATTATTTCACAAAACTTCTAAAATCAAAATTTACTCTTGATAGGTACAATAGCTTTGTATTGGGCACTGCGCAGACAGGTACATAGCCATTGTACAATCCCCTGTATAGTAATTTAAACACCTGGTTTTTTACGATAAAACAATACACAGGGTGATTCATAAAGAAGTATACAGTTTCAACGCACTATAAAACAAGAACAATATAAGATATTTTATATAAATGTCTTTCAATCACTGAACTGGGAAAACAAAGGGATAAAGATCAATGGAGATTATCTAACCCACCTTTGTTTTGCTGATGACATAGTCATTTTTGCAACTACCCCATCAGAGCTACAGAGTATGATCCAGGAACTTGCTGACAAGAGTAAAGAAGTGGGATTAAAAATTAACTTTCAAAAGACAAAAGTGATGTACAATGCTTTTACAAGAAATGAAGATTTATCGATTGATGGAGTAAAGCTGGAGATAACAGACACGTACATTTATCTTGGACAGCAGATATCAAGTGAGGGTCACATTGATGAAGAAATTAATCGGCGTACAAAAGTTGCCTGGAGAGTTTTTGGAAGAAACAGCATAATTTTCAAGAGCAATATGCCATTATGTCTTAAAAGAAAAGTGTTTGATCAATGCATCCTTCCAGTGCTTACGTATGGTGCAGAGACGTGGACCTTAGCTAAAAGAGACATACAAAGGCTGCAGACAACTCAAAGATGAATGGAGAGGTGCATGCTTGGTGTAACCAGGAGAGATAAGAAGAGGAACTCGTGGATCCGAAAAATGACAAGAGTGGAAGACATCATGATCAGAGTTAAATCCCTGAAATGGCAATGGGCTGGACATACTGCCAGAAGAACAGACCATCGATGGACAGCCGAAATTTTAGATTGGATTCCAAGGGACAGGAAAAGACCCAGAAGAAGACCACATGGAAGATGGGTGGATGAAATTCGAAAGTATGCGGGAGTGACATGGAGGAGACTGGCACAAGACAGACCGTTGTAGAGGAAACTTGGGGAGACCTTCGTCCAGCAGTGGATTGGTAATGGTTGACAATGATGAAGATGATGATATTACCTGTAACAGAATTGTAGGGGAATGTTTCAAGTTTTTTTAGAGACAGTCACAGATGTTCTATGTGTGCACCCTTAGTCACACGACACACATCGAGCTGGTAATCTATTTTCGCCCAAAGGCGCGGTAAGATATTTGAATCAAGTGCAGTGATAGTGGCTGTGATACGCTGTTTCAGCTCCGCTAGATCAACAGGAAGGGGAAGGGGAATACCTTTTCCTTTACGTACCCCCACAGGAAAAAGTCACAAGGTGTTAAGTCAGGACTTCTGGGTGTCCATTGGGTCAGTGGCATGTTGTAGTCCGCGGCTCGTCCAATCCATCGGTGAGGAAGATGTTTATCGAGATAATCTCGCACGTCGCCTAACCAGTGCGGTGGTGCACCATCCAATTGGAGAATAAAGTTGTCACTGTCGTCCTGCAACTGTGGCATCAACCAAAGACTTAACACATCCAGAAAAGAGCCTCCCGTGACAGTTTTCTCGTGAAAAAAAGAAGGGGCCGTACACTTTCTTTTGAACACAGCACAGAACACATTTACCTTAGGGGAATCTCGCACGTGTTGCACTGTAAATCTCGGATTCTCCGTTCCCCAAAAGCGAACATTGTGCTTGTTTACCTGACCACTCACGTGAAATTTAGCTTCATCGGTGAAAACTAATCGTCATTTTCAAAACGGTGGTGCATTTTGGCCCAACATTAAAAGCGCTTTCTCTTGTCAAGGTGAGTGAGATTTTGCAACATCTGCACTTTGTACGAAATAATTTTCAGCTTCTTTCTCAAAATTCTCCAGACAGTGGGCTGTGAAATCTGCACTTCACGACTCACCGTTGAATGGCGGTGCAAACACTATCGACGACTTCTTGCGATACACGCGGTCGTCCATGACTTTTAAGTTTGCACAAACAGCCCGTAGTTTCAAATGTTTTATGCCAATCGTAGATAGAATTTCTGGTTGAAGGTCCTTTTCCGAATCGTGATCGAAAATGCCGTTGCACAACAGTTACAGATTCCGTTTTGCTCAATTCAAGAGCACAAAACTCCTTCTCCACTGCAGACGCTGCCATTTTGACTGACTAGTCACGTGACACGCGCGCTAACGCCTACGTCACTTCCCTCAGTAGCGGGACACAAACTTTATTGTTTGTTTTTGTTTTGATAGGAGGTTTAACGACCACCGTGAGCAACTCAATGGGCTATAAGCAGTCGCCCGTCCCTAATTTAGGGTCACTGGTTCCAGGGAAGGGAGAGAGCCAGTGCCGTAAGACAAACACAACATCCATGCCTCACCGGGATTCGAACCCGGACCCCGTTCGGACGAATGATCAGAGGCCATCGCTTAGACCACTGCGCCACCGGGGCGGCACACACACAAACTTTATATGCCGCCCCGGTGGCGCAGTGGTCTAAGCGATGGCCGCTGATCATTCGTCCGGCCGCCCCGGTGGCGCAGTGATCTAAGGCGTTGGCCTCTGATTATTCGTCCGAAGGGGTCCGGGTTCGAATCCCGGTGAGGCATGGATGTTGCGTTTGTCTTACGGCACTGGCTCTCTCCCTTCCCTGGAACCAGTGACCCTAAATTAGGGACGGGCGACTGCTTATAGCCCATTGAGTTGCTCACGTTGGTCGTTAAAACTCCAATAAAAAAAAAAAAAAAAATCATTCGTCCGAAAGGGGTCCGGGTTCGAATCCCGGTGAGGCATGGATGTTGTGTTTGTCTTACGGCACTGGCTCTCTCCCTTCCCTGGAACCAGTGACCCTAAATTAGGGACGGGCGACTGCTTATAGCCCATCTGAGTTGTTCACGGTGGTCGTTAAACCTCCACTAAATAAATAATTCATAAGTAATAAAATTTATGAGTACATCTACCTAACGGTTCGCAGTTGTGGTCCGTGTCTTCAACTGTTACTGTTTTACAGCATCTGGAAACTGTATACTTCTTTATGAATCAGGGTGTATAATAGCTGGTGCACAAAATGGGGAAGAGGAGAAGAAATATCCTGTGCTACAATAGCCACAGTTCATGGGATATGCTATCCACAATATGCGATCTCATTGCAGAACTTCAAAATCAGTTCCTTTGATAGACGATTGGAATTTAACAGTTAATCTAACCTCAAGTATGCCGAAGAATCTCTCCTATTATCACAATGTTTTCATCGCATGGATACGGAAAAGTGAGAACGGAGCTTTTCCGTTAGTATACGAAAAGAATTGCAGAAAGGTTTCTGAAAATTCAGAATTTTCCGGTTGTACGAAAAATCCGTAAAATTCAGGTTTCTTTGCGTCATTTCATGGAAAAGGTTGTATCAGAAATATGCTTCGTTAATTCACGAAAGGAATCACGATAAGTGGATCGTCAATTTCAGAAAATTGTTTACAGCGTGCAGAAAATTTAACTGATTTCCTCTGGCTGCGTGTGAAATCTTCCCCGTTATTTTTGCTAACAATTAAGTTCATTCTTATCTTTGTTCTTGTGTAACGTATACTCTATATTCACTTTCCTTTTGATTTTTACTATCTCTGGTTATTTTATTTTACTATGTAAATTATCTTCTTACTGAACGAGATGTTATTTCTCCCGCTGAATGAGATCTGGCAATGAGTGTAAGTCATGACGTGGTGGTAGCCAGTATAAATAGGCGCGTTCAACGATACCTAAGGAGAGAGCTTTTTGTTGATGTGCGTAGGGTGAGCTGTTGTTTATGTGTCAGAGAGCGTTGGTTTATGTGAAAGAGAGCGTTTGTTGTTGTACGAAGTGAACTGTGGTTTATGTGTAAAGAGATCTTCGTTTATGTGAGAGCGAAAAGTTGACCAAATAAAAGATTGCGTTCGTAAGTACGTCTTTCTCAGTTCATAGTTTTGTCAGATCTCTGTCTGGCTGTTAGGTTTATTTCATTTAGTGTTATTAGTAACAACCAGCATAAGACTTTATTCATCTTAATTACTACTACAACATTACTACCAGTTATAAGCTTGTTCATTATTGTGACTACACTACTAGCAGGAAAGTTTATTCATGATTTAATTAACAAACAACAACCATTAGAAGAAGCATTATTAGTAGCTTAGAAGAAGCTGAATTCATTATAACATTAGTGAAAGCTATATTCACTATAATTAGCTTAGTTAAAAGCCATATTCATTATACTTGTTGTTAACATGTTCGTATTATATCTTTGTAGCCTGTTGTTAACTTCATAAATATTGCGTCGTTGAGTTGCTAAGTCTAATATGGTTGAAGATGATAGTAATTAACACGTAATAACCAAATGGTAATAATTGTATGCAAACATGTCTAAAAAACTTTTATTCTTCTCTTCATTTAATTCCTTGCAAAGTTTGTCCGTTAGCTGTGCTATTTTCCCTAACTGTTCCTGTAAGGGCAAAAATTAATAATGAGATGAATATCAATTAAGATATGATGAAGTGTGAATCTATGTATATAAAAACAAGAAAAAAAAGGGGGTATGTCATGTGCAGTGGGACGGCAAAATGTCGTCCGAGAAAAATGTTTCTTTTACTCAGGAAATAACTTTATTTCAGTAACTGTGTGCATATACAATGCAAAATGCCTGGCGTACATTTACGACGTCAGGAGGTATGTGACTAATCCCAAGATGCGGAAAGACATTGTTTCGTAGTACATTGCCGGACACAGAAATTCTGGTACAAGAGAAATGGTGTACAAACACAGACAATGCCCTATGGTAGAAGGGCGCCAGTCTGTCTGGGAGGACTGAATACGTCCTTTATGTGAAAGAATGTCTGTATTGTTGTATGTTTTGTTCTGTCTGTATAGAGTCTGGTTTCCACGTGCAGAAGTCCGGTAGAAGGAATGTCAAACATGAGGTCGTCGGACACGAAGAAAATAATAAGTGGGGGAGAGCCAGTTCCAAGAAGCAGGAACAGCAGCGTGACTGATACGAAGCAGGTTGGCCTGCATACAAAGAAAGGTCAGGTTCGCTCCGGAATCTGGCAGCGTCAGAAGTCAGCGCCTCGGGTAGGGGAGCCGAGAAAGGAGGGGTCCTCTTCTGGAACGAAGGGGATAAGAGATAGCTTCAGACAGAGTAAGAGCATTGCGAAGGAGCTTGGAAGGCGGGTAGACGTCGGGAGTTTAGGCTCCGAGGAACGCGGTTCCTGATTTTAGCGTGAAGCCGGGTGCTTCGGTAGAAAGAAAAAGATTGCTAAGTGAGCTTGGAAGGCGGATAGACGTGAGGAGTTTAGGCTCCGAGGAACGCAGTTCCTGTTATTAGCGTGAAGCTGGGTGCTTCGGGAGACAGAGTAAAAGCATTGCGAAGTGAGCTTGAAAGGCGGATAGACGCGTGGAGTTTTGGCTCCGAGGAACGCGGTTCCTGGTGTTAGCGTGAAGCTTATTGCTTCGAGAGAAAGCGTGGAGTCGGAACAACTCTAAAACTAGAGTGGCCATATAGCTACTGATTTTTGATTGAACAATTCGTGACGGACGGCGCATGCGACGCAAATTCGTCGACATGGACATTGGTACCGGAACCAGACTCTGATCAATACCTTTGCTTCATTAAATTTATTGTCTTTCTTATTCACGAAGTATTTATTGAAGTTGATGCAGTGCTTTATGGTAGCCATTCTTTCCCTTCCTTGATTCGCTGATAATTAAACAAAAAGGCGGAGGAAGAGGGGCCTGGATAATAAATTTATAATTAAAAAATTACGAGAGTGAGAACCTCAGATAATTTGCTGTAAAGGGGGGGGGGTTGTTAAAATAACTCACGGACGCCTATCGGAAAGAAGGCGGGACTTAGCACGAAAGCCTATGTCTCACCCCCTACAGTTCCGTTTTCCTAAAACTTCCCAACCTACCCTGGGACAATTCCTTTGTCCTGCTATGAGCGACCACTCGCTCTCCAAGCTTAGAGACAACTGTCTTCTCGCCTCCTTCTCCCCTGTCTCCCCAAGAATGCCCTTAAGCAGATCCAAAAGTTCCCCGTGAGAAAGAACCACACCGCCCTCGGTAAATCTCAAGCCTCAAAGTAATATGTGAGGGGCTAGTGCATTAGTCGGCAAAATTGAAATCTGTAAAGCATCAAAAGAGGCGCGATAGATTTAATCTCCATTCAACAAATAATGTGCAAATACTAAACTCAGACGCATTGTCATCTTAGCAAATTAACCGTGCATCCGGTGTGTAATGAGGAACTGACTCTGAGAAATTTCTCTCACGCTTTGTGGAAACAAAGAAGTGGAGCACGAGATGGAATAAAAGTTGCAATATTGAGATTTTATATGAGATCCTACAGCCTAGTATAAAATCTTTGTAACATTTTCAACCACTTCGAAGGTCGATCATATCCCTTTGCATGTCACGCGCTTCCTCTCTCTTAAAACCTTTTCACCCATGCGTAAATACAGTCCTTAGTCAACTCAATGGGCTATAAGCAGTCGCCCGTCCCTAATTTAGGGTCACTGGTTCCAGGGAAGGGAGAGAGCCAGTGCCGTAAGACAAACACAACATCCATGCCTCACCGGGATTCGAACCCGGACCCATTACGGACGAATGATCAGAGGCCATCGCTTAGACCACTGAGCCACCGGGGAGGCAAAGGCCTTTTCATATGTAGTGCGACAATTTCCCTGAATTTCAATAAGCCGCAGTGGTCTAAGAGATAGCTTCTGATCATTCGTCCGAGAAAAGGGTCCGGGTTCATATCCCGGTAAGGCATGTATATTGTGTTTTTCTTATAGCGCTGGCCCTCTCCCTTCCTTGGAACCAGTGGCCTTAAATTAGGGAAGGACGATTGCTTATAGCTCACTGAGTTGCCCACGGTGGTCGTTAAACTTCCAATAAAAAATAATTTAATAATAGATTTGGTCTCCGCTAACCACAACACACACCGAGATCACTTCAGGAAAATAACCATTCTGGACGTTATGAGGGAGAAACAGCGTATATGGCGCCATTTGTCAGCCACAAATGAGGGGGAAATTCATTGTTATTTTGTCGTCCTTTTCTCGCAACTGCTGAGATTTTTGGTATTGGTTATTGAAATAGTATGCATCCTTTTATGACACTGTACAATGTTGGAGTCGGTTGGTGGCGCCTCTTTCAAAAAATGTTCGGAAAAAAAAGGTAGGATACTAACAGGCTTGAGTTTACAAGATCACACTTTTAATAATAGGGATGAATTGAAAACGTTTCAAACAATCGGGGAAATACCAAGATTAAATGAAAAATTGATTTTAAAATATAAATTCCAGAGCTTTCCAATGTTGCAAGACACATTTTCTGCGACAATATGCCTTCTAAAGAGCAACAGATAAGTAAAGCATTAAGTGTTTTGTTTGTAGTCTAAGGCAACTGAGGTTTTCTCCAACAAATCGTCGGAATCCTAGCAGCAGGCATAAAAGACATCAATAAATGGCATTCCGTTTGCCCGCAATATGTACATTCTTGCCAGGGAAGCAGAAATTCCAGCCATTTAATTGAACACGTCATTAGATGGAATCCCCTTCTCTGAAGGAATGTTGCTTCTGTGTTTTCACCAGAAATCGCCTACAACATACTGAGTGGAGTAATTCAGTCTCATTCTACTGATTTTGCTGAGCGATGGATCGATAATAAATATTGTGACTGAGTATTCAGCCCCGAGAAGGGCACGGAAAAAAATCAGCAGCCGTCAAGAACGCAAGATCTGAAGTCGTGATGAAATATTGTACCATAAACTACCGATTATATCAGAAGTGAATGAGAAATTAATTCTCTGGAATATCAGCTAAAGCGATGTTTACAGGGCAGGAATTCGTAAAAAGACGCATCCATTTCATAGTGTTAACTCATATTTAAAAACATACACACAAACATGTTTGTAGTCAAGTTTTTGCTGAAAGAACCGTTTTTTTCACGCTCTTATAATATGCCAATTCTTTTGAATACTGCGTAGAAATTTCTTTGTTCAAAAGCTCCGTTAGGATTGACACAAACATCAGTATAACCGTAAAACTAAGCACGATGATTAAGTTTAAATAGATGAACTTAGGTTTAAATGTTTATGTGCTTAAATAAATTTATGTGTGTGCTAATGTTCGTAGTGAACTCGTTCCACATAAACCACACTTTCTGAAAATTGCAAACAAACAGCCAGGGAAAGAATCAACATGATAACTTAACCCTTTAAGCGGCCGATATATCTGAACCTAATGGTTCCCAAAATTTTTTGGTCGCCCCGATGGCGCGGTGGTCTAAGCGAAAGCTTCTGATCATTCGTACGAAATGGGTCCGTGTTCGAATCCCGGTGAGGCATGGATGTTGTGTTTCTCTTGCGGCGTTGGCCCTCTCTCTTCCCTAAAACCAATGGCCCTAACTTAGAGACGGACGACTGCTTATAGCCCACTGAATTGCTCACGGTGGTCGTTAAAAATTTCTAATAAAAAAAACAAAATTGCGCTCCCACAAACGGAAATTTTCCCGTACTGCCGGATTTTATGAAAGCTACGCCACAAGAAATTCATTTATCTGCAGTGCCGATTATATAAGCCTTTAACTGGTAATAAGCGCTCTTTTCTATGATACAAGACATGATGGGGAAGAGCTAGTCCCTCTGACACGAGCATCATGCCACTAAGCAGAAAAAAGTGACTCGAACATCTTTCTCTTTCCTTTCAAACCATTTTTTCAAACCTTGTCGAAAGCATGGCCATTGTTAAAGCCCTTTCAGCAGGTAATCAGTCAAAAAGAATTAGTTTCAGCCATCCCCCATAAATGACGATGTTGGATAGCAGAGCTAAGAGAAAAGCAACGCTTTCGGATGCGCAGGTTCCAGCCGCGTTCGAACAACTTCTGTGCCAGTAAATATTTTCGTTCTAGCAGATTTCAGCTCATTTTGCTAACCCCGAATTAATTCGTTCCAGCTAGTTAAAGAGTTAAGAGCACTTCCATGCCTTTTATTCGTCCACCACTAGAAAGTCAGGTCGCAATATATCCATCAGTGATTATATTCCTTCGTTGATCACATCGATTTCAATAACAGTGCTTAATAAAATACTCTCGCACATTAACTATATTGACGAAAGTCACCGGACACCTAGAAGAGAAACACAGCATAGCATTTATTGACATACATTAGTACGGTGTCAGTCCACCTTTGGCTTTAATGCATGCTGTTACAGGGCTTGGAGCTGAATTCTATTACAGCACCCTATGTGGAAGATTCGTTTGATTTTGTTCAGCAGTAAGTTCGGTATCGGTGGTTTAATCCGTAATTCTTCCAACTGGAGCAGATAAAAACAATACAAAGCGTAGAAAAGTGAATCGACTGAGGCTGAATTTTGTAGTGAGGAAACTGTTTATTCAGATCATACGGGGAATTTCCCCAAGCTTCTGTCCTTTTCGTGCTTTCATTCTTTCCGTTCTCCCTCAGTATTCTACACCGCCGAAAATCCTTCTCTCTCTTTCCGGCCGCTCAAAACTATATCCTCCTCCGTCCCTTTCGTCCCCAAGCATACTGCACTCCTGCTAAAACTATCTTGCTTAGTCGACCCCTGCCACCGCGTTCCCTCCGGCTACACCCTAAGACGTCTCTTCTCCGAAAATCGCAAGATTCCCTAATTGCCATCTGCTGCATCGCGTGGGAAAGGAAATACTCAGCCTTTCGTCCAAATGGCGGGAATGTAAGAAAATGAATACGATTCGCTATTTCTAAAAATGGCTACAGAATTTCGCTTCTGATAAATATGTAAGCCCCGGTTACAATGCACTGACCCTTCGCGACATGCTTTCGACAAGCTTTTGGAACATTATGCGCTTCCATTCAGTACATAATGCTGCCGCTAACTCATGCTTATTAGTAGGCCTTGGTTCCAAACTTCTTATGCGGCGCTCTAATTCATCCCATAAGTGCTCTATGGGATTAAGATCAGGTCTCTGTGCTGTCCAGTCCACACACGATACGGAATTATCGTCAAACCACATTGCAACAGTCCTTGCTTTATGGCTCGGTGCATTATACCGCGGATACCAACAAGGCTCGGCTCCATGGTATTGCCACAAAGTTGATAGGGCATAATTGTCCAGCATATCGAGGTGGACGTGCTGGTTAACAGGTTTGTCCACGATAACCAATGTGCCTGGACCATACAACGAAAAACACCCCCACACGAGTACCCTGCTAGCTCCAAATTTGACTGTAGGAGCAGTACACTGTGGTAAATAGCGTTCCCCCGGCTGCCGTCATACCCACACACGGCGATCAGACTGATGCATCGCGTATCTGGATTCATCAGTCCATAGGACCTGTTTCAATTGATCTACGGTCCACGATAAATGTTATTTACACCATGCTAAAC
The DNA here is from genome assembly GCA_039090855.1 of Macrothele yani. NCBI lineage: Eukaryota > Metazoa > Arthropoda > Arachnida > Araneae > Macrothelidae > Macrothele > Macrothele yani. Next base: position 103,346,139 of record CM077018.1, on the reverse strand, counting down.
GACGAGTAGCATTCCGAGTGGAGATGAAAGGCTTATGAGCAGCTGCATGGACCACGGTAACCCATGGAATGAAGCTCTCTGCGAATGGTACGTGTACATACCGAAGTTCCAGCATTTTTACTCACCTGTACACTGAGGTCTTGTGCATTGCTCCGTCAATTAGCTTTAATGACTCTCCTGAGGTTTTGACGTCCCCTATCACTGATTTTCTTTGGTCTGCTGGTACGTTTTGCTGCTTCAGGCACGCCATGTGTCTTCCACTTATTTAGTACATCCAAAACAGTTCACGTGGGTATGTTTAAACGCCTCTCGGTTTCTCTTACGGACAACCCACTAATATTGTTATATTCTTTCCTTTCTCAAAGTCAGTTCTCTCCCGCCGCGACATTTTCACTGAACCTCACAGTGCGATATGATCGCGGTCAGCTGCAGGCTTGTTTTTATACCGTTTGCAGTTGTGCCGCGCATCTTAACAACGCAGAGGATCCGTTCATTTGCTTTTGAAGGGGTGTCCAGTGTATTGTCAATATAGTGTATAAAGGGGTTAAGTACGATGTCAGCTATCATGTGGCAATGCCACAGTCTCAGGTGAAACAGGTGTTGTGGAGTGATTGTTGACAATGTCAGATATCATTGGCATAAAAAAAGGCATGATCATTTGTGTGCGTCTTGCAGGATTTTCAGTAACTATAACGGCAGAAAAAAGTAGGTGTAACACAAGAAACTGTATCGAAGATTATGATTACCTATTAAAAAGGACACGCCGTTGCCTCAAACGTTCAAGTTGTGGACGCCATACGAAAATGTCAGATAGGGATAGTTGAACGTTGGCACACATTGTGCAACAGAAGCACAAGACCACGGCACTGCAAATAGCAGAAGAGTTGAGCACCAGTGGCGATAATCCCGTTTTCGTCATTGCAGCGTATCGGGAACTCCATCGTGACAGTATTTATAGCCAAGCTGTATTTCTCCAGAAATATATGAGTACCAACATCAGTGCAATAAAACGTGTAAGGTAGTGCAAAACACATAAAAAACTGGGATGTTAAACACTGTCGTCTGGTCTGATGAATCGGGCTTCACATTGTTTCCCACCCTTGGTAGAGACCACGTCTGGCAAAAACCTGCAGAAGCGTACCACCTAGATTGTTTGATTCCGACTGTAAAGTATGGATGTGGATCACTCATGCTGTGTGGTGCCATATTATGGCATTCCCTAAGGCCAGTGGTTATTGTGCAGGGTCATGACACATCTGCAGCGTACGATTCCATTTTTGGGGACCACCTGCACCTAATGTTGCAGGCATTTTACCCTAGTGACTATCTCTAGTTCCAACAGACAATGCACCCATGCACAGATCGGAAAGACCACACAATAAGAGTCCATTATTTCTTATTAACCTCTGTACCTCTCTTTGTTCAACACTATAATTCAATATGTTCTGCATCATTCAGTGTTGACATTCTTATGTCTCTGACTCACTATCAGTGTTGCAAATTGTAAAAGCTCTTCGGGGAAGTAATCTATCATTCGGTGAGAAAACGTTCAACGAGACGTAGCTAAATTTGCACAGGAGAACGGAAACTTCAATAAATGATTAAATAGAGCTTTACATCACATGACGGAATGCTGAAACAGCGAGAAAAATAGCAGTTTATTGGTTCTTAGAAGGAACATGAGCGTTGTTCATGAGAAGCTACTTTGACGCTTGTACACATCGCGAGAAGAGAAACCAAACAACCCTCTTCTTTACTTACCATGAGCATATTCATACGGGAAATAAAACTAGTTTTGTTTTGTACTCGTTCACCTTGAAAATGCAGGTTTTAAGTTTAGCTTTTGATATTTGACATTCACTCAGTTTTCTGAACAAAATACCCGAATATATCACCCCTAACTAATTAGTAGCCTCTGTCCATCCTTGTAAAATTTCCAAAACATCACCCCTTTTACCAATTACTGTTTACGCGTTACAAACTGACAGAATTTACATCATGTGTAACACTGAAATATTTGTACCTCGGAAACCAAGTTAAAAATTTCTTGGGCAAAGAATCCCTAGAAATGCAACATAGTATATGATAGTTTCATGTAGTGCGAAGACAATAATTTTTATTAACGTCGTATAAGTTATTCGTGCCGCCCCGGTGGCGCAGTGGTCTAAGCGATGGCCTCTGATCATTCGTCCGAACGGGGTCCGGGTTCGAATCCCGGTGAGGCATGGATGTTGTGTTTGTCTTACGGCACTGGCTCTCTCCCTTCCCTGGAACCAGTGACCCTAAATTAGGGACGGGCGACTGCTTATAGCCCATTGAGTTGCTCACGGTGGTCGTTAAACCTCCAATAAAAAAATTAAGTTATTCGTAATGCGAATCGACCTTGTTTTACACTAAAACTGGGAAAGAAAATGCGTATTGTCAAAAACAAAATTTCGTATCAAACATTAAACATTGTGGCTGAGTGGTCTGAGGAGCAAGATTTTGTCTAATCGTCAGAGCTGGGCCAAGATTCTCTTTTCGAATGACTAGTGAGTGGTGTACTTGTTCTACGGTTCTGGTTCTACCCTTGCCCTGGGAGCAGTTGCCGTAAATTACAGACTCGTGGCAGCTTAAATGCTCACAAGGGTCCCTTTCGTTAGCCCCTCCCTCCCGAAACTGGCTGTATACATTGTCTCGGTGCCCTTTTCATTGCTCTTTGTCTTTCATATAGCAAAATGGCGTGAAAAGTAGTTTATTAGAGTGATTCAAAAGTTATTGCCGTTTTGAAGAATCGTCCTTTGCCAGGCAATTACTCGGTGCGCATGCGTTATGCAGATAAGAAGAACGCATGACAAGAAACCTGGTATCGTCTAGTTTATATAAATAGGAGCACACGCTTCCGTGATTTGTTGGGAAATTTTCTGCTGGTAAAAGCTATGAACGAAAAATTCACAATCCCAGTGCTATTACGGATTTTCTTAGAAAAAAAAAAAAGATAGCTGAAGCAAGGGAAATTTGTGCTGTGGAAGGTGAAGGAGCAGTTTCTGAAAGAACGGCAAGATTTTGGTTTCAGCGATTTAAAAATGGGGACTGCAGCCTTGAAGACAAATCACGTGCTGGAAGACCTTCAACGGTGAATTTTGAATCTGTACGCCAAGTCGTAGAGTCAAATCCTTGAACAAGCACTAGACATCTGCCAAATGAACTGGGAATGCCGAACTTGTGCAGTTCGCGAACTGCGCAAGCTCTGCAAGACGCACATAAACTGTTGACAAGTTCCCCATGAACTGACTGTTACTCAAGCTCAAAGACGTGCGCATGTGTGTCGCCAATTGCTGGAAAATCCCCAGGACAACCGTTTCTTTAGGCAAATTGTGACATGTGATGAAAAGTACATGTACTTTCGGAAACTTGACATGAGAAAACAGGGGTTAGATCTCAGAAAGCCAACCAGTACCAGAAAGGGGACGATTTGAGCACAAAGTTATTTTCTGCGTATGGTGGAACTTTGAGGGGCCCATTCATTGGTAATCTGTTCCAGATGGCCGAGGCATTAATGCGCAGTTGGAGCGGATGCATGCTGCTTTAAGCCGAAAGTACTCAGCTCTGGTAAACAGTAATCGAGTTGTCTTCCACCACGATAATGCTCCAACTCATCGTGCCCCGTCAACTAAGGGAAAAATTCAGAAACTGGAGGGTTTTGAGCTAATGCCTCGCTCTGCTTACAGCCTGGATCTTGCGCTTTCGGATTATTACTTATTCATGTCCCTTGGCGCATTTTCTATGTAGGAAACACTTCCAAATCATCCACGATGTTCAACTTGGAGCCCAAGACTTTTTCGCCTCGAAACCAAACGAGTTTTTTCTCGGGGGATTCCAGACCATGGCATCACGATTGTGTACGACCATCGAGAACGATGGACTCTATATCGAGGATTAAACTTTTACGTTTATGCATTTATACACGTTTTCATCAACTGACAGGAAACGGCAACGGCTTTGGAATACCCTGATATTTCAAAACAGGAGTTTCTTTTTCCTAACTAGCTAAACAGCAGTAAGGCGCAATTTAACTAGACTTTCAGGTTGATTCACTTAGCTTGTGTACGCGCTATCCTAGGTTTCTGTGAAGGATATCAATGTATTTTGTCAATGATCTGAATTGAAGTTTGTTATTGGAGTGTAGAAGAACTATTCTATTATTTTCATTGCGATTTCTAGCAGTCTTCTTGGTATTTCCACAAACTGGACTATTCACAGCATGCATTCGGGATTTAAATAGAGTTTTCATTGTAAATACATATACACCAAAAATGCAAGTTCCTAAGAAAAATATGTATCATTTTAACAATAGCAACTGTGACGTGCCTGCCCCGCAGGACGCACACGACATAAAGGCAGATAGCAGCGAAAACGAACGTCTGCGTAGCTCAGTTGGTAGAGCGACTTGTTCTGGAATAAGAGAACTCGGGTTCGATCCCTGGCGTGGACCAAAAATGACGGAGAAATTTACTTCGTTTTAATGGCGCCCGAACTTCCCGGATGACCCGGCCGTTAAAGATCTCGCAATGGTGTGATGTTCTTTCCACACCGCGAGATAGGAAATATAAGAGAATCCCTTCTTCAGCGCTTCGAAAAATAAATGTGTGTGATGTTGCATTCCACACACCAGATTGACTGGGAGTTCTCAAGTGCACGTTCTTCAGCGGATGGCTGCCTAAGACGATTCATGGTCACGGCTGAACCGTGGGCCAGGCCCCCGGCCCTCTTGGGGGGATGTGACGTGCCTGCCCCGCAGGACGCACACGACATAAAGGCAGATAGCAGAGAGAACGAACGTCTGCGTAGCTTAGTTGGTAGAGTGACTTGTTCCGGAATAAGAGGACTCGGGTTGAATCTCCGGCGTGGACAAAAATGACGGAGAAATTTACTTCGTTATACGACGGAAGAACCGCTTTAGATATAGCATCATACAACCAACGAAACGTTCATGCCCACTGTGAGCTGATCTTGGAATTCTCTTATTGATAATCGCACACAAGAAAAATGCAAAGGTAAATTGAGACAAAGGAGAATGAAACCGAGTTCTCGATTGTAAAAAGAACTTTTTTAATACCTCAGAACTACTTCGCTAAAGACGCTACAAGTTAAGTTTTGACAAGTCCTTTGACAAAAAGCAAAGTTTCCGAACCCTAATTTGAACAATTTTTATTCGCATCATACAAATACATAAAGTTTACTTACAGCTGTGATACATCTTCCATCGACTTTTGAGCAACTGATGTTGGCCTAAAGAAGATGCTGGAAATGACCCGTTTTGCTGGTGGCAAATATCCACGCGGTGGCAGGTGTTTTTCAGAACGCGTTTCAACATAGATGGCGTGATTTCCGCTATAGCCTAAATAATGTTTGTTTTCAAGGAGTGCAGGTCATGCGGGTTGTTTGCATAAACACGGTCCTTTAAATATCCCCTTAGGAAAAAAACAAAACAAAAAACATTATTCCGAAAAGAAAACATTGTTCAATAAGCCCTTGTTGTATCGAGTAAATTTCCGAAACCAACGGCAATGCAGCAGGCGTTTATGCGTATCAGATGCCTTCAGTTCTTGGACAACTTTCGCTTTGTTTACACGAAGCTGAAATCTTTTAGTCGCTTTCTGTACTGAGCAGTAAGAAAGTTTCTCTTGCTGAGATAAACCACGAATCGATTTTGTAGGTGACTGTTGCAAACGTTTTTCAACATCGTTTATCACTTCCGGTGTTAACACACTTGGCCGGCCATTTCTGCGCATATCATCAACACTTCCAGTTTTCCGAAATCATACGAGTAAACTGTGTATCTTTGATATACTTACAACAGTATGCTGCGGAAATTTTTTCCTGAACTCTTCCATACACTGTTTGTACGTTTGCAAATAAGCTTCAAGTAAGCAAATTCTCTGCTGCCTCTTCAAACCCATGCCTCTGTGCAAATGGCGAATCCCTAAAACCAGGTATTCATTTCTGGCACTCTGCCAATTTCCTTCAGGCATTCAACAAGCGCAGTATTTGATCTCGACGAGTTGCTGACTCGTGTTGCCACATCAATTGGTTGAACCATTGCTTACAGAATACGCAATAATTTTTTAAATTCAGGGTTCGGGAACTTTACGATCACTTTGTACAAGACGTGTTTTAAAAGTTTTGGGACTGCTTTTGTTTAAATGTTACTGCTAATGCCATCCATTCGTCACTGTTGAAACTATTCACTATCAAATCCAAACAGGATCGGTGCCTCAGTAGTGTGAACAAAGCGGTTTTACTGGAAAGTTGTGCTTAAGTTCTTGCAGTAAAATTGCCTCGTGATGGATTCAACTACTGAGCAAAGAGTCAATCAATTAGAACAATGGGGATCAATTAATTACCAGGGTGAGTCAAAAGTTCGTCCCATTTGCAGCTAAAAAGCTTAATTATGCAGAAAAATCCTACACGCTCACCTCATTCTGAAAAATACATGCTATTGAATTTAAAAGTCCATTGCCAACGTTCCACCAGAGTCACGACACCACGGCCAAACCACTCGGCAGGTTTTGAGGACAGAAACTCTAGAATGCCAGATCCACGTCCACCACTGGAGTGAAGTGCCGTTTTTGTAGGAAATGGGTCATGCAGCGAAACAGCTTCTAGTCAGATGGGGCAAGGTCCGGGCTGTATCGGGAATGGGGTAGGATCTCAACCACTTTCAGTTCCTGTGGTTTTAGGAGGGCAACTCTGGAGGTGTGACTTGGGGCATTATTCACTTGCACAAACGGCCGGTTTCTATTCATGAAAGCTGGGTAACGTTGGAACAGAGTATTATGGACCCGCTGCAGTTATTCGGCATAAAAGTTCGCGTCCGTAGCCTGACCATCAGGCACAAATTTCCAGTGCACAGGACTATCACGATTTCTCAAAATTCACAGCCTGACTTTCCTTTCGAATCGCCTTCTTTGCAACACTGGCTGTCCTTCCTGGCGTGGCTTCAGACACTGGTTCCCAGTGGTAGGATAACATAGAGGTCTGCACGGGCCTTAATTTAGCAAGCCCGGCCCTGCCCGTTTCAAATTTTGTAATTAAAATCCGGCCCGTATATTTCTCTTGTTTCCAAGACCCGGGCCGGCCCGTAAAATTTCAACAATTATTGAAACACGAATTTGACACCTGGTGCACTCGGTCATCTGACTCCTGAAGAGTTTTAGTTTTCTTAATTGCTACACGTATTCTATTACAATAAACGTTAATTCGGAATGTTTCTGGTACTCTGTATAGGTCACGTGACGTCTGAGGAGGGGGAAGGCTTGTATACTCAAATATTGCATGTAAACGACAATTTCCATGCCTTTCGAATTTTCTGGGTTTTCAAGTTATCATTGCCTACCGCCGGACCCGGAATATCCTTGGGGATAAGGAGAGAGAGGGGGAAAGGTTAATTCGAAAAGTACGAAATATCCAGAAATACGCGTCCGATCGTTCTACTTTACATTGTCTACAAGCACATATTCTCCTGAAGCGATTTTTCTCGAAAATCTTTCGCTTTCTTAAACTCCATAATACATAAGTATGGAGGTGTATTTATCAGCAACACTGAACATGCATGTGCTAGGGAAAACAACGACAGACTGCCCAGCTAACTAGTGTTACAGAAGTTCTGGGCTGGGATACCTAAGGGTTCATTTGCCATCTGCTGACTCCCTGAGAGTGCATATGGGGAAAATACGGCACAGATTTACACACAGAAGTAAGTTTGTCCCAGCCCATTTCTCCCGTGCCATTTAAGACAACTTAAAAGCTTTTCACACATCTAGAGGACAAAGTGCCGGCGACCAGAACAATAAAAAGATCGTCTGTGAGCGGGTGGTTCGGTTTAGAAACACTGCCGTTAATAGCCTGTCCTGAAGCATGAGAGGAGGGTGAAAGTTAGAGAGACAGAGAAGGGAAACACATTCACATTGAAAAGCTAAGGGAGCCGACCTACTCCAATTGTTTTGTGGGAGGGAAGGATGTCGTAAAACTTCTATTTTTTCCAACAGCGGAAATCATTCAATCTTATCCTGCTGTTGTATGTTGTGAGATTTCCAAACGAGAAAGGCACCGTACAGCGATTGTTTTGCAATTAAAAAAAAAAAACCTGCTCGGCTTATGTCTGTTTTACATTAAATATTGAAGACCCGGGTCCGAATCGTTTCCCCAACATAGAAATGAGCAAAGCTCCAACCCGGCCTGGGCCCGTGCAGACCTCTAGAATAACATAAGGATATCCACTTTTCATCTCCTGTAATGATACGATACCAAAACCTATCGTCCTGTGGATTCGACAGCAATTTGCGGCAGAGAGCGATACGTTGTTTCGCCTTTTTGGGGTGTCAGTTCACGGGGAACAATTCGCAGGTACCTGGAGGGGAAACCAGGCTGATGCAGGTGGCGAACGAGTTGCCAATTGTTGGGGTTCGCTGTTACAGCTTTGACCCCGGTGTCAGTGTTGGTAGTCGTTGGATTTTTCTCTGACCTCGGCTTGTCTTCGAGACTCGTGTTCCCAGCATTGCAAAAGCGTGAACCATTTTCGCGCAGTGCTGCTGTTCACTATATATATATTCACGCCTTCAACTGCACAGATTTCCCTCTGCTGCTGTCGCGTTTAACTAATTTATCCGAAAAACAGCTTAGGAGCACCCGAACAGCACGTTTATTGACCTCTACCTTTTGATCACCTGATAACGCAGTTTGTCTCAAATGCACCTCATCAGTCTCGCGTGTTCCATGTGATCACGATACCCAGTCAACGCTGCCACGCATATCGCATACGAATGGAGGCCCAACAGTATGTGTACTTCAAAACGGGACGAACTTTTAACTCAACCTGGTAAAGAGGAACTATAAATTCCATTAAATGAAGCTTAAAATGTCATGCTCACATTGGTTATAATGTACTAGTAAGTGTAGTGGAAGTGTGAGGAACGTTCAAATATGTATTTCCTTTTATATTATTCGGCCCAAAGTAAATCAAAATGAAAATATTTAAAATTGCGCCTGAACGTGTGTGACATATCTCTAACCTTCCTTTTGAATTTCTCTTCTTATGGACATTTTGTTATTTCTAAGATTTTTCTACTGAACGTCACATTGCTTCCCGAAGTACGTTTGGCAACACTGACGGTGAGTCAATATAAAAGAAATGCGTCGAATGCAAACTCGACGGAGTATAGAGCCTGTTAAGATTACAAGACTATGTTGATACTTACGTTAGGTGATCTACGGACTGATACTTACGTTAGGTGATCTACGGACTGATAAGCTACGCAAACATTAAGCATACGTGCAATTGCTGTTGAATATTTGTGTGACTTCTATTTGGAAGAATGGTTCATTTGGAATTGTTACAATAAGTTATTCGTGCCGCCCCGGTGGCGCAGTGGTCTAAGCGATGGCCTCTGATCATTCGTCCGAACGGGGTCCGGGTTAGAATCCCGGTGAGGCATGGATGTTGTGTTTGTCTTACGGCACTGGTTCTCTCCTTTCCCTGGAACCAGTGACCCTAAATTAGGGACGGGCGACTGCTTATAGCCCATTGAGTTGCTCACGGTGGTCGTTAAACCTCCAATCCAAAAAAAAAAAAAATTAAGCTGCTCATTTTTATAACCCCTGGCCGTTTTATATTTTGTCAGACTGAACTATATTTCTTGTTTCCGGTAAAGGCTAAAACAACTTGAAAACACCAAAACAATACAATACACATGTTTGGCTGCGAGAATTCTGGCATACGCGCTTGATTTTTCTTTCTTTACAATTTGCTCTGAAAATCAGTCTAGGATGAGCATTATGAATTTCAGTGAGCTTGTATGCGCAACAATTTAATGATTTCATAATAACTATAATAATAAATGTAGGAAAGAAGTGCTTGTGTGTGTGTGAAAATGAAGCGATAGCACAATGCAATCTCATGTATCTAAATGAGATCAAGTTGATCATTGGAATCTGAAGGGACATTTCGCTGCTGGCATTGTTCCAGCAAATAGCGAAAGGTAAACTTTTGCTATAATATTTGCACAAGAAATCCTAATAATCGTATAACAAGTTTATACCCCTTGAGAGCGCATAAAAATCGTTCCTTACATGCCTAAAGACAGAATTCAGAGCACGTAGCAAATTTTATGCTGATAATGCCTTGAATACAAGCTTTCAAAAAATAAGTAAGAAGCATTGATGAGCTAAGGCCTTCTCTCAGAAACATTGATGAGTTGAACTAAGGCTTTCGCTCAGAAACATTGATGAGTTGAACTAAGGCCTTCGCTCAGAAACATTGATGAGTTAAACTAAGGCCTTCGCTCAGAAACATTGATGAGTTGAACTAAGGCCTTCGCTCAGAAACATTGATGAGTTGAACTAAGGCCTTCGCTCAGAAACATTGATGAGTTGAACTAAGGCCTTCGCTCAGAAACATTGATGAGTTGAACTAAGGCCTTCGCTCAGAAACATTGATGAGTTGAACTAAGGCCTTCGCTCAGAAACATTGATGAGTTGAACTAAGGCCTTCGCTCAGAAACATTGATGAGTTGAACTAAGGCCTTCGCTCAGAAACATTGATGAGTTGAACTAAGGCCTTCGCTCAGAAACATTGATGAGTTGAACTAAGGCCTTCGCTCAGAAACATTGATGAGTTGAACTAAGGCCTTCGCTCAGAAACATTGATGAGTTGAACTAAGGCCTTCGCTCAGAAACATTGATGAGTTGAACTAAGGCCTTCGCTCAGAAACATTGATGAGTTGAACTAAGGCCTTCGCTCAGAAACATTGATGAGTTGAACTAAGGCCTTCGTGTGTAAAAGGCGGGGATTTTTAACTAACGACGATCACACATGAAGCCAGTGGCGGCTCGTGGTTGAAAAAATAGGTGAAGAGCTACAAGAGCAATATGAAAAGATATCTACTGTCTTCAATAAAAATCACTATATGAGGACTGACCTATTTTTTGTATATTAGATCAATTCTTCTTTCTTTTAAAGCTGCAAATTTATCGAATATGTCGTCATAGAATGGTTGTTTCTTCGTAAGCATCAATAAAATATCTTTCTGAATAGAAATATTTGCCAAAGAAGAAAGTCTATCTTAAGAAATAGCGTTTGTTGAGTAAGTTTGTATTCTTTTAAGGCAAGAAAAACTTCTTTCCACTGACACACTTGTAGATGGAATGGTTAAAATGAGAGCAACCAATTTATAAGCTTCTGTAAAAATGTCTTTATTTTCATGAAGCACCCGAAGAAGTTCTTCAGTCGATATATTCCTTAATTTTTCGTTGGCATATACAAGACTCAGTTCATTTTTAAGGCGCTGGAGTTTAGTAAATATTTTCCCGTAAAAATGTTGTAGATTTTCAAAAGTGTGAGAGGGAAAGCTTGAATTAAATTGTTCGAATTTGGTTGTGTCAGCAAGACAAACAAATTGAAGTTTTTCACACTCTTGAAATCTTATATCCATTTCCATAAGAATGTGGTCTAAAATTTCAAACTACAATTGTTTATAATTTTGAAAAATTGTTTCTTGTGTAAGAGCAGCATATTCCCGTTTAGATCTGCTTCTCTCTGTGATTTTGCTAGCTTTTCCAAACGGTGTTTCAAATACTTCATCGTTACTTTTATGACTCAAAATTTCACGAGTTTTTTTTTTAATTTGAGTGACACAGTAGTTTATGTCTAGTGATTTTTTCTGCAAAATTTCGAATAATGGACCAGTGGGGCCAAACATTTCATTAAATACTATTGCCAAAAATGTAAATTCAAAAGTGTTCATATCGTTTAAAAACCCCTTGGCAAGTTGAATTGATTTTTTTGTCTGATTGTTCACTATTTGTCAGAAATTCGAATACTTCTTTCAATTTATTCCAATCTTCAACAATTACACTTACTAACTTCGAAGTGGAAGACCATCGAGTTTCTGTTATTGTTGGTATACGTCTTTCGGTTGTAGATGTGGGTATATAAGATCGCTTCACTGAGTGGTGAAAAAACGAAGAAATTCCAGTGAGGCTTGCGTAAAATATACGACACTTTGAAATTTTAGAAAAACTCTGCTGTAATACAAGGTTCAAACGATGTGCTAAGCAATGAACAAAAACAGCTTGAGAAGCTTTATCCTTGATTTTTTTCTGGAGCCCATTCAAGTGTCCAGACATTACACTTGCCCCATCGTAACACTGTCCTATTAATTTGTGTTGATAATCGAATTGTTTCAAAATTTTGTCTAGCATTTTGTATAAAGCTTCTGACGTTCGATCTCCACTCACGTCGTGGAAACCCAAAAAAATCGCTCTGCCAATACACCTTCCGAATCAACAAATCTTATTATTAAAGAGCACTGAGAAGTCTGATTTATGTCTGTGGTGTCATCTACTTGAATAGAAAAGCATTGAACTTCATTTATTTCATTTTTAACGTGATCGTTTTTATATTCAGAACTACATTCAATTAATTCATTTTAAATAGTTTTTGAGTCACCTGTGAATACATTTTTTATCTTTTCGTATTGATTTTTAATTTCTAAAGGACTTCTTGATATCAACACTGAAAGTAATTCCTTGAAATTTCCACGATTTATCGAGTCGATGCTTTCGTCATGGCCACGGAATGCTAGTTCTTCTTTGCTCAAATATAATACTGCATCAATCACTGTCTGCAGGAAACGTCTATTTAAACGAACGTTTTCGTTGAATGCATTTTCGAAAGCCTAGCATTCTCCCTCAGGGGATCGGGAATGGTGTTCTGATTTTTTTCAAAATTCCTTAGCATTAACTCGCATTTCAGGTGTTTGCTAGAATCACCATGTTTATGAAGTGAGCGTGTTATATATAATAAATCTGAGAATCCGTCTTTATTCCACGCCGAATGTTTATTACTAAAAAGTAAGCAGGGCCAACAAAATAATTTTTGTAACACAGAAGTACTACAAAGCCATTTATATTCAGTAAACCAACAATTTTTAAAATTAATATTGTAAGATTTACAGCTCTTCTTGATTTCTTTTTTGGCAACAATTGTCAGTGAATTCGTCGGTCGTCCTTGAAGTAAAATGTATCTTTTATCTTCATGTTTCTACCGATTAAATGGAGTTTGTAATAAATTACAAACAATGTCGTTCACAGGATGCATACTTTAAATTAAAACTATCACTAACTGTTAAACTGTACACGAAACTACAGTAACAGCTAAATTTTTTGACAAATAATCACAAAGCACGAAAAAACAAATCCCTTCCGGAAAGCATGTACCACAACACTGCAAGAAAAAAGCCCTAGTAGATTGCAAGATACCCTGGGTAAACCGTCCCGTTTCACCGTGATCTCCTTCGAAAGTCACGATTCCATCTGCAGAGCTTCGGCGCGAAAAGCTAAAACACTTCACTTGCGCGCCAGATACGGGAGGTTGACGTCACGGTTACCATAGCAACTCGGTCGAAAGCTGCAGACTTCCAAGGGTTTTCATTTCGACTCTTCACTTGCACTGTTTTGCGTATGAGGACTTGTTTTCCGTATTGAACGCGCTATGTGAATTGATAACTAATCAAAATTTTTAGTATTTTTGTAACACAATAGAGACAAGAAAGAATATATTACACAAATTACTGAATAAAACTTTATTTTAAGTAAAATAGGTGAAGAGGCACTTCACCTATTTCACCTGAAAAGCCGCCACTGCATGAAGCACACCTCTGATCGGGTTAGTTCGTATTGAAATCAGAGATTATCGTACCTCACAATTTATATGTAGGATCTGTTATCGAGATAGTATGTAGGAATTCACAATTTTACGGTATTATCAGATAGATCAGTATTCAAATGTAGCACTTATTTTTTAACTAAATTCACATAGACTTTCTGGCGAACTCGTTTCCCGTTACGTGAAATGTACTGAGGAGTCAAGGTGTTGTATGCAAATGAGTGACAATGGCATCGTTTTATTGAAATGAGCCGCAGCATAAAAGGGATTGTTTCAGAGGTGCGCTATAACAAAGTAAATTCCTCCGTCATTTTTGTCCACGCCGGCGTCGAACCCGGGTCCCCTCATTCCGGAATAAGTCGCTCTCCCCACTGAGCTACGCGGACGTATGCTCTCGCTGCTATCTGCCTTTATCTCATGTGCGTCCTGCGGTGCAGGCACGTCACAGTGCATTACATCGTTAAAGATAGGATTTTGAGGTCACGGATTTGTTGTAACAGCTGTGAGACATCATTTAACGGATGAATTGCGGTGGAGAGCGATCGGAAGACAACAGGCAGACCAAAATCAGGTGGAAGTTGCAGGACTGTTGCATGTGAGTCCTTCTGTGTAGTACAGACTGTGGAACCAATTACAAAACATGCAGTCAGCTTCCTGAAGGTACAGCGAAGGAAAGCCTAGGGCTACAACATCCATGGATGACCTATATCTCCGATTAGCTGGGCGGAGGTACAGGGCGGCTACCCCGACACAGCACCGATCAGCCGTTGCTGCAGCTACAGAAACGGGAGTATTTGATTTCACCGTGCACAGAAGTCTTCACGAAAGAGCTCTTTATACTGGGTGACCAGCACTCTGTGTGTTCCTTACCCTCGTCACAAAAGAGAACGTTTGAATTGAGTAAGATGTCACGTCAGTTGAACTGAAATCCAATGGAGGTCAATACTCTTCCCAGATGAGTTCAGATTTGCTTTGCAGAGTGATTCTAGACATACTGTGATCTGGAAAGTACGAGGGATACGTTATAATCTCTCTATGACCCGTGAAAGAGACAGCTATGGTAGTGGCAGTGAGCTGGTTTGTAGTGGTATCTCTTTAGGTGGGCGCACAGACCTTCATGCGCCACCAGGAGGATTCACGAATGATAAACGCTATAGAGATGATGTCCTGGACCTCTGTGTTCGACCTTATGCAGGTACCATAGGGGACGTATTTCTGCTAGAAGATGATAACGCTCGTCTCCACCGAGTGCACAGAACTTCATGCGCCGCCAGGAGGATTCATGAATGCTGGACGCTATAGAGATGATGTCCTGGACCTCTGTGTTCGACCTTATGCAGGTGCCACGAGAGACGTATTTCTCCTAAAAGATGATAACGCTCGTCTCCACCGATCGAAGCTAGTAGAACAATATCTTCAAGAGAAGACCATTGTCTGTATGGACTGGCCAGTCATGTCTCCCGATCTTTATCCTACCGAGCATGTCTGGGATCTTCTAGTGAGACGTGTTTCTACCTTTAAGCCCCTCCGCAAGACCTGGAGGGGCTTAGACAAGCTTTTCACGAACAATGGTCATTGCTATCTACTGAACTCCTAGATAATTAATAAACAGGAACTGCACGCCAACTATACTCAAAATAGTATAACTATACTAGTAATCCGAATTTCTTGGCGTAGAATAGAAAATCAGAATTTCCAAGTTTTCGCACATCAACCAGATGGCTTTCTCAAGGAAGGTAGACAGCAAACTGCAAACCGCGTTCAAATTGTTGAAGTGTTCTATTATGCTGTTAGCAGTTTGCTATCTACTTTCCTTGAGAAAGCCATCTGGTTGATGTGCGAAAGCTTGGAAACTCTGATTTTCTATGCCAAGCATTTCGGATTACTAGTATAGTTATACTATTTTGATAACTCCTAGATACCATCCTGAACTGCATGATACATCGCAATGAGGCCGGCATTGTTGTAAGGAGAGACCACACTCCCAATTGAGGTACCTTGACTATTTCATTTCAATACCCTTTTTTTATTTCCTGGTTCTGAATTGGGTCATTTTTGTAAGAATGAAATGTTTCTGACGAGATATTTATGAATTTTTTCTAACGCACGATATGATGCAGATTTTCACCAAATTTCATTACACTTTATCATGTATATATTGTTATGACTTTGGGGTACGGTAATGAATTCGATTAACAAATTTTGCAAGAGGCGGAAACAGCGTTAATTCTTGGTTGAAAATTAACAGCTGGTGGTTTCCCCATTGTGAAAGAAGAAAAGAGATAAGAGCAGTGTTTCTTTCAGGCATACATCCAGGGGGGCGAAGCCCTCCCGGAAACGACCATTCGCCCCCCCCCCCGAAAACATTTTAGGTTACCGAACCAAATTTTAATATATTCAGGCTATGATGGAAAAGGAAGTTTCGTTTTATTTTTATGCTACAAATATTTCTCCAATTATATTTTTTAAATTTTTTTTTAAATGGTAGTAGTTATAGTTTATTTTATTAAAAAGTGTATTACGACGCATGATATTCTTCAAAATATAATAAGTAGACTAATCATACCTAATTGTCTGGAAATCGTGATAGAAATAGTGATTCAAGATCAAGAGTGCGTTGAATGCATTTTAATTGATAAAAATTTCAAGCCTGCGACCCCCCCTCCTTTAGCTGAAAAAAGTTTGTTATTCCTGAAATGTTTGAAGAAGTAATTACTATATCACGGATGTATATAGAAATTTTCTTCGGGGGGGGGGGGGGATGGTCGAAAAAAGGAAGTTTTTGAAATCGAAAAAAATGAAGAAAAATTATTAAAACATTTTTTCTAATATAAGTTGACACATTTTTATAAAATTAAGGCTTTTTTTTCTAAGTTTAGTCGCATTTTAACCAAAAAAAAAAATGAAACATTTTCCCGGGGGGGGGAGGCAGGACCCCTCTAAATGCGCCCCTGTGCTAGGGATATATAGTAATTATTTCTATATATATAAATATAGTAGTTAAAATTATATATACATAAATACATCAAACATGTTTACAGGAAAAACTGCATATCTGTAAGTACTGAATTTATGTATGCATGCCAGTTGAGGAATAATTGGCTCCGGTCAGCCAATAGACTTTTGTCGGCTGAGAACTGTTTTTAAAGCCGGACTGTATTGGCCAATGGGTAATCATTGAACTTTAATGATAAATTCAGCCTCAGAGCTATCCCGAAAGGGGCGAGTCTATTTGACGCCCCTCCTTCACCATCCTCTGTATATAGACGCCTTCATCATTATCTTCATGTTTTATTTTTAATTGATTAAATATCTGTTGTCTCGTGTCAGTCCTGAAGTTGCATGAATAATTAACGAGTGTCAGAATTTCTTAGTTTTGATTGGCGAAAATGCAGGCTAAATTCTTTTCACCAGTACATAGATTTCGGCGATAAAAAGAGCTCACAAATAATTATTCGTAATTCTAATGTCTACCTCCGGGTCGTCAGCCATTGTCGACAACTAAATTCTTAAAGTTTATTTTTATTCGATAGTTTGGCGCCCCTGGGCGTAGCAACAATATTTTGAGTTATCCCAGTATTTCTGTTTTTTCGTCAATCTATGGAAACTAGTGTAATTCCTGCAGGACACAGAAGCATCTGTTGAATTTAGGTCAGTTACAATTAATAAAATAAAACTGTATACAGAAAGTGTAGAAAAATAAATAGGTAAGGAGAGAAGAAGAGAAGTGCGTTCTTGATAACGGTTTTAATGCTATACGCTCTGAGAAAAAGTAAAGCCCTTTTCAGAATTTACCTTCACGTTTGTATTGATTTTGTTAAAGCCTCGACCCGGAAAATAACAAAACACACAGGTCTCGTTCTTCTCCTTACTTATTATCTTATTCCTCAACATAAACGCTTTAGCATTTCGATTTCCTCCTAATGCATTGAAACGGACCCCTTCCACAAAAAATTTGCAATGCAGATTTATTTATTTTTACATATTGATTTTCCTTATCCAATTTTAGTAACTCTACAAAAAATATTCTACTGCTGAAGAGATTTTATTTTTTTAACCAGATGGTTATGCCAAAGCATTTTTTTCTGGTGTTTTTACAAAAAACAAATGATAGAACCTGAAACGTCTGATTGTTTCAGATTGTAACAAAAGAATATTTAAGTTTTAGAACATTGAATTTATCTGTTTATTTTCGCTTCTCAGCAGGCTCCTTAGTGTAAATATAGTGATGGGGCAATTGTCCCAACGAGCAAACATTAAATTGAAAAAGAAAATGCATATGCAAAACATAAATCAAATACACTGGCCACAAAAAGTTAAAGACATTGCACGAAATGAAGGTTTTATGTATGTGACTCTAATACACTATCTACCAACAAGTAATTGGACACCTGTGATCACAAAGGAAAACGAAGTTTATTCACCTTCAATAGTTGGTGGAGCCTCCACGAGCGGCGATTACAGCTGCGACCCTCCGGGGCATACTCTCAACCAGGTGTTGTACGACGCCCAGCGGTATTTTCGTCCACTCGGCTTGGAGAAGACAGGTCAATTCCTTCACCGATTTCGAACGGTGGGGGTACCCCTTAAGTCGACGCTCCAACTCGTCCCAGAGGTGCTCGATAGGGTTAACGTCCGGGCTCTGCGCAGGCCAGTCCATTCGATTAACCCCATTGTCACCATACCAAGCCATGGTGGACCTCGCAACATGACAGGTGGCATTGTCATCCTGAAAGTAACATGGGTCCACCCCGTAAAACTGCCACAACGTAGGAAGCGCATGGTCATCCAAAATGGTGCAGTAGGTGCCGGCGTTGAGTCTACCAGGAATTGCGACCAAGGGTCCCGTGCCATACCAGGAGAAACACCCCCATAGCATAATTCCACCGCCGCCGAACTTCACAGTTGGCACAATACATTCCGGCAGGAGGCGTTCTCCAGGCAGACGCCAAACCCAGACCCTGCCATCCGAACGGTAGAGGGAGAACCTTGATTCGTCACTACAGAGAATATGTTTCCGCTATTCAACGGTCCACTGTCGACGTTCTTTGCACCACGTTAGCCGAGCAGCGCTATTGGACTTGGTGATCAAAGGCTTGTGGGCGGCAGCACGTCCATGATAATCGAGCAGATTGGCTTCCTTAAGGATGGTATTCATCGAAAGAACACTCCCGTATGCCTGTTGAAACTCCTCGCGGATGTGGCCCATCGATTTGGTGCGGTTCTTCCGAATTTCTGTGGCCAGCACCCGTCGGTCTCTAACTCCCAGCTTTGTGGGTTTGCCGGGTCGGGGCACATTCCGACAGTCACCTCTCATCTTCCACTTGCCAATCACGTAGGCCACTGTCGATTTTGTGTACTTCAACTCGCTGGATATGTCACGTATGGATCGGCCATTTCTGTGATACCTGACGATTACACCTTTCTCGAAATCAGAGAGTTCCGAACTGCGTAGACCCTTGCATGCGACTGGTTGCGTTGTTGTTTCCCACACGATATTTAACGGCGGCGGCCGTGAGGTGTATCAGGACCGCAGATATCGTCGATTGCAGGGGTGTCCAATTACTTGTTGGTAGATAGTGTAACACGCATTGAAATAAAATCAGTGAGGCTATGTAACAAAAACGATAAAGAGTTCAAAAACAAATTATCTTGCAATTTCTGCACACAATAAAGTAGCACTGCAATATAGACAAAATGGTAAATTCAGAGAATATCCATACCTCTGGATTTTAGTACCCAGTAACAGCACCTCTGTGTCGAAAAACGTCTTCACACCTTCGAGGCAAACTTGTGGTAGGGGTAAAAGTAGTACTCCGCCTAACTTATGCAATCATCTACCTACAAGGCTTTCTATTCATCCTACGGTAGTACCTTTCCAATAAGGAATACCGGGGTTGTCCAAAATAATGAAAACACCTTGAAACAATAGATGTTACTCACCTAATATGGTGTGGGGGCACCCTTGGCATTTAAAACTGCTTAAATCCTCCTTGGAATGGACGCATACAAGTCCTGGATGGTGGTATGTTGTACCATTCTTCCAGTAGAAACTGCTCCAAATCCTTGAGACGCCGGAGGAGGATAACGGATCGCACTCTGTTTTCTAACACAGATCACAGGGGCTCAATGATGTTTGAATCCAGTGATTGTGCATTCCAGAGAAGGTGTGCAACTTCATCCTCATGTTCCTCAAACCATGATTGAACAGTTTGATTTCTGTGAATCGGGGCATTATCATCTTGAAAGGTCAATCCCCTGACGGCAACAATGTCTGCGCCGTTGAATACACATGATCGGCCAAAAGAGTGACAAAGTCACCGCTAGTGATCCTTCCGTGTAAGGTGACAATGGGACCTGCTGCAAACCACGAGATCATGGCCCAAACCATTACGGAACCGCCCCCATGCTTCAATTTAGGAAGGAGACAGTCTGGGTTGTAGGCTTCTGAGGGGGTTCTCCACACGTAAACCCGTCCTGTGGTGGGGAATAGTGAGAAACGTGATTCATCGGAAAACAAGATATGTTTCATTTGATCCGCAGTCCACGTTTTATGTTCCTGGCACCACTGTAGTCTCCGTTTCATATTCACCTGTGGCACCAGGAGTTTTGCAAACGCAGCTCTGCCGTAAATATTGTGCTTATGCAATTCCCTTCGCACGGTATGGGTCGACAGTGGGTTGTGGAGATGTGCCTTAAGCTCAGCAGTCACGTTTGTCGCCCTGGTCTTCCTCCTTGGGGTCACAGTACTCTTTAATGTCCTTCTGTCTCTCGCAGTGAGTTTGGTTTTCCTTCCATAGTTGTGTCTCGCAGATGATGTTGTGCCGTGAACATTGTATGGTGTCATGACTTTTGACACGGTGCCCCTCGATATCCCCCAATACCTGTGCCACTGTGGTTACCGATGCACCAACCAGACGGGCTCCTACAATCTGCCCTCTTTGGAACCCCGACAGGTCACTCATTGTGCCTCTACCTGGAACGAAACTGTGCAATGACACAGACCCTTGAGACTATAAGCAACACTTTTTTACAAAAAATAAATAAATTGTAGCTACGTGTTCGTTTTACTCAAAATGCAGCACATACCAAAGTCACTGTTTTCAGCGAGATGTTTCCATTATTTTGGACAACCCCTGTATATTAAGTTTAGTATAACTAATATAACCTGTACTGGTCAACAGGTGCTCTGCTCCCTCAGCTTTACTATTATTAATCTGCTAATCGAGAGGGGAAGTAAAGGATTTATCGACATCATACAGCAAACTAAATCAAAGCGTTCTTAAAACAAACAACGTTTTGTGACGTGCCTGCACCTCAAGAGGCACACGAGATAAAGGCAGATAGCAGTGAGGGCACATGTTCGTGTAGCTCAGTTGCGAGAGAGACTTACTCCGGAGTGAGGGTACCCGGCTTCAATGCTCGGCGCGGACAAACTTGCACGTTATATTGGCTCCCGAGCTTCCAGGATGAGCCGGCTGTTACGTTTCTCGCAATGATGGGATGTTCTTTCCACACGGCGAGACAGGAAAAATAGGAGAATCCCTTCTTCAGTTCTTCGAAAAAGTAAATCAGTGGGATGTTGCGTTCCTCACACCAAATTGTGTGGGATTTCTCAAATGCACGTTCTTCATGGGATGACTGCCTACAGCGACACATGGTCCCGGCTGACCCGTGGGACATGTCCCGGCCCTCTTTCGGGGGAGGGGCACCGTCCCTGGCCCAGACGGCCTCCCCTTGCCTTTTACATTACCTTCTCCTCTGTCTTACTTCCTTTCCTCCTTGCTGATTTTTCTACTGCTCTTACCGCTTCCTCTCTCCCGAGGGGTCTCACTGGGGCACATGTCGTACTTTTCCCTAAGAAGGGTGACCTCCTTGACTTGGGGAATTGGCATCCAATCTCACTTCTCAATCTTGATTACAAACTTTACACTAAACTCCTTTCTTGCAGACTCAATTCTGTCCTCCCTTTACTTCTTACTACTGACCAATTCTACACGGTCCCTGGCCGGTCTATCGCCTCTAAACTACATCTTCTTCGTGACCTCTCTCATCTCGCTCATACTAACTCAGAATCGCTCGCATTTCTTAATTTAGACCAGCGTAGGGCATTCGATAATATCTCCCACTCTTATCTTTCTTTAGCACTCCTTGCCTATGGGTTTCCCCGTGCTTTTGTTACTACCATCCTCAACCTCTATCAGGACGCGATTCTCCATGTCAGGACGGTAGCGTTTCTTACAGCTCCCATCAATTTCAATCGTGGTATTCGTCAAGGATGTCCTTTGTCAGGTCAATTGTTTGCGATTGCCTTCGAGCCATTCCTGCGTAGAGTTCACCATGCTTTTCTTGCCGTACTTCCTCATCTGACTGCAAGCAAAAGACACCATCAAATCACCTATTCGGCGTATGCGGACGACGCAACGTTCTGCATCCGGGACAATGTTCAGTTCGACATCCTTTCAGATTGCTACGCACTCTACTCATCCTGCTCCGGCGCAAGCCTTGACACTACAAAAAGTACAGGACTCTGGTGCGGAGGCTGGACCACCCGATCCGACAACCCTTGGGGGCCTCTTGGAGTCCCACTACGCAAAAGTTCCTTGGAGTACATCTTGGTGTTCCCTTAGCTGCGAGGAATGCCACATGGAACTCGCTCCATGCGCGTCTGAATCGCTCGGCCGCCTTTTGGAGGAACACACAGTTTTGCACATCTTATGTCACTCGAGCGAGAATTGCTCGTACTTACCTCCTCTCAACGTGCCTTTATTCTTGGACAGTCCTCAAGCTACCTCTCTATTATCTTCAGGAGATTACCAGAATAGTGTCCAAAGTCATCTGGACACACCATCACTGGGTTCAACTCTCAACCCTCTATTTCCCGATCTCAACAGGAGGGATTTCCCTTACAGATGTTGTGCTTCTCTATAGAGCTCATAGAGTGATCATCTTCCTCCATATCCTGACAGCCTCACTAAATCCAGCTACAGTCACTATGGATGTGATGGTTTCTCACCGAAATCCAAGATTTACTATTACCACACTTGTGTTGATGGATCACTTTTCCCTTCTTCGCTCTCGCCTTTCCCCCATCTATGTTGAAGCGCTTTCTTTTATTCACTCTCTGCCTCTTCTTCGTGTCCCTCCTGCCTCTACCACTGAACTCTTGGCCCAACCACTTTTCTATTGCTCTGTCATCCATCCCCCTGACGCCCCCACTTCACCGACATCTCATGGCTCCCTGCAGGGGTCGTGACTGTTCGGGACCTCCTTACTACTAATCCCCTGTGGAAACCTTCCTCTGATATCTCTCCTAAGCTTTCTAGCACTCCTGCTGCTCTTTCACTTTACTCTGATATCCGCACAGCTATTGTCACACTTTACCCCGACCTTGCTTCCCCTACTGGCCTGTCACTCGTTCCTTTCACTTTCCTCCCCCTTTTTTTCACTTTTCAAGGCTCTACTCTCCCGCTTTGCAGTTTCTCTGTCTCTTCTCTCTATCGTTTCCTTCGTGCTCCATCATCAACTGTACCACTTCCGATACCAGAAGTTCCACCCACAGCTTTACCGTGCGTGTGGTCGACAGTTTCATCTGTACTGTCTACACAGATGAAGAAGAATATCCATTGGTTGTTTCTGCATCGTCGACTGCCAGTACCAGCCACGCTCTATCAAATAACCCTCATCACTTCTCCAACCTGTGTATTCGTCAACATGCCCGCAGATGTAACCAATGTTTACCTCTTCTGTCCGGTGCTTCTACCTCTCCATCATCTTGCATTCTCTGTGGTGCAACATCTGTGCGCACTCAACACCTTTCATTTAGAGCTTACAGTACCCTGTATAGCTCGTATCAACCTCCTACTCCGCTACATACAGCAAGTGCTTCTGTGTTCATCTTGGCCCTTCACGTCACATAACTTTATCATCAACAGCTTCGATCTGTTCCAGAAACATCCACCATCTTTCAGGCAGGGGATGCAATGTGTAGTATCTTCCGCAACAGCCTTCTGTCGCGACTGCGCCTTACATATGCGTCTGCCTTAACTGACTCTCAGAAACATCGCTTTTTCCAGGTTTGGTCTCCGTATCGAACCTGGTTTACTGATCCCACAGTTCATCTACAACTCCTTTGAGAACTGTTCTTCTAAATCTTATTCTAATGACTGTCTGAACAAACTCTCGGTACTTCTACAGAACGGTTACTGAAATTCTCCACGTACTTTCATCCATGTCTTTGTGACGTACATTGATCATCACACCCGCTCTCTGAGAAGAGCGTTTTCCCCATCGAATTATTTTGTTAATGCACTTGAATGCATTTGCACATATTATTTTTAATTTGTTACACTACATATTTTCTTTTTAACCTTTCATGTCAGTACTGCAATGTACATAACATTTTAACCACACATTCATCTCTGTACCCATTACTAGAATTGTTCATTTTGATTCTTTCATTGTGTATCTCTTGAGCATTACTCATACATCATTGTTCCCGCTCACTTTGTTGTTCAACTTTTCCATGTTGTCACTTTTCCTTTGTTTTTGTTGTCATTGTATGTATATATCACATCTGCATCTGTAAATTTTCATCGCCATTGTACATATGCCGTCAATTATGTTTCTGTTGGCACTGTAAATACAGGCCCTCTGTTTTCTTCCATCCTAGTTTCTCAATAAACATGTTGAAATAACCGTGCTCACATTGCGTATTTTAAATTATGGGTGCAAATATATCTTTTTTTGCTGAATTTTTAGGCTTTCTAAAAATCTGCTTTTAAATATTCTTTTTCGTGTCCAAAGGGATTCAAAAGATGTGCTCATTAGCACAAAAAATTCGATGTCATCTCTCTTGTTCGAATCGAAAACACTCCTTCAAATAGAAATAAAGATTGGCGCCCCTGGCGGAAAATTTGTGAATTATGAAGAAGCAGAAAATAAGCACATATTGTTCTTCATAAAAAATCCTATGCGAAGGATTAAAAAAATCAAATACGTCCTCACGAAGTTTAGATAGAGAGAAAAATGCTTTTACGTATACGGCCCCTTAGTGGGGAACTGTGAATTATTTAAAGATGATAATGTTCCAAATATTTACCAATGCGAATGGTACGCAGTACAAAATGAATTTTTCCACAGGAGTTTTACAAGCGGGTATACAGCTGCAAACAGAAATTACACACTAAAGCCACCTAACGTCAGAACTATGTCCTACTAAATCTAAGAGCACATACAAAATATTCCACAAAATGAATGGTATCCGGTTCTTGAAGAATTTTTCATATCGTACTTTTAGAAGCATAAATATCGAGAAAAAATAAGTCATGTTTTTGCGCCCTCTAGCGAGCAAATTATGTATCATACTATTTTGGGCAGGAAATCCTACTAAATTTGTTCTCGTAGCCAGAAAAATAAATTTTAGTGAGACTTTTAGACGCTCAGATATTGCTGCAAATATATTGTAAATATCAAACAAAGATCTTTTCTCTTTCCACGTTTACAAGTGAGTCACGGAAAAATTCTCAGTGGCCGCCACCGGGAGTCGAACCCAGGATCTTCCAGTTACGCGCCGGATATGCTTCCGCTACACCACAGCGGCCTCGAATTCCTCCAGACTCACACACGCTAACTGCCAAGCCAATTTGGCAGGTTGCTTCTTGGAGCCCCGCACAATGCTGGGGATTCACCAAAGATGGTAAGCAGCAACTGAAGAAATAATTAGAAGGCGAATGAATAATTAATACAGACATTTAACGTTGACCAGGGACATGAAACAAAGATCTTCGCTCTTTCCACGTTTATAAGTGAGTCACGGAAAAATTCTCATTGGCCGTCACCGGGAGTCGAACCCAGGGTCTTCCAGTTACGCGCCGGATATGCTTCCGCTACACCATAGCGGCCTCATATTCCTCCGGACTCCCTGGGTTCGACTCCCGGTGGCGGCCAATGAAAATTTTTTCCGTGACTCACTTATAAACGTGGAAAGAGCGAAGATCTTTGTTTGATGTTCCTGGTCCGCGTTAAATGTCTGTATTAATTATATTGTAAATGAATTTTTAATTTACGTCTTCTAGTGGTAAAGTTGTGAGATGAAACATTTCTGACCAGAAATGCTGTCCTACAAGATAAGAAATTTTCAAGCAGAACGGCTACAAGCAAAGATCCCCTTATGGAAAAACTGCATTATTATGAGCAGTAGATACACTCAAAAGATTTTTTGTATGGGCGACTTCTGGCAGAAAATAAATATTCCAATAAAGTTTTCATGAGAGTAGATGTTTTTCGAAACACATCGGAAATAGAAACACACACTTATGACCCTAGTGGCAAAATTATTCGTTATGAAAAATTGGAAATTATATGCAGAATATCCACGAGCTCGTGCTCTGTCCGACGCGAAAACAATTTTTCAAATCAGTTTTTAAGAAGCAGGGTATCTAGGGAAACTTAATTTAAATTTAGCGCTTTTTTTTTTTTTTTTTTTTTTTTTGATTGGAGGTTTAACGACCACCGTGAGCAACTCAATGGGCTATAAGCAGTCGCCCGTCCCTAATTTAGGGTCACTGGTTCCAGGGAAGGGAGAGAGCCAGTGCCGTAAGACAAACACAACATCCATGCCTCACCGGGATTCGAACCCGGACCCCTTACGGACGAATGATCTGAGGCCAGCGCCTTAGACCACTGCGCCACCGGGGCGGCTAAATTTAGCGCTCTAGCGGCAAATCTGTGCATTGTTTGAAAAAGAAACAGTGCCCAAAATAGTCTTCGTTGAAAATGGTATGGGCGGAAAGAAATAATTTTTTCTCAGTCGGAAATTGAGAAGCAAAAATGTGAAATAAAATGTAGTTTGAATCCGATGGCACTTGCATTTACGCCAACTAGCGGAAAAGTTATGTATCAGAAAAAAGATCAAGCAAGAAGCATTGTTCTTACATTTCAGGATTAACAACGCAGAAATAATTTTTTTTAATCGGACTATATGGTGTGCTCAGACGGATGGGCAAAGATAACACAAGGACATGACTTTAAAAAATAGAATAAAATAAAAACGTACGAAAAATTATACTTGAGAAGTATTCCAGTTAGCAGTGAACGGGGAAATAAATTTTTGTAGTGCTGAACGAAACAGCAGATCTTCCAGCGTCTCACTGATTCTTGGTCAAAGAGACTCAACCGGTATTGTGTTGAGAAATTTTCTGATGCACTAAATTTCCATACACAAAAGGGAACACGAACGAACTGCGCGAGGCGAAATCTCAATTAAAATCATTAGGAGTCCAAACGACCACGTGAATCAGGGGAGATTTTGAGAGTAGCGTCGTTAGGAGGTATTGATTCTAGAAACGTAGCAGAAGAGTCGAAGCGCACGATCTGAATCAAAATTTTCTTCCCGAAATGCCAGTTACTAGATCATTTCAAGACATTGACAGATAACCTTTTACCTAAAATTTGATTGATCGCTAACAACGATGCCTTAAGGGAAAATTTGTTATTTTTGATTAATTAACATGGGCAGAAAAAAAAGGTATAAATTTTAAATCATGACAGCAAAGTTCAGTTTCATCTTAACTATGGTATTGAACACACACACACACAGGTAAAAACAAATGCGAAGTTTATTTTGTATAGAGTAGGATTACATGAACTTTATTTTGTATGATTGGGTTACATAAATAATATACGTAATAATAAACCTATGTATCTAATAATAAACCTATGAATTTACTGATAAATACTTCGAGTTATGTACGGATTTATAAATTCGTCTTTCATTTTGAGCACCAGTGTATTTGAATGTTACTTAATGTTATGAAACTGTGTCTTTAATCACACAACTCAGAAAAGCAGAAAGCATTTAGACTTAAGAAAAAACAATTAAGAGCGAATTTCTTATCGGGGAAAGATCCTTCTCATAGGCCTCCACACACACATCATTAGAGAAAAAGATACATCCACACCATCTCCTCCACAGAAAAAAGGGATAGGCTTCTGTTCAACGCTATGGAGAAGATATCGTCAACGTTCTGAACAAGGGTATATAAATCAGTTGACAGTCACTTTAATGGGCAGAAGCCCACGTGAGAAAAACTTCCTTCAGTAGGTGCAAAAGCAGATCTCCTATACCATGAACAGCCAGCCGATTACAGAACTTGGGACGTACTCTCGAAATCAACCTTCCTTTCTAGTTCCTGTCGTACGTAAATTTGGGCTAATTCTCGTTAAGCGTTTTTCATCTGAATGCTACATTCACTCGACGAATTTGTATTTGGCAACACTGGCAGCAGGGTCAAAATACAGTTTCGTAGTTGAAGGCAAAAGGTAAGAAAAAATGTCGTCAGTCTTAAAGAGGCAATGTTATTATCCGTCTTCCAGGTAATGTGATGATCCGTCTTCGAGGCAATGTTATCTTAGTGATCGGAAAGCAATCTTAACCCAGATAGTTTGTTATCAACAAATGTATTAGGCTATGTTTTTATAGATATGTTACTGAAATGTTGATGATTTGATGTTCAAAAATGCCTCCGTGCGTAACCTTTACCTTCACAGGCCTCCACATGCTGTGTCAGTAATTATATATGATTAATCAACGAACGAGGCGCCTATGTTAAAGCACTCAGAGGATTTAGTTGAAATTGCTATATTCTGTTACCTAGCTATTTGACTATAGTGTGCCATACTGCTCCATTTCGAGGAACGTAAAATAAGCGACAGAAACCTGCAAGATCTTTTTTTTTTTATATTTTGCTGGCCGTCATGATTTCTAGTGTTTAATTAAATGATTTTTGTTAGTTAACTGCCTACTCTGGCGAAGTTAAGCTATCCGGGATTCAACTAAAGCCATCCAGCTAAGATACTATACCGTGCAAATTAATTGGGACACGCTATTTTATTCTCAGAATTGTAATGTGATCACCAGTTGATGTCCGAAACCCACGCAAACCGGTTTTATCAGCTGTGAGGTGGTGTGACTGTTAGAACTTGATAGTAAGAATGTGGTTTGACCGGTTTTAAACAGGAAATAGGCACTTCAGCTGCGAGCTTTCGTGTGTGACAGGTGGATGTCAGTTTTTGCTGTCTGTGAGTACGTGTTGCTTTCGTGTATTGAAAAATGGATATTTCCCCAAGGAAGCGTGCAAAAATAATTGCTCTGAAGGATCACACTTCTACGACAGTGAGCGATATCGCTTCTGCAGTTGGTGTAGGCAAATCAAGTGTATCAAGGCTGCTTACGCGATACAATGCATCTGGATCATCGTCTCCAAAAAGGACAGGTAAATGTGGAAGAAAACGAAAAACAACTCCACGAACCGATAAATATCTAATCAGAAATAGTAAAATGAATCCAAAAAAAAAAAAAAAAAAAACAGGCACCGACCTTCAAAGAGATTTATTGGCTAGTGGTTGTGATGTTAGTGATTAAACTGTACGCCGTAAGATTCTGGAAGTTGGCCGGAAGGCAAGAAGACCAACGAAAAAACAATATTTGAATGCGAAAATGAAGATAAAATGTTTAGCATGGGCCAAAAATTATAAATCATGGACTGCTGACGACTGGAAAAAGGTCATTTTTAGTGATGAAACTTATTTATTTGTGCAGGGTTACCAAGCAAATGTCGTTAGACGAAGCAACTGTGAACCCTTAAGACCTGAGCATGTCAAACAAACTGTAAAACACCCTCTGAAATAGATGTTACAGCCAAGTACGTAGAAATATTACAACGTAGGATTGTTCCATTCTTGCAAACTTTTGACAGGACATTTCAACATGACTTGGCCCCATGTCACAATTCGAAATTGGTCAAGAGCTGGAAAATAAAATTCAGTTGCTTGATTGGTATGGAAATTCACCAGACTTAAATCCCATAAAAACTTGTGGAATATTTTGAATAGACGTTTAGGTAAAATGGACTGTACAACCAAAGACGCATCATAACGAATGCTATAAAAGTGTGGTTCCACGATTATGAAGTCAAAAATATGTGCATTCAATTAGTGGAGTCAATGCCAAAACGAATTCAAGAGGTCATTTCTGCTAAAGGAGGGCATACTTCATACTAATACAGGTATTTATCAGTGTATATCAAAGTATAGAATGATATAAAGGCATAGTTTTGGAAAAAAGAGTGATTTTTTACTTTGTCCCAATCAGTATAGTAATTCAGTAAGTTTCACAGTGAAGCCATTTACTTCATCAAGTTTTAAACTGTAGCTTGAAATCAGATTAGTGCTTTACAGTGCAGTTCATGTTGTGGTATTAGAACCACAAACAATTAAAGACAAATATTAATTACTCCATATCGAACTATTATCTCACAACTTCAGTCTAAAAATCAAACAGTCATTGATTGCTACGTAACAGAAGCAGAAAAAATTGCCATCTGTACAATTTGTACGAAATGCGGCTTTAAAAATTTCTATTTTCTGCTGATTTTCAGTAAGTGACGTGTTAAAATGTTTGTTTTATTATTATTCATTTTGCTGCTCCTACTAGCCAAAGCGGCACGGTTGGTATTCCAATGATAAGGAATTTCATAAATTGTGTGATTTACGATATGCCAGGCCTTTATGCTATGTAAAACAGTTCCATAAGAAATTACTTATAATTTTACCTCAGACTGTTTTGAAACCGCCGCGCCGGTCAAAAATTGTTCAGACTTGAAAAATTATTTTGTGAAATTATAGCCATTAGTGGTGTTAAACAATGCATAATGTTTTAATGTTTTTAGGATATCTTAGTTTCGTAAGGTTGGTGCGTAGAAATAATACTTAATGCTTAACACAACCATTAACAGTCTCAGGAATCGATAGAACACACACACACACACACACACACAAAATGGCAGGAAATGGAACTTTTAACGACTTCCTTATTTGCTTCGTGGTTGTTAACGTACAACATGTTGACAATATTCCTCTTTGAAAATTAAAAGAGCTTCGTTGACGCAATTACAATATCAATGTTGTAGATACAACTTATTCAGTGCATAGCTCATCATTTTGCATCAAAATACAATCAGTAAATCATCATTTATCGTACCGTCACCACACACACCAACCTTTTTCTTTCTCAACGTGAAATTGATTTATATCAAGAAGTCTGTCGCGAACATACATCATGTTAAAAAAAAGACTGGTTTTAAACGTGCGGAGGAATAGATGTCTTAAACTCATATCATGAGCGCTTTTGAACTCTATACACGTTATGTCTAGAGTTGTCTCTCAGATCCATGCGCCAATGTCGCGCTGCACATAGATGTATCCGCTATATCTAGCACTATATGCGCTGTAGGAAGGAATGCATTGGATGCAGGAACATCCCAGGTGTCCAAATATACACATAGTCATATATCATTGATGAAACACTAAAGTAGTCCTTTATTACAGGCTACATAAGAAGGTTACAGTCGTTAAAAAATGCGGTATTTTATTTACTTTCCAACTCACTCTCATTTGTCGCCATAAAGCATAAGGAAATTTAAGAAAATGACGTGCTGTTCAGAAGGAAAATCTAATACAGAGGTAATACAGTATAATTTACGTAAGAACAGAAACTCAAAAGAGAAGGTGTGACACATACCTTTAATTTAACCTTCCTTTTGAGTTTCTGTGTTCTCATGTAAATTTGTCCCCCCCATTGAATATTTTCTCACTTAACGGTACATCATTTTTCTTTACGAGTTTTCAAAGTTGCCTTCCTGACAGTGGGTCAGAGATGAATAAAACGATGTGTAGGAGAGTTCCAAGGAAAGCTGTGTTGTGACTACGACATGCTATTTGTTAGATGAAGAGCCAAGCCAGATAAGAGTAAACGATACGATTATACATCTATGTGTATTATCTTTGTTATATAGCGAGCTAGAAGGCGCGAATGTTATGTCTTGTTGAAGTTGATAGTTTGAAGTTGGAAGCTCTTGATTTTTTGAAGTAGTTATTTATAACGTGTGCATTGTGTACCAAGCTATTCATCTTGACGTGCCCTTCTGCTCTGATAAAAGTAGATATTGAACTCGTAAGCACTATTTTTTTGCTGAATTCTTGAACCTGGCCGTTTTACTAGTTCAGTAGTAAATATTATGCAAGTATTTAATTAAGACTGAAATATTGCAGCTGCGGGATTTTCAAGTAACGATACGAATTTCAAATATAGGGGTTCACAGAATTTAGTTAAAGTCAACAAGTGGCATTTAAGTTGAAGTGACAGTTAAACCCTGAATCTTAAATTATCTACAAACTTTAAACCCTTATTATTCCATAAAGGTTAACTTTAAGATATACGTCGCGTAGGGGTGTACATTTTCGAACCACCTTAAGACTTGCAAATGAAAAAAAAAGTTGGTTAAAATATTCACAGTCCGGTCAAAAAACTATGACTACCTGTTAGTATGAGGCATGGCATTCTCTTGCCGCCAATACCGCAGATGTGCGGCGTGGCATTATTCACTGAGGCCTGTGAACTTTTTGTAGGGACGGTACACCATGCAGACACCACAGCTTCTAGCAAATCATCAAGAGCCATCGGTGGTAGACCCATACGTGGAACCTGTTGGTCAAGATCCATACGTCGGTGGTGGATCCATACGTCGAGCCTGTTGGTCAAAAGCCGTACGCCGAACCTGATGGTCAAGTTCCATACGTCGAACCTGTTGGTCAAGATCCATACGTCGAACCTGTTGGTCAAGATCCATACGTCGGTGGTAGATCCGTACGTCGAACCTGTTGGTTAAGATCCGTACGTCGAACCTGTTGGTTAAGATCCGTACGTCGAACCTGTTGGTGAAGATCCATACGTCGGACCTGTTGGACAAGATAGTTACTGTGGTCATATGCTACTTTAGCTTGTTGCGGTCAAGCTAAAGTCACTGGAATGCGCCTCAAACCATTCTCACACGCATATTAACATGGCCAGGGGCATTATCTTGCTGGAAGCAACCCATGCCATCGGGGTAGATAGTTATCATGAATGGGAGCACCTGATCTGCCACAATGGATAGGTAGAGGTAAGTGTTCATCGTGCGATCGAGAGGAATGATTGCTTCTAATAAGTCCTCGGAAAATATGCCTCACACGAGCACACTGCCACCTCCTGCCTTCTCGAACATCGTGTAGGGGTGATTTCTGTCAGAAGTGTTTCGCAGTGCTCTCCATCGACCAAGATCCACAGGATAAAGAAGAAAACGTGATTCGTCTGAAAAGGCGACTTTCTTTCAATGTTCGGTGGTCCAATGCCTCTTCTCAGATGGAAATTCACGCGGGCATCATCGATGTCTGGCTGTCAGCATGGATGCTTTGAGCGGACGGCGGCTTCGGAGGCCCATAGAGAGCAAAGTTTGTTATACTGTGATCTGCGATACTCTCCTCGATGTGCCAGCAATAAAAGCTCTGGGCCGCCCTGGTAGCGCCGTGGTCTAAGCGCTGGCTTCTAACTATTCGTCCAAGGTGGGTCTGGGTTCGAATTCTGGTGAAGCATGGATGTTGCAATTGTCTTACTGCACCGGTTCTCTCCCTTCCCTGGAACCAGTGGCCGTAAATTAGGGATGGAAGACTGCTTACAGCCCATCGAGTTGCTCACGGAGGTCGTCAAACTCCCAATAAATAAAAAGTCAAATGCTCTATCCGATTTTTTACGCTTTCCAACCGTAGGTTGAAGAAGCGCATATGCTCCAGCTTTGTCCGTCTGTCTTCTGTCCGCACGATAACTCGCGTAAAAATAGCTCGATTTCGATGAAATTTTAATATATGTGGGGGCAAACCCTGTTGAAAATGGACGAAATAGGGTCAAAGGCCGGAACATAGGAGAGGGACCCATTCCATCGCCATTATACTTACGTGAAAATGCTTCGATTGCGACAAAACTTTATCATGTTGTTCCGGAAGAATACCGAACTGGTTCTGTTGAATATCATCGAAATGAGATCAAAGGTCAGGTCACAGGAGCGAGATTTATTCCCCATCCATTATTATCATAACTTGACTAAAAATGCTTCTATTGCGACAAAACTTTAGTATGTTGTTCCGGAGGTATACTGAACCAATTCTGTTTAATATCATCGAAAAGGGGTCAAAGGTCTGGGCACAGGAGCGAGATTTATTCCACAGCTATTATCCTCATAACTTGAGTAATGATTTCTGGTATGTTGGAAAGCGTATCATAATCATTGCATTGCATGATTCAACTACCATGTTTTACTGTGGCCCGTCTGTTGGATCGTAATAGTCGGGATAGCCGTCGTTGCCCACGGTTGTCAATGTTTCATGGGAGTCTACTATTACCCCGATTACTGCAGGTCTTGCCGGTTTCCTTCCTTTGCTAGAACACTTTAACAACTGCATCATGTGAACATCCCACAGTATCGTCCATTTCTGTATTGCTACCACCCTTCAGTCGGCAGCCAACAATAATTCCTTTTTCAAAGTGTGTTAGGTCATGTCCTTTTCCCATTTTCACGCAAAACTGCACACCGCCCACATGTTCACATCCTTTTAAATGCCCTACAAGATTAGCACATATTGCTACGCACGTCATCTGGCTGCTGGTTAAGGTTCCTTCTTGCATCGCGGATGATCATTATCTTTTGACTGGACTTTATATGATATAATATAACTTGAGTGAATACGGAAAGTATTACTTATACCTTTAGCGCATTTTTTTGTTTTGTTTTTCTAGCAGCTGTTGCATTGAATAATTTCGTTGTGACTTCGCAGAAGTAATTCATCTAAATCTCGGTAACAGATGGAATCACTCCAGATTACGGCTATTTAATCTTCAGGATGTCAATATTTCGTGACCGATAATCGTTTCCTCAAAAGCGATACATGGAAGTTCAACGCATTCATTTATAAAGGAATGTCAATAAATTTATGCTGGAGGATAGAGAGAGAGAGAGAGAGAGAGAGAGAGAGAGCTTTTTAAAGGTTCCGAAATTTTTTTCGGAAACAAACATTGACTTCAAACTCCGAGCCACGTCCAATAATTTCCACGCACTTCGTTAGAAGTGCACCGAAATAGCAACTGCAGTGAGATAGCACCTGTATATACTTGGTGGCATTTTATAGCCTACTCCAATGAAGCAGTTTGGCCATCACACGCACCATCTGCTATGCATTTGTTATTTAAATATTTGACTTAGAATTTGCATCATGAAAAACGGGTTGAACTTTTGCACACAACTAACTGATTTCTATTAAGGCCTCACAGCGGAAAAACTGAACATTATTTTGAGATAAAAAAAAAAAGTAGACATTAATGGGTTTTTTTTTCCGTTCTGTCTGGAAAAATTCTTTCAGTCTAATTTTTGGAAAAAAAAAAAAGATATGATTGCAAACGTGTTAGAAAGAGAAACATTCATTTGCGCTTCTTATTGGCAATGCATTTTGTCAAACATATTGTAAAATGCATGCCATTTCATCGTCGTGACCTCTATCTAACGCAAAATTAATTGCCGCCCCGGTGGCGCAGTGGTCTAAGGCGTTGGCCTCTGATCATTCGTCCGTAAGGGGTCCGGGTTCGAATCCCGGTGAGGCATGGTTGTTGTGTTTGTCTTACGGCACTGGCTCTCTCCCTTCCCTGGAACCAGTGACCCTAAATTAGGGACGGGCGACTGCTTATAGCCCATTGAGTTGCTCACGGTGGTCGTTAAACCTCCAATCAAAAAAAAAAAATTTTTGAAATCCGATTTTTACATGCAGAGATTTCATAGGGAATGCAGTATACACTCTATTGACAAAAGTAACCAAACACCCCTTCAAAAGCAAATGAACGGTTCCGCTGCGTTGTTAGGATGCGAGGTACAGCTGCAAACGGTATAAAAACAAGCCTGCCCCTGACCGCGATCATATCGCACTGTAAGGTTGAGTGAAAATGTCGAGGGCGGGAGAGAACTGACTTTGAGAAAGGAAAGATTGCTGGAGTTGTGGGTTGTCCATAAGAGAAACAAAGAGACGTTTAAACATACCCAAGTCAACTGTTTTCGATGTACTGAATAAGAGGAAGACACATGACGTACCTAAAGCAGCAAAACGTACCGGCAGACAAAAGAAAATCAGTGATAGGGGACGTCGAAGCCTCAAGAGAGTCCTTACAGGTAATCGACGGAGTACTGCACAAAACCTCAGTGTACAGGTGAGTAAAAATGCTGGAACGTCGGTATGTACACGTATCATTCGCAGACAACTTCATTTCATGGGTTACCGTGGTCATGCGGCTGCTCATAAGCCTTCCATCTCCATTCGGAATGCTACTCGTCCTTTAGCATGGCGTAAAGAACATTTACCGTTGACCGTAGATCAACGGAAACGGGTCCAAATGGACTGATGAATCCAAATACACGATCCATCAGTCTGATGGCCGTGTGTGGGTATGGAGGCAGCCGGGGGAACGCTATTTTCCACAGTGTACTGTTCCTACGGTTAAGTTTGGAACTGGGCAGTGTACTCGTGTGGAAGTGGTTTTCGTGATATGGTCCCGGCTCATTGGTTATCGTGGACAAACCTGTTAACCAGCACGTCTGCCTTGATATTCTGGACAATTATGCCCCACCAACTATTGGTTATACTATGAAAATGAGCCTTGTTGGTACCAGCAGGATAATGCTCCAAGCCATAAAGTAAGGACTGTTACGGCGTGGTTTGAAGATAATTCCGTATCGTGTGTGGACTGAACAGCACAGAACTCTGTTCTTAATCCCACAGAGCACCTATGGGATGGATTAGAGCGCCGCATAAAAAGTTCTGAACCAAGGCCTACTACTAACCAACAGTTAGCGGCAGCATTATGTACTGAATGGAAGCGCATACCTATCGCTGTGTTCCAAAACCTTGTCAAAAGCATGTCTCGAAGGGTTAGGGCATGCTTTAAGGTCAAAGGTGGGCCGACACCGTACTAATGTATGTCAATAAATGCTGTGTTGTGTTTCTCTTCTATGTGTCCGGTGACTTTTGTCAATATAGTGTATATTTGCGCTTTCTATTAGTGGCACCTCGCATTATCTGAAATAGAAACTGTACATAAAATGGTCTTTGTGGTAAGAGGTATCGGAAGATAAAAATAAATTTTTGGGTTTTTCTGAAGCAATTGTATGGAGTAAAATGTACTTTGAATTCGATAGCATGTGCACTTACTCCCCCTAGCGGTGAGGCTATGCATCTGAAAAAGAGCAAAACGTATGAAACGTCATTTTCATAGTTCAGGCTTTCGACTGCAAAAGTAATTTTTCAAATCGAGATATGGTGCCTGAAAATCTCGATTCAAAAGTTACGGTGTCTAGATAAAGAGACACACGATGTTCACAAACGGACGGATGGACAGAGTGGCACAATAAGCATGTACCATTTTTTCAAAACACATTCTAGAAACCAGGAAGCATGACACCGAATTATATATGTACTATAATATTATAAAGAGAAAAAGTTAGTGAGATGTTTGTAAGAGGTAATCTCGGAAACTACTAAACTGATTTATAAAATTATTTCGCCATTCAATAGCTTATGTCTTCCCGATGGACATAGGCTATATACACTGGCGGAAAGTGAAAAAAGCACACCAAGAAGGAATTGGCGGACGATCATGAAATTTGCATATGTTAATGGGGTCGAGTTTACGTAGGTGTGATGTTAATTTCGGGATCAACCGGTGAGCGCTTACGCCACAGCACGGCATAATATGCAAATTATCGTCGGTCGTATTTAAGGAGTACGGCGAAGTGAATGTAATCAGTCGTCGGCGTACGGACACGTGGGAAGACACTGAAGAAGCTGCAATGCCTGGACATGGAAGACGTGTACGATTTCAGCAGTTATCGGACTTTGAGCGAGGTCGTCTATTCGGACTCCGCGAGGCCGGGTGGTCGTATCGTCGTATTGCGGAGCGAATTGGACGGGAAGTATCAGTGGTGGTACGATGGTGGCGTAGATGGTCCGTGGAACATTCCCACACGAGAAGACGTGGAACCGGGAGTCACAGACGGACTGATGAGCGGACCGATCGACGCATAAGAAGAGCGGCGTTGTCAAGCAGAACACCCACTGCGGCGCAAATCCAAGCTGCCGTTTCACCTGAGGTGACTGTGCGAACAATCCGCAACCGTCTACTGGATGCAGGACTACGTGCACGTGTGCCTCTGACTCGCCAACGTCTGCACTGGAGAACGCAATGGCGATCTGTCGTGTTCAGCGATGAAAGCAGATTCTGCTTGGGAGCCTCCGATGGCCGTATGCGTATTCGCAGACGCACAGGGGAGCGTCTCCACCCTTCTTGCATCCGCCAGCGACACACAGGGCGTACACCTGGTCTCCTGGTGTGGGGAGCGATCAGCTATCACTCCCGTACACAACTAGTGTTTGTACCGGGTACGTTAAACAGCACCTCCCACATCAACATCATTCAGCCCGTTTTCTTGTGCCATTTGTAAGGTCGGTCCATCGTGGTGTTTTCCAGCAAGATAACGCACGTCCACACACGGCACGTGCAACGCAACATGCACTTTAGGGTGTGAGACAACTTCCATGGCCTGCACGTTCACCGGACCCATTGAGCACATGTGGGATTTTATGGGACAACGACTTATCCGGTCTTCACGGCCAGCCACGACCATCCCCGATTTACGCGTCCAGGTTGAGGATGCTTGGAACTCAGTACCCCAAACTTACATCCAACATCTGTACGACAGACTCCATGCCAGAATTGCACAGTGTGACGCAGTTCATGCCGGTTCAACCTCGTACTAACCATGTTACATGGAAATATTATTTTTCAGTTTACCAGCAAATACAGCTGTATTTTGCCATAATGTTTTTATCACGTTATCCTCTGTATTCCGTAATTATGCTGTATAAATTTCGTTGGTATCAGAAGTCTCCTTCTTGGTGTTCCTTTTTCCACTTTCCGCCAGTGTATATATGTACTATAGTATTATAAAGAGAAAAAGTTAGTGAGATGTTTGTAAGACGTAATCTCGGAAACTACTAAACTGATTTATAAAATTCTTTTCGCCATTCAATAGCTTATGTCTTCCCGATGGACATAGGCTATATATTATTACGGTATGAAACACTGTGGATGAACAGCAAACGTTTGTGCAAAACACCTCTGCTTCACGCTCCGGTGCCATTCGGAGTAAGGGAAAACACGCCCACTTCGATATTAGTAGAACACCATATCGCGCCGTCACAGACAAACAAACCACTACTATTGCAGTTCGCTTGGCACACTGTTATTGCTTCCATGATTGCTAAGGTCTCAATTTTAAGTGAATTTTGCGTAGGTACCTTGTGACGTACCTGGCAGCAGGACGCACACGATATAAAGGCAGATAGCAGTCAGAACGAACGTCCGCGTAGCTCAATTGGTAGAGTGACTTATTCCGGAATGAGGGGATCCGGGTTCGAGCCCCGGCGTGGATAAAAATAACGGAGAAATTTACTTCGCTATAATGGCGCCCGAACTTTCCGGATGACCCGCCCGTTCAAGATCTTGCAATGGTGTGATGTTCTTTCCACACCGCGAGAGAGGAAAAATAAGAGAATCCCTTCTACAGCGCTTCGAAAAAAAATGTGTGACGTTGCATTCCACACACCAGATTGACTGGGAGTTCTCAAGTGCACGTTCTACAGCGGATGGCTGCCTGCAACGATTCATGGTCACGGCTGACCCGTGAGCCATGTCCCCGGCTCTTTGGGGGGGGGGGGATGTGACGTACCTGGCAGCAGGACGAACACGACATAAAGGCAGAAAGCAGTCAGAACGAACGTCTGCGTAGCTCAATTGGTAGAGTGACTTATTCCGGAATGAGGGGGCCCGGGTTCGAGCCCCGGCGTGGATAAAAATGACGAAGAAGTTTACTTCGTTATAACCTATATTATTATTTGAGCGTTCGTATGCTTAAGTAATAAATTGTAGCGAAAGTTGCTACTGATTTAGTTTGTTTACGAGGGTGATAACAAACGTTCTGGACACGTTAATCTAAAACGGAAGCAGTTGATGCAATTGGGAAAATGATTGCTTCATGTCAAGGTCCGACTCTCAGCAACACAGTGGTGTTAGAACGACGCGCTATCATTTGTCTTGTGGACGTGAGAGGGTTTGCAAATGAAAGCGTGTAGCTCCTCAGGTCGAGTCACAGAGTTAGGAGAGCGCTCGTACGTGGAAATAGAAACTCTGCGTGGTAAAACTTCGACACAGATCCACAGTGCCTTGCAAGAAGTTTGTGGACTCTTGATCGAAGCACAATTTCTCGCTGGGCATCGCGCTTTCGGAAGGGCCGAAGCAGCATTGAAGATGATCACCGCTCAGGCCGCCCCGGTGGCGTAGTGGTCTAAGGCGTTGGCCACTGATCATTCGTCCGTAAGGGGTCCGGGTTCGAATCCCTGTCAGGCATGGATGTTGTGTTTGTCTTACGGCACTGGTTCTTTCCCTTCCCTGGAACCAGTGACTCTAAATTAGGGACGGGCGACTGCTTATAGCCCATTGAGTTGCTCACGGTGGTCGTAAAACCTCAAAAAAAAAAAAAAAAAAAAATCACCGCTCAGGTCGACCTCAAATGGCGACAGACAAAACATCTGTCACCATTGTTGCAACGCTTCTCGAAGAGAAACGCCGTTTGACAGTCGAGGAGATTGCTCATCAGGCAAATCTGTCCACCATGTCTGTTCATAGGGGAAAAGAAAAGTCGCCGCGCGCTGGGTGCCCCATCAACTTACCCCCTAGCAGAAGGCAGGTTCGAAAGGAAGGGCGGCACCTTCCTTAACAGAATTGTCGCAATTGATGAGACTTGGACCCGTGATTTTGAGCCGGGACTGAAGTCACAATCAGCGGAACGGAGGCATCCAAGTTTCCCACGACACTCAAAGTGTCGTGGGCAACAATCCAAAGTGAAGCAAATGATGAATTTTGCGTACGATGCCCAGGGTGTTGCGGTTTCTGATCGAGTGCCGGTAGGGCAAGATGCTGACGCGCAATATTATTGTGACTTTCTAAGGAGAAAGTTGAGACCGAAAATTTGTCGAATTCGCGCCAACTTGTTGGAAGCGAGAACGATCTTGCTACATGACAACGCATCGTGTCATGTTGCAGCGTCGGTACGGGGACTTCAGTCGAAATATGGGTGGGAAACTTTATCCCATCCACCATACAGCCCTGATCTCAGTAAACCCGACTTTGATCTTTTCCCAATGTTAGAAATTCGTGGCATCCGCTACGAATCGCTGGACGAACTGTCATTGGACGTGACCCGAGTAATACGACGACAGTTGAACAAAGATGGCGTACTACGGGGCATCCAGGTCCTACCTTACCGCCGGCAAGCTGTCATTATCAGCAGAGGGGAGTACAGTGAATGGTAATAAGTTAAGTTTTATCCGTTACTTCACACTTTTCTCAAAAATGGACAGTGTGCAGAAGTTTTGTTAGGACCCCCGTACTTAGTAGAAAATCGATTATAATCTTGACTGGTCCGGGTTTTTTAATGTTTTTTTTTATTGTAGGTTTAACGACCACCGTGAGCAACTCAATGGGCTATGAGCAGTAGCCCGTCCCTAATTTTGGGTATCACTCGTTCCAGGGAAGGGGAGAGCCAATGCAGCAAGACAAACACAACATCCATGCCTCACCGGGATTCGAATCAGGGCCCCTTTCGGACGAATGATCAGAGGCCATCGCTTAGACCACTGCGCCACCAGGGCGGCAAATATTTCGTCATATGGGTACGGAAAATGCGAGAACAGATTTTTTCTGTTAATATAATAAGGAATTTATGAAAGGTTTCTGAAAATTCAGAATTTTCCTGGCATACGAAAAATCCGTGAAGTTCAGGTGGTTTTTTTCGCCAGAAATATGTTGTATCAGAAATATGCTTCGCTAATTTAGGAAAAGAATCAGGGAAAATGCTCGTGAATTCCATAATTTTTTTACGAAGTAAGCTGTGTTAAAACATGTGATGGTGTAAGGTAAAAAACACTAAGAAATGATTTGCAACAGTAACTATGTTCATAATCGACAGACTCCTGATTTAAGTTTTTCGTTATTTATCCTTGACTAAACATACAACTAAAACGCTAATGATGGTTCACCGTTATATAATAAACGTAGAATGGATCAGTTATTAAACAATAATGACACCGTGCTTTAAGGTTATTTAGTGTTTTAAACAGTCTTACCATGATTAATATTCCTTTTATGAGTTTGCACAACACACAGCTCATTCCAGCGAGAATCCTTTTAGGTCATCATAAACATGGACTCTTTTAGAGAAGTTTTTGTAAGAACAACAACACAGCGTGTTCACACACAGCGAAGCGACGACGCCATCTTCTCATCTCTCAATTGTCCAGGGTCGTGATCCCATAATTCTTTGCAATGCACCGCTGATTGTTCTGTTCTGCATCCTCGCAACTGAAACTCGCAAATTGTAAACAAACTTGCAGCAGGTGTTCCTTGAAAATAAAGAAGAAACGAGCAAAGGACGCTAAAACCCAAAAACATGAAATGGGAATATCAAGTTGAAATACATGGAATAATTAGTACAGGCCTAAATCAAGCTGGTTTTTTTTTTCGTTTTTATTGGAGGTTTAACGACTACCGTGAGCAACTCAATGGGCTATGAGCAGTCGCCCGTCCCGAATTTGGGGTAGCTGGTTCCAGGGAAGGGAGAGAGCCATGCCGTAAGACAAACACAGCATCCATGCCTCACGGGATTCGAACCCGGACCCCTTTCAGATGAATGATCAGAGGCCAACGCTTACACCACTGCGCTACAGGGGCGGCGGTCAGGTTTTCATTATGCAATTTAATATAAATATTTCGATTACTGTATAAGTAAACTGAGACGGTTGGTGGTACTTAGAACTACAGACTACCTCATACCTCGAAGTTTATAATGTTTTAGTTGTTTGTTTGCTTAGTGGTACAGGTTAATTATTATGCACAATATGTTCCGAGTTCTATGCTGACGTAGTCGCGAGCAAAAGCTAGTCAGGTGTAAAGAGCATCACTTTTAAATTAAAAGATTGTTGGAAAATATAACATCCAACATTCATCGAACACTTACTGACTCTTGAGTTTTTGAAATTAAGGATTTATAAAATTATCGCTGTGTTCGTTTTGCAGAAAGCAGTCAGATGAAGATGGAATTTTTAAAATCGGTGTTTCAAAAGCACAGAAACGGTTGCAAACAGACATCATTTGCTCTCCTACCAGAAAACGGAAAAACGATAGCAGAAAATCTACGCAAAGTGATATTCACACATACACAAAAAAATGTATTTGTAGTAAAATACTTTTTCTTCCGTGAGATATTTAGAAATGAAAACTCGCTCTCCCAAGTAAAAAAAAAAAATGTGCCTCATTAGAACCAGACGATACGCGTAAATCTTTGTCACAGTGAATGATCCTATTCGGAAAAATTATTTCAATCGATTTTTTGGAAGCGAAGCTACGACTTCAGATGCAGTTATGTATTTCCAATCTTCAGTGGCGGAACCGTGAATTATGGAAAAGTAAAAGATATATACTGAACGTTTCCCATAATAGAAGCGTTCCCGCACAAAACTGATGTTTGAACGCGGAATTTTAGAGAAAAAGGTAATCAGATAAAAATAGGCACTTATGCTCCCCAGCTGAAAAACTGCGCATTATTTAAAACAAACCGTGTGCGCATTGTTCTCCATAATGAATTGTATCTGTTACAAAAATAATTTAATAAATCTGTGATGTACTACAGCGGCGAAGCACGTGTCAAGACGACAAAATCTACAGCGATACATTCCGTCGGTGTAGCTTAGTTGGCATCACATCAACTCACTCCGGGATGAGGAGACGCCGGTTCGATCCTCGTCACCGACAAATTCTTGTTTTCACAAAACTTAAAAAGATATCTGTTACAAAAGGAATTTTTATAAGAGGAAATGCATTTGAAAGTGAAAATATGAACTGATGCCCACTGGCGAAGAAACTGTGCACTGTGAAAAAATCAGGAAATCCGCGTAAAATTTTCTGCACGATGGAAAATATTCGAAGCAAAAAATATTTTTTCCCCCGGGGTTTGATGACTACTACAAGCAACTCGTAGCGCTAAAAGCAGGCATAATCAACACCGCAAAACAGCAAAGCAGGCATGTCCCATTCAGGATACTCTCGAAGGAATGGCCAAAAGCCAACGCCTCAGAACATTCGGCCACCCGGAGGGGAGGGGCAACGATTTATCGAATGGAACTTTTAAAAAGAAGGCAATGGGGGCAAGCATACACTGAGTGATAATGATTACTTACCTAATACTTCGTAGGTCCTCCTTTCGCCCTCAGTACAGCAGCTATCCGACGTGGCATCGATTCAACACATACTGTGTGATCACTGAATTATGACCACCTACCT
This sequence comes from Macrothele yani, assembly GCA_039090855.1. Classification (NCBI taxonomy): domain Eukaryota; kingdom Metazoa; phylum Arthropoda; class Arachnida; order Araneae; family Macrothelidae; genus Macrothele; species Macrothele yani. Next base: position 103,302,070 of record CM077018.1, on the reverse strand, counting down.
AATACTTCGTAGGTCCTCAGTTCGCCCTCAGTACAGCAGCTATCCGACGTGGCATCGATTCAACACATACTGTGTGATCACTGAATTATGACCACCTACCTAATACTTTGTAGGTCCTCCTTTCGCCCTCAGTACAGCAGCTATCCGACGTGGCATCGATTCAACATACACTGAGTGATCACTGAATTATGACCACCTACCTAATACTTCGTAGGTCCTCCTTTCGCCCTCAGTACAGCAGCTATCCGACGTGGCATCGACTCAACATACACTGAATGATCACTGAATTATGACCACCTACCTGATACTTCATAGGTCCTCCTTTCGCGCTCAGTACAGCAGCTATCCGACGTGGCATCGATTCAACATGCACTGAGTGATCACTGAATTATGACCACCTACCTAATACTTCGTAGGTCCTCCTTTCGCCCTCAGTACAGCAGCTATCCGACGTGGCATCGATTCAACATACACTGAGTGATCACTGAATTATGACCACCTACCTAATACTTCGTAGGTCCTCCTTTCGCCCTCAGTACAGCAGCTATCCGACGTGGCATCGATTCAACATACACTGAGTGATCACTGAATTATGACCACCTACCTAATACTTCGTAGGTCCTCCTTTCGCCTTCAGTACAGCAGCTATCCGACGTGGCATCGATTCAACATACACTGAGTGATCACTGAATTATGACCACCTACCTAATACTTCGTAGGTCCTCCTTTCGCCCTCAGTACAGCAGCTATCCGACGTGGCATCGATTCAACACATACTGTGTGATCACTGAATTATGACCACCTACCTAATACTTCGTAGGTCCTCCTTTCGCCCTCAGTACAGCAGATATCCGACGTGGCATCGAGTCAACATACACTGGCCGCCCTGGTGGCGCAGTGGTCTAAGGCGCTGGCCTCTGATCATTCGTCCGTAAGGGGTCCGGGTTCGAATCCCGGTTAGGCATGGGTGTTGTGTTTGTCTTACGGCACTGGCTCTCTCCCTTCCCTGGAACCAGTGACCCTAAATTAGGGACGTGCTACTGCTTATAGCCCATTGAGTTGCTCACGGGGGTCGTTAAACCTCCAACCAAAAAAGAAAAAAAAACATACACTTAGTGATCACTGAATTATGACAACCTACCTAATACTTCGTAGGTCCTCCTTTCGCCCTCAGTACACCAGCTATTCGACGTGGCATCGATTCAACACATACTGTGTGATCACTGAATTATGACCACCTACCTAATACTTCGTAGGTCCTCCTTTCGCCCTCAGTACAGCAGATATCCGACGTGGCATCGAGTCAACATACACTGAGTGATCACTGAATTATGACCACCTACCTAATACTTCGTAGGTCCTCCTTTCGCCCTCAGTACAGCAGCTATCCGACGTGGCATCGATTCAACACATACTGTGTGATCACTGAATTATGACCACCTACCTAATACTTCGTAGGTCCTCCTTTCGCCCTCAGTACAGCAGCTATCCGACGTGGCATCGATTCAGAATACACTGAGTGATCACTGAATTATGACCACCTACCTAATACTTCGTAGGTCGTCCTCAGTACACCAGCTATCCGACGTGGCATCGATTCAACATACACTGTGTGATCACTGAATTATGACCAGCTACCTAATACTTCGTAGGTCCTCCTTTCGCCCTCAGTACAGCAGCTATCCGACGTGGCATCGATTCAACACATACTGTGTGATCACTGAATTATGACCACCTACCTAATACTTCGTAGGTCCTCCTTTCGCCCTCAGTACAGCAGCTATCCGACGTGGCATCGATTCAACATACACTGAGTGATCACTGAATTATGACCACCTACCTAATACTTCGTAGGTCGTCCTCAGTACAGCAGCTATCCGACGTGGCATCGATTCAACATACACTGTGTGATCACTGAATTATGACCACCTACCTAATACTTCGTAGGTCCTCCTTTCGCCCTCAGTACAGCAGCTATCCGACGTGGCATCGATTCAACACATACTGTGTGATCACTGAATTATGACCACCTACCTAATACTTCGTAGGTCCTCCTTTCGCCCTCAGTACAGCAGCTATCCGACGTGGCATCGATTCAACACATACTGTGTGATCACTGAATTATGACCACCTACCTAATACTTCGTAGGTCCTCCTTTCGCCCTCAGTACAGCAGATATCCGACGTGGCATCGAGTCAACATACACTGGCCGCCCTGGTGGCGCAGTGGTCTAAGGCGCTGGCCTCTGATCATTCGTCCGTAAGGGGTCCGGGTTCGAATCCCGGTTAGGCATGGGTGTTGTGTTTGTCTTACGGCACTGGCTCTCTCCCTTCCCTGGAACCAGTGACCCTAAATTAGGGACGTGCTACTGCTTATAGCCCATTGAGTTGCTCACGGGGATCGTTAAACCTCCAACCAAAAAAGAAAAAAAAAACATACACTGAGTGATCACTGAATTATGACCACCTACCTAATACTTCGTAGGTCCTCCTTTCGCCCTCAGTACACCAGCTATTCGACGTGGCCTCGATTCAACATACACTGAGTGATCACTGAATTATGACCACCTACCTAATACTTCGTAGGTCCTCCTTTCGCCCTCAGTACAGCAGCTATCCGACGTGGCATCGATTCAACATACACTGAGTGATCACTGAATTATGACCACCTACCTAATACTTCGTAGGTCCTCCTTTCGCCCTCAGTACACCAGCTATTCGACGTGGCCTCGATTCAACATACACTGAGTGATCACTGAATTATGACCACCTACCTAATACTTCGTAGGTCCTCCTTTCGCCCTCAGTACACCAGCTATTCGACGTGGCCTCGATTCAACATACACTGAGTGATCACTGAATTATGACCACCTACCTAATACATCGTAGGTCCTCCTTTCGCCCTCAGTACAGCAGCTATCCGACGTGGCATCGATTCAACATACACTGAGTGATCACTGAATTATGACCACCTACCTAATACTTCGTAGGTCCTCCTTTCGCCCTCAGTACACCAGCTATTCGACGTGGCCTCGATTCAACATACACTGAGTGATCACTGAATTATGACCACCTACCTAATACTTCGTAGGTCCTCCTTTCGCCCTCAGTACAGCAGCTATCCGACGTGGCATCGATTCAACACATACTGTGTGATCACTGAATTATGACCACCTACCTAATACTTTGTAGGTCCTCCTTTCGCCCTCAGTACAGCAGCTATCCGACGTGGCATCGATTCAACATACACTGAGTGATCACTGAATTATGACCACCTACCTAATACTTCGTAGGTCCTCCTTTCGCCCTCAGTACAGCAGCTATCCGACGTGGCATCGACTCAACATACACTGAATGATCACTGAATTATGACCACCTACCTGATACTTCATAGGTCCTCCTTTCGCGCTCAGTACAGCAGCTATCCGACGTGGCATCGATTCAACATGCACTGAGTGATCACTGAATTATGACCACCTACCTAATACTTCGTAGGTCCTCCTTTCGCCCTCAGTACAGCAGCTATCCGACGTGGCATCGATTCAACATACACTGAGTGATCACTGAATTATGACCACCTACCTAATACTTCGTAGGTCCTCCTTTCGCCCTCAGTACAGCAGCTATCCGACGTGGCATCGATTCAACATACACTGAGTGATCACTGAATTATGACCACCTACCTAATACTTCGTAGGTCCTCCTTTCGCCCTCAGTACAGCAGCTATCCGACGTGGCATCGATTCAACATACACTGAGTGATCACTGAATTATGACCACCTACCTAATACTTCGTAGGTCCTCCTTTCGCCCTCAGTACAGCAGCTATCCGACGTGGCATCGATTCAACATACACTGAGTGATCACTGAATTATGACCACCTACCTAATACTTCGTAGGTCCTCTTTTCGCCCTCAGTACAGCAGCTATCCGACGTGGCATCGATTCAACATACACTGAGTGATCACTGAATTATGACCACCTACCTAATACTTCGTAGGTCCTCCTTTCGCCCTCAGTACAGCAGCTATCCGACGTGGCATCGATTCAACACATACTGTGTGATCACTGAATTATGACCACCTACCTAATACTTCGTAGGTCCTCCTTTCGCCCTCAGTACAGCAGATATCCGACGTGGCATCGAGTCAACATACACTGGCCGCCCTGGTGGCGCAGTGGTCTAAGGCGCTGGCCTCTGATCATTCGTCCGTAAGGGGTCCGGGTTCAAATCCCGGTTAGGCATGGGTGTTGTGTTTGTCTTACGGCACTGGCTCTCTCCTTTCCCTGGAACCAGTGACCCTAAATTAGGGACGTGCTACTGCTTATAGCCCATTGAGTTGCTCACGGGGGTCGTTAAACCTCCAACCAAAAAAGAAAAAAAAAACATACACTGAGTGATCACTGAATTATGACCACCTACCTAATACTTCGTAGGTCCTCCTTTCGCCCTCAGTACACCAGCTATTCGACGTGGCATCGATTCAACACATACTGTGTGATCACTGAATTATGACCACCTACCTAATACTTCGTAGGTCCTCCTTTCGCCCTCAGTACAGCAGATATCCGACGTGGCATCGAGTCAACATACACTGAGTGATCACTGAATTATGACCACCTACCTAATACTTCGTAGGTCCTCCTTTCGCCCTCAGTACAGCAGCTATCCGACGTGGCATCGATTCAACACATACTGTGTGATCACTGAATTATGACCACCTACCTAATACTTCGTAGGTCCTCCTTTCGCCCTCAGTACAGCAGCTATCCGACGTGGCATCGATTCAACATACACTGAGTGATCACTGAATTATGACCACCTACCTAATACTTCGTAGGTCCTCCTTTCGCCCTCAGTACAGCAGCTATCCGACGTGGCATCGATTCAACACATACTGTGTGATCACTGAATTATGACCACCTACCTAATACTTCGTAGGTCCTCCTTTCGCCCTCAGTACAGCAGCTATCCGACGTGGCATCGATTCAACACATACTGTGTGATCACTGAATTATGACCACCTACCTAATACTTCGTAGGTCCTCCTTTCGCCCTCAGTACAGCAGCTATCCGACGTGGCATCGATTCAACACATACTGTGTGATCACTGAATTATGACCACCTACCTAATACTTCGTAGGTCCTCCTTTCGCCCTCAGTACAGCAGATATCTTACGTGGCATCGAGTCAACATACACTGGCCGCCCTGGTGGCGCAGTGGTCTAAGGCGCTGGCCTCTGATCATTCGTCCGTAAGGGGTCCGGGTTCGAATCCCGGTTAGGCATGGGTGTTGTGTTTGTCTTACGGCACTGGCTCTCTCCCTTCCCTGGAACCAGTGACCCTAAATTAGGGACGTGCTACTGCTTATAGCCCATTGAGTTGCTCACGGGGGTCGTTAAACCTCCAACCAAAAAAGAAAAAAAAAACATACACTGAGTGATCACTGAATTATGACCACCTACCTAATACTTCGTAGGTCCTCCTTTCGCCCTCAGTACACCAGCTATTCGACGTGGCCTCGATTCAACATACACTGAGTGATCACTGAATTATGACCACCTACCTAATACTTCGAAGGTCCTCCTTTCGCCCTCAGTACAGCAGCTATCCGACGTGGCATCGATTCAACATACACTGAGTGATCACTGAATTATGACCACCTACCTAATACTTCGTAGGTCCTCCTTTCGCCCTCAGTACACCAGCTATTCGACGTGGCCTCGATTCAACATACACTGAGTGATCACTGAATTATGACCACCTACCTAATACTTCGTAGGTCCTCCTTTCGCCCTCAGTACAGCAGCTATCCGACGTGGCATCGATTCAACATACACTGAGTGATCACTGAATTATGACCACCTACCTAATACTTCGTAGGTCCTCCTTTCGCCCTCAGTACAGCAGCTATCCGACGTGGCATCGATTCAACATACACTGAGTGATCACTGAATTATGACCACCTACCTAATACTTCGTAGGTCCTCCTTTCGCCCTCAGTACAGCAGCTATCCGACGTGGCATCGATTCAACATACACTGAGTGATCACTGAATTATGACCACCTACCTAATACTTCGTAGGTCCTCCTTTCGCCCTCAGTACACCAGCTATTCGACGTGGCCTCGATTCAACATACACTGAGTGATCACTGAATTATGACCACCTACCTAATTACTTCGTAGGTACTCCTTTCGCCCTCAGTACAGCAGCTATCCGACGTGGCATCGATTCAACATACACTGAATGATCACTGAATTATGACCACCTACCTGATACTTCGTAGGTCCTCCTTTCGCGCTCAGTACAGCAGCTATCCGACGTGGCATCGATTCAATAAGATGCCAGAAGCAGTTGGGAGCAATGACCAACCAAACCGTGTGTATTGCGAACTTCAATACAGGTATGGAGGTGACTGGTGTACCAGACACCTGATATGCCGTTTCATAGTGTCCCACAAGTGCTCTATTGGATTGATATCGGGGGAGTACGATATGCTGGAAGTCTGAACTGTGTTCCTCAAACCATTCCTGCACAACATTAGGCCGTGGCTTGGCGCATTGTCATCTTGGAAGACACCGTCGCCATTCGGGAAAAAGTGCAACATTGCTGGATGTACAGAGTCAGGAAGCAATTCACGATAGTGGGCACCAGTAATACGTTGCTCTTCATGCAGCAGGGGGTCGAAGTTCCTGCCAGGTAGACATGCCCCACACCATACAACAGTCTCCACTGGCTTGCACTGTGGAGACCATGCAGGATGGATCCAGTGCCTCATGTTGTTTACGCCAAATACGTACACGACCATCCACGGAGTGGAGTAAAAAACGTGACTCTTCAGACCAGCACACTTTTTTCCAGTCATCCGATGTCCAAGTTGCACGATCTTTGTACCAGGCGAGTCTTTTGCGCGGATGACCTGTGGTTAGGAGATGTTGTAGTCGGGGTCGTCCGCTGTTACAGCCTATACGTGCGAGTGTGCGACGCAGAGTCCAGACAGATACTGCTCCAGTTTGACCTCTGTTGTATTGGGTAGTCAACTGTTGATCAGTGCTGCGTCTGTTGGCCTGTACGAGTAGTCGGACCCGTCCCTCCGGGTTCTTGTTTGACCATTTTCACTCCAGTACTTATACAGTTTAACTACGGCGGCTCGCGAACAACTCACCAGTTCAGCCGTTTTGGAAATCGAGTAACACACTCTCCCAGCTCTCACAATCTGCCCTTTCTCTAAGCCCCATAAACCCCTCGGTTTACCCATCACTCTCCATATTCTACACCCTACTGACAGACAGCCAGGCATTTTCATGTACAACTTCCGTCCGCAGAGAAAGTTGAGGCACAAACCACCTACAGCGTGTCCGCCTTTTGAGCAGGGCACAGAAGCAGTGAGAGCAAGTCTAGCGACTTTGACAGAACAGTTTGTAAGTGAGAAAGAGCACAGTAGATGGCGCCACCGTACAAGTACGATGTTGCTCATACAGCGGTGAGAGAAAGTCAGGGGGGGGAGTATGAATGGATACCCAACGAAACTGGGGGTCCAACCCATTTGCCGTCATTTAACGTACTCGTCCGATGCACGGCGGATATTCAGCAAATCACCCAATCTCTGGAAGATCAGCCCAGGATTGAACCTGGGGACCCTTCATTGACAGTCTGACTCGCTAACCACTAAGCCATCCGCCGCTCATCACACCCTACTGTTCCACTCACACTTTATATATGCTACGTCGGTTGACTGCTCTCGCCCTCTCGGGAATCACGTGGTTAACGGACAGCATCCACTTTTGATAGTGGTGGTATAATTCAGTGGGTGCATAACGTTAGTGCAAACGATTACAAGCCGCACCTAGTTCAACGCTGCATTTCAGAGAGGTGCGTTTCTAAAAAACGTGTTCAGTTCAGCAGCGTTATAATCAGAAAACGCGATGTTTCAGTGTTTAACCAAACCAAACGAAGAGCTAAAGTTTGAATATTCTGAAGGTCTACATGTTTTAATAGAAGGGAGACCACCTGTACCATTAGAAAGAGCACTATCGCTTCATCTTAGCTGGAATTCGAAAACCCAAAGCTGATCGCCTAGAACACTTCACTCTAGCCTGAAGAATGTCCTTTCTTTACTTCACTTAAGAATGAGATTTAATACACTCACGGACAATGAAATTTGCGCACCTAGAAGAAAACATGCTACAACCTCAAAACTTTGCAGATGGCTAGAATGCGTGCTGGTATGCAAATTATCCACGTTTGGTGCGAGGGCGCATGACCGCACACCCTGTGGTGGCGCTGCAAGCACGAACTGATACCCTTATAAACTGGCGTGTAGTCGATGATCCATGAAAGCGAAAAGCACCAGCTGACGTAAGCAAGAGTACAGTGTGACAAGAATGCCGGGTAGACTCTAGATACGTCGATTTACGCAACTTACAGACTTTGAGAGAATCCTGATCATCGGGCTGAAAACCGCAGGGTGGTCGTCGCGCCGTATAGCCCGCCACTTAGATCGTTCTGACCATACCGTCTTACTGTGTTGGGAACAATGGACACCTGACGGCACTGCCAAACGGCGGAGCGGCTCCGGATGGACCAGGAGGACCACCGGTAGAGAGGAACGACGGATCGTGCGACAGGCACGAACGGGACCCGGTCCACTATGCCGGCAGATGTAGCGGCTCCTGTGTGCCCACGAACCATTTCCCGACGCTTCGCGGAAACGAATCTGCGATCCCACTGCACTTTACGTGTGCTGCAATTAACACCGGAACATCGCCGACTCCGTGCGCAGTGGTGCCAGGCCAGAGCGACGTGGAACGCCACAGACTCTGGCAACCTGTGGTGTGTAGCGATGAGTGCCGCTTCGTTTTGGGGACAGATGATCATCGTGTCCCGATGTGAAGGTCCCCGGGTCAACGGCACAATCCCAACCTCGCTATCGAGTGCCACGCCTCTCCCACTGCAGGCATTATGGTCTGGGGAGCAATTGCCTACGATAGCCAATCAGCTCTAGTAGTGGTACGTGGATCATTGGCGGGCCAGCGGTATGTGGACGAGATCCTACGACCCCATGTGCTCGCATTCCTCGCAACGATTCCAGGTGGGCTATACCAGCAGGGAAATGCCCACGGCTCGGGTTGCCCAAGACTGCCTACGTCATGTCCAGACATTTCCATGGCGTGCTCGCTTCCCGGACATGTCTCCTATCGAGCATGTGCGGGACCAGTTGAAACTCCAGCTCTCGCCGTGCCGCACTATCCGGGATTTGGAGCACATCGTCCAACACGTGTGGGCCAGGCTACCGCAGGTGTTTGCCTCCATGCCGGACCGTATTGCAAGCATGTACAATGCGACGCGCTATTGAAGATGGCCGGACTGCGTGCCCCAGATCTCTGTGTAATTGTCCTGCAGCTCCGTTTTTGCCATCTTCTGTATCATTTATCTGTATCATTACGGCCATAAAATTTCAGTTCAATCAGATGCTTCCTTCTTTGTGCGCGAATTTCGTTGTCCGTAATTTTGATAGTTGAAATTTCGTAACTGTACTTTCATAAATGCAGTTTCATATAGTGTAAGCGCTGTTCCCTGAAAAAAAAAAAAACCCGCGCAGTTTCTAAGGTTTTCTCGTGTTTTTGTGTTACACACACAGAGGAGAACCAAATTTTCGTTAGCTTTCTGTTCATTGGAGATTTCTCCCTAAGACTCTTTATCAAGCTGACATTATTATCTACGCCTGTTCACTAATGAGACAAAATATACATAAGAATGGGAAGGGATACATTCGAAGTTTACGCTTGATTAAAAGTGGTGGAATAGTCTGTTTCTGGATCAACGGTCCTTCGCTGTCTAGACAGATAACGATAGGATGCAGTGCTTCCTGTTCGGTGGGGTCTGATTCAGTTATAGGCATGACTAAGCATGAGTGCTCGTATTTTTAAGGGATCACCTTTTCTCCATAATCTAAGGGTCACTCGGTTACCCGAGCATCTACGATAGTAATTTTCAGCGCTGATGATGTGTTCGTTTACCTAATGAGAAAAGGGTGTTGCGCTTTTATTCTTCCCCATTCCTGGAAGCAGTGGTAGTACTAAATGAGAAGCTCTCTTTCCTTTTAAGATTCGTAAAAGTTGTCAAGCTAATTCCGCTGATGTACACAGATATTAATCCGAAAGCACAACGGCGCACCCAACGCGACCTTACTGTTACAAATCTAGATCTCATTGAGTATATGCAATATATTAAACGTGGACTTTATTCCAATAACTAAAAACGTGCGTCGAACCCTGTCGTTAGAGAACAAGTTAGTAAAATCATGCAATGCATTGATTATGATACGCTTTCCAACATACCAGAAATTATTACTCAAGGTATGTGGATAATGGCTGTGTAATAAATCTCTCTCCTGTGTCCTGACCTTTGACCCCATTTCGATGATATTCAACAGAACCGGTTCAGTATACCTCAGGAATAACATACTAAAGTTTTGTCGCAATAGAAGTAGTTTTACGCAAGTTATGAGAATAATGGCTGTGGAATAAATCTTGCTTTTGTGCAATGACCTTTGACCCCATTTAGATGATATTCAACAGAACCGGTTCAGTATATCTCAGGAATAACATACGAAAGTTTTGTCGCAATAGAAGTAGTTTTACGCAAGTTATGAGAATAATGGCTGTGGAATAAATCTTGCTTTTGTGCAATGACCTTTGACCCCATTTAGATGATATTCAACAGAACCGGTTCAGTATACCTCAGGAATAACATACGAAAGTTTTGTCGCAATAGAAGTAGTTTTACGCAAGTTATGAGAATAATGGCTGCGGAATATATCTTGCTTTTGTGCAATGACCTTTGACCCCATTTAGATGATATTCAACAGAACCGGTTCAGTATACCTCAGGAATAACATGCGAAAGTTTTGTCGCAATAGAAGTAGCTTTACGCAAGTTATGAGAATAATGGCTGTGGAATAAATCTTGCTTTTGTGCAATGACCTTTGACCCCATTCCGTTGATATTCAACAGAACCGGTTCACTATACCGCCGGAACAACATGATAAAGTGTTGTTGCAATAGAAGCACTTTTACGCAAGTTATGAGAATAATGGCTGTGGAATAAATCTTGCTTTTGTGCAATGACGTTTGACCCCATTCCGTTGATATTCAACAGAACCGGTTCACTATACCTCCGGAACAACATGATAACGTTTTGTCGCAATCGAAACATTTTTAGGTAAGCTATGATGCACAGGGGCAATGGAATGGATCCCACTCCAGTGTCCTGACCTTTGACCCCATTTCGCCCATTTTCAATAGGGTTCGTCCCCAGTGGCTCCCTACCACATACTAAAATTTCATCGAAATCGAACCATTTTTACGCAAGTTATGACGCATAAGGGCAATGGAATAAATCCCGCTCTAATGCCCTGCCTGGCCTTTTACCCCATTTCGCCCAATTTCAATAGGGTTCGTGCCCAGTGGTTCCCTACAACATACTAAAATTTCATCGAAATTGAACCATATTTACGCATGTTATGGCGCATAAAAGCAATGGAATGGATCCCGCTTTTATGTCCTGACCTTTGACCCCATTTCACCCATTTTCAATAGGGCTCGTGCCCAGGTGGTTCCCTACCACATACTAAAATTTCATCGAAATCGAACTATTTTTACGCAAGTTATGACGCATAAAGGCAATGGAATGGATCCAACTCCTGTGTCCTGACCTTTAACCCTATTTCACCCATTTTCAATAGGGATCGTCCCCAGGTGGTTCCCTACCACATACTAAAATTTCATCGAAATCGAACAATGTTTACGCAAGTTATGACGCATAAGAGCAATGGAATGGATCCCGATCCTATGTCCTGATCTTTGACCCTGTTTCGCCTATTTTCAATAGAGTTCGTCCCCAGGTGGTCCTCTACCACATACTAGAATATCGTCGAAATCGAACCATTTTCACGTGAGTTATTGTGCCGACGGACGGACAAAGCTAGAGCATATACGCTTCTTCAACCTACGGTTCGAAAGCGTGAAAAAAAAAAAAAAAAAAAAGATGACACCGAATTTTCGGGTGCCATGAGCAAATCTTTTGCATCCGTTCTGAAGCAAATTAAATTTATCAAAGCTATTCAAAGTCATTGGAACCGGTATGGAAAACAATAGTACCTGACCGAAGAAAGAAGTTTTTTCAATAGGATTTTTAATCCCGCAGATATTGCTGTAAACGGAATCGTGAGCTTACGCCCTCTGGTTGCACACTTGTGCGATAAGAAAAATTTTAATTTATATGAGAAACATTTTGCAGCGGAAACGCTCTCCAACAAAGAAAGAATTTTTCAAATCGGACTCTTAGAAGCAGATATATGGACGAATATAAGATATGTATCTACGCCCCATAGCGGAAAAACCATTCATTATTTTAGAAAGAAAGTATTCTCAAAAGATTTTTCGATGTGAGCGGTATCAATCCAAGAAAACAAATTTTTAGTCGAGTTTTCAGGAGCTCAGATTTTGCTGCAAATACATCAGAAGCAGAAATGAACACTTATGCCCCCTAGTGGCCAAACCATTCTTTACCAAATATTAGAAATTATATGAAAAACATTTTCCATCAGGAGCTGTATCCAGTGCAGAAAGAAGTTTTCAAATAGGAGTTTTAGAAGCAGAGATATCGGGGGAAACGCAATTTACCATCACGCCCCCGAGCGGATAATCTATGAACTGATTGAAATGGCCAAAATATTTTTTACCAAAAAGTAGAAATTACATGCTAAATATTTTCCATCAGGAGCTGTATCCGCTGAAAAAAAAAACATTTTTAAATTGGAGTTTTAGAAGAAGAGATATGGGAAAAAACCTAATTTACTTTTACGCCTCCTAGCGGAAAATCTATGGATAACTTGAAAAAGTAACTATACCTAAAATACTCTTCGACATAAATGGAATCGAACGATTTTTCAACCGGATGTTTAGAAGCAAATATATGGTAAAAAAAATGTTTTGAATTTGACATCATCTGCATTTACGCCCTATAGCGGCGAAATTGTACATCGTAAAAAAAAAAAAAAAGAAAAAAAGCGAAATGAAGGATCGCCATTCTCATATTTCAAGCTTCCCAATGCAAGAAGAACATTTTTTAAATCGGTCTAACAGTTGCGGAGTTATGGTGTCTACAAATGGACGAACGGACAAGACGATAACATAAGCACGATCCTTTTTCACAAAAGACGTGCTAAAAATAAGAACATTAGGAGAAACGACGTTGTTATGACTGACGAATTCAGATACACTTGTAGACAAAAGCTTTCTGACACTTCCACATATGCAAATAAATGTGCATTTGCAGAACCATGTGCGGGGTATGTTGGGTGTTGTACATAAAGGGGATCTTTGGTACATACACTGAAGAGCAATTGAATTAGAGATACCTGTCTAGTAACGTGTAGCTCCACCTTTCGCCCTGATGACAGCGGCGATTCGTCTCGGCATGGACTCGACAAGACACCGGAAGCCATACGGATCCACGACCCCTGAACAAGCTCCCACAGTTCACGAAGATTTGATGGAGGGGGTCAGAGCCTCGAACATCTCTCTCGTAGACATCCCAGATGTGCTCGATGGGATTGAGGTAAGGTGACCTAGCTGGCGAAGGAAGCGAGGTCACGTCGGTGGAGTGTTCATCCAATCATTCGGATACAATTCGGGAGCGATGGCACGGTGCATTGTCTTGTTGCAGGATGAGAAAGTTGAAGACGCACAAACGGGAGCAAATGGTCGTCCAGGATATCCCAGTAATGTTGACATGTGAGGAACGATGTCACACGTACCAAGGGTCCCATTTCAGTCCACGTAAAGAGTCTCCAGACGAGAATGCCACCGCCACCAGTTTGAAGAGTACCCTGCTGGCAAGAAGGATCCATCGCTTCATGTGGTTTGCGCCGTACTCGCATCCTGCCATCCGCATGTACCAACGTGAATCTCGACTCATCCGTCCAGGCAACATTTTCCCACATGTCTAGGGTCCAGTGGCAGTGTTCCCACGCCCATGCTAATCTTTGCACCCTGTGATGTGCGGTCAGCAGCGGTACCCTCGTGGGACGATGGCTTCTGTACTCCATAGCGATTAGATGGTTCTGGATGGTGTGGCTGCTTACACGTTTTTGTGCACCAGCGTTAAATTGCCAAGTGATTTCTTGCACTGTGTCCCGTCTATCCGCTGTTACAATGCGAGCTAGCCGACGATGACCCCGCTCATCCACACGCTGTTGTCCACAGCAGTTGGCACTTGCAGGGATGGTTTTACCGGATTCGATGTACTCACCGTGCACCCGTGACACAGTAGCTCGTGAAAATCCCAGTGCCTGCACGACTTCCGAGATGGAGTGACCCATTCGTCGGGCCCCGACGAGAATCAGTAAGAGTCAGACCCATACTGCGTCCGACTCTTACTGATTCCCGTCGCATCACTCCTTATATTGTCGGATCGCTGCATACGTCATGTCGTTTCCGTTTACAGGGCCGCCCACAGCTCCACATTTGCATAACGCCAACTGTATCTAATTCAATTGCTCTTCAGTGTATATTGGGACCACATTGGAAGCAGCTGTTTCACGCGAAGCTGAACTGACAGACTTTAAAGGGGAATAGCGGTTGGAAGCCACCTGAGTAAGCGACCATTGTGTAGCATTGGCGCCCTTGTGAGATTTCCTAAATTCGCTGTCGCTGATGTTCTTAATTGATAGAAAGCATATGGTGGCACTACGGAGCAGCAGCGCTGTGTGTGGTCCCATGAGGTAGCTGAGTGATCGTGCCAAACGAAGCTTACTGCGGAATGTAAAGAAGGCACTCACGTCTTCTGCCACCGACCTGGCCTGCCTCACCGTACAAGCCACTGGAACAGCTATTTGAACCAGAACAATCCTTCGGGAACCGTATGCGACGACCACTATGCTATATCAGCTGCGAACAAGAGCTACATCGCCCTAAGCAATGGCAGACGACGACTGCAGTGGTGCCTCGCTCACCGTTCGCGGACAACAGGAGTGTAAGAGGGTCGTGTGGAGACACGAATAACGCTGTTAAGTGGGCGGCATTGTCCATACAATCAAATTTGGAGGAAGATCTGTGATGGTGTGAGACCATTTCTGCTGGGAAGGACTCAGTCCGTTGGTTGTGGGGCGCTCCAGCTTGCCAACTAGTTTTGAAGATATGTAAAAACACAAATTGCCGCCCCGGTAGCGCAGTGGTCTAAGCGAGGGCCCGGGTTCGAATCCCACTGAGACATGGATGTTGTGTTTGTCTTACGGCAATGGCTCTCTCCCTTCCCTGGAACCAGTGACCCTAAATTAGGGACGGACAACTGCTTATAGCCCATTGAGTTGCTCAAGGAGGTTGTCTTAAACCTCCAATTAAAAAAAAAAAACCCAAAAAATCACATAAATTTGACCGTGACGAAAATCGACTCTCGCCCCCTCACTCCGGAGTAAGTTGCTCTCCCAACTAAGCTACACGGACGGAATGTATCGCCGCAGATTTACCGTTTCGACACGTACTTTACCTCTGTAGTACGTCACTGACATTGTGAACAAAGTAACAGAGCTGTTGTTACACCAAGTACACTGGTGTGCAAAAGTTAAGGACGAAGAGGAGAAATTAGCATAACAGCGGAACGAGCAGGCAGAACGGACCGAAAGACCCCCTCAGGACATAGACTAGGGTCCGGTATGGTGGGGCATGTGCATATATGTAGCATGACGTAGGGGGTGGAGTGTCGGAAGGGTATAAAGTACACGGGAGGTGTACGCTCAGCAATTCGGTGAAAGCTATTGCCCGGTGTACATCGGTTTGAACGACGTCGAGTTGCTGCCACCGTGTGATATGGCCAACAGGCAATCCAGTAGACGACATCTGGATGACTTTAGCCGAGGTCGCGTCATTGGGAAGTTGGAAGAATGTCGAAGTGTGACTAGCGTGGCCGAGGAGTTCGGGATCACTCACAGCATCGTTTCACGAGCTTGGGGAGCATTTCAAACGACAGGAACAGCTGTCCGACAGTTTAGCAGCGGTCGTCCACTAGCAACCACGGCGGCGGACGACCGGTATATTGTCCTACAGGCGAGAAGAGACAGCGGGAGAAATCGCAAGGCACATGCAACAGACAACTGGACGTCCGTTATCGCGTTTTACCGTGGCCAGGAGGCTGCACAAAGGTGGTCTATTTGCACGACGACCAGTACGATGTGTGCCATTAACACCTGTTCATCGGAGACGGCGGTTTTTGTGGTGCCAGGAACACAAGAACTGGACACTTCAGCAATGGGGTCAAGGTCTCCTTACGGATGAGAGCCGATTTAGTCTGACGAGCGATTCTGGATGTATACACATCCTGAGAGAGCAGGGAACACGCAATCACACCTCCAACATAATCGAAAGAGACTGGTTTGGAGGTGGCGGAGTGCTCGTTTGGGGCAGTATCATGCTTGGTAGCCGTACTGACCTCCACATCTTCCAAGGAGGTTCAGTCACTTGCGTCCGCTATTGTATCGAGGTTCTCCTGCCTTACGTGCGTCTGTTTAGAGGTGCTGTGGGTCCTGAGTTTCTCTTCATGGACGACAACGCTACATCTCGTCGTACAGTGGCTGTCGCAGAGCTGTTGGAGAGTGAAGATATTCAATGCATGGATTGGCTCGCAGGGTCCCTGGACCTAAATCCAATCGAACACGTGTGGGACCTTCTCGGGAGACGTTTGGCAGCACGTCACCAGCCACCAGCAACGATTCCTCCGCTGCGATTGGCGCTACAAGAGGAATGGGCCGCGATGCCTCAACAGCTCCTTGACAACCTAGTCCTCAGCATGGACAGACGTTGTAAATCCTGCAATGCAGTCAGGGGTGATCATATTCCCTACTAAAGACTGGATTTTTCTTGGCAGCCGCCTGTCACATGGACGTTTCTGTCTTCTGTCCAGTTGTGCTCGAAGCTACCTTTTCAATAAAGTGCCTTTGTATCCTTTGGATTCCTTGTTTAGACGGTTTTGCTCACTTGTCCCATATTCTTACATCTTGGGGATCTTATGGTATGATTTGAGTCGATGTGGAGCACTTCTGCACAACGTTTCATTCGAAAAACCGTCTCCTCCCTAATTTTTGCACGCCAGTGTATCTGCTGTCCAAGGTAAATTTAAGCATTGGTTACTTATAGATTTGCTCTATCAGTCGCTAAATTTTCAATTCGTGTAAAAGCCTTGCGCACCAATTTTGTTTTCTTTAAGAGTTCATTACTTCATAATAGGACCTTCTGTATTGCATGCTATTTTTATTAGCTTTAATCAATCTCTATCGTGCATAACTTGAAACTCCATGAAAGTTGCACAGAGAATGCTGTTAGTGTGTTAACAGCATGAAAACTCTTTGGGTAGGAAACAATTCTACCAGCAGAAGAGAGATCAACGAAAGAACGTCAAATAGCAGTTGCCCAGAGGTTCTGATTTCATCTGCTGTGTACTTGAGCTCATTGTTTCACCTTCTGACTGCTCCTGAAAAGGGATTTCTCTGTCACTGGCGTCACGCTCTAACGAAATGTGAGTGAAAACCACTGTACGTAGTGATCTATCGCGTGGCGGGTTTCCCATTCACCCTTCTGCAGTTGTAAATACGTCGTTAAGTTACTGAGAGTACTTGGGGCATCAATGATCTTTCTCTCAGCCGTTATCATAAAAGGTAACGACTCCTCAGATCACTGGGAATTTAATTTTCGCTCTCATAAATGCCAAAAGCTGTGCGCCCACAATGGTTGAAAATTAAGAATATACACTATCTACCACCAAGTAATTGGACACCCCTGCAATCGACGATATCTGCGGTCCTGATACACGTCACGGCCGCCGCCGTTAAATATCGTGTGGGAAACAACAACGCAACCAGTCGCATGCAAGATGCCACGCATTTCGGAGCTCTCTGATTTCGAGAAAGGTGTAATCGTCGGATATCACAGAAATGGCCGATCCATACGTGACATATCCAGCGAGTTGAAGTACCCAAAATCGACAGTGGCCTACGTGATTGGCAAGTGGAAGATGAGAGGTGACTGTCGGAATGTGCCACGACCCGGCAGACCCACAAAACTGGGAGTTAGAGACCGACGGGTGCTGGTCAGAGAAATTCGGAAGAACTGCACCAAATCGATGGGCCACATCCGCGAGGAGTTTCAACAGGCATCCGGGAGTGTTCTTTTGATGAATACCATCCGTAAGGAAGCCCATCTGCTTGGTTACCATGCACGTGCTGCCGCCCACAAGCCTTTGATTACCAAGTCCAATAGCGCTGCTCGGCTAACGTGGTGCAAAGAACGTCGACAGCGGACCGTTGAACAGTGGAAACAGGTTCTCTGGAGCGACGAATCAAGGTTCACCCTCTACCGTTTGGATGGCAGGGCCTGGGTTTGGCGTCTGTCTGGAGAGCGCCTCCTGCCGGAATGTATTGTGTTAACTGTGAAGTTCGGCGGCGGTGGAATTATGCTATGGGGGTGTTTCTCCTGGTATGGCACGGGATCCTTGGTCGCAATTCCTGGTAGACTCAACGCCGAGACCTACTACACCATTTTGGATGACCATGCGCTTTTTACGTTGTGGCAGTTTTACGGGGTGGACCCATGTTACTCTCAGGATGACAATGCCACCTGTCATGTTGCGAGGTCCACCGTGGCTTGGTATGGTGACAATGGGGTTAATCGAATGGACTGTCCCCGGACCTTAACCCTATCGAGCACCTCTGGGACGAGTTGGAGCGTCGACTTAAGGGGTGCCCCCACCGTCCGAAATCGGTGAAAGAACTTACTTGTCTTCTCCAAGCCGAGTGGAAGAAAATACCGCTAGCCGTCGTACAACGCCTGGTTGAGAGAGTATGCCCCGGAGGGTCGCAGCTGTAATCGCCGCTCGTGGAGGCGTCACCAACTATTGAAGGTGAATGAACTTAGTTTTCCTCTGCTATCACAGGTGTCCAATTATTTGTTGGTAGATTGTGTAGCTACGAGCTGCTTAGAGCTATTTTCAGGAACTGCGAAAAACAGAGAAGGTAGGAAATATCTGGTAAAAATTAAGAATTACTTCACAGTGATAATGTGCTTTCTTCTTTTTTTTTCTTACTATATGACAGTATATCATAAACCAAACTTTTTTTTAAGTTTCTGTACTTACGTAAATTTTGTTACTTCTCAGATTTTCTTGCTGAACGGCATATTAGTTCCCTGAATTTCCTTGTTGCATGTTTTGGCTGCGCTGAGAGTGAGTAAATGTATATAAAAACAACGTCGAATGCAAACGGTGTGGAGAGAGTTGTAACGTACCAGGAGATGTGACGTACCTGCCCGAAGGACGCACACGACATAAAGGCAGATAGGAATCAGAATAAAACGTCCGCGTAGCTCAATTGGTAGAGTGACTTGTTCCGGAATAAGCGGATTCGGGTTCGAATCCCGGCGTAGACCGAAAATGACGGAGAAATTTACTTCGTTATAACGGCGCCCGAACTATCCGGATGACCCGACCGTTCGAATTCTCGCTTTGGTGTGATGTTCTTTCCACACCGCGAGATAGGAAAAATCAGAGAATCCCTTCTCCAGCACTACAAAAAAAAAAAAAAAAAAATAAGGGGGAGATGATGTAACGTACCAGGAGATGTGACGTACCTGCCAGAAGGACGCACACGACATAAAGGCAGATAGGAATCAGAATAAAACGTCCGCGTAGCTCAATTGGTAGAGTGACTTATTCCGGAATGAGGGGATCCAAGTTCGAATCCTGGCGTGGACAGAAATGACGGAGAAATTTACTTCGTTATAATGGCGCCCGAACTATCCGGATGACCCGACCGTTCGAATTCTCGCTTTGGTGTGATGTTATTTCCACACCGCGAGATAGGAAAAATCAGAGAATCCCTTCTCCAGCACTACAAAAAAAAAAAAAATAAATAAAAATAAAAATAAGGGGGAGATGATGTAACGTACCAGGAGATGTGACGTACCTGCCCGAAGGACGCACACGACATAAAGGCAGATAGGAATCAGAATAAAACGTCCGCGTAACTCAATTGGTAGAGTGACTTATTCCGGAATGAGGGGATCCGAGTTTGAATCCTGGCGTGGACAGAAATGACGGAGAAATTTACTTCGTTGTAATGGCGCCCGAACTATCCGGATGACCCGACCGTTCGAATTCTCGCATTGGTGTGATGTTCTTCCCACACCGCGAGATAGGAAAAATCAGAGAATCCCTTCTCTAGCACTACAAATAAAAAAAAAAAAAAAAAAAATAAGGGGGAGATGATGTAACGTACCAGGAGATGTGACATACCTGCCAGAAGGACGCACACGACATAAAGGCAGATAGGAATCAGAATAAAACGTCCGCGTAGCTCAATTGGTAGAGTGACTTATTCCGGAATGAGGGGATCCGGGTTCGAATCCTGGCGTAGACAAAAATGACGGAGAAATTTACTTCGTTATAGAGTGGAGTATGTGAAGAGAATAGAGATTGTTAAGATTAGTAATGGAGCGTTCGTGAACGACTCATTCACAATGAATGATTCACCATCGTGAATGATTCGCTCTTACCACAGTTCAGAGACGTCAAGTAGCCATTACTGTAACACAAACTCATGTTGCAGGAGGTTTTAACTTTCTTCCGCGAACACGATTTCTGAGACGAATTCCCAATAACAGCAAGAAAGATGATACCGAATTTTCGGTTGTTAATGAGCATGTCTTTTGAATCCTTTTCGACCCGAATAAAATTTATCAAAGTTATTCAAAGTCAATGGAATCGGTTAGAAAAAATCTACCGGATTTCTACTATATAGTGATTAGACATCCAGAAATAGGAACAGCTACGTACTCCCACCAGTAGATAAAAAATATGTTAAACTAGTGTGTTAAGAAGAATTCGAAATTATAGGACAGACACGTAGCATCGGAAACGCTCTTTATAAAAGAAATAATTTTTCAAATCGGACTCTTCCGAGCAGAGATATCGACAAAAATAAGATATGTATCTAAGATATAAACTATCCATTATTTTAAGAAAGCGGTATTCTAAAAACGTTTTCCGAGAAGAGCGGTATGGGTTCATGAAATAATTTTTTCAATCGAGTTTTCAGTAGCCTAGATTTTGCTGCAAATACATCAGAAGCAGAAATAAACACTTACACCTCCTGGTGGCCAAGCCATTCTTTATCAAAAATTAGAAAGTATATGCAGAATATTTCCCATCAGGAGCTGTATCCTATGCATGAAGAATTTTTTTAAATCGGTCTTTTAGAAGCAGAGGTATCAGGGAAAACGCAAATTACCTTTACGCCCCCTAGTGGAAAATCTACGCACTACTTGAAAAGGGATTGTACCTAAAAATAGTTTTCGATATAAATACCATCGAAAGAAAAAATATTTTTTTTCAATCGGATGTTTAGAAGCAAATATAAGGGATAAGATACAATTTGAATTCGATATCATCTGCATTTATACCGTCTAGCGGCAAAGTTGTGCATCAAAAAAAACAAAAAAAAAAAAAAAAAACAGAATGCAAGGATAACCATTCCCACATTTCAAGCTTCCCAATGCAAAAAGACGACATTACGTTCATATTAGTGCGTCGCATAAATATGAACAAATTCTGGAATAAAAAAATAACAACAACAAGCTGAAATGCACACCTCATATTCATAGCAAAAATAGCATAGGACACGCAGCTGCACAATAGCTTGACGGAAACATAACAATTCCAACGCCAAGTACAAGAAAAAACAGAAATACGCTGTCTCAAAATTATAAAGTCTAGTTATGAGCACCTCCGGTACGAATAGTGGAGCAGTTGTTCCGAATAACACTGAAAACCCGATTGAGCATGCTGTCCACCAAGTGATGTAAGTGCGTACCAGCTTCGTTCAATCTGCTCTTACAATGCCACCACACTTGAGAACTGCTGTCCATTCGCATACACATCACGAGCTAGGATACCCCAGAGGTTCTGGATTGGGTTCAGACCTGGACTGAGTGCTGGCCAATCCATTACGGTCACATGATGAGTGTTAAACCAGCTTTTCGTTGATGCAGACCGATGGATACAGGCATTGTCTTGCTGGAAACAGATAATCAACACCCGCTAGAGTTTCGGCAAACGGTAGAAGGTGGCTGCTGAGTATGTCCTGATACGTTTCGGAGTTTTGCCTGCCTTGCAGAAAAGCGATATCAGTTGTCTCATTGAACGCAAAAGCTCCCCAGACCATAACAGATCCCCCTCCTTTCTGTCTGCTGAAGAAGGTGCGTGGCTCGCGTCGTAAATCATGCCAATAGCAGTTCCAAGCGTCAGGGCCGTCCAGGTTGAACTTTTTCTCATCGGAGAAAATAGTTGTGATCCACTCGTCCGTCCAGTGCATGTGGGTGCTTGCCCATAACAATATAGCTTCCTTGTGAATCCGCTTGAGGTGTGGCAGACGGCGCATTTTAAGGAGCACAATGTTGCGACTTTCCTTGATTCGTCGATGAACTGTGTCCTTTGAGACGGTGACACCAACAGTCCGAGAAACGTGAAGTAGTGATAACCTTTGGGATGAAACTAAACGCTTGATGGCACGATCATCACGTTTGGTTGTTATTCGAGGCCTTCCAGGCCGTTAACGCACCGCGTTTCGATAAAGTGTAATAAATGACTGCCCTACTCCTCCCCATGGCTTTACAAATTTTCGCTACAGGCAATCCATTTGCTCTCAGTCTCCAAATCTTCTGCACCTCCTCACCAGAAAGTTGACTGTTGCGTGTCATTTCGGTAAATGAATGTCTGACGGCAGGTCCGCTGTCTTTTGTAGGCTCGAACGAATTACGGCCCATGCGCGTGCGTACAACATGCTAATTTGTACATCTCATTTGCATGTGGCTACTTTACATCGTTGTCTTTATATTTATGAGACACCTAAAATTACACTATTTCACGTTGTGGTGTTCTTTTCACACAATCCGGTCATCACGACGGATCGAAACGTTTGTTGTAAGGTTATGTCTAATTAGGTACCACTTCAGCTTCCTACCTATATTCGTATTGCGTTCACGGCGCAAAGTCGACTGTCTCTATATTTATGCGACGCAGCTTACATTGTACGGCTCTACGTTATACATCATAAAGGCTTTACAAATCTCCGTTTTATAAACAGACATGACTAAGTATAACACTTATTTGTTAATAATATTTATTTTCTGTCCGTATGGAATGGAAGAAACTGTAGTTGTAGCTGGATTTAATACTTGGTAGCCATACCCTTTGCAGTACGTAGGACTTTCGTCCTGTCAGGTATTGTGAAATGACATCAGCAATGGTGCTCTGTTGAATTCGAGCCCACGATTCACGTAACAAGGCCAGCAGGTGTGCTTCGTTGGTGTGTTTCTGTTGCATCCGTCGTAGTGCTCCATTCAATATGGCCTACAGATGTTCAGTTGGGTTCATATCAGGGCTCTGGCGCGGCCACGACAGTTTCTGGATGGCGTTTTGTTCCTGCCATGTTTTGGTACGTTTTTGCCCTACATGGAGCGCCATACTCCATGAACAAGGAGGTAGCCTTTGACATCTGACCACTGAAAAATATTGGTACAAGGCCCCTTTTACGGATGGTTATGTATTTTTGGACATTGCTGTTGTCTTCACATTCTATGAGGACTGAACAACCAATCATTCATATGGCATATCATGACTGAAAATCAGCTCACAGTTGGCTGAAGGTGCCAAGCTGAATTCCTGGCTGTGCAATCGCCACACCCAGATCCTGCCGCTGTCTGAAAATTGTGCAAATCGGGACTCATCAGAGAATATTACAATGTGCCAGTATGCTAAGGGTCTCTCAAACATGTCTGTCACCCATGCAAATATGCGACGAATATGTGCTTCTCACAATGGCGCACCCAGGAATTCTTGTTGGAGGGGCTGTATATATATAAGATACGTACATAATGTGTGTACATATATATAGTATATATACGCAGTGTGCGTACATATAAACTGCCGGACAATTGCTAAGGACGGATGACAATAGCAACGATAGCAAATATAAAATGGAAGGCAGGAAAATGTGGAAATTAGCATAAGTGCGAGATACAGTAAGACGTGTTGTGCGTATGCAAATTTTGGATTGCCGAACTTGTTCGTGACATCATAGCGCTGATAAGAGATATAAAGGATTTGACGCGTATTGACCGTTGTAGTTCAAACGCCAAGTTGAAAGGGAAAGAATCAATTGACGAACTTGCAATTTTAGGTATGTCTTACCGACATCACCTAGATGATTTTACGCGTGGCCGTATTATTGGCAAGATTGAAGAAGGACGAAAAATAACAGATGTTGCCAAGGAGTTCGACGTCAGCCACAGTGTTGTTTCAAGGCTTTGGAAATCATTTCAAACAAATGGAGAGTGTAGCAAACGTCACGGGGAGGTCGTGTTCGCAGTACGACACCTGCAGAAGATCGGTACATAGTGCTATCAACAAAACGACACCGACGCAGCACAGCTAGTGAGGTACCAAATCAGTTTATGGCTTCTACTGGCAAGCGGATCTCCCGAAAAACTGTCGCCAGACGTTTGCATGAAGGAGGACTATACGCCCGCCGTTCTGTTGTGTGCATCCCATTGTCCAGACGTCACCGTACCGCCCGTTTGCAATGATGCCATCAACATCGCAATTGGACTGATAACGACTGGTCTGCTGTCCTCTTCTCAGATGAGAGTAGATACGGTCTATCGTTTGATTGTCGACGACAACTGATCTGGCGTGATAGTGGTACTGCATATTGTCCAGCAAACATACAGGAAAGGGGCCGATATCCGACATGTAGTGTTATGGTATGGGCTGGCATCATGATCAATGGCCGTACGCCCCTCTATGTGCTTCCAACTGGGACTATGACTAGCCAACGATACATTAATGATGTTCTGCTACCTCATGTTCGCATGTTCCGTGGTGCTGTCGGTGATAGATTCATTTTCATGGACGACAACGCAGCATGTCATCGAACAGTCGCTGTCCAGGAGTGTCTTGAGAGCGAGGATATTCAACGCCTCGTATGGCCAGCACGTTCTCCAGATCTAAATCCCATTGAAAATGTGTGGGATGCTTTGGGTAGGAGTCTTGCTGGTCGCCAATGCCCTCCAATAAACAAGGACACCCTCATCCGTGCACTGACAGAGGAATGGGATAAATTACCCCAACAGCTGCTTGTAATGTTGTGCAAAGCATGACACGACGTGTGGAATCTTGCATCGCCCTCCATGCTGGCCATATCCCGTATTGACTTCGTACGCTGGAACGCCTGCGGACGGTAATTGCATTTTTTTCACGTTTACGTATTCTGCACAAACAGGCCGTTTTGTCCCTTGAACACGTTCCAAAGCCTTCTGGATTTCAGAGCACAATAAATTGTCTTTCTTGTAATGTCCTGGCATTCCGACATTATTTTATTTCACTTGGCATCCAACCACACTTACTTTTTTATGCGCTATATAGCCGTTTATGATCCATCCTTAGCAATTGTCC
This sequence comes from Macrothele yani, assembly GCA_039090855.1. Lineage (NCBI taxonomy): Eukaryota > Metazoa > Arthropoda > Arachnida > Araneae > Macrothelidae > Macrothele > Macrothele yani. The sequence continues at coordinate 103,276,507 of CM077018.1, read as the reverse complement.
AGCAGTGTACTTGTATGTTGGCATCAGTTACTTCTACACTGCTGGCCACCCAAAATGCAACACCAAAAAGGACACGAGATAGCAAAGCCAGATTTACTGGAGCATACAGGCCGGTGCGACTTGCGGAACACGCAGACATCAATAGTTTGTGTGGCCCCCATGGCTGGCAATAATGGCCGTTACACGCCGCGGCATCGAACGAAAGAGGCTTTGGATGTGGGCCTGGGGTATGTCTGTCCAGGCTGCTTCCACACGTTGCCACAGTTCATCAGGCGTAGCCGCGGGTGGTGCTTGCCGGGCCACTCGGTTGACGATCAGCGACCAGAAGTGTTCGATGGGCGACATATCGGGAGAACAGGCGGGCCACGGCAGCAGTGACACCTGGTGGGCCGTTAAGAATTGTTACACGAAGCGTGCCACATGCGGGCGCGCATTGTCCTGTTGAATCGTGGCCGCTGGCAGGTCCTGCAGGTAAAGGAGGACTACAGGCTCCAAAACGTCGGAGATGTAGCCGTGGCTGTTAAGTGTACCAGCGATGTGTACCAGAGGGGTGCGGGTGTCATATCCGATTGCGCCCCAAACCATAAAGCCAGGCGACGGACCGGTATGGCGATGCATAATGCAGGCGTCATACAGTCTCTCGCCGCGGTGCCGGCACACGCGGATCCGACCATCGTGGTGTTGCAGGCAGAAGCGGGATTCGTCGGAGAAGAAAATGTCGTGCCATTCCGTAGTTCAGGTTCGGCGTTCAACGGCCCACTGCCGCCGCACTCGCCGGTGGTGTAACGACAATGGCAATCGGAGCAATGGGCGCCGTGCGACAAGTGCCCGCCCCTGCAGACGACGTCGAACGGTACGTGCTGACACAGGTTGTTGCGCAACACACCCTAATTCCTGCGCTAACGTTCGTGATGTGGCGGTGCGAGCCGTCAATGCCCGCCGCACAACATGCCGGTCCTCTCGTTCGGTGGTGTGCCGCGGCTGCAGCAATCGCTCACGCCGATCCGTCCGTCCCTCCTGCACCCACCGAATCCATCAGACTCGCCTCACTGTGGCTGGATGTCGTCTCACACGGGCGCCAATGTCTCGGTACGATAAACCGCTGTCGAGATAAGCCGTCTTCTGTCGAACTCCGAAACGCGCTGGAAAGATTGCCGTATTCTGCGACGAGGCATCGGGAAGCTTCCCACGCACAGGTCCGGCAGCACAACACATTTCCACTACTTACACCCCGCCTTCTGTGCACCCTTCTTATAGTGCTTCTCGGTGGCGTGCCGGGAGCACATGATTTGCATATGCCCTGCAGTGCTAATCGTTTACATGTCCTCTCGCGGGAGACGCATGCTGCGAATTTCAGGCCAATCGGATGCTTCCTTCTTGGTGCTGCATTTCAGGTGGCCAGCAGTGTAGAATTGTTGTTATTGACCAATAAATCTTCAGTTCTTGGAAAAGCATTGCCAATCAGTTTTTTTTCTGTAGGCTCATGTTTAACTTCCCATATTTACTCTTGTCAGCAAGTTCCAGGATCATATTTTGCTGATCTAAAGGGGTCTAGGAAAAGTGACTATGTCTTGAGCACAAAAGAAGGTGTGTCAAACAGTAAATCTTTATCCATCTTCACTGTTCAATGGCTAAAAGACAGTCTGCAAACTGCATTGGAGATCATATCTCCCAAGAACTTTAGTTCCACATTGCAGAATGTCTTTTTATCACTGAACTGGGAAGACTAGGGATTAAGATTAGCAAATATTGTCTAACCCACCTTCTTTTTGATGACGATAGATTAATTTATTTTGCAAGTATCCCTATTCCATGTTATTTGATGTTTTCTGCACCGATATGATTGTTTGAGTTTTGATGTCATATGCATGTGCAGTATCTGCATTCACCAACGGGACGTGCATTGTATCCATTTCTCTTGATAATACCCGTAAATCTTAAAATTCGTTAATCCTTTGCTGTGGCCGAGCGGTCAGAGGTGCGTGGTTTTGGCAAATGGACAGGCCTGGGCCCGCAATCAAATCTGGTTGAGGCATGGATGTTCAGCTTGTCCCAAGGCGCTGCTCTGTTGCATCCCGGGTACCAGGAACCTTAAATTATGAGATATTAGGTGTGCAACTTAATTCTCGGCCCCTAACCGCACGCGATCATAGAACGTCGGCAAATGCAAATAGCTGTGTGCGATAATGGCTGATTGCAGCGCCATCCAACAGCTTTCCAGGAAACCGTAACAGCTCACAGCTGTAGTGACAGAAGGGACAAAAGTTGAAGGTGAAAGCAATGTCGTTCGAGAAGCAACATTTGAGGCATAGCCTCCTGTTTGCGTTTCAGCTGAAAAAAGTGCCGCGGAAGCCCAGCAAATGATCTGTGCTGCTTTGGGTGAGGCTGCTGTGTCCTACAGTACGTGTAAGAAGTGGTTCCAGCAGTTCAAGCAGGGAAATTTCGATCTCCGTGATGCAGAACGTCCGGGACAACCACAGAAAGTTGACGATGAGGAACTGGAACAACTGTTGGACGCGGATCCCTGTTGCACACAGTCGGAGCTCGCCCAGGAACTCGGAGTAACACGGCAAGCCATTGCAAAGCGCCTGCAGAAGCTTGGACGGATTCACAAGGAGGTCCGTTGGGTGCCCCACCAACTCACAGCTGCGAACAAGTCTAGGCGATACAATGTTGCTGTGTCCTTGCTCTACAGATTCAAGACGAAGGATTTCCTCCACAAGATTTTGACCTGTGATGAGAAGTGGATCCTCTACGATGATCCTAAGCGGCGCAAATCGTGGGTTTATCCAGGTCAGCCTACCACCAGTACCGCCAAACCGAATATCCATGCCAGGAAGTTGTTGCTGTGCATATGGTGGGATCAGCGCTGTGTCGCACACTATGAGTTGCTCAAACCTGGTGAAACGGTCAATGCTGAGCGTTATTGTCAGCAACGCATTCGTGTGAGTGACGCAATGAAGACGAAAAGGCCATACACTGGCAAGGGCAGAAGGTCGGTCCTGTTGCTTCACGATAACACGCGTCCTCACATCACAAAAACGACTATAAGCACGATCACCGACTTGGGATGGGATATTTTGTCCCACCCGGCGTATTCTCCAGACTTCGTCCCGTCGGATTATCACCTCTTTCGCTCCCTGCAACATCACCTGAGTGATACGCACTTCACTTCTGTCGAGGAGGTCCACACAAGTATTGATGACTTTATCAACTCGAAACAGCCCTCTTTTTTCCGCAGTGGCATTCGGCAGCTCCCTGACCGATGGCTCAAATGTATCGAACAGGACGGGGATTATTTCCCTGATTAGGTACGTATTCGATTTGCTATAATTTGCTCTCAACGTGTCGTGCCTGTGGCCGAGAATTAAGTTGCACACCTAATAGTTTTGTCCTCTTACGGGAACCAGTGGCCCTTAATTGGGGAAGTATTAGATACTCACGGAGGTCGCCGACCACCGTGAGCAACTCAATGGGCTATAAGCAGTCGCCCGTCCCTAATTTAGGGTCACTGGTTCCAGGGAAGGGAGAGAGACAGTGCCGTAAGACAAACACAACATCCATGCCTCACCGGAATTCGAACCCGGACCCCTTTCGGACGAATGATCAGAGGCCATCGCTTAGACCACTGCGCCACCGGGGCGGCGGTCGCAAATTCCTTAATATACTTAATATAAAAGTGTAAATAGTTTACTTGATAAAACGTTTATTCCTATGGTCTTTTTTTTAGGACAATTGCCTGTCCTTAGAATTTATTCCAGTGCTTAGAATTTATTCCGGGGCAATGTTGGATGGAAAAACAATTGTGATCACTGAATTTTCTTCCTCATTCTTTTCAGCTTCCAGTCTAGTCTGTCTTCCAATTTTCGTTTGATAAAACGGTGGTGAAAATCGATAGTTTCTAAAGATAACTGACACTTTTAAACATCCTTTTCTAGTCAATTCTGAGCACCAAATCAATAAAATAACATTGTAAAATAGTAGGTAGTTTCATTCGTATCTCTCAACGCTCACCAAATGGCTGTTGTTTTTCTCGCGCAGATTGCTGCATACAAAAACGTCAAATAATGCTACGTTAAATTGAAGCCGGCAGTAATTTGTTTTATATTACATATCCCAATCTTGCAGTTTCTTCCACATGAAACAACTACCTACTATGGTTACAAGTTGCACATTTTTGCTTCCCATTCTTACATCAAAACAGGACTACGTACAGTTAACCGAGTGAGAAGGGACCTTTATATACACCGAAGAGCTAAAACATTATGACCATCTTTCTGCAAATCGAAGCAACTGTAGTTTAACTACGGGGGCGTATGAATGTCATGAAACGGCATAAAATAACACCTGACACTGAGCTCGGTTAAGGTATCCCACTACGTTGGGGGCGCTTTTTTGTGAAAAAATGCAAAAATGGGTAATTTTTTTTTACGAAGGCTAACACACAAAAACACATTGACGTTGGAAAAAAAATGATGTCAATATAAATTTTCAAGAAATTGGGAAATTTGTAAAATTATTTAAGGAAATATGTCGTTTACGGTAAACGCTCTAATTAAAAATGTTGCAGATATATAATGACATTTTTTGCACCAGTATGTGCGCAAGACTATGCAATGAACTGAAATATAAGTGATGTTCCTAATCATTGCTGAGATACACACATTCCTACATGCATTAGTGTGAATTTTCGAAACATTTCTTCACTATGTTGAATGTAAATAGTTAAGACCTAACTTCGAACTCACAAACAGCAAAACTTTTAGTTCATTGCATGCACAACATTGCAAGAAAGATGTATACCAAGTTTTATCAATTTATTTAAATACCTTTTGCAGTTATCAGGTTTTCCGTCAAGAGTTCGGGACGAAAATCTCAGCCTGCAAAAAGCACGTCTTAAGTGTCACTTCCCGTTTGTTTGACACCTGGGTTTAGATATTCTGATTGCTATAACTCTGTATCTGTTCAACGTAGACAAGAAACAAAGGCAGTTTGTGAAAACACAAGTTTGTCCGTGTCCCCTCGCTCCGGAGTAAGTCGCTCTCCCAACTGAGCTACGCGGACAGAATGTCTCGCTGCGTATTTGTCGTCTTGACACACGTCCTCACCTCTGTAGTGCTTCACAGCATCTCTCTCTCAATTTTGTTTTGTTTGAAGCGAAGAGCGAATTTTTAATTAATTCCAAACAATGTGTGGAACAAGCATCCCACATTTTTCGAAGAACCAAACGGCTAGTGGATCCATTTTTCACAATTGGGCGCCAATGTGAAAACACAAGTTTGTCCGTGTCCTCCCACTCCAGAGGAAGTCGCTCTCCCAACTGAGCTACGCGGACAGAATGTCTCGCTGCAGATTTGTCGTCTTGACACGCGTTTTTACCTCTGTAGTGTTTCACAGCATCTCTCTCTCAAATTTTTTTGTTTGAAGCAAAGTAGGAATTTTTAATTAATTCCAAACAATGTGTGGAACAAGCATCCCAAATTTTTTGAAGAACCAAACGGCTAGTGGATCCATTTTTCACAATTGGGCGCCAATGTGAAAACACAAGTTTGTCCGTGTCCTCCCACTCCAGAGAAAGTCGCTCTCCCAACTGAGCTACGCGGACAGAATGTCTCGCTGCAGATTTGTCGTCTTGACACGCGTTTTTACCTCTGTAGTGTTTCACAGCATCTCTCTCTCAAATTTTTTTGTTTGAAGCAAAGTAGGAATTTTTAATTAATTCCAAACAATGTGTGGAACAAGCATCCCACATTTTTTGAAGAACCAAACGGCTAGTGGATCCATTTTTCACAATTGGGCGCCAATGTGAAAACACAAGTTTGTCCGTGTCCTCCCACTCCAGAGGAAGTTGCTCTCCCAACTGAGCTACGCGGACAGAATGTCTCGCTGCAGATTTGTCGTCTTGACACGCGTTTTTACCTCTGTAGTGTTTCACAGCATCTCTCTCTCAAATTTTTTTGTTTGAAGCAAAGTAGGAATTTTTAATTAATTCCAAACAATGTGTGGAACAAGCATCCCAAATTTTTTGAAGAACCAAACGGCTAGTGGATCCATTTTTCACAATTGGGCGCCAATGTGAAAACACAAGTTTGTCCGTGTCCTCCCACTCCAGAGAAAGTCGCTCTCCCAACTGAGCTACGCGGACAGAATGTCTCGCTGCAGATTTGTCGTCTTGACACGCGTTTTTACCTCTGTAGTGTTTCACAGCATCTCTCTCTCAAATTTTTTTGTTTGAAGCAAAGTAGGAATTTTTAATTAATTCCAAACAATGTGTGGAACAAGCATCCCACATTTTTTGAAGAACCAAACGGCTAGTGGATCCATTTTTCACAATTGGGCGCCAATGTGAAAACACAAGTTTGTCCGTGTCCTCCCACTCCAGAGGAAGTCGCTCTCCCAACTGAGCTACGCGGACAGAATGTCTCGCTGCAGATTTGTCGTCTTGACACGCGTTTTTACCTCTGTAGTGTTTCACAGCATCTCTCTCTCAAATTTTTTTGTTTGAAGCAAAGTAGGAATTTTTAATTAATTCCAAACAATGTGTGGAACAAGCATCCCAAATTTTTTGAAGAACCAAACGGCTAGTGGATCCATTTTTCACAATTGGGCGCCAATGTGAAAACACAAGTTTGTCCGTGTCCTCCCACTCCAGAGAAAGTCGCTCTCCCAACTGAGCTACGCGGACAGAATGTCTCGCTGCAGATTTGTCGTCTTGACACGCGTTTTTACCTCTGTAGTGTTTCACAGCATCTCTCTCTCAAATTTTTTTGTTTGAAGCAAAGTAGGAATTTTTAATTAATTCCAAACAATGTGTGGAACAAGCATCCCACATTTTTTGAAGAACCAAACGGCTAGTGGATCCATTTTTCACAATTGGGCGCCAATGTGAAAACACAAGTTTGTCCGTGTCCTCCCACTCCAGAGGAAGTCGCTCTCCCAACTGAGCTACGCGGACAGAATGTCTCGCTGCAGATTTGTCGTCTTGACACGCGTTTTTACCTCTGTAGTGTTTCACAGCATCTCTCTCTCAAATTTTTTTGTTTGAAGCAAAGTAGGAATTTTTAATTAATTCCAAACAATGTGTGGAACAAGCATCCCAAATTTTTTGAAGAACCAAACGGCTAGTGGATCCATTTTTTCACAATTGGGCGCCAATGTGAAAACACAAGTTTGTCCGTGTCCTCCCACTCCAGAGGAAGTCGCTCTCCCAACTGAGCTACCCGGACAGAATGTCTCGCTGTATATTTGTCGTCTTGACACACGTTTTCACTTCTGTAGTACGTCACAAGTTTTGGAATCCTAAAGAATGGGGATATAAAATTAACGCATTTTTACAAAATGTGAAATTTGGCCTAAAATGACCTTTTCAACATAGTGCGATACCTTAGCCAGTGTTGATCTTGTTCTTCAGATGGGGAAGACAGAGAGTATGTCAAAGGCCAAATTGTAATGGCCAGACGACTAGGTCATAGCATTTCCGAGACTGCAAGGCTTGTCGGGTGCTCACGGTAAGTCGTGGTTAGTACCTTTTAGAAAGTGGTCCGAGGAGGGAGGAACAACGAACAGCCGGCAAGGTGTGTGCCGACTACGGGTCATCGATGCTAGAGATAAGCGAAATCTATCCCGTATGGTACGAGCCAAAAGAAGGGGCCGCCGCGGTGGCGCAGTGGCCTAAGCGATGGCCTCTGATCATTCTTCCGAACGGGGTCCGGTTTCGAATCCCGGTGAGGCATGGATGTTGTGTTTGTTTTACGGCACTGGTTATTTCCTTTCCCTGGAACCAGTGACCCTAAGTTAGGGACGGGCGACTGCTTATAGCCCATAGACTTGCTCACGGTGCTCGTTAAACTTCCAAACAAAAAAAAAAACAAAAAAAAAACAAACAAAAAAAAAAAAAAAACAGAAGGGATACTGTGTTTGACCTCGCCGGTACTTTAAATGATGGTGATGGGAGTAATGTGTCACAACATTAAGTACAGCGAACCCTGCTGAAAATGAGGCTGTGTAACCGCAGACCACTGCGAATGCCGATGCTAACCTCAGTTCGTCGTCGAAGGCTCCTACAATCGGCACACGAGCATCAAAACTGGACCAATGACTGGAAGAACGTCGTGTGGTCTGTAGAACCTCGTTTCCTGTTGCGCCATGTGGACAACCGGGTACGCGTGCATCATTTTCCTGGGGAAGTGGCAGCAGGATGCACTGTGTGACGAAAACAAACTGTCGTAGGAAGGGTAAAACGATAAAATCCACGAAATTCAGGTTTCTTTCCATCATTTCACGGAAAAGGTTGTATCAGAAATATACGCTGTTAATTCACGAAAGGTATCACGGAAAGCGGCTGGTGTATTTCAGAATTTTGTTTCCGTGTAGGCTACTGAAAGACAGACAGATATGGTATTTGTATCTGCACATATAAAATTGAAAGCCCTCACTGACTCACTCACTGTCTCATCACCGAATTAGTGCTATTCACGGATTTCGGATATTTGGATATCTGGATATTTTAGTATTCGAAAACCGGATATTTAGCATTCGAGGAATTCGAACTCCGGATAACCGGATTTTGAACTGCGGTTATCCAAATTTCGACCTTCGGAAGTGCTGTTCACGAATTTCGGATTTCCGGATATTTTACTATACGAAAACCGGATTTTAGCATTCGAATAGGTCGAACTCCGGATTATTAACTTCGGATATCTGCATTTCGAACTTCGGATATCTGGCTATTCGGATTTAGAATACAGAATATTCAGACATCTCAACAACATAGATCTATCTGCCCATGATAGACCGCATGCCTCAGGTTGTTGTTGGTTAAGAAGACGCAAACCAAAATTTAGAAAGAACGAACAAAAGAAACGATGGCTGGTTATTATTGCTAAACCGGGTAAATCAGGTATCTCCCACTCACTAGCACTTACAGTGTTTGTAATTAATTCACTAGGCCACTGGGGCAGTAAAGAAAGAAAGAAAGAAAAGATTGAATGAGATAACCCGATTTCGAAATTCAGAATTCATGCAGCAATTCCGATTTTAGATTTATGATGTTTCGGATATTTTGAAATCCGACATCCGGATTTCAAAATATCCGGTTTTGGACAGCACTGCACCGAATCTCAGAAACTACTAAACTTAGAACTTTCATATATCGCAGGAATGTTCCTTTTAGAACATAGAGGCGCACTAAGAAATGATTTTTTCTTACGATAATTTTAAGGGGGTCGAAATGGGGTTTTTAAATAACCCAGCTTTGATAACCCTAGGACGTTTCGCAATGATCGAGCCATTGTTGTCCAACAACTGAAGCCACGCTCTAAGTTTTGAATGACTTGAGTTGACCTGCTCAGTATATATTTTGTTCTAAATTTATTTGTTCTGAATGTATTTGTTTTGAATTTATTTAACGAAAAACCTTAAAAATCACGTAAAAAGCGCTATATCCCAATATGCTTTGCATTTAGACATTTGTTATCGTTTGACATATCGAATGTCACGGTTTTTTTGATTTGTTCTAAATTTATTTAACAAAAAGAAACCTTTTAAAAATATCACGTAAAAAACGCTATACGAAGTCCGATCAAAAGGTTTCGGGAGTAGGCCGATCTACAACAAAGTGCTTGTGTTAAATAAGTCTGGCTATGATCTCCTTCAAAGTAGTCTCCTTGGAGAGCGATACACCGCTGCCAGCGTTTTTGCCACTGTTGGAACGCTCCCTGGAGGTCATGCTCGCGAATCGTGTCAAGCACCGTCTGCGATTCGCGCTGGATCTCGTCCACGGTTTCAAAACGGCGACCCTTGAGCTTCAGTTGCAGCTTCATCTTCGGGAACAGAAAGATGTCCCAGGGGGTCCAAATCCGTGAGTAAGGTGAGTGAGGATAGGTAGTCATGCTGTTGAAGCTGCAACATCGCTGCAAAAAGGGCGGTAACGGTCTGGACCTGGGAGACGAATTCACGGTGCACAACCCCACGAATGTCGCAGAACACGAAGAGCATGCTTCTTGTTGCGTCCCGGACCTGTCGGACCTTCTTCGGTCGTGAAGATGCCGGGCTCTTCCACTGCGATGACTGTTGTTTGGTTTCCGGGTCGTAAACGTAGACCCAAGTCTCGTCCCCAGGGATGACCCGCGACAGGAACATTTCATGCGTTTCCGTTCCCGATTTGTGGAGTTTGACGCCGAATTTGATGTTCGCTCGCTGCTCTAGTTTGCAGTCCTTACCAAAATCGCAGCTGTGTTCTGCACGTGGTCACCAAATATCGTGTAGCACAGCTCCTGATGTTCACATAACGCCGCCACTCGGCACAATGACTCGTGAAGGTCACTGCCCTCAACCTCTTTGCTCGCGCAACCGCGTGCTGCCGTCTGTTGGCGCGCTACGTACCTAGTCTCGGAACTTTTTGATCGCACTACGTAACATAATATGCTTTGCATTTAAGCATTTAGATTATCGTTTGACATATCGAATGTCAAGGTTTTTTGAGTCAAAATCAGATTACCAACATTCGTTTTCACCGAAGCAACGGGGACATCATATAAGTGGTAAGGTGACTGCAATAAATATAAATATGCGGGTAGATTTCCATAGCAATTGAAATTTGAAAAAAAAGTTTGCCCCGTGAGATACAAATTATATTATGTTATGGTATGAAATCCTGTATTATAGATATATTTTTAATATCCTCACGTCCGAAGAACGGGTTTTTCACTAGTTGCTGTCGAAAACCGGATATTTTGAAATCCGGATTTCGGATTTCAAAATATCCGAAATCCGGATTGCCGCATGAATTCCGAATTTCAAAATCCGGATATTCGGATATCCGGTTAGCGCTGTCAAAAACCGGATAGTTTGAAATCCGGATTTCAAAATATCCGAAATATCCGGGATCGCGGCATGAATTCCGAATTTCGAATTCCGGTTATCTCTTTCCATCCTTTCTTTCTTTCTTTCTTTACTGCCCCAGTGGCCTAGTGAGTTAATTACTAACACTGTAAGTGTTAGTGAGTGGGAGATAACTGGTTTACCAGGTTTAGCAATAATAACAAGCCATCATTTGTTTTGTTCGTTCTTTGTAAATTTTTTGTTTGCGTTTTCTTAACCAACAAACAACAACAACAACCTGAGGCATGCGGTCTATCACGGCAAGATAGGTCTATGCTGTTGAGATGTCTGAATATTCAGTATTCTAAATCCGGATATCCGAAATTCGAAATCCGGATATCCGCAGTTCATTATCCGGTTATCCGGAGTTCGAACTATCCGAATGCTGAAATCCGGTTTTCGGATAGTAAAATATCTGAGAATCCGAAATCCGTGAACAGCACTTCCGAAGTTCGAAATCCGGATATCCGGAGTTCGAACTATTCGAATGCTGAAAATCTGGTTTTTGAATACTAAAATATCTGGATATCCAAATATCCGAAATCCATGAACAGCACTAGAGTATATATATTATCTTGAATGTCTCATGCAATGGATTGGGGAGTGTTTTACTGCACAAAATATTGTATAGAAGTCTCGTGTCATGACACACGCACGAATATCCTACAAAAGCTATCAGATGTATAGTTATAGGATAGAAGAATTTATTTTAGTGAAAAATAGTTTATCCTAATAACAAGACTTCATTTGGTATATCAAGAACGGGCAAACTATTTTGGAATACTTTCATACTGCAACAAAACAAAGTCAGTTATGGATACATGTTTATGGGATTTGTCTTCTGTGCTCAATGCTCCACAAAAATATACAGTGCGTCAAAGAATTTTTAAGACTGGCGCTAGATTCCACCTGGCGCCACCAGTGTAATCGCGAATGCGTTATTAACCGTGACCATCTGCTTGCTTTCTGCCAAAAGTACTGCGCAGTTGTTAAAGTAACTCGAACGAAACGGCCGTTCATTAGAGAAGTAAAATTTTGTTCATGTTGAATTATTAAGATGGAACAAAGAGCTGTTATTAAATTTAACGCAAAACTTGGTAAAAGTGCCTCGGAAACGTACCAAATTATGAAACAAGTTTACGGTGAGTTTTGTTTAAGTAGATCAAATGTTTTCCTGTGGCACAAACGTTTTTTGGACGGAAGCGATACGCTAGAAGATAAGCATACCGGAACACCACGTTTTTTTTTTTTTTTTTTGATTGGAGGTTTAACGACCACCGTGAGCAACTCAATGGGCTATAAGCAGTCGCCCGTCCCTAATTTAGGGTCACTGGTTCCAGGGAAGGGAGAGAGCCAGTGCCGTAAGACAAACACAACATCCATGCCTCACCGGGATTCGAACCCGGACCCCTTCGGACGAATGATCAGAGTCCAACGCCTTAGACCACTGCGCCACCGGGGCGGCGAAGACCAAGTTCATCTAGGACACCTGAGATTATTGAAAAAGTGCGTGATTTCGTGGCAAACAATCGATGTGCGTCACTAAGAATGATGGAAAAGTCTTTAAACACCAACAAAGAAACGATTCGAACCATCCTGCATGAAGATTTGGGCAAAACAAAAGTCTGTGCTAAATTTGTTCCACACATGTTAACCAATGAACAAAAATCAAGGAGAAGTGCACATTGCAGAGACATCATTTCAGCCGCTGAAAATGATCTAAACGTCTTAAAATTGATTGTTACAGGTGATGAAACATGGTGTTTTCAATATGATCCTAAAACAAAGCGACAAAGTGAGGAATGGAAGTCAAAAAACTCACCACAAGCCAAAAAAAAACAAGAAAAGTTCCATCGAAAACTAAAACAATGCTCATTACATTCTTCGATAGTAAGGGTATTATCCACAAAGAATTTGTTCCAAGTTGACAAACAATTACTGGTGAATTTTATTTAAATGTTTTGAGGCGTTTGATGCGCAGAATTCGTCGCATTCGTCCAGAATATCGGGATGAAAACAGTTGGTGTTTGTTGCACGATAATGCACCCAGTCACACCTCACTTCTTGCTCGAAGATTTTTGGCGCAAAATAACGCCTGTGTGTTGAATCATCCACCGCATTCGCCTGATTTAGCATCCTGCGACATTTCTTTATTCCGAAAAGTTAAAATGACGTTAAAAGGGTGTTATTTTGATGATATTTCGACCATGCAAACCGCTTCGACGCGTGCTTTGGAGGCAATTCCGCAAAGTGAACTGGAACAGGCATTCGAATCATTATTAAATCGCTGTAACAAGTGTATTGAAGCCGGAGGGACATATTTTGAATAACAAACCAAAACAAATTAAAATTTCTTGGCCGCCCCGGTGGCGCAGTGGTCTAAGGCGCTGGCCTCTAATCATTCGTCCGTAAGGGGTCCGGGTTCGAATCCCGGTCAGGCATGGATGTTGTGTTTGTCTTACGGCACTGGCTCGCTCCCTTCCCTGGAGCCAGTGACCCTAAATTAGGGACGGGCGACTGCTTATAGCCCATTGAGTTGCTCATGGTGGTCGTTAAACCTCCAATCAAAAAAAAAAAAAAAAAAAAAAAAAAATTCTTGTTTCTATTTCATTTTACAGACCCAGTCTTAAAAATTCTTTGCCACACTGTGTAAAATAACTTTCGTATAGAAAAACTAAGTAGTCGCGTTATTACCTTTCATCCACCAAATTCCACCGAAATAAACATGACAGAAACCTATCAGTTGGAGGATGCTGCAGTTATGTATACATTTACTCACTGCACCGCTGGAAGTATGGGCATTTTTATTTGTAATCTGAGAAGCATTCTGGAAATCAGATGCTCCAATTTCAGGAAGAAAAGAATCAAAGCCAGACGGAGGTAATTTGTGAATACCAGAAATAATTAGTAACGCAATACCTTGGTTTGGGAAAAATGCATAATGGTGAACAGATATTTGCGCAAGAAAAATAGTGGATGTTTCCTTCACACAACTGGGAAAAGCGTAAACGTAATAACGCTATCGAGATTAAAGCAACGCCTAGCTTTGATGCATAAATTCTCTACATTCTTTCTAAACCAACGCCGACACTTGTTTTAAAAAGGATTTAGTTTATAAGCAAAAGGAAGCGCTACTGAACAAATACATCTACTGTACTATCTTTCCAACTTTTAAAAACGTTTGCTCGGTATTTTCATATTACTTAGATGATCTTTATAGAATATTTATTTCAGTTATGGCAAAGACGGTGTCTACATTTTAAACTTTCGACAGTTAGTATTTTTAATTAGTTAACTGATTAGCTAAGCTATAATTGACTGATGTTCTTAGACAGTTTCGTGGCACAAAAATCACACTTTAGAAACAAGTAACCAAACGCCCAGTTATACAGAATCAGCTTTTGATTTCTTAACTCAATAAACGGCCAGTTAGAAATAAACCATCAGCTTTTGACGAAATTCCAATAGTTTATATTCTAAGCACTAGTAAGTACTTCAGAACATCAATATATCCCACTGTCAGAATATAATATCGCGGGCTTCAACACAGACGTTATTATTATTTTTTTGCCACACTACACCATTCACCACACAATCAAATCACAGATACAATTTCTGTACAAAAAACGTGCAAATACAAATATTATACATATATTATAACGAAGTAAATTTCTCCGTCATTTCTATCGGCGCCAGGATTCGAACCCGGGTCCCCTCATTCCGGAATAAGTTGCTCTACCAATTGAGCTACGCGGACGTTTTATTCTGATTCCTATCTGCCTTTATGTCGTGTGCGTCCTTCTGGCAGGTACGTCACATCTCCTGGTACGTTACATCATCTCCCCCTCATTTTTTTTTTTTTTTCGGAGTTCTGGAGAAGGGATTCTCTGATTTTTCCTATCTCGCGGTGTAGAAATAACATCACACCATTGCAAGATTTTGAACGGTCGGGTCATCCGGATAGTTCGGGCGCCATTATAACGAAGTAAATTTCTCCGTCATTTCTGTCCACGCCAGGATTCGAACCCGGGTCCCCTCATTCCGGAATAAGTTGCTCTACCAATTGAGCTACGCGGACGTTTTATTCTGATTCCTATCTGCCTTTATGTCGTGTGCGTCCTTCTGGCAGGTACGTCACATCTCCTGGTACGTTACATCATCTCCCCTCATTTTTTTTTTTTTTTTCGGAGTTCTGGAGAAGGGATTCTCTGATTTTTCCTATCTCGCGGTGTAGAAATAACATCACACCATTGCGAGATTTTGAACGGTCGGGTCATCCGGATAGTTCGGGCGCCATTATAACGAAGTAAATTTCTCCGTCATTTCTGTCCACGCCAGGATTCGAACCCGGGTCCCCTCATTCCGGAATAAGTTGCTCTACCAATTGAGCTACGCGGACGTTTTATTCTGATTCCTATCTGCCTTTATGTCGTGTGCGTCCTTCTGGCAGGTACGTCACATCTCCTGGTACGTTACATCATCTCCCCCTCATTTTTTTTTTTTTTTTTTTTTCGGAGTTCTGGAGAAGGGATTCTCTGATTTTTCCTATCTCGCGGTGTAGAAATAACATCACACCATTGCAAGATTTTGAACGGTCGGGTCATCCGGATAGTTCGGGCGCCATTATAACGAAGTAAATTTCTCCGTCATTTCTGTCCACGCCAGGATTCGAACCCGGGTCCCCTCATTCCGGAATAAGTTGCTCTACCAATTGAGCTACGCGGACGTTTTATTCTGATTCCTATCTGCCTTTATGTCGTGTGCCTCCTTCTGGCAGGTACGTCACATCTCCTGGTACGTTACATCATCTCCCCCTTATTTTTTTTTTTTTTTTTTTTTCGAAGTGCTGGAGAAGAGATTCTCTTATTTTTCCTATCTCGCGGTGTGGAAATAACATCACACCATTGCGAGATTTTGAACGGTCGGGTCATCCGGATAGTTCGGGCGCCATTATAACGCAGTATACTTTCTTCTAATGGTTGTTGTGTTGTTCATTATATCATGAATAAACTTTCCTGCTAGTAATGTAGTAATAATAATGAACAAGCTTATAACTGGTAGTAATGTTGTAGTAGTAATTAAGATGAACAAAGTCTTATGCTGGTTGTTACTAATAACACTTAATGAAATAAACCTAACAGCCAGACAGAGGTCTGACAAAACTATGAACTGAGAAAAACGTACTTACTAAAACAACTTTTTATTAGGGAAACTCTTGATATGATCCAACATACACTTCACCGGACACACAGCTACTCAATAAAACGTAGCTCCTTGCACATGAACGAAGCTCTACTCACATTAACGAAGCTATCCTTACGCATATAACGAAGATCTCTTTACACATGAAACAAAGCTCTCCCTACGCACATCAACAAAAAGCTCTCTCTGGTATCGTTGAACGCGCCTATTTATACTGGCTACGACCACGTCATGACTTACACTCATTGCCAGATCTCATTCAGCGGGAGAAATAACATCTCGTTCAGTAAGAAGATAATTTACATAGGAAAATAAAATAACCAGAGATAGTAAAAATCAAAAGGAAAGGAATCTAGAGTATACGTTACAATATTGAAAAGTATAAATGAAGTAATAGGAAATACAAAAACACGTATGATAACATGAATAATTTTGATTTTAGTTTGAGTAAGTTGAAGCACCACTACAGTTTCTTAAACATATCAGTGCGGTGCATTGTGATTGTGGCAAGGGAACCAGGGAAAAAGGCTAACAATAGCCTGACGGGCCCCTAGTCCCTCCGCCCCAAATAGAATCTAAATAGTCAAGCCAAAGAACAATTTAACCATTATGCAGTAAATTAAAGTAATAATACGTAATATATAACCAAACGTTAATCAACCATTAATTTTGAAAGTCTTTAGTTGTTTTTTGAACACCGAAAAGTGTGTAATCGTCTTCATTCGAAGCGGCAACCCATTCCAGGACCTAGGGCAGGTCAAGTTAATATTATTAAATAATAAATTAGTACGCGCTCTAGATATTAAAAAAACTATTATGTCCACGAGTGTCATGATAATGAAAACGGAAATGCAAGGTGATTAGATCTGAATATTTATTAGCGTATATACGTTCATGCATAAACAGTAATAATCAAAAACTGTATAATTTATCAAATGACATTATGTGATAACTGAGAAAAAGAGAATGTACTTGTAAGGACGGATTCACCAAACGTAAAAATTTTTTTTGTAAAACATAGATTCTATTAATATTCCCAATAGTTGTGCGACCCCAAACCAAGAGACAATAAGATAGAAATGGATAAATAAATGAAAAATATAATAGCAACTTAACACCCTGGCAGGCAACAAACTTGAAATCCTATATAAATGACACCAATGTGGGATCTGAGCCCAACCGCAATTTCACTAACATGTGCATCCCATCTCAAATTATCTTTTTTTTTTTTTTTGATTGGAGGTTTAACGACCACCGTGAGCAACTCAATGGGCTATAAGCAGTCGCCCGTCCCTAATTTAGGGTCACTGGTTCCAGGGAAGGGAGAGAACCAGTGCCGTAAGACAAACACAACATCCATGCCTCACCGGGATTCGATCCCGGACCCCTTACTGACGAATTATCAGAGGCCAGCGCCTTAGACCACTGCGCCACCGGGGCGGCTCAAATTATCTTGTAAATATACACCCGTTAGTCTAGTAGCAAGGACACTTGTTCGTCGATTACATATACACAGTCCAATAAAAATTATGAACACCCATGATGTAAGAAGGAACCGTAACCAGAAGCTAGATTACGTGCGTAGCAACATATGATCAGATCAGATCATATGTAGCGGATTTTAGAAAAGGGAGTGTCTGACCCCAGGTTTTAAACGACTCCTAGAAATAGGAAGCTAGGAGATTTATGTTACGTATTTGAAAGATATTTGTAACTTCGTTACATTACTGTTACGTATTTGAAAGATATTGGTGGCATCACCACATTATTGTTACGTATTTACTACGTTGAACATTACAGTTTTAACAAACTTTGTAAAATCACAATAAAAAATATTACACTCGACAGCTGTTCCAAAAGCAAAAGCAGTCGTATTACGAGTTGCTTACGTTTTCACAGGTTCAACGCAGTCCGCCGTCCATTGGAAACAGTGGCGGCGTTTATATATTGATAACAAAAGAAATAAAAAATCGGTTCCAAATGAGGGTGTCGAATTTCTATTATATATGTGGAATAGACTTATTTCAGCGAAAAAAAGAAAGAAAATTAAATTCGTCATTTCTTTAAATACCTACCAATATGAAATTTCTCAGCTTCAAGTAAAAAAACAAAAAACATGCTGGTATAGTATACTAATACAACAACACAGCCATCCACTTAGATTTTATGAAATGATTTTTAGAATTTGAAAATTATAATAATCAAAACAATTACTTACTTTCAGATGATCTTGAATAAAAAAAAAAAAAGGATGAAATATTAAATCAGCTAACTAGCTAACTCGAGTACGACAGCATCACCAAAGAATATCCCAGTAGCACGTGGAAATACGACTACGCGAGTGCTTCGGTGAAATGGCATAAACACGCATGCGCATCCACGCCGTTGCCAAACCAAAAATCTTAAATATCGCGGGAATGTAACATGAAGATAGCAATTATGTACAATGGAAACTATAAAACAGTAGTATAGGTGAATGCTAGTTTTAACGTAACCGTAATGTACAAAGAGTTATGTTCCAAAATAGATGTTGCTGAAACGTAATTGTAAGAGATCTCTGAAAATGTAACGAAAATGAGAGATTGTAACATTATTGATACATATCTGAAACATTTTGTGCTGTATGGGTAAGGGATTTAAAAGGACACGAACTCGTAGACTTTATGCAGTTTCGCGTGAAAACGGGAAGGGAACGTGACCTAACAGAGTTAATGATTGTTGGCTACCTACTGCATTACAGACATGTCCGATATTTTGGGCTGCTACGTGGTTCAGTTGTTAAAGTGTTCCAAAAATGGAAGGAAACCTGCACAACCTGCAGAAATCGGAGTAATGGTGGACGCGCACGGAACACTGACGACCGTGGACAGCAACGGCTATACCGAATAGTACGATCCAATAGCCATGTCACAGTGGAACAACTGGCCAAACGTTTAACGCAGGCACATTGAGGAGAGTGCAGACCACAGTAATAAAAACAAAATCTGATCTCTGTGGGTCTCCGTAGCTGCCGTCCACTCAAGTTACCCTTGCTGACGACCAGGCATCAATGATTCTGGCGCAAATGTGCATCTGAGAGGCGGCATTGGACCACCGAACATTGAAAGAAAGTCGCCTTTTCAGACGAATCACGTTTTCTTCTTTATCCTGTGGATCTTGGTCCATGGAGAGCACTGCGAAACACTTCTGACAGAAATCACCAGTACACGATGTTCGAGAAGGCAGGAGGTGGCAGTGTGCTCGTGTGAGGCATATTTTCCGAGGACTCATTAGAAGCAATCATCCCTCTCGATCGCACGATGAACGCTTCACTTTACCTATCCATTATGGCGGATCAGGTGCTCCCATTCATGATGACTGTCTAGCCCAGTTACACGGGTTGCCCCTTGCCATGTTGCTATGCATGTGCGAGAATGGTTTGAGGAACATTCCAGTGACTTTAGCTTACTATCCTGGCCACCGTACTCTCCGGACATCAATCCCATAGAACTGGACTAAGTTGACCAACAGGTTCGACGTATGGATCCAACATCGATGATTCTGGGTGATATCCAAGAAGATCCGGTGTGTGTATGGTGTAGCATTGCTACAGAAAGTTCAGAGTCATCACTGAGTCAGTACTATGCCGTATATCTGCGGTATTGGCGGCACAAGGAGGTCATACCTCATACAAACAGGTGGTCATAATTTTTGACTGGATTGTGTATCTCAACAGGTTTCATATCAACGTAACAATCTACTCGTAATCTCTCGACATCTGCAGAACTCCATTCATTTCTCTCATTCCACACTGTTTATTCATGGTAGTCCTTTTATGTTGCTTAGACTTGCCGTTAGTGTTGCCCCGTTTGTGACTGCCATAGAAAAGTCTCAGAATCGATTGCAGGCAGGTACGAACGCTTGAACCACTAAATATCCGCCGTGAATCGGATGCGTACATTAAGCCGCCTGAAACCGGGTACTGGGTTCCGACGGCTTAATAAATAAGAGCGTCATCCTTTCCCTTTCTAACTAGCTTCCGTGTGATTTTCCTATAGGGCACTCTAGCTCAAATATCATAGCTTCCTATTTCTGAAGGCTGTTTAACATTCTCTTCCAAAAATCCTCTACATAAATCTAAAACTGTTAGTGTTGCCAAAATGTAAAAGTTGTACGGGGAAGTAATGTGACGTTGAGTGAGAAACCTTTAACCAAGTAGCAACTAAATGTATATAAAACAGCAACTCAAAAGGAAGATTAAATGTACACGATCGAGTCACATTATTGTGACCACCAGCTAATATCCAGAGTAACCGCCGTGTGCAGCGCGGACAGCAGCCAGACGGGCTGGGAGTGACTCAGTAAGGTGCTGGAAGGTGTTCACAGGTATGTGGAGCCATGCTGACTGCAGTGCATCTGACAGCTGCTGGAGGGTGCGTGGTGAAGGATCCATAGAGCGAACAACACGTTTGACGTAGTCCCACAGATGCTCAATTAGGTATAAGTCTGGGGAATTAGGGGGCCAGGGAATTACTTTGAAGTATTCATCGTGCACTTCCAACCACTCTCGGATATTTCTAGCTGTGTGACACGTCGCACTTTGGTACTGGAAGATCCCATCCGCCACAGGGAAGACAATCAGCATGTATCGGTGTACGTGGTCTGCAAGGATGGATTCATAACGAATTCGGTCCATTGTGCCTTCCACAGGTATGAGTGGACCCAGATAATGCCATGAAAACATTTCCCAGACCACAACGCTGCCCACACCAGCTTAAGTTCTTCCAGCAATGGTTGAAGAAAGTTTGTTCTCCGATGTTTTTCGCCTTATACGCCAACGTCCATCCGTTCGATGAAGCAGAAAACGTGACTCAACGCAGAAGGCAATCCTTTGCCAATCAGCGGAGGGCCAATTCCGATACTGCCGTGCAAATGTAAGCCTTTTCTGCCGATGCACCTTTGTTAGCATAGTTGCAGCCACCTTCTGTCTGCATCGAAGCCCGGTTCGCTGAACTGTCGTTTTAGACACACTTCCGGTATTCCCCTGGTTCATTCGGCCAGTGAGTTGCTCCACTGTAACGTGTCGATCGGCCCTCACGCACCTTTGCAACCGACGTTCACCTTTCACATCAATGGCATGTGG
Organism: Macrothele yani; assembly: GCA_039090855.1. NCBI lineage: Eukaryota > Metazoa > Arthropoda > Arachnida > Araneae > Macrothelidae > Macrothele > Macrothele yani. The sequence goes on along the minus strand of CM077018.1, from coordinate 103,255,302 downwards.
TGCTCTGCAGTCTCCACATCGCTTACTCGCAAAGGTGCCATTTATCCAATCACGATTCACTTTAACCATAACAGCATGCGAACAGTTCACAAACTGCGCTTTTTCAGAAATACTGCCGCCCTTGGCCCGAAAGCCGATAATCATCCCTTTTTGCAAATCTGATAAATTGCTCTATTCTTTCATAACAGCAACGTGTGATATGTTTTCAGAATGCCTACAGCACACCTTATATACCCTCCGAGCCAGCTCACGACACGAACCTTCTTTCATTGGCTACGCACTGTTGACGTCAAAAGTAAGAGGTGGTCACAATAATGTGACTTGACTGTGTATAAGGTAGTCTAAATGTTTATCAAAATTATTTCGCATCGATTACCCACGTAATACATTTTTGTTAATTTAAATGTTGCAATGCAAATCCTTCATGAAGTTACTGAAGTTTAAAATTAATTATTGCCGAGAAACATCCAGCATGGATACAACCCCTGAGAATTCCTTACTGAAACTTTTCCATCTTTTCTAAATTAGGAAGGAAAACTGTGTACAGCTTTATATAGTTCACTGTATTACGTTTCAGAATGTACGAAGGCAAATCAAGAAGTAAGGTCAATGTTTGTCTACATTAAAGAAACTAAGAGTCATGCAGATAACAATTACCTTATATAGTCCCTCTGTCGTTCAACTCATATTTTACATCTGTCTACAAGCTTCCGGATTCTTGTAGAGAAGAACATTTTGGGTTGTTCCTCCAGCCACGAATGCACCGCTTCCTGTACCTGGACATCACTTTCAAAACGGCGGTCTCGCAAAGCGTCTTTCAGAGTCCCACGGCGCCAGATCGGGGCTGTAAGCATAATGTGTTACAACCTCAAACGTCAACTAGGTAATTGTTTGTTGAGTTGCCAATGCCGTATGTGCGCAAGCGTTGTTGTGCAGCAATAGTTCTGGACGTTTGCCATCAAGTTGACCAGTTCTGAAAGTTTGTGATCAACAACGACCTACATCTCGTTCAATTGGGAACAATGCCTATCAGAGTTGATCGTTTGGTTGCTCGGCAAGAGTCCTTCCAGTCCCACGACACACAGAGTTTTACCTTTTTAAGAAGCAGACTGGCCTTTGGAGCGGATAATGACCGCTCATCCGGCTTGCTCAAAGACCTTTTGCGCCCCACGTTAGTACACACAATCCATTTCTCATCTCCCGTCACCACCTCTTTCAGAAATGAAGCGTTTCCATTCCGTTTGAGCAGTTAATCGCAAATAGATTTGCGATCGAAAACATTTTTCTTACCCAAATCGTGCGGTACCAAAACATCAAGGTGATATAAATATCGCCGCCCCGGTGGCGCAGTGGTCTAAGGCGCTGGCCTCTGATCATTCGTCCGTAAGGGGTCCGGGTTCGAATCCCGGTCAGGCATGGATGTTGTGTTTGTCTTACGGCACTGGCTCTCTCCCTTCCCTGGAACCAGTGGCCCTAAATTAGGGACGGGCGACTGCTTATAGCCCATTGAGTTGCTGACGGTGGTCGTTAAACCTCCAATCAAAAAAAAAAAAAAAAAAAAAGATACAAATATCCAACCTTTGCGAAACGCAACGCCGCGGTGCAATTGGACGTATAGCAGTGTATTTTTAGGGGTTTTTCTGGGTTTTGAGAAGAAGCCACAGAGAAAGGGAAGGACATGGTGAGTGACATGGGGTTGGTATCATGGTAATTGGTCGTGTCGTTTAAAAATAATGACCATTAAAAAACTGACCAATTTCAATAATAATTGAAAAAATCCGCTCTCCGTACGAGACTCGGGACAATTAGTTGTTCTGGCATAGCTAAGACATGACACATCCGATCACCGGGATTTTTGGCATGTGATTGGACATCGTCCATGGTCAGGTTTTGACCCCTTCCGGTTTTCGAAATTCTGTGTCAATGAGGAATTTCAATTAAAATGATTAAAATTGGTCCGTTTTTTAATGGTCATTATTCCTATAGGACACGACCAATAACTATGATACCAACCCAATGCCACTAATAATTGAGTTTTTCAATTAAAAACACGCGCGAAAATTCCATTACATTTGTTTACTTTCGATATCGCAATTATTCACGACGCAATTTCCTCAAGTTTTTTAGTTCTTTTGCCGTCAATTTGAAATTAGTTTGATTCAAACTGATAAAAAATGAAGTGGAGCACACTGTGCACACAAGAAAATCTTTAGAAATGGCACCAGTAGGCCCTCTTTTGTTTTTGTTTTTGCTTTTGCTTTTTTTCTAAACGTAACTGCTGAAGTCGCGGTCGGCCGCCCCGGTGGCGCAGTGGTCTAAGCGATGGCCTCTGATCATTCGTCCGAACGGGGTCCGGGTTCGAATCCCGGTGAGGCATGGCTGTTGTGTTTGTCTTACGGCACTGGCTCTCTCCCTTCCCTGGAACCAGTGACCCTAAATTAGGGACGGGCGACTGCTTATAGCCCGTTGAGTTGCTCACGGTGGTCGTTAAACCTCCAACCAAAAAAAAAAAAAAAAAAAGTCGCGGTCGAGGCTAGCAATATGGCGTCAATGACGTCGCTTGTCGGTTCAGTGAGTCTTGATGAAAAGCGTGGTTCCCGATCTGAGTGTGTCTTTCCGCTTTGTTTACATGCAACCTGATCACAAGCAAGGTGAAGGCGTGAGGGAAAGTAGTTCATGATACATTTTAGGCATTTCTTTTTTTAGAATGTTTCGTACTTTTGTTCTGGAAGTCATAAATTTTACGCGTTCGTTTTTTCAGAATTTGTTATAATAGGCGCCTTAATAAGCTTAGATTTTGAAATAGCTTCGCTCAAAATTTGCCAACTATACCAGAATTATCGGTTACCGTTGGCGACTTGTCCTAGTCACTACTGATCATTACTGACGAGCAGCAAACACGTGGTTATATGGTGTCACACTGGCCATGTATTTCCCATATACACTGGCGGAAAATGAAAAAAGAACACCAAGAAGGAGACGTCTGATACCAACGAAATTTATACAGCATAATAACGGAATACAGAGGATAACGTGATCAAAACATTATGGCAAAATACAGCTGTATTTGCTGGTAAACTGAAAAATAACATTTCCATGTAACATGGTTAGTACGAGGTTGAACCGCCATGAACTGCGTCACACTGTGCAATTCTGGCATGGAGTCTGTCGTACAGATGTTGGATGTAAGTTTGGGGTATTGAGTTCCAAGCATCCTCAACCTGGACGCGTAAATCGGGGATGGTCGTGGCTGGCCGTGGAGACCGGATAAGTCGTTGTCCCATAAAATCCCACACGTGCTCGATGGGGGACAAATCCGGTGAACGTGCAGGCCATGGAAGTTGTCTCACACCCTGAAGTGCATGTTGCGTTGCACGTGCCGTGTGTGGGCGTGCGTTATCTTGCTGGAAAACACCGCGATGGACCGACCTTACAAATGGTACAACAACGGGCTGAATGATGTTGTTGATGTTGGAGGTGCTGTTTAACGTACCCGGTACAAACACTAGTTGTGTACGGGACTGATAGCTGATCGCTCCCCACACCAGGAAACCAGGTGTAGGCCCTGTGTGTCGCTGGCGGATGCAAGAAGGGTGGAGACGCTCCCCTGTGCGTCTGCGAACACGCATACGGCCATCGAAGGCTCTCAAGCAGAATCTGCTTTCATTGCTGAACACGACAGATCTCCATTGCGTTCTCCAGTGCAGACGTCGGCGACACCACTGCAGCCGTTCCTGACGGTGGGCTGGAGTCAGAGGTACACATGCCAGAGGCACACGTGCACGTAGTCCTGCATCCAGTAGACGGTTGCGGATTGTTCGCACAGTCACCTCAGGTGCAACGGCAGCTCGGATTTGCGTCGCAGGGAATGTTCTGCCTGACAACGCCGCTCTTCTTATGCGTAGATGGGTCCGCTCATCAGTCCGTCTGTGACTCGCGGTTCCACGTCTTCTCGTGTGGGAATGTTCCTCGGACCATCTACGCCACCATCGTACCACCACCGATACTTCCCGTCCAATTCGCTCCGCAATACGACAATACGACCACCCGGCCTCGCGGAGTCCGACTAGACGACCTCGCTCAAAGAAATCGTACACGTCTTCCATATCCAGGCATTGCAGCTTCTTCAGGGTCTTCGCACGTGTCCGTACGCCGACGACTGATTACATTCGCTTCGCCGTACTCCTTAAATACCACCGACGATAATTTGCATATTATGCCATGCTGTGGCGTAAGCGCTCACCGGTTGGTCTCGAAATTAACATAACACCTATATAAACTCGACTCCATTAACATATGTAAATTTCATGATCGTCCGCCAATTCCTTCTTGGTGTTTTTTTCACTTTCCGCCAGAGTAGATTGCGTTTGTGACGTTTACGTACATCTGCATAAATATTTCTAATTTAGTGGTGGATGTGTGTATTTTCGTATTTTTAGGGGAGGGGACGACGATTGTCGTCGTCATAATTCTTTAAAAAAATTGAAGGATGGAGAGAGGACAAAAACGCTACGCACATATTCAATTGTCATGGGAAGTATCACCCTTTCATTTACTTCATTATCAAATTTTATTATGAGTATTAGGGAATAGGTTCAGTTAACCAAAATAAAATCATAAGTACTCACACTTATCCGTTTGAACTTCAATATTCTTTTTATTTAGTCAAATATGATTTTTTTTTCGAGTAGGTAATTCCTGTTGCATTTCCTGTTGTATGTCTGCTTAAAAAAAAATTACTTTACTTTTCCCTTTTCCATATCTCCTACTTTTAGAGATGCCTATCCTCTGAAAATGTTGTTTTGAGCTATAGGTAGCTGAGCCGTGCACAGAATTTTAGAGGAAGATATTCTCGGAAATAAGAAAGGTGCTTTTCAGGGGAAGATTTCTCGTTTCTTGGGGTATAAGGAGCTTCCTCGGGGATTAGGTTCTTGTTTCTAGTGCAAATTCCTTTTACTAGGAGCCTTGTTTCTTCTGGCTAAGAACAACGCATGGGAAACACAGACAAGAAAGAAAGATAAAACAAGTCGAAAAACTGTGGGTGTATGAAAAGGAATTTAAATGCTATTTTAGCATTCAATGGTAACTGTCAGAAAATTGAAATAAAAGATGTGAATTATTGAAACTTACCGATTCCTATAACATTTTCACTGGTGTCCAAAACTAAAATCCAGAAGGCATTCGCTTTGATAAAAAGGAAAACACGTAGCAGCAGGTGGAGACGTTTAGCATGTAAACAGACACAACCATAAGGGTAATAAGCATTTTTAAACAATAGAAAAATGCACAGTGGAGTCACATTATTGTGACCACCTCCTACTTTTGACGTCGACAGCGCGTAGCCAATGAAAGAAGGCTAGGTGTGCTGTAGGCAATCTCAAAACATATCACTCGTTGCTGTCATGGGTAAAAGAAGCGATTTATCAGAGTTGGAAAAAGGATGATTATCGGCTTTTGGGCTAAGGATGGCAGTGGCGCAGTTTGTGAACCGTTCGCGTGCTGCTGTGGTTAAAGTGTATCGCGACTGGAGAAATAGCACCATTGCGAATAAGGGACGTGGAAACTGCAGAGCACCACGTGCCATTGATGTGAGAGGTGAACGTCGGCTGCGAAGGTGCGTGAGGGCCAATCGACACGCTACAGTGGAGCAACTCACTGGCCGAATGAACCAGGGGCTACCGGAAGTGTGTCTAAAACGACAGTTTAGCGAACCCTGCTGCGTATGGAGCTCCGATGCAGACGGATGCTCACTGCACCTATGCTAACGAAGGTGCATCGGCAGAAATGGCTTACATTTGCACGGCAGTATCGGATTTGGAACTCCGCTGATTGGCGAAGGATTGCCTTCTTTGATGAGTCACGTTTTCTGCTTCATCTAACGGATAGACGTTGGCGTATAAGGCGAGAAACATCGGAGAACAAACATTCTTTAGTTGATGATACTAATTCGTGTTAAAATCCAATAGTAGAATAAAATGTCGGCTAAACACGATTAAAACCAATGCAGTGCACAACGTACCACATGTTAAAATTCTTTACTAATGAAAACACACCATACGCTTCATTAGATCTTTCAAAGACTCATCGTCTTCATCATCAGATGATACAGTGTAATATCAAAAAATATCTAACGCTTAAAGAAGGTCAGCTCTCATAAGGATAACGTAAAACAGGCGACAACAACGCCACCATATCTTAAGAGGTAATATGCTTTGCAGGAAAGTTAAAATTCAAGAGCAAAACACATTAGGGGGACTTCGGCAGTGAAGCCTTTCATTGATCCACGATGGTTTCCTTCGATCTGATGACTATTTGCTTAGAGCAGTTTTTTGTTGTTGCTGCTGTTTTCTGATATCCCGCCCATCCCTTATTTTGGTGAGAAAAATATGCAATAACATTAGTATTACTATTTAAATTAAATTTCAGCAAATATTACAGTTAGGCCAAAGGATCCATACAAAATGCAGACATTCCCTAGTATTTGGCATTACTGAAAATATTTCTGAAAAACTGAAGAACTAACAAAAGCCTTAACTAACACGGTTGGTGTAACAAAACTAACATATCCGATTTGCGAAGTGATTATGCTACCGAGAAGGTAACAATCCCGCTGTGAGTAGCTCGGCTAACTGTTCTTTACCGAAAGAATTGAAGTCAACAGAAATACGCATGCGCAGTCTGCTCCGGCATCAGCCGATCAGCCTGTATGTTGACTTCTGTGCAATGTATGTTTTCCCTGAAGATACGGCTGCGCTAGTTACGTCTCGCTGAGCCTTAACTTCTCCTCGTTAGATATTCTTTGGTAATATCACGAGATGGACATTGACTTAAATACTGTTGGGCGACGTCACAAACACATAAACCACGCCATCTATGAGAGAACTAAGCACCAGAATAAAAGAGCACAAGAAAGCACCAGAATAAAAGAGTACTTTGGTCAACTGAAATTTCATAAAGCTGGGTATCCATTAAGACCTCTCGTTTCCAGTTCATTTAGCCCTACTCGTCCACTGGAGAGGATATTAGCTACATACTTAAGATACCTTATTGCTAATTCAAGTTTTTCAGTCCTAAATTCTAGTCAAGCGGTTAGAAAGGATCCGTCCGTTTTTATATTATGATTCTAAATTTCTTATGGCTTCGTTGGAAGTAAAAGCGTTGTTCCCCAGTGTCCCGGTTGATGTAGTCCTTAATATCATTGAGGCTAAGCTTTTAGCTCTTGGTATTTCGACATCTGAGATACAAGCCGTACTTTTCGCACTGAGACTGGTACAGAAGAGTTCTTACTTTAAATACAACAATATTATTTACCGTCAAAATAGTGGGGCACCCATGGGTTCCCCACTAACCCCCATTCTCGCTGAAATTTTGCTCCAATCTCCTGAAAACGACATCCTTTCCAAATATCCTAAGCCTCCGCTTTTATTTATAAGGTATGTGGTTGATGTTTTGGTGATTTGGACGTATTCTGCAGCCGACCTGGTTACATTTTCTGATTTCTTCTCTTCTCAATAAGAATCCATTAATTTCCCCCTTGAGAAGGAAGAAAATAATTGTCTTCCTTTCTTAGATTTTCTGTTACAAAGGACCTCCTCTAATCACATTCAACATTACGTTTATCGTAAGCCGTTTTCCAGCATTGATATCATCCCGATGCCCTCGTTCCACCCCCTAAGTTCCGCTATTAGGTTTTTACTACGCAGAGCCATTACTCATTCGTCCAACCCTAGGTTGAGGTATCTTGAAGTGGATAAGATTAAACAGATTGCTGCACACCATGGTTATGAAGTCTCTGTGGTAGACAGACTATATTGACAGATTAAAAATTCTAACCGTTCGACACTCAGTCAACAGAGTCACTAACATTTTGAAAAAACAAGTGTAAACCACTAAATATCAATATTGGTTTCAAAACTCGAAACATTTTTAGTTTGATAAGGAAGGACCGGAACCCTGCTGCATTGGAACACATGTCCGGCATATACTCAGTTCCTCTACAAGCTGTCGACCCGGAGGTACAGGATACTGTTTTTTTTTTTTTTTTTTGATTGGAGGTTTAACGACCACCGTGAGCAACTCAATGGGCTATAAGCAGTCGCCCGTCCCTAATTTAGGGTCACTGGTTCCAGGGAAGGGAGAGAGCCAGTGCCGTAAGACAAACACAACATCCATGCCTCACCGGGATTCGAACTCGGCCCCTTACGAACGAATGATCAGAGGCCAGCACCTTAGACCACTGCGCCACCGGGGCGGCGGATACTGTTTGCATCTGCTCCACTAAAAGGTGTTTAAGCACCAGAATAAAAGAGCACAAGTATAACCACAAAACCGGAAGCCTATCAACTGCTCTGTCTCGTTTGGTGGCGTCCGGATCCCACTTCCCTAAGTGGGATGATGCTACTATCCTGAACACTCCAGGTAAACAATAACTCATGCTTTTTATGGAAAGTTTGTATATTACCTCATTTGGACACAGGTGTTGTAATGATTATGTACTAAAATTGATAGCCAAACCATGGACACATGTATTAGTTAGTAATTCTTCATGTTGAGGTGGTATTTGAAATTCTTTGTTTTCAGCACTGTTCTCTCATAGATGGCGTGATTTATGTGTTTGTGCCGTCGCCCAACGGTATTTAAGTCAATGTCCATCTTGTGATATTACACTGTATGATCTGATGATGAAGACGATGTGTCTTCGGAAGATCTAATGAAGCGTATGGTGTGTTTTTATTAGTAAAGTATTTTAACATGTGGTACATTGTGCACTGCATTTGTTTTTATCGTGTTTAGTCGACATTTTGCTCTACTAAACACTCTTCAACCAGTTCTGGAAGAACACAAGCTGGTAGGGGCAGCGTTATGATCTGGGGAATGTTTTCGTGGCATTCTCTGGGTCCACTCATTCCTGTGGAAGACACAATGGACCATATTTTTTATGAATCCATCCTTGCAGACCACGTACACTCATACATGCTGATTGTCTTTCCTGAGGCGGATGTGATCTTCCAGCACCAAAATGCGACGTGTCACACAGCTAGAAATGTCCGAGAGTGGTTGGAAGAGCACGATGGAGACTTCAAAATACTTCCCTTGACCCATAATTCCCCAGACTTAAACCCAATTGAGCATCTGTGGGACCACCTCGATCGTTTTGTTCGCTCTATGGATCCGCCACCACGCACCTTCCAGCAGCTGTCAGATACACTGCAGTCAGCAAGGCTCCACATACCTGTGAACACCTTCCAGCACCTTACTGAGTCACTCCCAGCCCGTCTGGCTGCTGTCCGCGGTGCACACGAATGTTACTCTGAATATTAGCTGATGGTCACAATAATGTGACTCGACCGTGTATGTACACTTTTTGCGAACACAACGCCACATCCGCAAATGTCACCAAGGTGAGATATAAGAATATAACTTAAAATGTCTTAATAAGTAATGTGATCCCCTCGTACGGATAGACAACTCTCCATCAGGAAGCTGATGAACTCTGGAGTAAAAGAATTCCATTCATCAATGTGGGTTGTGTATAGCTCGGGAAAGGTTCTGGTTAGGGGCTGACGAACTGCTAAGTGTCGTCTCAGACCACTCCGGGCATGATCTATAGGGTGCAGGTTCGGAGACCTGGCTGGCCAGTCCATACACCGAATATCCTCGCTTTGCAGGAAATCATCGACAAGCTGAGCCCTGTCGGGGCCAGCGTTATTATCCATTAAAAGAAACTGAGGAACAACAGCTCCACAAAACAGTCTGAAGTAGGGATTTGAATCTTTTCCCTATAGTGCCCAGCTTTCACACTACTTCCTGAGAACATGTGGTTGGTGTGCTGTAGTTGAATATAATGCCACCCACACGAGTAGACCACGGCTTCCAAAGGAGTCCCATTCTCGGACGTTCGCAGGACCATTAGGAGTTCACTGCTCTCTGCAGGAGAAATGCCGACGAGAAGGCAATTGTAGACTGAATCTCGACTCGTCTGTAAAAAGACACCGGCCTACTGGTCTGGGCTCCAGGAACGATGTTTTCTACACCAGTTAAAGCTAGCTTTCCTGTGAGATGCGATTAGCGGGATATAAACCATGGGTCTCCTGGCATAAAGGTCAATTGCATTAAGCTTTAGATATATCGTTTGATTTGGTACCATAGTCCTAGCAGCAGTGAAGAGCTCCAAAGTCAATTGCCGGGCTGTATACGGCATATGAGTATATTCCACTTGCGATTAAAGCAACAAAAGTGTTCTCATGAGATCTCGTACGCCTTGGACGACCTTGGCCAGGCTTTCGTGACACCTCACCGGTATTGTTCAATGGCTACCGTAACCGTAGAACCATTCTGGGGAGGATATTCAAGTCCCTTGCGACATGGGCCTGAGACTGGCTTGCTCCTAGTCGTTCTGTCGATCACCACCGTACAGTCTCTGATAAACGCGTATGAGACATAAGGAAAGCATTTGCAGCCACCGAAATTCTTCTTACACGCATTGTCACTTCCGTTCCTCGTTGGATTTAAGTGTGTAGCTTAATTTACATATTGGACGGTATTTTGCTCACTGATATGCAGATTTCACTCAGGACATTTGTTTCTCGTATTCATTTACACAAGTCCTGTGAACACCGTAACATTTATTCAGCGTTTGGGATTGTTTGCTCGCTATTGCCTTTCGGACTTTCATTTTGGACACCATGTAGTGCGTGTATGAAACCCATGGCCTTCGTCTGAGAGAACTGACTGAAAAAGAAATCTAACCATAGTTAACTCTCAATGTTAATTGATAAGCTTGCAGCAAAAGGGGGAAGCTCCCTTTTTTTGTGGGAAATAAGAAAACACTGGTTATAAAAAATACGGTTTAACTGAGGTTGGCAAAAATTCCCCACTGTAAAGATAACATCTCTCTCTATATAAAAGCGAAAGTTTGTATGTTTGTTCCCCATACGTTCCTCAACGGTTTGATGGATTTGCTCCAAAATTGCCATACATACTCTTCATCACCCAGATTAAAATACAGGAGGGGCGATTTTTAGAAATTCCATCCCTAAGGGGGTCAAATGTGTTTTTACGGGGCCCTCTATAGACTGGGTGCCAGTCGGCTGCTGCGGTATTACTCCGCGTGTCAGAGCAACGGTCGTCAGGTGACGCCTCACTCTTTGCAAGCTTCCGCGGTTCAGGCATACGGGGAAGAGTCCGATTTTTGAAAACACAACGCATCTGCGGAACATATTGTCATAAGTATGTTTTTTGTTTGGCATTTTCTTTGTAAGGATTAGGTTTCTTTTTTTTTTTTTTTTTTTTTTTTTTTTTGATTGGAGGTTTAACGACCACCGTGAGCAACTCAATGGGCTATAAGCAGTCGCCCGTCCCTAATTTTAGGGTCACTGGTTCCAGGGAAGGGAGAGAGCCAGTGCCGTAAGACAAACACAACATCCATGCCTGACCGGGATTCGAACCCGGACCCCTTACGGGCGAATGATCAGAGGCCAACGCCTTAGACCACTGCGCCACCGGGGCGGCAGGATTAGGTTTCATTAGACTCCCAAGAATTGGCGCAGGAGTCTCTAATATGGGTGGAGCTACAGATTCCCACCAATAGACGTGGTCCTCTCAAATAGCATCAAGGTTAAGTTGAAGTTAAAACAGACGGTCTTCTTCATACATAAAATTTTAATACAAGATTAGTATTGGTATTAGTACACATAAAATAAATAGCCTATGTCCACCGGAAAGTAGTAAGCTTCCCAACGGTGAAAGAATTATCCGAATGGGTTTAGTTTTCGAGATTAGTAAAAAAAAATCCGTATATTATTGTGAACTACTTTCTTTCACGTTGGGTGCAATCAGGTTGTATGTAAACAAAGCGGAACGATACATGGGAAATCGGAAACTACTTGAAAGCAATGTTATTCGGTAGTACAGCCAAAAATAATAAAAAATAATATTAAAAAAAAAAACAAAAAAACGAAATAGCCTATGTCCTGCGGAAAGCTTCCCGACGGTGAAAGAATTATACGAATCGGTTTAGTTTTCGAGATTAGTAAAAAAATTCCATATATTATCGTGAACTACTTTCTTTCACGTTAGGCGTGATCAGGTTGTGTATCTACACTCTAGAAAGCCGAATGCGGAGTGCAGGAAGTGCATTATTGTGCATGTTTGCTATTTCGAGTGTTTAGGGCTCAGAAAGGCCATTATAAATTGTGATTTTTATAATAAAATTTTCGTCAAGTGTGGTGAAGTACCTCCAAAAAAAAACGCAAACCCATCGGACAAGTTCAGCCGAAAGCAAATAAAGTAAAATTACATCGAGAGAGTGAGACAACCGAGCAACGTGATCGAAGATTTATGGATCAGCGGGAAAGAGCCAGTGTATCTAAGGCGTCAGAGACCTTGAAACAGGGTGAAGCCCGACTTGAGCGTTGTTCATCATGGTAGGATTTTTTTTTAATAGTGCGATTTACATTGTTACTTGAAAACAAACTTTATGTCTATCCCGGGCAACGCCGGGTACCTCCGCTAGTTATGTTAATAAAATGTGTTTTTTGATTTGATTGGAGGTTTAACGACCACCGTGAGCAACTCAATGGGCTATAAGCAGTCGCCCGTCCCTAATTTAGGGTCGCTGGTTCCAGGGAAGGGAGAGAGCCAGTGCCGTAAGACAAACACAACATCCATGCCTCACCGGGATTCGAACCCGGACCCCGTTCGGACGAATGATCAGAGGCCATCGCTTAGACCACTGCGCCACCGGGGCTGCTAAAATGTGTTTAATGACCATTAAACAACATTACAAATATCTTTGTTAATAAACAAACAAATAAAATATCACAATTTTATTCATCAGCCTGCATCGTACTTGTACCAAACGGTGATGGGGGCCGCTCACAAAATATTAATATATCACCCATTTATTATCGGATCTGCCTGGTTCTTGCATCGATCGATCCGGCATATTTTTCTTAAATTAGTTAACATGTTAAGTCAAAATCGACCAAAAATGGAGCCCCCTCCCCCACGTTTGCTGCGAACTCCTCAGGTTTAAAACTGAGGAAACTGCGAATTTTTTTACGTCACGTTAGTGCTCATAAGTCATTCATGATGCATGGGGATTAGGAAGGGCACAAAAAATTGTGGCAAAGTACGTTTCACAGCAATTTCAGAGTAGCCAAAAGATAATCTTCTGCCTTATATCTGATGTGTATGAATCCCAAGGGCTCTCGCAGAAGTGATTAGGTTTTAACATGTGCCTGTGACTCTAATCCGATTATTTTATCGCAAAAACTAATCGAAAAGTACGTTTACTTAACGTGGTCAATAAAGGAAAAAAGCTCTTTGAGCAACAAAAATATTATGATTCTTCTGAGAGATGATTCTCCTTCTTTAACTGTGACTTTGACTTTCATTAAAAAGTAGTGTCCCATGAAAAATAATCGAATTCAGCTAAAAGTAGAGTCCCATGAAGATAATCGAATTGACGTTCTCAGTCTGAGGATCGCTATGTACAGCAAGGTAATATCGTCCCCTTTTAGTACAAGAATTTGGTTTCGAGAAAATAGTGTTTATTTTAGATTCAAACTTCATTGAAAAGAAATAATCCTGAAAGGAGGAACTCGCTATTTTATGGCACACAAATGCTGGGATTTAACAATTTGTTGACCTCACTGATTACAAGACTTCAATGCACAGATCTTTTCACAGGAAATGTGATGGAACAGTGTCAGGTGAGTAAGAAGAGTAGGTAGGTCTCATGGATTCTGAACTTAATATCCTCATTAGGAATATTTGCAAAATGCTGTCCGGCTTGGTCATGCTGGCCATTTCAAAGCTGGCCGGATTTTCCGTTATAGCAGCTGATGCAAAATGGTGGAGTTGTAGACAGCAGTGATTTGATGTACAGGGTGTCCCACAAAGGACTCCCTGATTTTAAAATGAAATAATACGGAAACGGAGATCGATAGAAGAATGAAACAAATGGTATGTTTATTTTGAAAGCCGTAAAAATCTGATACAGAAGTTTCAAAATTACTTACAAGTGTTGCCGACAGGTGGCGCTGTACGCTTTAGTCGTAGTAGGGCGTCCGAGAAATAGTCTATAAACTGTCCTTTGCAAGCAGTCGTTGCAAACACATGACAATCGATTCAAAATGTGCACCTTTCGCAGCACAGAGATGGCGCAAACGAAGAATGAAATTTTCAGTCACCCTCTGTAGTGTGTCAACGGAAATGGACGCACATGCCTCACCGATCAACTCTTCAAGCTCGTCCAGTGTTGCAGAATTGTTCTGGAAAACAGTGTCATTCAATGTGCCCCACAAAAAGTAGTCGCAGGGGGTAAGCTCGGGTGAGTATGGAGGCCAATCCATGCCTGTTCCAGTAAATGTGGAATAGTTCAAAGTAAAGACCTTATTCCCGAAGTATTCCTCAAGAAGGCAAAAACCGCTGGGGTACGGTGTGATCGGGCCCCATCTTGCATAAACCACGAAGTCCCTGATACTCGAGTACCAGAAAACACGTTGCTACACGGAATACATGACTTCATCCACTTCCTTCAGTACGTTAACCTCCTTTCCCGTTTAGACAGCGAAAGTGTCTGAAGACTGATCGCTCTGTGCTTCATAGCATTATTTATAGTACCGCACTGCGACTACAGCGTACAGCGCCACCTTTCGGCAACATTTGTAAGTAATTTTGAAGCTTCTGTATCAGATTTTTACGGCTTTTCAAATAAACATACCACTTGTTTTATTCTTCTATCGATCTCCGTTTCCGAGTTATTTCATTTTAAAATCAGGGAGTCCTTTGTGGGACACCCTGTATTTGTCTGAGCACCTCTGATACATCGAAATGAATAAACTTAACTGTCCAATTGCATATACACTCAGTAAGTCTTCGTGTGTGCATATGCCTGATTTTCGTGTAGGAATTCCGCAGTGGCAAACAGAAAGCCACTGTTTTTGACGCTTGGTATTGAAACAGAGACTCAGTTTTCCATTTCTGTGAAAATAAAATGGTAAGACGTTAGTAATTAATTTTTTCGTTATTCAAGAACTACGAAAAGTGAAGCGCTGGGATTTGTTTTTGTTCGACGTTTTTTTAAGTAATTCGAATAATTTACTGTTTAACACTTCCAATATGTTGAAGGCATCGAGAATGTGTTTATAAAGAATTGAGCTTTATTTGGCGGTTGTTGAGTGGTTTCTCGGAAATCAATATAGACCTCCGACTTGAAGACGTACGTAGATAGTGACTGTCTTTCCGTTATCTGCGAGACTAATTCATCATCATCATTGTCAACCATTATCAATCCACAGCTGGACGAAGGTCTCCCCAAGTTTCCTCCACAACGGTGTGTCTTGTGCCAGTCTACTCCATGTCACTCCCGCATACTTTCGAATTTCATCCACCCACGTGGTCTTCTTCTGGGTCTTTTCCTGTCCCTTGGAATCCAATCTAAAATTTCGGCTGTCCATCGATGATCTGTCCTTCTGGCAGAATGTCCAGCCTATTGCCATTTCAGGGATTTAACTCTGATCATGATGTCTTCCACTCTTGTCATTTTTCGGATCCACGAGTTCCTCTTCTTATCTCTCCTGGTTACACCAAGCATGCACCTCTCCATACTGCTTTGAGTTGTTTGCAGTCTTTGTATGTCTCTCTTAGTTAAGGTCCGCACGTCTCTGCACCATACGTAAGCACTGGAAGGATGCATTGATCAAACACTTTTCTTTTAAGACATAATGGCATATTGCTCTTGAAAATTATGCTGTTTCTTCCAAAAGCTCTCCAGGCAAGTTTTGTACGCCGATTAATTTCTTCATCAATGTGACCCTCACTTGATATCTGCTGTCCAAGATAAACGCACGTGTCTGTTATCTCCAGCTTTTCTTCATCAATCGATAAATCTTCATTTCGTGTAAAAGCAGTGAACATCACTTTTGTCTTCTGAAAGTTAATTTTTAATCCCACTTCTTTACTCTTGTCAGCAAGTTCCTGGATCATACTCTGCAGCTCTGATGGGGTAGTTGCAAAAATGACTATGTCATCAATAAAACAAAGGTGGGTTAGATAATCTCCATTAATCTTTATCCCTTTGTTTTCCCAGTTCAGTGATTGAAAGACATTTTCCAATTGGCATTAAAGAGCTTCGGAGATATGGTGTCACCTTGTCTCACTCCCTTTTCAATTTTTATGGGTGTTCTATTTTCAAACAGTCGAATCTTTGCACTTGCATTTTCATAGATGTTATTAATAATATTAATGTATGCATCTTCAATACCGCAGGATTTCAGAGCCATTGTAACTGCTGATGGTTTCACCGAATCAAAGGCTTTTTCATAATCGATAAAAGCCATGCACAATGGAAGTTCATATTCCCTCGCTCTTTCAATTAGTTCTCTCAGCACGTGGATATGATCTATTGTGCTGTAGCCACTCCTGAATCCAGCTTGTTCTCTCGGTTGAGCCATGTCCAGTGTTACCTTTAACGGTTTGAAAGAACTATTGGTAGTTAAGTATTTCTCGAAATAGTGCTGTTTGTCTCGAGTATCTAAACAAACATCCCAGGTGTTTTTCGTGCTTTCTGTCGCCTTGCACTCTTCTAGAAACTTATAAGATACATAATGACGTGTGCCTAACATTGCTGCTTTGCCGTCCTGGTGGCCGAGTAATCAGATGCCCGCGTTCGAGTCCCAGCATACGGCATAGGTGGGGTGTTCTGGTCCTTCTCTAGGTGTTCTGGTCCTTCTCTGTTCTGGTCCTTCCCCATTGGTCCTTCTCTAGGACCAATGGGTCTAAATTAAAGACATTACTCCTTGTATCTTGTATCGTTCTGTGCTCACGGTGGGCTTTAAACTCCATAAAAATGCTGTTTTTTTCGACAAGACTGTCTTACTACGACAAATAATTGAAAAATAGAAATTCAAAATAATACAGAAAAATGAGGCTGAATTTTTAGCATCACGGTTAATGAAAATAAAAAATTCAAAAGTGAAGAAAAGCAAGCAATAATTGTGTGCAATGGGAACATTGATTCTTTCGAGTAGTGGCGTAACAATGTTTCAAAATACGGGGAGGGGGGTCCGATCACACATACACAGTGATCGCCCCCCCCCAGATTATATGTATACATATACACTGAAGTGCCAGAAAAGTTGGTACAGACGAGCTTATACAAAATACATAGCAACGTCACTTATGCGCGTACTCGGTTGCGTCCGCCAGTGCGTATATAAAGCGATAGACATCCTTGTCAGCTGTCAGAGCTGTTTTCGGCATGAGAATGACAAGAAATAACGATTTAAGCGATTTTCAACGTAGTGTCATAGTTAGCGCTCGTGAGATGGGCCATAGTATTTCGGAGCTAGAAACGAAGTTCGGATTTTTACGGACGACCATTGCAAGGGTGTACCGTGATTACAAGAATTCCGGCAAAACCTCCAACCTACGATGCCAGCGTGGCCGTAAAAAGACATTAGGTGAACGTGACCATCGTCGGCTGTCAAGAATCGTTTCACGCGATAGGCGTGCAACACTCTCGCAGGTATCATCGGAATCCAATGCTGGAGCCTCAACAAGCATCAGCGTCCGGACTGTGCAACGTACCTTGCACGATATGGGCTTTGGGAGCCGACGCCCAACTCGAATACCCTTGATCGATGTACGACATACAGCCATGCGCCTCGCTTGGGCACGGCAACACCGCCACTGGACACTTGATGAGTGGAAACAAGTAGCCTGGTCTGACCAGCAGCGTTTCCAACTGTATCAGGCAGATGGAAGGTTTCGTGTGTGGCGCAAACCCCATGAAGCGATGGATCCCGCCTGTCAACAGGGAACTGTACCGGCTGGTGTGGGAGGGGGAGGGTCCGTAATGGTATGAGGTGTGTTTACCTGGACTTCACTGGGACCCCTGGTACGTCTACAAACGTGTGTGACCGGCCAACGCTACGTGCGCATCCTTTCTGACGAGGTACACCCGTTCATGTCCTCCATTCATGCTGATGGGTTGTGCCTGTTCCAACAGGACAATGCACTTCCACACAAGTGTCGGGACGCCACATTATGGTCAGAGGAGCATTCATCTGAGTTTGGGGTGTTGCCATTCCCACCCAAGTCCCCAGATCTAAACGTGATAAAACACATTTGGGATGTCATGCAACGCGCTATCGAACACAGGAATCCGAGACCTCGTAATACACCCGAATTGTGGAACGCTCTGCAGGAAATATGATGTGCATTGCCTACAGCATATTTCCAGAAGCTAGTGGAGTCCATGCCCCGTCCTATTTCTGCAGTTGTGCGCTCCCGTGGGGGACCTACCAAGTATTAGACTGCTGTACCAGTTTTTCTGGCACTTCAGTGCATAAATACTATAATATATACTACATACTGTATAAAATAGATTGGGACTCTCCCCCTACTCACACACGCAGGAGCAGAGCAGTAACCGAGACGCGATGTAACGGGCACGACATATGCGTCTCTGTTGGCGAATTGTGGAACTTCGCGAACACAACTGTAAAACTATGACGCGTAGGGCAGAAATGTAAAATACAAAGTTGTAGAGCTGATTTTGCTTATTAGGAATAAATATCGCTGTTTTATTAAGTGCACATTATACACGTGCTTGCATTCGTCGAAAAATCACAATCTCATATTATTAAATTTAGTCGGTTCACATCATGAAAAAGTATGCATTATATCATTATATTCCAGAAAAATGTGGGGGGGGGAAGGGGGTCCTTAACATTGGAGATTTGGGGATTCCCGACTCTGACCATCCCCACAGTGCCTATGCTTTCGAGGGTAAAAAGGGTAAAAACTGTCATTAAAGCAGAATTCCGGCTGCTCTCCCTCCTCCCTGGAACCAGTGGCCCTGAATTAGGGACAGGCGACTGCTTATAGCTCGTTGAGATGCTCATTATGTTCGCTACACCTCCAAATACTTATAATAAAAACACCAGCAATTTGATCGAGTTGTCTGGTGCGCAGGCTTCTGACTAAATGCCAGAAGGAATTCAAATTCCAAACGACGCCTGGTTGGAATGTTTTTTCTACTATCTTAATTTTGTCCCTTCCCTAGAACAACTTGCCCCAAATTCGGGACGGTCGACTCCCTATAGGCTTCGATATTCATATAAAACCCTGAAAACAGAAAGAAGCAGGGCATCCAGAATCGGAAATAGCAAACCTTCTTTAACTGTGAAAAGACGGAAATACTCTGAGCTTTTTGCTAAAGAGGAAAACGTTTTTTCTCATTTCAAAAAAGTATGAGGTATCAAAGTCTATCACCAAAAAATCTCTTGAACCAAATTTATATCCAGACGTGGCAGTATCAAGCAGCACCAAGGCCTTCTGTTAGGGTTAAATTTGGGAACATATTTCAAACCATTTACTTTTCTGAAACCAATTATCTATAGACTGTGCTATGTAACAAGCTGGAAGACGCAACAGTATCAAGCAGCATCAAAGCTTTTTGTTAGGGTTATCTTTGGGAATATGAACCCATGAGCCAGTACATTATGAACACGTACCTAATAAGTTGCAGGACTCTCTTTAGCCGGCTAAACAGCGGCCACTCGGCGAGGCATTGATTCCATGAAGTGGCGATAGGTATCCTGGGATGTCTGGTATCATGATGCCTACAGCGGGTCTTTTAGCTCCCGTACATTTCGAGGTGGTGGTGATTTAGCGCGAACTCGCTTTTCAAGTCGAAATACAAATGTTCGATTGGGTTCGTGTCAGGTAAATTTGGAGGCCAGGGTTTTAACCCTTTAAGCGGCCGGTGCTCCTAAACCAAAAGTTACCCAAATTTCCTGCGCTCCTCAAACAGATGTGTCCTCATAGTGACCAGGCTATGAGAACGCTACCGGAAAACAAATCCTTTCCTTCTTTCATCTCAGGCTATAAATCTGTCGCTGGTTGTAAACGCTCCCTTGCAGTCCTGAGTCTCTCAGTATGTAGTCTGATTCCTTTATAGTCCTTTATTCTCTATTCCATCACACAAGGAATGATTCAGAAGGAGTAGTCCCCTGGACATGGACATCACGCCACAGGGTAGAAACAAGTTACTTGAAGATCTTTTCTCTTCTTTCTTAGCTCTTCTTTCTTAGGTTCGTCGCCATTTTTATAGCATTCTTAGCAGAAAAGGTAACAGAACAAGAAGGATTAAAAACAATCATACCCCCAAAGGACCACTTAGACTAGATCAGATCATATGTAGAGGATTTTAGGAAGGGAGTGTCGGACCCCAGGTCTTAAACATCCCTTGGAAATAGGAAGCTAGGAGATTTGGGCTAGAGTGCCCGATAGGAAAGTCACACGGAAGCGAGGTAGAAGACGCCCTTATTTACTACCGGGGGCCAGTACCCGGGGTCCGACGGCTTAACGTGCCCATTCAATGCTCTAGTAGATCAGATGAGATCATATGTAGAGGATTTTAGGGAGGGAGTGTCTGACCCCAGGTCTCAAACAACCCTCAGAAATAGGAAGCTAGGAGATTTGGGCTAGAGTGCCCGATAGGAAAGTCACACGGAAGCGAGGTAGAAGACGCCCTTATTTACTACCGGGGGCCAGTACCCGGGGTCCGACGGCTTAACGTGCCCATTCAATGCTCTAGTAGATCAGACCAGATCATAAGTAGAGGATTTTAGGGAGGGAGTGTCTGACCCCAGGTCTCAAACAACCCTCAGAAATAGGAAGCTAGGAGATTTGGGCTAGAGTGCCCGATAGGAAAGTCACACGGAAGCGAGGTAGAAGACGCCCTTATTTACTACCAGGGGGCCAGTACCCGGGGTCCGACGGCTTAACGTGCCCATTCAATGCTCTAGTAGATCAGATCAGATCATATGTAGAGGATTTTAGGAAGGGAGTGTCTGATCCCAGGTCTTAAACAACCCTTAGAAATAGGAAGCTAGGAGATTTGGGCTAGAGTGCCCGATAGGAAAGTGACACGGAAGCGAGGTAGAAGATGCCCTTATTTACTACCGGGGGCCAGTACCCGGGGTCCGACGGCTTAACGTGCCCATTCAATGCTCTAGTAGATCAGATCCGATAATCTGTAGAGGATTTTAGGAAGGGAGTGTCTGACCCCAGGTCTTAAACAACCCTTAGAAATAGGAAGCTAGGAGATTTGGGCTAGAGTGCCCGATAGGAAAGTGACACGGAAGCGAGGTAGAAGATGCCCTTATTTACTACCGGGGGCCAGTACCCGGGGTCCGACGGCTTAACGTGCCCATTCAATGCTCTAGTAGATCAGATCCGATAATCTGTAGAGGATTTTAGGAAGGGAGTGTCTGACCCCAGGTCTTAAACAACCCTTAGAAATAGGAAGCTAGGAGATTTGGGCTAGAGTGCCCGATAGGAAAGTCACACGGAAGCGAGGTAGAAGACGCCCTTATTTACTACCGGGGGCCAGTACCCGGGGTCTGACGGCTTAACGTGCCCATTCAATGCTCTAGTAGATCAGATCCGATAATCTGTAGAGGATTTTAGGAAGGGAGTGTCTGACCCCAGGTCTTAAACAACCCTTAGAAATAGGAAGCTAGGAGATTTGGGCTAGAGTGCCCGATAGGAAAGTGACACGGAAGCGAGGTAGAAGATGCCCTTATTTACTACCGGGGGCCAGTACCCGGGGTCCGACGGCTTAACGTGCCCATTCAATGCTCTAGTAGATCAGATCCGATAATCTGTAGAGGATTTTAGGAAGGGAGTGTCTGACCCCAGGTCTTAAACAACCCTTAGAAATAGGAAGCTAGGAGATTTGGGCTAGAGTGCCCGATAGGAAAGTGACACGGAAGCGAGGTAGAAGATGCCCTTATTTACTACCGGGGCCAGTACCCGGGGTCCGACGGCTTAACGTGCCCATTCAATGCTCTAGTAGATCAGACCAGATCATAAGTAGAGGATTTTAGGGAGGGAGTGTCTGACCCCAGGTCTCAAACAACCCTCAGAAATAGGAAGCTAGGAGATTTGGGCTAGAGTGCCCGATAGGAAAGTCACACGGAAGCGAGGTAGAAGACGACCTTATTTACTACCTGGGCCAGTACCCGGGGTCCGACGGCTTAACGTGCCCATTCAATGCTCTAGTAGATCAGACCAGATCATAAGTAGAGGATTTTAGGGAGGGAGTGTCTGACCCCAGGTCTCAAACAACCCTCAGAAATAGGAAGCTAGGAGATTTGGGCTAGAGTGCCCGATAGGAAAGGGACACGGAAGCGAGGTAGAAGACGCCCTTATTTACTACCGGGGGCCAGTACCCGGGGTCTGACGGCTTAACGTGCCCATTCAATGCTCTAGTAGATCAGATCAGATAATCTGTAGAGGATTTTAGGAAGGGAGTGTCTGACCCCAGGTCTTAAACAACCCTTAGAAATAGGAAGCTAGGGGATTTGGGCTAGAGTGCCCAAAAGGAAAGTCACACGGAAGCGAGGTAGAAGACGCCCTTATTTACTACCTGGGCCAGTACCCGGGGTCCGAAGGCTTAACGTGCCCATTCAATGCTCTAGTAGATCAGATCAGATCACAAGTAGAGGATTTTAGGGAGGGAGTGTCTGACCTCAGGTCTTAAACAATTCTTAGAAATAGCAAGCTAGGAGATTTGGGCTAGAGTTCCCGATAGGAAAGTGACACGGAAGCGAGGTAGAAGACGCCCTTATTTACTACCGGGGGCCACTACGCGGGGTCCGACGGCTTAACGTGCCCATTCAATGCTCTAGTAGATCCGATCAGATCATATGTAGAGGAGTTTAGGAAGGGAGTGTCTGACCCCAGGTCTTAAACAACCCTTAGAAACAGGAAGCTAGGAGATTTGGGCTAGAGTGCCCGATAGGAAAGTGACACGGAAGCGAGGTAGAAGACGCCCTTATTTACTACCGGGGCCAGTACCCGAGGTCCGACGGCTTAACGTGCCCATTCAATGCTCTAGTAGATCAGATCAGATCATATGTAGAGGATTTTAGGAAGCGAGTGTCTGACCCCAGGTCTTAAACAACCCTTAGAAATAGGAAGCTAGGAGATTTGGGCTAGAGTGCCCGATAGGAAAGTCACACGAAAGCGAGGTAGAAGACGCCCTTATTTACTACCGGGGGCCAGTACCCGGGGTCCGACGGCTTAACGTGACCATTCAATGCTCTAGTAGATCAGATCATATGTAGAGGAGTTTAGGAAGGGAGTGTCTGACCCCAGGTCTTAAACAACCCTTAGAAATAGGAAGGTAGGAGATTTGGGCTAGAGTGCCCGATAGGAAAGTGACACGGAAGCGAGGTAGAAGACGCCCTTATTTACTACCGGGGCCAGTACCCGAGGTCCGACGGCTTAACGTGCCCATTCAATGCTCTAGTAGATCAGATCAGATCATATGTAGAGGATTTTAGGAAGCGAGTGTCTGACCCCAGGTCTTAAACAACCCTTAGAAATAGGAAGCTAGGAGATTTGGGCTAGAGTGCCCGATAGGAAAGTCACACGAAAGCGAGGTAGAAGACGCCCTTATTTACTACCGGGGGGGGGCCAGTACCCGGGGTCCGACGGCTTAACGTGCCCATTCAATGCTCTAGTAGATCAGATCATATGTAGAGGAGTTTAGGAAGGGAGTGTCTGACCCCAGGTCTTAAACAACCCTTAGAAATAGGGAGCTAGGAGATTTGGGCTAGAGTGCCCGATAGGAAAGTGACACGGAGGCGAGGTAGAAGACGCCCTTATTTACTACCGGGGGCCAATACGCGGGGTCCGACGGCTTAACGTGCCCATTCAATGATCTAGTAGATCAGATCAGATCATATGTAGAGGATTTTAGGAAGGGAGTGTCTAACCCCAGGTCTTAAACAACCCTTAGAAATAGGAAGCTAGGAGATTTGGGCTAGAGTGCCCGATAGGAAAGTCACACGGAAGCGAGGTAGAAGACGCCCTTATTTACTACCGGGGGCCAGTACCCGGGGTCCGACTGCTTAAGGTGCCCATTCAATGCTCTAGTAGATCAGATCAGATCATATGTAGAGGATTTTAGGAAGGAAGTGTCTGACCCCAGGTCTTAAACAACCCTTAGAAATAGGAAGCTAGGAGATTTGGGCTAGAGTGCCCGATAGGAAAGTCACACGGAAGCGAGGTAGAAGACGCCCTTATTTACTACCGGGGGACCAGTACCCGGGGTCCGACGGCTTAACGTGCCCATTCAATGCTCTAGTAGATCAGATCAGATCATATGTAGAGGATTTTAGGAAGGAAGTGTCTGACCCCAGGTCTTAAACAACCCTTAGAAATAGGAAGCTAGCAGATTTGGGCCAGAGTGCCCGATAGGAAAGTCACACGAAAGCGAGGTAGAAGACGCCCTTATTTACTACCTGGGGCCAGTACACGGGGTCCGACGGCTTAACGTGCCCATTCAATGCTCTAATAGATCAGATCAGATCATATGTAGAGGATTTTAGGAAGGAAGTGTCTGACCCCAGGTCTTAAACAACCCTTAGAAATAGGAAGCTAGGAGATTTGGGCTAGAGTGCCCGATAGGAAAGTCACACGGAAGCGAGGTAGAAGACGCCCTTATTTACTACCGGGGGCCAGTACCCGGGGTCCGACGGCTTAACGTGCCCATTCGACGCACGGCGGATATCTGGTGGTTCGAGCGTTCGTACATGAGGTTCCTCCGTGGCAGTAACGAACGTTGACCCCTATGCCATCCGCGGCTCCACTAACCGTATATACAGGTTTCCGGCGCATGCTGTAGTATATGCAGGTTTCCGGCGGATGCTTAGTTTTTAGGCGGTGGCAACACATTGGGTCACGTGGTAAGAAGATGTCATCATTATCCGGTCCTCGGGTTGTATATATACTGCTCTGTGAACTTCACCTGCGCCACCGTTCGGTCTCGAGGCGCGTTCATTTCTCTAGGCTGGGCGTGGTCATAATATAATGGCTCATCGGTGTGTATCAAATTATTTATATACAGTAGAAACCGCTTATAACGAGCACATGTTTAGCGAAATCTCATAGTTAACCAGCAAACATAGAACTTTTGTTAGATGTAATGTTAATTGGAAGTCACTTTGATTGCTTTTAACGAACAAAATCTAATGAAGTACCCGGATTTAACGAGAGAGAGGAGGGGGGGGGGAATGGACTAAAATGATCCCTTTTAACAAGCAACGTTGCAAAATTTAATGAAATTCCATGTTTAGCGGGGCAGATAAAACCTGTTGCGCACTCTTCTAAAATGGAGGAAAGCAAATAGTAGCATACCGGACGAAATTTCTACTGCGCAGTGGAGCTTTGGTGTGTTAGTGGAAGAATGTTGATAGAAAAGCATTGGGGAGGGAGTACATCAAATACTCAACAAGTGAGTTGTGCAAAAGAATCTCCGCCACCCACTCCTTGGCGGTATCGCGCCAGCAGAGTTGAAAACAAAGCCTTAGACCTTGGTAAAAACAGGATGGGAAAGGTTAACGCTCCTGCATTAAGTGGATTTCTGGGCGACGATTGTTAAAAGAAATAGGAGAGTAATGGAATGGGGATGTCGCCTGAGGGGAAACAGGAGATAACAATTTCTGAAAAATGTCTTAAGCGAAAGAGTTACCCATCCATGGGTAACTCATACATTTGTGGTCTTCAAACATTTTTCTTGACGCACCATTGCATTGGCGAATAACACTTATCGCGCACCCCTTGTGTGTGTATATACTAAACATACATACATTATAAAGATATATCATTCTCATCATTGTCAACCATTAACAATCCACTGGTGGACGAAGGTCTCCCCAAGTTTCTTCCACAACGGTCTGTCTTGTGCCAGTCTCCTCCATGTTACTCCTGCATACTTTCGAATTTCATCCACCCATCTTCCATGTGGTCGTCTTCTGGGTCTTTTCCTGTCCCTTGGAATCCAATCTAAAATTTCGGCTGTCCATCGATGGTCTGTCCTTCTGGCAAGATGTCCTGTTAATTGCCATTTCAGGGGTTTTACTCTGATCATGATGTCTTCCACTCTTGTCATTTTTCGGATCCACGAGTTCCTCTTCTTATCTCTCCTGGTTACACCAAGCATGCACCATAAGTATGTATATATATATATATCATCATCATCATTGTCAACCATTATCAATCCACTGCTGGACGAAGGTCTCCCCAAGTTTCCTCCACAACGGTCTGTCTTGTGCCAGTCGCCTCCATGTCACCCCTGCATACTTTCGAATTTCATCCACCCATCTCCCATGTGGTCGTCTTCTGGGTCTTTTCCTGTCCCTTGGGATCCAATCTAAAATTTCGGCTGTCCATCGATGGTCTGTCCTTCTGGCAAGATGTCCTGTTAATTGCCATTTCAGGGGTTTTACTCTGATCATGATGTCTTCCACTCTTGTCATTTTTCGGATCCACGAGTTCCTCTTCTTATCTCTCCTGGTTACACCAAGCATGCACCTCTCCATGCTCTTTTGAGTTGTCTGCAGCCTTTGTATGTCTCTTTTAGTTAAGATCCACGTCTCTGAACCATACGTAAGCACTGGAAGGATGCACTGATCAAACACTTTTCTTTTAAGACACAATGGCATATATATATATATAAGCTAAAAAAACTTACTTGCATAATTTCCGCAAAATTTAGTTTCTGAAATTGTTGCACAACTACGTAAATCCTTCTTCAAACACAGTTAATTCCAATGAAATGACTAAATTTGAATTACACAAAAGTGATGACATTGTGATTAAATGATTATTCAAATCCAATTAAAATGAAAAATATTATTCGGATATCGGATTTAACAATCCAATAACCGAATAACAATTATATTGAACAGTTATAATCTTTAATGCGAAGGGTGTGACTGAATACCCTGCATAATTTCAGAAAAATTTGGTTTCACACTTTGTGAAACAGCAATTCTTAAGTCTTACTCTAAGTACAGATTATTTCGTTTCTTATTTTTGATCTCCGTCATTGCAGCAAAAGTAACTTCTAGATCCGAAAGGAAAAATATCATCGATCGCTGTGTTTACCAGATTCGGATATTCATTTCTCAAATCTATCCACCAGTTGTGTACCGACTTTTGCAGAAATTCGGTTTTTAAAACAGTATTATCCCTTATGTCAATTAGTTGTTCCTGAAGAGAGATTGGAAGATGTTCCACTTTGACGTTTCCTTCAAAGGGATTCAAAATCCATTTAGATTCTTCACTTGCAAACTTTTCAAACAAGTAGTAAAATTTGCTTTCAAATTTTCTAAGTGTGTCAATATAAGAATTCTTATTGATTCAACATTCACATGGTTTTGGACTGCAAAATCATTAAATGATGGGAACATTTCCACACTTCCTTTTTAAAAATGTTCTCTCCGCAGGACAAGTTTTCTGCGAAAAGCAGTTATTTTTTCGCTGATTTTTAAAACATTATTCTTGCTTTGAGGAAATAAATTAAGAGAATTTACGTTTTCGAAACCTTTAATTTACCTTTTCAAAAATGTCTGCTAAATAACACACCACTGCGAGCAATTTGTCATTGCATGAAAGATCGGCAAACTTCTGGCTCTTTTCTTTTTCTAGAAGAAAAATGCGTATCTCGTCCTTCAATTCAACAACTCTTTTCAATACTCTTCCATGAGGTAACCAACGAACATCGGTATGATACAGAAGATTTTCGTAATGGCCGCCCATTTCATTACATAACAACATAAAAAGTCTACTACTTAATGGCCTTGTTTTAATAAAATTCATTACGCTTATGACTTCTTGCAGTAAATTGTGAATTTCTGGTTCCAACACCTTTGCCGCGATTGCTTGCCTGTGGATTATGCAGTGAATAAATTTGACGTGTGATGTTATCTCTTTCACCTTAGCCTAGAATCCTTTTCTTATTCCGGTCATAGCAGCTACTCCATCAATCGTTATGCTTAAACATTTTCCCCGTAGCATACCATTTTTTTAAAACAAAGTGATTACTTTGAAGAATACACTATATTAACAAAAGTCACCGGACACCTAGAAGAGAAACACAACATAGCATTTATTGACATACATTAGAAAGGTGTCGCTCCACCTTTTGCCCTAATGCATGCACTGACCCTTCGAGACAAGCTCTCGACAAGGTTTTGGAACACAGCGATAGGTATGCGCCTCCATTCCGTACATAATGCTGCCGCTAACTGTTGCTTAGTAGTAGGCCTTGGTCCCAAACTTCTTATCCGGCGCTCTAATACATCCCATAGGTGCTCTATGGGATTAAGATAAGGGCTCTTTGCTGGCCAGTCCACACACGATACGGAACTATCATCAAACCACGCCGTAAGAGTCCTTGCTTTATGGCTCCGTGCATTATCCTGCTGGTACCAACAAGGCTCGGTTCCATACTATTTCCACAAGGTTGGTAGGGCATAATTGTACAGAATACCGAGGTAGACGTGCTGGTTAACAGGTTTGTCCACGATAACCAATGGGCCGGGACCATACCACGAAAAACACCCCCACACGAGTACACTGCCAGCTCCAAACTTCACCGTAGGAACAGTACACAGTGGTAAATAGCGTTCCCCCAGCTGCCGCCATAACCACACACGGCCATTAGACTGATGGATCGGGTATGTGGATTAATCAATCCATAGGACCTGTTTCCATTTATCTACGGTCCACGATAAATGTTTTTACACCATGCTAAACGACGAGTCGCATTCCGAGTGGAGATGAAAGGCTTATGAGCAGCCGCAACCCATGGAATGAAGTTCTCTACGAATGGTACGTGTACATACTGAGATTCCAGTATTTTTACTCACCTGTACACTGAGGTCTTGTGCAGAACTTCGTCGATCAGCTGTAACGACTCTCCTGAGGCTTCGACGTCCTCTATCAATGATTTTCTTTGGTCTGCCGGTACGTTTTGCTGCTTCAGGCATGACAGGTGTCTTCAACTTATTCAGTACATCCAAAACAGTTGACTTGGGTATGTTTAAACGCCTCTCGGTTTCTCTTATGGACAACCCACTAATATAACACCCAACAATCTTTCCTTTTTCAAAGTCAGTTCAGCGATATTTTCACTCAACCTCACAGTGCGATATGATCGCGGTCAGCTGCAGGCTTGTTTTTATACCGTTTGCAGCTGCACCGCGAATCTTAACAACGCAGTGGACCCATTCATTTGCTCTTGAAGGGTGTCCGGTGACCCTTCATGTCACGTCTTCTAGGAGCCATCTACTAGCAGGATAATGCCCGGCCACACACGGCTCACCTATCGCTGCAGTGTTTCTGTAGTTCTGAAACCCTTCCTGCAGCTGTCAGAACTCCGGATCTGTCTCCTATCGAGTGTGTCTAGAACATCCTTGAAAGTCTGTTTCTACCAAGACGAAATATCGGGAATCTTTTACAGCAATACAGGGCTCTTGGCATAATCTGTCATAGGGAAACATCTGAGTTTTGTTTGACTCAATGCTACTCATATATTTGCTTGCATAGCAGCGTGAGGTGGCTTTACTATATGCTTGTCAATAACAGTTATGTTGTGACTTTTCTGAAATAAAGAGACCTACTGCGCTAATATCGTTTTCATTTCTCTATCTCTTACTCCTCAATGCACGTACTAAGTTTCATTACAGTGAGACCCTTGCTTTGTGATGCGTTAAGTTTTTTTTTTTCTAAGAGTGTTCAACACGCAAAGGATCAACTGATGCGCAAGAAATTAAGGCAAAGGTGTGGAAAATAATTAAAAGAATGAGATAGCAACGGAGAAACATAGCGTTGGTATCGGTGCTTATCAGATATAAGTGCGAGGACTTTTCATTTTTCAGCCCTCTTCGTCTTTGGCTTTCCAAACGTCATTTTGATGGAACCGAAAAGTAGGAGAACTTTGCAACCTAGAAGGAAACACCCATATATTACGTCAAGTCATGCCCGAAGTAGGTCACAACTGCTGTGCTTAAGTGCTACTTATCCCTCTTAAAAGAAAGGCAAAATCGTCTTTTCTCATCGAGCCTTCCAGACGAAAGGGGAGAACATAATTTTCCATACACCAGTAATCATATATCAACCACTGATATGCAGACTCTGCAAAACTTTGAAGTTATCTTCGCAGATGATGCAGCTATTAACTGACTAAAAATAAGAAAAAGAAAAAAAAAACGGAAATGAATTCCCTCTTCATTCAGAGATTCTTCTTTTATTCTAGGGTAAATGTATTAATACAATATACACTGACGGAAAAAAATTCCTAACACCAAGAAGGGGTTGTGTTAGATAAACGACAGTTGGTAGGCGGTGAGAGTACATCTGTAAGATGATGTCTATGCAAATTTTGCGCTCGGCGCATACGTGTTGCACTAGTAGCGCCCCTCGGAACATGCAAAGCAGGTTTGCTGTAAATACGCGCTGTAACGTTCGTGAGCGTTAGTTATCGTTGAGATTCGACGTAGTGTGTTGATGTTAGTCAAGAATGCCTTTAAGAAGACGAAGAAGTCATTATCAACAGCTCACGGAATTTGAACGAGGTAGTGTAACAGGGCTACGAGAAGGTGCATTTTCGTTCCGCAATATTGCAGAACGACTTGGCAGGAATGTAGCGACTGTGCATGATTGTTGGCAGCGGTGGTCAAGGGAAGGTAATGCCTCAAGAAGACCGGGTTCCGGCCGGCCACGTGGCACTACTGAAAGGGAAGACCGCCGTGTGCGGCGTATGGCCGTGGAGCATCGTACCGCGTCTTCGGCAGCAATTCGAGCTGAAGTTGCCACCACAGTGACACAACAAACTGTTACAAAGCGGTTACTTGAAGGACAGCTTCGAGCCAGACGCCCTGTAGCGTGCATTCCACTTACTCCAAACCACTGCCGTTTGCGGCGTCAGTGGTGTCAAGCTAGAGCTCATTGGATGACGGAGTGGAGATCTGTTGTGTTTTCTGATGAAAGCCGGTTCTGCCTGGTTGCCAGTGATGGCCGTGTGTTGGTTAGAAGGAGGCCAGGTGAGCGCCTGCAACCAACCTGTCTGCGGCCGAGACACACTGGACCTACACCTGGAGTTATGGTCTGTGGAGCAATTTCCTATGACAGCAGGAGCACTTTCGTGGTTATCCCACGCACCCTGACGGCACAGTTGTACGTCGGTCTGGTGATTCCACCTGTTGTGCTGCCGTCCATGAACAGCATTCCAGGGGGTGTTTTCCAACAGGATAACGCTCGCCCGCATACCGCTGTTGTATCCCAACATGCTCTACAGAGTGTCGACATGTTGTCGTGGCCTGCTAGATCACCAGATCTTTCACCAATCGAGCACGTATGGGACATCATTGGACGACAACTCCAGCGTCACCCCCAACCAGCATTAACTGTCCCTGTATTGACCGACCAAGTGCAACAGGCATGGAACTCCATCCCACAAACTGACATCCAGCACCTGTACGACACAATGCATGAACGTTTGCGTGCTTGCATTCAACATTCTGGCGGTTACACCGGTTATTAATGTACCAGCAATTCACACCTAAATTGGCTCTTCTCGCGCTTACATTAAGCTGTGATCTTGAAACCTTAATCGAATAAATATGTTACCTATACAAATGTATTGCCGCCATTTCATTCCTCTACAACTATTTTTTCGTGGTGTGGGGATTTTTTTTCCGTCAGTGTATTATTGTTGACTTTTGAATTCTATTACGAACATGAGAAATGGTTTAATCAGAAATATTTCTAAGAACCCAGCAGTTCTCCTCCTCGATGATCGGGTGTTGTGAATCGGTGAACACTTGTCCGACATCTCGAGTACCGGATTAGGCATAGGTGAGTATTTGTTTTACAGCACTGGCTCTCTTACCTACCTGGAACTTGCGGCCCCAAATTAGGAACGGGCAACTTTAGAGTTGACCATCGGAGTAGTTAAACCTTAAAATGAAGAAAAAAAATTCACTCGCAGCCGAGTTACACTATGTCTCGAACGGTTGGTGATCAATAAAACCGTATATGCTTCTATTCCGGGCAGTAATTAATTATAGCATAACACGATTCCAGTACTAGATGCGTTCCGTTAGAAATATTCAAAAAATAATTTGTAATTCTCTTACAAAATACACTGAAGTGCTAGAAAAACTGGTACAGACGAGCTTATGCAATATACATAGCAACGTCACCTATGCGCGTACTCGGTTGCGTCCGCCAGTGCGTATATAAAGCGATAGAAATCCTTGCCAGCTGTCAGAGCTGTTTTGGCATGAGAATGACAAGTAATAACGATTTAAGCGATTTTCAACGCGGTGTCATAGTTGGCGCTCGTGAGATGGGCCATAGTATTTCGGAGGTAGAAACGAAGTTCGGATTTTCACTGACGACCATTGCAAGGGTGTACCGTGACTACAAAAATTCCTGCAAAACCTCCAACCTACGATACCAGTGTGGCCGTAAAAAGACATTGGATGAACGTGACCATCGTCGGCTGTCAAGAATCGTTTCACGCGACACTCTCGCAGGTAGCATCGGAATTCAATGCTGGAGCCTCAACAAGCATCAGCGTCCGGACTGTGCAACGTACCGCGCATGACATGGGCTTTGGGAGCCGACGCCCAACTCGAGTTTCCTTGATGGGTGCACGACACAGGGCTATGCGCCTCGCTTAGGCATGGCAACACCGCCACTGGACACTTGATGACTGGAAACAAGTAGCCTGGTCTGATGAGTCGCGTTTTCAACTGTATCGGGCTGATGGAAGGATTCGTGTCTGGCGTAAACCCCATGAGGCCATGGATCCCACCTATCAACAGGGAACTGTACCGACTGGTGGGTTGTCCGTAATGGCATGGGGTGTGTTTCGCTGGACTTCACTGGGACCCCTGGTAGGTCTACAAACGTCTCTGACAGGCCAACGCTATGTGCACATTCTTTCTGACGACGTACACCCGTTCATGTCCTGCATTTATTCTGATGGGTTGGGCCTGTTCCAACAGGACGATGTACTTCCAAACAAGTGTCGGGACGTCACATTATGGTTAGAGAAGCATTCATCTGAGTTTGGGGTGTTGCCATTCTAACCCAAGTCCCCAGATCTAAACGTGATAGAACACATTTGGGATGTCATGCAACGCGCTATCGAACACAGGAATCCGAGATCTCGGAATACACCCGAATTGTGAAACACTCTGCAGGAAGTATGGTGTGTATTGCCTACAGCATATTTCCAGAAGCTAGTGGAGTCCATGCCCTGTCGTATTTCTGCAAACCTGCGCCCCCGTGGAGGACCGGCATGCTGGTAGACTACACCTTTATGATAAAAGAAAATTATCATTATTACCTTCTCAGTGGATTTGGTTTGGCGGACTTTTTTCGGAGGAGGCGAGCTTGTGTGTTTCCATTCACTCGTTGCGCGCTTCGTAAGTGAGTGGAAATAGTGGACCCATGTTTCATCGGCAGTTATTACTGTGTTTAGAAAGTTTGGACCCTTTGCAATCATTTGTTTCCACTCATGACACACCTGAACTCTGGCTAACAATTGTTCTCTCGTCAGGTGATGAGGTACCCATCTGGAGCACACACGATGCAGCAGTAATTCGTCGCCTAAAATGTAGAATGCCGACGTTTTTGAAATATTAGTTGACTCCGCCATGTCTTCACACGTCATTCTTCGATCTTCTTGCAGGATTGCCGCAACAGTGTTAACAATACGCTCCGTAACAACACTTTCAGGTCGACCAGGCCTAGGATCGAATTCTGTCGACAAACGCCTTTTTGAAATCATGGTGCCATCTAAAAATCGTTGACTCATCCAAACATTTATCTTTGTAAGCTGTTATAATATTAAAAGAAAAAGGTGATAGGTAATTATGAAGTGGGTAATCCAAACTTCGGTAGGAACTTTAATATTTTTTTGCGTCGGAAACAGCCAGGAGTGGGTTTACAGGTACGCCTTGGAAGCGCAGGCGCGGAACCCACGATGCTGTAGCGCCTCAGAAATGACGATATCCGTTTTCTTTTTTCCGCTTTCCAACCGTAGGTTTGAAGAAGCGTATATGCTCCAGCTTTGTCTGTCTGTCTGTCCGCACGATAACTCGCGTAAAAATGGTTCGATTTCGATGAAAGTTTAGTATGTGGCAGAGGACAACCTGGGGAGGAACCCTATTGAAAAAGTGGGAAATGGGGTCACAGGTCAGGATATAGGAGTGGGATCCATTCCATTGCTTTTATGCGTCATAACTTACGTAAAGATGCTTCGATTGCGACAAAACTTTATCATGTTGTTCTGGGAGGTATATTGAGCTGGTTCTGTTGAATATCATCGAAATGTGGTCAAAGGTGAGGGGACAAGAGCGAGATTTATTATCCTCATAATATGACTAAAAATATTTCTATTGCAACAAAACTTTAGTATGTTGTTCCGGAGGTATACTGAACCAAGGTGAAAATCCTCCAAATATGTGGCGTCAGTAAATAAATAAATACATCGCTCTTTCCACGTTTTAGAAATACATAGCAACCGAAAAATTGTTTTTCAGCCGCCGCCGTGGAATTGAACCACGGAACTCTCGTGGAATTGAACCACGGAGTTCCGTGGTTCAATTCCACGTGGTTGAACCACGGGTTGAACCACGGATTCCACGGCGGCGGCTGAAAAACAATTTTTCGGTTGCTATGTATTTCTAAAACGTGGAAAGAGCGATGTATTTATTTATTTACTGACGCCACGTATTTGGAGGATTTTCACCTTGGATCTCGCCCTTTGGATTTAACTGCTATAATATATATAACCAGTGCCGTTAATGTCCACCAGATGGAGACGTCTCAGTAGCTGAGCCCATCTTACGGATTTATGATGTCAGAAGCTGACTTAAAAATACACATAGCACCGTGGATTGTTGGCCACCGTGGTGTAAAGTTAACGCACTCTGCTAGATATCGAGAGTTCCGTGGTTCAATTCCACGGCGGCGGCTGAAAAACAATTTTTCGGTTGCTATGTATTTCTAAAACGTGGAAAGAGCGATGTATTTATTTATTTACTGACGCCACGTATTTGGAGGATTTTCACCTTGGATCTCGCCCTTTGGATTTAACTGCTATAATATATATAACCAGTGCCGTTAATGTCCACCAGATGGAGACGTCTCAGTAGCTGAGCCCATCTTACGGATTTATGATGTCAGAAGCTGACTTAAAAATACACATAGCACCGTGGATTGTTGGCCACCGTGGTGTAAAGTTAACGCACTCTGCTAGATATCGAGAGTTCCGTGGTTCAATTCCACGGCGGCGGCTGAAAAACAATTTTTCGGTTGCTATGTATTTCTAAAACGTGGAAAGAGCGATGTATTTATTTATTTACTGACGCCACGTATTTGGAGGATTTTCACCTTGGATCTCGCCCTTTGGATTTAACTGCTATAATATATATAACCAGTGCCGTTAATGTCCACCAGATGGAGACGTCTCAGTAGCTGAGCCCATCTTACGGATTTATGATGTCAGAAGCTGACTTAAAAATACACATAGCACCGTGGATTGTTGGCCACCGTGGTGTAAAGTTAACGCACTCTGCTAGATATCGAGAGTTCCGTGGTTCAATTCCACGGCGGCGGCTGAAAAACAATTTTTCGGTTGCTATGTATTTCTAAAACGTGGAAAGAGCGATGTATTTATTTATTTACTGACGCCACGTATTTGGAGGATTTTCACCTTGGATCTCGCCCTTTGGATTTAACTGCTATAATATATATAACCAGTGCCGTTAATGTCCACCAGATGGAGACGTCTCAGTAGCTGAGCCCATCTTACGGATTTATGATGTCAGAAGCTGACTTAAAAATACACATAGCACCGTGGATTGTTGGCCACCGTGGTGTAAAGTTAACGCACTCTGCTAGATATCGAGAGTTCCGTGGTTCAATTCCACGGCGGCGGCTGAAAAACAATTTTTCGGTTGCTATGTATTTCTAAAACGTGGAAAGAGCGATGTATTTATTTATTTACTGACGCCACGTATTTGGAGGATTTTCACCTTGGATCTCGCCCTTTGGATTTAACTGCTATAATATATATAACCAGTGCCGTTAATGTCCACCAGATGGAGACGTCTCAGTAGCTGAGCCCATCTTACGGATTTATGATGTCAGAAGCTGACTTAAAAATACACATAGCACCGTGGATTGTTGGCCACCGTGGTGTAAAGTTAACGCACTCTGCTAGATATCGAGAGTTCCGTGGTTCAATTCCACGGCGGCGGCTGAAAAACAATTTTTCGGTTGCTATGTATTTCTAAAACGTGGAAAGAGCGATGTATTTATTTATTTACTGACGCCACGTATTTGGAGGATTTTCACCTTGGATCTCGCCCTTTGGATTTAACTGCTATAATATATATAACCAGTGCCGTTAATGTCCACCAGATGGAGACGTCTCAGTAGCTGAGCCCATCTTACGGATTTATGATGTCAGAAGCTGACTTAAAAATACACATAGCACCGTGGATTGTTGGCCACCGTGGTGTAAAGTTAACGCACTCTGCTAGATATCGAGAGTTCCGTGGTTCAATTTCACGGCGGCGACGGCGGCGGCTGAAAAACAGTTTTTCAGTTTCTATGGGTTTCTGGAACGTGGAAAGAGCGATGTATTTATTTATATACTGAACCAATTCTGTTTAATATCATCGAAATGAGGTCAAAGGTCAGGGCACAGGAGCGAGATTTATTCCACAGCCATTATCCTTATAACTTGAGTAATAAGTTGAGTAATGATTCCTGGTATGTTGGAAAGCGTATCATAATCAAGGCATTGCATGATTTTACTAACTTGTTTAGGTTTTGCTTCTGAAATAGAAAAAAATAACCATAAAGTGAAGAAGCACAAGTTTGCTGTTCTCGGTTTTGAGAGCATGGTTCGGCCCAAACTCCAAGAATTTCATCACCAAATATTTTTTCGAGCTTAAATTGAGGCTGACTAAAATTTTATTTTTGACAGAAATATTACATAATGAAACTGAACTCAGATATTGGGGTGTTATTTCTAGCAGATTTATTTGGAATGAAATGAACATTCTGTTATTTAATTACGTATATAATATCATAAACCATCTTTCCCTTAAATTTGATTCATTATTTGGTCCATTTTAAAAGGCAACCATACGAGTAAAGTGGTAAAACGCCAATGGAAAAGCTGGTTTTATGAGACACACTACTGGATTTCATCCATGCTCAGGATCTTAAAGGGAACTGTGAGTGGAATGCAATCTTTGTTGATTTGAGACAGATCTCAAATCGCATGTAACATAAATGTCAGTGCTATGTGCTTAAATGTCCGCTATAACGAAGTAAATTTCTCCGTCATTTTTGTCCACGCCGGGGCACGAACCCGGGTCCCCTCATTCCGGAATAAGTCACTCTACCAATTGAGCTACGCGGACGTTCGTTGTCGCTACTATCTGTTTTTATGCCGTGTGTGTGCTGCGGGGCACGCACGTCACAAACTCCCCGCCCCCTCCCGAAAGAGGGTCGGGGGCATGGCCCACGGGACAGCCGTGACCATGAATCGTTGCAGGCAGCCATCCGCCGTAGAACGTGCACTTGAGAACTCCCAGTCAATCTGGTGTGTGGAATGCAACGTCACACACATTTATTTTTCGAAGCGCTGGAGAAGGGATTCTCTTATTTTTCCTCTCTCGCGGTGTGGAAAGGACATCACACCATTGCGAGATCTTTAACGGCCTGGTCATCCGCGAAGTTCGGGCGCCATTATAACGAAGTAAATATCTCCGTCATTTTTGTCCACGACGTGGCTCGAACCATGGTCCCCTCATTCCGGAATAAGTCACTCTACCAATTGAGTTACGCGGACGTTCGTTCTCGCTGCTATCAGCCTTTATGTCGTGTGCGTGCTGCGGGGCAGGCACGTCACACCACCCTTACAAAACTTCGACTCGTTTGTCTTGAAAAAGGCTTTCCCACTAGTAACTTCCGTCTTTCTTCCACATCAGGGTAACCAAAAACCTTTCAATATTAGTTTCGTCGAGTTACGGCGTAAACCGCACACCCAGACACCACCGTAGACCTGGTCATATGATGTTCGGAGGAGTCTAAAATATGTGTTTCTGTAGAAATCTCCAAGTTGAATTTCTTTGCGATTACAATACTTTCTCATGCATTAGTATCAAAGATTGTACACGAGGGAAGGTAGTATATGGCAACGGCTGGCAAAGTAAGGGAGCCCCAAAACTGATACTCTCAGCAGGGTCCCGGTAACTCTCTATCCGCCCCTGGAAACAGCTATGAAATTCATATGAATGTGCGTATTATATCCTCAAGTTTTTTCGGGCATGACTGTTTTGCACGCAGGCCAAGAGGTGGCAGCACATTACTCGAGCCCGAAAAATGGACGATTTCAGTGAAGCGAGACGGCACAGGTGTTTAGCGAAGCAAGAGTGACAGGAATTATGTATCCGGGCATGGAAGCATTCACCATACCACATTACACACTATATTGACAAAAGTCAACGGGCACCCCTTCAAAAGCAAATGAACGGATCCGCTGAGTTGTTAAGGTGCTCGGTGCAGCTACAAACGGTATAAAAACAAGCCTGCAGCTGACCGCGATCATATCGCACTGTGAGGTTGAGTGAAAATGTCGCTGAACTGACTTTGAGAAAGGAAAGATTGTTGGGTGCCATATTAGTGGGTGGTCCATAAGAGAAACACAGAGGCGTTTAAACATACCGAAGTCAACTGTTTTCGATGTACTGAATAAGTGGAAGATACATGGCGTGCCTTAAGCAGCAAAACGTACAGGCAGACCAAAGAAAATCAGTGACAGAGGACGTCGAAGCCTCAGGAGAGTCGTTACAGCTAATCGACGGAGTACTGCATAAGACCTCAGTGTACATGTGAGTAAAAATGCTGGAACCTCAGTATGTACACGTAGCATTCGTAAAGAACTTCATTACGTGGGTTACCGCGGTCGTGCGGCTGCTCATAAGCCTTTCATCTCCACTCGGAATGCTACTCGTCGTTTAGCATGGTGTAAAGAACATTTATCGTGGACCGTAGATCAATGGAAACGAGTCTTATGGACTGATGAATCCAGATACACGATCCATCAGTCTGATGGTCGTGTGTGGGTATGGCGGCAGTCGGGGGAACGCTATTTACCACAGTTTACTGTTCCTACGGTCCAGTTCGGAGCTGGCAGTGTACTCGTGTGGGGGTGTTCTTCGTGGTATGGTCTCGGCCCATTGGTTATCGTGGACAAACCTGTTAACCAGCACGTCTACCTCGATATTCTGCTCAATTATTTCCTACCAACTCTGTGGCAATACTATGGAGCCACACCTTGCTGGCAACAGCAGGATATTGCACCGAGCCATAAAGCAATGACTGTTACGGCGTGTAATTCCGTATCGTGTGTGGACTGGCCAGCACAGAGTCCTGATCTTAATCCCATAGAGCACTTGAGCACTTATGTGATAAATTAGAGCACCGCATAAGAAGTTTGGAACCAAGGCCTACTACTAAGCAACAGTTAGCGGCAGCATTATGTACTGAATGGAAGCGCATACTTATCTCTGTGTTCCAAAACCTTGCCGAAAGCATGTCTCGAAGGTTCAGTGCATGCATTAAGGCCAAAGGTGGACCGACACCGTACTAATGTTTGTCAATAAATGTTATGTTGGGTTTCTTTTCTAGGTGTCCGGTGACTTTTGTCAATATAGTGTACGTTACGTAGAGATTAATATGCTACTTCAACAAGACGGCGCGCCGCGACATTTTTTCAAAGATGTTCATAACTTCCTCGACACCACTACCCTGGAAAATGTATCGGCCGCGAGGTCCTCCAAGGTCATCTCTGGATTTCGCTTTATAGCTCCATGCTAAAGACACTGCCTACGCGCCTCCGATGCCCAACAGCGTTGCTGAGTAGAAACCCCGGATTTCCGAAGCCTTGTAGCAAGTAGACGAGGCAATGCTAAATTGTTGTTGGAATATATGCCATGTTACCTATGCTGCGCGTGTTGAACATGCGCAAAAAATTAAGTATTTCTGTAAATCATGTCTTAGAAAACGCCCCACCATGATGGAATGCACGAAATGGGAAGAAGCATACCCCACATGCTGACAAGTAGGTGGGAAAGAAAGGATTTAATTTCTGAGCGATTACACGAATGCTTAGAATGTAAATGTACCACCCTGCCGGGATATCCATTCGGCAACAAAGTGTGGCATCGAGTGGAAAAGTCACAGGATAGTATCCTGACGTATCGCTGACCATGAGACGTTGACCTGTGTCCACAATTCATCGGCATTGCAAGGGGGTCTTTCAGAGGTGTTACGTTGTCTGCCTATGACGTCCCACACTTTCTCTATTGGGGAGAAGTTTGTGTATTGCGCTGGACATGGTACAACCTGGACACCTTTTAGGCACTGTCTGTTGATGTTTGCAATGTGCGAGCAGGTGTCTTCTTGTTGAAACTAAGCATCAGAGATGCTACGGAGGTACGGCTACAAAAACAGGTTGACGCATCGCATCGATGTATCATCGTGCTGACATTGTACCCGCTATGCTTACAGAGAGAACTAATTATAAGAGCGAGGGAATATGAACTTCCATTGTGCATGGCTTTTATCGATTATGGAAAAGCCTTTGATTCGGTGAAACCATCAGAGGTTACAATGGCTCTGAAATCCTGTGGTATTGAAGATGCATACATTAATATTATTAATAACATCTATGAAAATGCAAGTGCAAAGATTCGGCTGTTTGAAAATACAACACACATAAAAATTGGAAAGGGAGTGAGACAAGGTGACACCATACCTCCATAGCTCTTTAATGTCACATTGGAAAATGTCTTTCAATCACTGAACTGGGAAAACAAAGGCATAAAGATTAATGGAGATTATCTAACCCACCTTCGTTTTGCTGATGACGTAGTCAGTTTTGCAACTACCTCATCAGAGCTGCAGAGTATGATCCAGGAACTTGCTGACAAGAGTAAAGAAGTGGGATTAAAAATGAACTTTCAGAAGACAAAAGTGATGTTCAATGCTTTTACAAGAAATGAAGATTTATCGATTGATGGAGAAAAGCTGGAGATAACAGACACGTACGTTTATCTTGCACAGCAGATATCAAGTGAGGGTCACATTGATGAAGAAATTAATCGGCGTACAAAACTTGCCTGGAGAGCTTTTGGAAGAAACAGCATAATTTTCAAGAGCAATATGCCATTATGTCTTAAAAGAAAAGTGTTTGATCAATGCATCCTTCCAGTGCTTACGTATGGTGCAGAGACGTGGACCTTAACTAAAAGAGATATACAAAGGCTGCAGACAACTCAAAAGAGCATGGAGAGGTGCATGCTTGGTGTAACCAGGAGAGATAAGAAGAGGAACACGTGGATCATAAAAATGGCAGGAGTGAAAGACATCATGACCAGAGTTAAATCCCTGAAATGGCAATAGACTGGACATACTGCCAGAAGGACAGACCATCAATGGACAGCCGAAATTTTAGGTTGGATTCCAAGGGACAGGAAAAGACCCAGAAGAAGACCACATGGGAGATGGGTGGATGAAATTCGAAAGTATGCGGGAGTGACATGGAGGAGACTGGCACAAGACAGACCGTTGTGGAGGAAACTTGGGGAGACCTTCGTCCAGCAGTGGATTGATAATGGTGGACAATGATGATGATGATGATGCGTACAGAGGTGAACGGTTGTTGAAACTGATAGCCCCCAACCCATAACACTAGGCTTAGGGATGGAATCTAAATCATCCCTGGGACCATGTCATTTTCAGACTTTCAATCAGAGATCGTCGGCGCTGAGGTAGAAGCGAGACTCGTCGCTGAATACGACATGGTTGCATTAGTCACCTCAAATGTGTCTGATATGGTACCACTGCAACCTTGTACGACGATGTTCTGCGGTTAGTGACAGTCATTGCAGTGACTGGTGAGAGCGCAAGCCTGCCTGAACCAATCTGCGATTCATAACCCGTGTCGAGACGTGGACGTCTATAACTGCCCGTTCAGCTCGTCAGATATCGTCCAGTGTGGATTGTTGGGCTGCTACGTTTTTCCGTCAAATGTCGCAATCGAGAAGATCGGACGTCAGCCTAAGTGCACCAGTTGACGCACGTTAACTTTATCCAGTTACTATCGCCATATTAGGCCGACAGGTTTTGCATTTTAATGAGTTTCCGCCCTGATACGACCCAGAAACAAACCAGCAGTACGTAGTCCTAGGATGAATCCTCTGGGATAGGTGTCCGTGTGATAATAGGATTTCCGATGACGTCACTCAGGCATTCTAACTCCTTACACATGCCTCCGCCATCGAGATCACTCCGATGCACTGGTCCACACGCACAGGTGCGGAAAACCAACTACGCAGAACAGTTTTGTTTTTTTTAATCTCCCTCACCTATCACGTGACTGATTCGCAATCATTTACATAATCCATCTATCGACAGATACCCATTAATTTGCTTGCTGAGCAGTGTATTATTTATCATGAGTTGCGAATTTTTAGCGCCGTTAACAACGTTTGTAGTTACTCTGCATAACAGATGAGATCAACTTCTTGTTTTGATAGCAATTCCAACTGGGCGTCAGATCCAAAAGGACGTGCCAAAAGCATTTTCTCACGTGAAAGATCTGAGGAAAATAGTCTCGCAACAAATCTCGTCTGCATTAAGGGCGCTTTTCTCAGGATCTATTCTTCCGCCTCAGAAACTTTTTAACGCATCTTAAAGTTAAGCTTGAGTGGTCCGTCCTTTTTAATGCATCTTGAAGTTAAGCTGAATGGTCTGTTGGTTCTCGCTGTACAACAACAACAAATAAACGTTTCTTAACTCCGATGAAGATTCAAAGCAAAATGTTGTCCTTACGATACTGAAAATGCAAGAGAAATAATCCGAAATCTAAGTTGTCTACCTTTCTCCAAGAACTACCCCAAGAAATACACACAATTTTCACGTTCTAACATTATTAGAAGGATTTGTGTTTGCGATGCATATCTCTGGGCTATAAAATTTGCATATTCTAAACTTTTCCTTTTCGACTATGCCCTTTCTCCCTCCGAGTTTGATGTTACGCATCTTTCCCGACGGCAGTGAAGTAAATCCCAAGTAAAAAATTTCGATGTAACGAAAATGGGTAACGGAAGTAGTCAAAACCATCTTTGAAATCTGATTTTTGAATGCTGTCCAATTAAGTGACGCAGCAATAGTTAATTTCATTGTTACTGAACAATATATTTCACTAAACTATCGCTGAACATTATTTCATCACATATTACATAAATGTAACAGTATCTCAATGCAATTTACGTAAATTACGAGAACCTGATGCTAAATGTGATAAAAGCCATTACAAAAATGCATTTTTGATGCTATGAAAACAGTGGTAGCACCGTTTTCATAGCATTGAAGGTGGTTACTGTTACCTGCTATCGACGAAAGCTTTAAAGTGATGTATACACGATGTTGTACCTGTAGATATCCTTGACCCAAAAGTTACCAACACGCTTTCGATTCAGCTTTTATTTCTATTTTGAGGTCATATTTCAGCTTGCTCATGCGAA
The DNA here is from genome assembly GCA_039090855.1 of Macrothele yani. Classification (NCBI taxonomy): domain Eukaryota; kingdom Metazoa; phylum Arthropoda; class Arachnida; order Araneae; family Macrothelidae; genus Macrothele; species Macrothele yani. The sequence goes on along the minus strand of CM077018.1, from coordinate 103,211,800 downwards.
GCTAAAATCTGACGTGAAGATCGATATTTTTGTCTCTGCGCTTAATGTATGTTTTTATTAGCTAGCTTCAATAGGGTTAGCAACTTACTTTACTCTTTGTTAGTTTAGAATTTTTTCTACAGAACTTATAAAAATTCAATATAGCAGAAACCCACACTTGTTTAGTCTATGTAGAAATGAATGAATTGTGATTTGGGTGGGCCCTTGATAAAGCCACAAGTGACAGCTGCCAGTATTTTTTGCAACCCTACATATATATATATATATATATATATATATATATATATATGTTAATGCTAAACCAAAGTCCAAAACAATTATAATAATAACGAAGCTGGTTCCAGAGCGAGCGCAAAAGTCAGCTGAACCTCATGGATAGCAATTATAAAACCATAAATGAAAAGGAAATGTAGATTAAACTTTAAAAGTTGTAGCAAGAAAAACTTGAAACAGGTTGCCATTTTCATATATATATATATGAAAACGGCAACCTGTTTCAAGTTTTTCTTACAGTATATATATACACTGCTGGCCACCCAAAATGCAACACCAAGAAGGACACGAGATAGCAAAGCCAGATTTACTGGACACATAACAACAGATACAAAGATAAAAACGATTGAGCTTACAGACCCGTGCGACTTGCGGAACACGCAGACATCAATAGTTCGTGTGGCCCCCATGGCTGGCAATAACGGCCGCTACACGCCGCGACACCGAACGAAAGAGGCTTTGGATGTGGGCTTCAGGTATGTCGGTCCAGGCTGCTTCCACACGTTGCCACAGTTCATCAGGCGTAGCTGTGGGTGATGCTTGCCGGGCCACTCGGTTGCCGATCAGCGACCAGACGTGTTCGATGGGCGACATATCGGGAAAACAGGCGTGCCACGGCAGCAGTGACACCTGGTGTGCCGCGAAGAATTGCTGCACGATGCGTGGCCACGTGCGGGCGCGCATTGTCCTGTTGAAACGTGGCCTCTGGCAGGTCCTGCACGTAAGGGAGGACTACAGGCTCCAAAACGTCGGATATGCAGCAGTGGCTCTTGAGTGTACCGGCGATGCGTACCAGAGGGGTGCGGATGTCATATCCAATTGCGCCACAAACCATAACGCCCGGCAACGGACCGGTATGGCGATGCATAATGCAGGCGTCATACAGTCTCTCGCCGCGGTGCCGCCACACGCGTATCCGACCATCGTGGTGTTGCAGGCAGAAGCGGGATTCGTCTGAGAAGACAATGTCGTGCCATTCCGTAGTCAAGTTGCGGCGCTCAACGTCCCACTGCCGCCGCACTTGCCGGTGGTGTAACGTCAGTGGTAATCAGAGCAATGGGCGCCATGCGACACGTCCCCGCTCCTGCAGACGACGTCGAACGGTGCGTGCTGACACAGGTTGTTGCGCAACACACCCTAATTCCTGCGCTAACGTTCGTGATGTGGCGGTGCGAGCCGTCAATTCCCGCCGCACAACATGCCGGTCCTCTCGTTCGGTGGTGTGCTGCGGCTGCGGCAATCGCTCACGTCGGTCCGTCAGTCCCTCCTGCACCCACCGAATCCATACTCGCCTCACTGTGGCTGGATGTTGTCCCACATGGACGCCGATGTCTCGGTACCATAAACCGCGGTAGCGATAAGCCACTATTCGTCGTCTGTCGAACTCCAAAACGTCCTGGAATGTCTGCCGTATTCTGCGACGAGGCATCAGGAAGCTTCCCACGCACAGGTCCGGCAGCACAACGCACTTCCACTACTTATTACCCCGCTTTCTGTGCACCCTTCTTATAGTGATTCTCGGTGACGTGCCGGGCGCAGATGATTTGCATATGCCCTGCAATGCGTGTCGTCTCGCGGGCGACGCATGCTGCGAATTTCAGGCCAATCGGATGCTTCCTTCTTGGTGTTGCATTTTGGGTGGCCAGCAGTGTATATATACACTGAAGAGCACTTGAATTAGAGACAGCTGGCGTTATGCAAATGTGGCGCTGTGGGCGGCTCTGTAAACGGAAACTACATGACGTATGCAGCCATCCGACAGTATAAGGAGTGATGCGATGAGAATCAGTAAGAGTCGGACGCAGTATGGGTAAGACGAAGGATCCCCCCATTAAGGGCCAACTGCCGTGGAAAACAGCGTGTGGATGAACGGGGTCATCGTCCGCTAGCTCGCATTGTAACAGCGGATAGACGGGCCACAGTGCAAGAAATCTCTCGGCAATTTAACGCTGGTGCACAAAAACGTGTAAGCAGACACACCATCCAGAACCATCTCCTCGCTATGGGGTACAGAAGCCATCGTCCCACGAGGGTACCGCTGCTGACCGCACATCACAGGGTGCAAAGATTAGCATGAGCGCGGGAACATCGCCACTGGACCCTAGACATGTGGAAAAATGTTGCCTGGACTGATGAGTCGAGATTCACGTTGGTACATGAGGATGGCGCAAACCACTTGAAGCGATGGATCTTTCTTGCCAACAGGGTACTATTCAAGCTAGTGGGGGTGGCATTCTCGTCTGGGGACTGCTTACGTGGACTGAAATGGGACCCCTGGTACGTGTGACATTGTCCCTCACAGGTCAACGTTACCGGGATATCCTGGACGACCATTTGCTCCCGTTTGGGCGTCTTTAACATCCCACTGGGGACCTCATCCTGCAACAAGACAATGCACAGTGCCATCGCTCCCAAATTGTATCCGAATGGTTGGATGAACACTCCACCGACGTGACCTCGCTTCCTTGGTTAGCTAGGTCACTTGACCTCAATCCCATCGAGCACATCTGGGATGCCATCGAGAGAGATGTTCGAGGCTATGAACTTCTCCATCAAAGGGCTCGTGGATCCGTATGGCTTCCCAAAACTTCCAGTGTCTTGTTGAGTCCATGCCGAGACGAATCGCCGCCGTCATCAGGTCGAAAAGTGGTGCTACACGTTACTAGACAGGTATCTCTAATTCAATTGCTCTTCAGTGTATATATATATATATATATATATAACTAAAATTGACCCCAACATACACTGACGGAAAAAAAAATCCCAACACCAAGAAGGGGTTGTGTTATATAAACGACAGTTGGTAGGCGGTGAGAGTACATCTGTAAGATGACGTCTATGCAAATTTCGCGCTCGGCGTGTGGCGCTAGTAGCGCCCCTCGGAACATGCAAAGCAGGTTTGCTGTAAATACGCGCTGTAACGTTCGTGAGCGTTAGTTATCTTTGAGATTCGACGTAGTGTGTTGATGTTAGTCAAGAATGCCTTTAAGAAGACGAAGAAGCCATTATCAACAGCTCACGGAGTTTGGACGAGGTCGTGTAATAGGGCTACGAGAAGGTGGATTTTCTTTCCGCAATATTGCAGAACGACTTGGCAGGAATGTAGCCACTGTGCATGATTGTTGGCAGCGGTGGTCAAGGGAAGGCCATGTAATGGCCTATCAGTGTATAAATCACAGTTGATGGAAAGCCCTGTGTTATACCTAAATTTTGCAACCAGAATATTTTGACATCATCGCCGTGTGTTGTCATGTTGATAAAGTTTCTGAATATCCAAGAGATACAAAAATCACGAGGAGAAGAATGTATTGTCTTCATGTAAAAATTCCCCGTCTGTAAGAAAACAGTAGTTTAAGAAATTATCGATGTCCGGAAGTCGTTCACCACTTTCGGAAGAAGATCCAAAAGACAGAAATCGGAAATGTTAATTTTCACTAACTCCGACTGAGCAAAATATTTCATCGGAAGCAAAATGTTTTCGATTGGAACAGTGGTTTGTTGTCCCTCCCCGTTATTGGGTGCTTCTGTTTCCGCTAAGCCGTCGAAGTTTCTTCAGGCCTCGGTAGGGTGACTGGATGATCGATTATCCATTTCCGACGAGTAGATCCTTGTTATTAAACAACTGGATGCCCCCTGGGTTACAACCCAGTTGCATATTGAGGAATGTTCCTCCTTATCCCTACCAAGCGATTATTATCCTGACGGTTGATATTTTCTTCCTATAATTCATTACTTCAAAAATATTTTTCGTGAGGTTTCGTATTGTGAAATTGGCTGGCCTTTCCCTCTGAATTCCGGGTATTTCTTTGGCACTGGAATTCTGTGTACTTTTCTTCCCTGATGAATAGCAGCATAGAGTGGTAATTTTTTTTATCACGGGAAGTATTATCTTCCTTTATATTTGTCCTGTTTATGGAAACGGTTGAAGAAAAAACTGACACGCGCCGACGCTCTTAATTTTCTCTTGATAAAGAGCTGACAGAAGAGATGTTTCATTCTCTTTTTGAAAATCAGGAAAAGGTTAGCAAGGTTCTTATACTCTTGGAGTCTTTTCCTGATGTTTTCGTAAGGAATTTGAATAAGGAAAAAATCCACAGGGGATAACAACGAAGCTGTAATGAGAATAGTCACATTATTTTCGTTATACACTGTCTACCAACAAGTAATTAGACACCTGTGATAGCAAAGGAAAACGAAGTTTATTCCCCTTCAATAGTTGGTGGAGCCTCCACGAGCGGCGATTACAGCTGCGACCCTCCGGGGCATACTCTCAACCAGGCGTTGTACGACGGCTAGCGGTATTTTCTTCTACTCGGCTTGGAGAAGACAAGTCAGTTCCTTCACCGATTTCGGACGGTGGGGGCACCCCTTAAATCGACGCTCCAACTCGTCCCAGAGGTGCTCGATAAGGTTAAGGTCCAGGCTCTGCGCAGGCCAGTCCATTCGATTAACCCCATTGTCACCATACCAAGCCATGGTGGACCTCGCAACATGACAGGTGGCACTGACATCCTGAAAGTAACATGGCTCCACCCCGTAAAACCGCCTCAACGTAGGAAGCGCATGGTCATCCAAAATGGTGCAGTAGGTTTCGGCGTTGAGTCTACCAGGAATTGCGACCAAGGGTCCCGTGCCATACCAGGAGAATCACCCCCATAGCCTAATTCCACCACCGCCGAACTTCACAGTTGGCACAATACATTCCGGCAGGAGGCGATCTCCAGGCAGACGCCAAACCCAGACCCTGCCATCCGAACGGTAGAGGGTGAACCTTGATTCGTCGCTACAGAGAACCTGTTTCCACTGTTCAACGGTCCACTGTCGACGTTCTTTGCACCACGTTAGCCGAGCAGCGCTATTGGACTTGGTGATCAAAGGCTTGTGGGCGGCAGCACGTCCATGATAATCGAACAGATGGGCTTCCTTACGGATGGTATTCATCGAAAGAACACTCCCGTATGCCTGTTGAAACTCCTCGCGGATGTGGCCCATCGATTTCGTGCGGTTCTTCCAAATTTCTGTGGCCAGCACCCGTCGGTCTCTAACTCCCAGCTTTGTGGGTTTGCCGGGTCGGGGCACATTCCGACAGTCACCTCTCATCTTCCACTTGCCAATCACGTAGGCCACTGTCGATTTTGTGTATTTCAACTCGCTGGATATGTCCCGTATGGATCGGCCATTTCTGTGATACCCGACGATTACACCTTTCTCGAAATCAGAGAGTTCCGAACTGCGTGGCATCTTGCATGCGACTGGTTGCGTTGTTGTTTCCCACACGATATTTAACGGCGGCGGCCGTGACGTTTATCAGGACCGCAGATATCGTCGTATGCAGGGGTGTTCATTTACTTGTTGGTAGATAGTGTAGCTTCAGCAGATAAAGCGTTTTGTGGATGGTTTTAATGAAACGTAGTTATGACAATTTCAGGTGCATAAATACGAATTTTTTTTTACTTATGTCCTGTTCTTGTGCAGCTACTCTTTGAAAGGCCTTAGATTCTAGATTAGCTGAAACTGGTTTTCAGGAATTTCACGCAAAAGAACTGAGTAAGTGCCTCTCGGGTTCTTTCGCTAAAACCAGAAGGCCAAATATGAAATTTCTTCGACAATGTACACACAGGAGCCAAAACATTATGACCACCGCGTCGTTATGCAAATCAAAGCAACTGCAGGTAAACGACGGCGCATTTGAAGGTCATGAAGTGGTATAAATAGCTCGTGATGCTAAACCCATTTAATCAATGCTACTAGACGAAACACGTCGGAATCGACGGTTTGTTGTTTGAAATTAATAAACTCATATGAAGCAATAAGTGTAAACTTTATTTGACTGACAAATTTATTCAACCACTTCAGTAAAGACAATAGTCCAGGTACGTGATTTTTTTTTGTTGTTGTTGTTGACTGAAGGTTTAACGACCACCGTGAGCAACTCAATGGGCTATAAGCAGTTGCCCGTCTCTAATTTAGGGTCATTGGTTCCAAGAAAGGGAGAGAGCCATTGCCGTAAGACAAACACAACATCCATGCCTCACCGGGATTCGAACCCGGATTCTTCTCGAACGAATGATCATAAGCCAGTGCTTAGATCACTGCGAGAACGGGGCTGCCAGGTTCGTGATGAGCATCACGACTGCACCCTTTTTCAGTCGTAAAATGTGAGGCGGAAGTCCACTCATCTCGATCGTGTGCAAGCATTCAACTGGATAGCGCACTCTTTCACTCTCATCTTCAGTCACAACTGTGTTTGTAAATGTTGGAATGAGATTCGCGGTGCGAATACTTTTCATTCTTTCTTGTATGAGACATATGCACTGGCGGAAAGTGAAAAAAGAACACCAAGAAGGAATTGGCGGACGATCATGAAATTTACATATGTTAATGGGGTCGAGTTTACGTAGGTGTGATGTTAATTTCGGGATCAACCGGTGAGCGCTTACGCCACAGCACGGCATAATATGCAAATTATCGTCGGTGGTATTTAAGGAGTACGGCGAAGTGAATGTAATCAGTCGACGGCGTACGGACACGTGCGAAGACCCTGAAGAAGCTGCAATACATGGACATGGAAGACGTGTGCGATTTCAGCAGTTATCAGACCTTGAGCGAGGTCGTCTAGCCGGACTCCGCGAAGCCGGGTGGTCGTATCGTCGTATTGCGGAGCGAATTGAACGGGAAGTATCGGTGGTGGTACGATGGTGGCGTAGATGGTCCGAGGAACATTCCCACACGAGAAGACGCGGAACCGGGAGTCACAGACGGACTGATGAGCGGACCGATCGACGCATAAGAAGAGCGGCGTTGTCAAGCAGAACATCCACTGCGACGCAAATCCGAGCTGCCATTGCACCTGAGGTGACTGTGCGAACAATCCGCAACCGTCTACTGGATGCAGGACTACGTGCACGTGTGCCTCTGGCATGTGTACCTCTGACTCCAGCCCACCGTTAGGAACGGCTGCAGTGGTGTCGCCAACGTCTGCACTGGAGAACGCAATGGCGATCTGTCGTGTTCAGCGATGAAAGCAGATTCTGCTTGGGAGCCTCCGATGGCCGTATGCGTGTTCGCAGACGCACAGGGGAGGGTCTCCACTCTTCTTGCATCTGCCAGCGACACACAGGGCCTACACCTGGTCTCCTGGTGTGGGGAGCGATCAGCTATCAGTCCCGTACACAACTAGTGTTTGTACCGGGTACGTTAAACAGCACCTCCTACATCAACAACATCATTCAGCCCGTTGTTGTGCCATTTGTAACGTCGGTCCATCGTGGTGTTTTCCAGCAAGATAATGCACGCCCACACACGGCACGTGCAACGCAACATGCACTTTAGGGTGTGAGACAACTTCCATGGCCATCGGATTTGTCCCCCATTGAGCACGTGTGGGATTTTATGGGACAACGACTTATCCGGTCTCCACGACCATCCCCGATTTACGCGTCCAGGTTGAGGATGCTTGGAACTCAATACCCCAAACTTACATCCAACACCTGTACGACAGACTCCATGCCAGAATTGCACAGTGTGACGCAGTTCATGGCGGTTCAACCTCGTACTAACCATGTTACATGGAAATGTTATTTTTCAGTTTATCAGCAAATACAGCTGTATTTTGTCATAATGTTTTTATCACGTTATCCTCTGTATTCCGTTATTATGTTGTATAAATTTCGTTGGTATCAGACGTCTCCTTCTTGGTGTTCTTTTTCACTTTCCGCCAGTGTAGTTGCAACCTATTGATCGCTAACGTCTTCCAGTAAGGCTCTTACGTTTTCTCTTTTTTTCTTTTTTCTGCGGGAGAGACGTTCTGTAAAGGATAATTATGCAATAAAGTATTTACTTACTTTACGACTGATCATTGAACACCATGTACACACCAAGTCTGACACTGAACTGAGCGCCTGATGTAGATAAGGGCCGCACTCTTCTCCCATAGACTTTGTATGGGAACTTTGCCGCCCCGCCATGCCCGAACCGTTGCCCCAATTTCAGTTTTCTCTTCGACTGGCACATCTACATGGTAATACCTTTAGTTCAATACCTCAACTATATTTTGTCGTTCAGCCGTTCTCCCAAAATAGGTCTCATAGTAAAACACTTATAGAATGAAGATATAGATGGTGCAACTCAATATGTACATTCTGAATATTTTCACTGAAAATGGTCAAAGGGATGTTTATTTACATCTTTATATAATGGAAAACGTCTTACCTACGTGAATAAACTGGATCGAATGAATATTAAATTGTATATATATATCACAAAGTCCAACGGCATAACGCAATCAGGTCTTCGAGAGCGTTCGCTTTTCCAATGGGAACTTTGATACGAATGCCTGCTAGCGTTGCTTTACGCAACGGTTCGACCAGAAATGAGAAGGCTTCGGGCTTTGGACTATCTCAGTCCCTCCATGCTTCCGCCTTCAACAGCGCGTGAGTCAACCGCACGAGCTCCCATAGACTTTACATGGGAACTTTTCCACCCCACAACGCCCGAACCGTTGCCCCAAATTTATTTTTCTCTTCGACTGGCACATCTACATAGTAAGACTTTCATTTTGATACCTCATGCATATCTTTACGTTCAGCCGTCCTCTCAAAATAGGATTCACAGTAAAAACACCTTATAGAATTAATATATAGGTTCTTGTTCTTTAGATGCGAATGGCAGCGGACTTAAGAGAGTTTCACAAAGGTCAAATTGAAATCGCCAGACGACTGGCTCAAAGCATTTCGAGACGGAAAGGTTTCTAAAGTGATCACTGTCAGCCGTGGTTAGAACTTTCAAAAAATGGTCCGAGAAGGAAAATCCATGAACACCAGGCAAGGTGTGGGCTGACTGCGTTTCATCGATGCTAGAGCTGACGGAAGGTTATCCCGTATGGTACGAGCCAACAGAAAGGATATTATGTCAAAACTCGCCGGTAATTTGAATGATGGTGACGACAGTAATGTGTCACGACACTAAATACAGTACATCGAACCCTGCTGAAAACGGAGCTGCGTGGCTTCAGGGTACGCCGATTTCCCACGCCTACCTCGAATCACCGTCGAAAGTGTCTACAATGTGCACGAGAGCATCAAAACTATACCTTGAATGATTGGAAGAAGGTCGTCTGCACCATGTGGAGATCCGGGTACGTGTGCGTTGTGACGTGCCTGCCCCACAGGACGCACGCGACATAAAGGCAGATAGCAGCGAGAACGAACGTCTGCGTAGCTCAGTTGGTAGAGGGACTTGTTCCAAAATAAGTGGACTCGGGTTCGATCCCCGGCGTGGACCAAAAATGACGGAGAAATTTAGTTACGTTATAATGGCGCCTGAACTTCCCGGATGACCCGGCCGTTAAAGATCTCGCAATGGTGTGATGTTCTTCCCACACCGCGAGATAGGAAAAATAAGAGAATATCTCCTCCAGCGCTTCGAAAAATAAATGTGTCTGACGTTGCATTCCACACACCAGGTTGACTGGGAGTTCTCAAGTGCACGTTCTACAGCGGATGGCTGCCTACAACGATTCATGCTCACGGCTAACCCGTGGGCCATGCCCCCAGCCCTCTTTCGGGGCGGGGGGAGATGTGACGTATCTGCCCCGCAGGACGCACACGACATAAAGGCTGATAGCAGCGAGAACGAACGTCTGCGTAGCTCAGTTGGTAGAGCGACTTGTTCCGGAATAAGTGGGTTCGGGTTCGATCCTCGGCGTGGACCAAAAATGACGGAGAAATTTACTTCGTTATAGCGTCGCTTACCTGGATCAGTGTGGGCACCAGGAGGAACCGGAGACGAAAAGTAGCCTGTGGAAGAAGTGTAATGCTTTGAGAAATGTTCTAATGGAGAAAACGGGGTCCAGTTACAATACAATACAATTATTTATTGCACACATTTAAATCTTACAGTTATATGAAATTGCAATACACCAGGAGGAATCTGAACACATTGGTTGTAAGGCGATTCCCCCTATCAGATGTAAGAAAAAGAATAAAACATATGGCATATATGAAAGCAAGTAAGATGGTTATAAAAGAAGCACCACTGTTAGCAGCATGCTCGGAACTACAATTTAATGATAGGGTTGTAATTCGTTATGGAGATCAGGGTGATTTACAATGTAATTTCGCAGAGACAAGGAAAACTTTTTGATATTTTCCAGGGATCTGATGCTCTCTGGGAGATTATTCCATAATATAATGGCTTTATACAGTATGCTATTTAGACCATAATTAAGTCTAACACACGGCTGACATAATTTGTTGTTAGCAACAGATCTGGTGAAGATAGAATAATCGAGATATTTGATGTCAGATTGAAAAATAGTTTAAGATGCATTATTTTAAAAAACATGATACCTAGTTTCAAGGTAAAAATTTCATGAATTTTTAGAATATTTAATTTTAGAAATAATGGTTTTGAATGAGACATGTAATCTGTGTTCAGCATATAGCGAACAGATTTCTTCTGTAATTTGAGCAAGCAGAACTTATTGTTTGCACTTATATTTGAATACCAAGATTCCAGACAATAGGAGAGATGGGAATAAATAAAAGCATAGTAAAATGTTTTTAGGACATTGATAGGGAAGAATTGCTTAATTTTACCAAGCAGGCCAACCTGTAAGGAAACTTTTTTAAAACAAACTGAACATGCGTATTCCAGTTAAAGAATTCATCAAACCAAACACCAAGATACTGAACTTTGTCCACAATTTTAAGGGGAAGATCATTAATCCTGACTGGAAATTTATTTATGTCCTCTCTTTTATGAACGTTTCGAAAATATACGGCGTTGGTTTTTAGAATATTAAGTGATAATTTGTTAGAGCATAACCAATGAGATAAATTTGATAGATCATTATTGATCCTTATCTGTAACTTATGCAAATCATGACATTTTTGAAAAATGACAGTGTCATCAGCGTATAGCAACGCATGAGTTGATTGCAGGCACAGAGGAAGGTCATTAATATATAACAGGAACAGTAACGGTCCCAATACCGAACCTTGAGGCACTCCGCATGAAATATTAAGTAGATCGGAGTTTATTTTATTTACAGTGACATATTGTTTGCGATGAGAGAGGTAGCTCATTAAGAGGGAAAGAATTTTGCCACGAAAACCGTATTTGGGTAATTTATTTAACAGAATGTCGTGATTTACCGTGTCGAAAGCTTTTTGGAAATCAATAAAAACACAAATAGTATAATAACTGTCATCTAGTGCTTCGGAAATGAAGTTTGACAACTTAGCAACAGCCATTTCAGTAGATCTGTTTCTTTGGAAACCGAACTGTTCCAAAGAGAGCAGACCATGGGTGTGTAAAAAATCAACCATTCTGCTGTGAATAGACCTTTCAAAAATCTTACTCAAAACGGGTAACAAAGATATCGGTCTGTAATAACAGGTAGATTCCCTATCTCCTTTTTAAAAATAGGAATAACCTTAGCGATCTTCAGACTGTCAGGAAACTGACCTGAATAAAAACTCAGATTAATAATATGTGTTATAAGTGGTACTAAAATAGAGATCGAATCTTTTATGACTCTGCTATTAATATTGTCTGAACCAGCACTTCTTTTTAGGGACAATGAAGTGATAATATTATAGGTTTCAGTTGCATCCAAAGGGCGTAGAAACATTGAAAAAGGAACTTCCTTAACTTTGGATAAAGAAGCATAACCTTTAGTATTTGTGGGCAAGTTTTGCTGAGATGCTAAATCATGACCTATGTTAATGAAGTAATTGTTGAATTCATCAGCGACTGATTTTGAATTAACAATAAAATTACCAGAATTTCCTTTTAACGTCAGCGGAGTTTCAGTAGCACAGGATCGTTTGTTAATTGCTGATTTGATTATTTTCCATTTTTGTTATGAGTTATTTCCTGCATCTGAAATAGCGAGGTTGTAATGAGCAACTTTCGCATGCTGAATAACATTTCTTAGGGCATAATTATACTTTTTATACTTATCACGTAAGTGACTGTTATAAGGATTCTTTCTACTTTTTTTACGAAGCTTATCCTTTTTTTTTATTGATCTAATGATTCCATTGGTCATCCAAGGTTGGATCTTAATGTCATATTTAGTGTTAACTACCTTGTGAACTGTTGTGATCTCAAGGAAATCATTCAAAATGCCTTGCAAAATTTCGGTAGCTATAGTTGGACAAGTTGTATTGAAGATACCCGACTTGTCCCAGTCAAAATTTGAGACTAGGTCAGCTAACGTGGTGTAGTCACAATAGGAGATTGTTTTGTGGTTAATTGAGGAATGGTAATTTGTAAAAACTGGAACATGAATGAAGACAGGGTTGTGATCACTAATACTAAAATCAATCATTCCGGACTTTAAAGTAGTATTAAGTAAGTTAGTACCAATATGGTCTAGAATATTGGCACCACGAGTTGGTAAAGAAATGCACATCTGAAAAAATTGCCTGATAGCATATTTTAAGATAGCTTTCACTTAGAGATAGGCTGTTAATTGTTAATGTTAATATTAATATCTCCCAGAAAAATGCAATTTTTATTTTCGTTATTTATTTTGTTTAAGATATTGTCAAAGCATTCACAAAAGGTTTTTCGATCACTACTTGGCGATCTGTAGATAACGCCAATAATTAGGTTTTTGGACTTGGGACTTTTGATTTCAATCCAAAGCATTTCACAGGAATCAAGTACAAGGGACATATTATTCAAGTCATCAAGAATAAAGTAGGTGATGTGAGACTTCAGGTATAGGCCTACTCCACCAGAACCCCTTATATTCAGTAATGGATTATTCCGATTTCTAACTTTGCATTCAAAATTATAGTTACTGAGATTAAAGAATTACTTTTGTTTCTCATCAATTAAATGAGTTTCGCTAAGTGCAATTACAGAAAAATCATGATTCAATTGTGATAGAAAAATTTGAAGCTTATCAAATTTAGAGTTAATGCTTTGAATATTGATATGTAAGAGTGACATACCAACTTTGTCGATTTCATCAGAGAGATCATATGAACATACCTTTTCACAAGTACAGTACGGACGTCTACCACTTACCTAAACATCATTGCAGACCAGGTACATCCTTTTATTGCAACGGTACTCCCCTGTAGAAGTTCATTTATTATGCGGATAATGCGCCATGCCACACTGTCTGGACTTTTCCTCATTTTGCAGAACATGAGGAAGACTTTCAGGTGTCGCCCTGGCCTCCAAATTTCCCAGACATCAAACCCTTCGAGGATCCGTGTTTTTTTCTTTTTTGATTGGAGGTTTAACGACCACCGTGAGCAACTCAATGGGCAATAAGCAGTCGCCCGTCCCTAATTTAGGGTCACTGGTTCCAGGGAAGGGAGAGAACCAGTGCCGTTAGACAAACACAACATCCATGCCTCACCAGGATTCGAACCCGGACCCCTTCCGTGCGAAAGATCAGAAGCCATCGCTTAGACCACTGCGCCACCGGGGCGACGATTTGTGTTGGAACAGCAAATCCTATCTGCGGTGGCTCAAAAACGTAACTTACAAGAGTTAAAGGATCTGCTGGTAATGTGTTGGTACCATATACCACAGGACACCTTTACAAATCTTGTAGTGTCTATTTTCGCCAGGTAAGAGCTGTTCATGTGGAGATTCAGCATCATATTAGGCAGAGAATCATACTATTTTGGCTATTCGGTGTATTGTGTTGTGTAAAACGTCTTTTCGTATTTTAGCGGTAGATGTCGTTGGTAACAATTTTAAACGCAAACTTGCATTGTACGCACATGATATGTTGTACCATGTACATATGACATATATTAAATGACGAACTTACTGTCCCGATTTTTCAAAAATAAGCCAAACGAACACAAAAGAACCAATAGGACCGAACATCTGTAACGTAGGCCTGCCAGAATCTCACCTCTTATACATACATATGTACATTGTACATACTATAAGAGGTAAGGTTCTTTATATAATATCTTACAGTATGTATAACAACCTCACCTCTTAGTACGTACATTGTACATACTATAAGATGAGGTTCTGTTGGGAATCTTACATTCAATAGTATGTACAACAACCTCACCTCTTAGTATGTACACTGTAGAGCAATTGAATTAGAGACAGCTGGCGTTATGCAATTGTGGCGCTGTGGGCGGCCCTGTAAACGGAAACGACATGACGTATGCAGCGATCCGACAATATAAGGAGTGATGAGACGGGAATCAGTATGAGTCGGACGCAGTATGGGTGCATTTGATCGTGGGCAAATTGTCGGGGCCCGACGAATGGGTCACTCCATCTCGGAAGTCGTGCAGGCACTGGGATTTTCACGAGCCACTGTGTCACGGCTGCACCGTGAGTACATCGAATCCGGTAAAACCATCCCTACAAGGGCCAACTGCCGTGGACAACAGCGTGTGGATGAGCGGGGTCATCGTCGACTAGCTCGCATTATAACAGCGGATAGACGGGCCACACAGTGCAAGAAATCACTCGGCAATTTAACGCTGGTGCACAAAAACGCGTAAGCAGCCACACCATCCAGAACCATCTCCTCGCTATGGGGTACAGAAGCCATCGTCCCACGAGGGTACCGCTGCTGACCGCACATCACAGGGTGCAAAGATTAGCATGGGCGCGGGAATATCGCCACTGGACCCCAGACATGTGGGGAAATGTTGCCTGGACAGATGATTCGAGATTCACGTTGGTACATACGGATTGCAGAATACGAGTACGGCGCAAACCACATGAAGTGATGGATCCTTCTTGCCAGCAGGGTACTCTTCAAGGTGGGGGGGGGTGGCATTCTCGTCTGGGGACTGTTTAGGTGGACTGAAATGGGACCCCTGGTACGTGTGACATCGTCCTTCACAGGACGATGCACCGTGTCATCGCTCCCGAATTGTATCTGAATGGTTGGATGAACACTCCACCGACGTGACCTCGCTTCATTGGCCAGCTAGGTCACCTGACCTCAATTTCATCAAGCACATCTGGGATGCCATCGAGAGATATGTTCGAGGCTCTGACTCCCTCCATGAAATCTTCGTGAACTGTGGGAGCTTGTTCAGGGTTCGTGGATCGGTATGGCTTCCCAACGCTTCTGGTGTCTTGTCGAGTCCATGCCAAGACGAATCGCCACCGTTATCAGGGCGAAAGGTGGTGCTGCACGTTACTAGACAGGTATCTCTAATTTAATTGCTCTTCAGTGTAATTGTACATACTATAAGAGGTGAGGTTCTGGCACTTCTACATTAGATATCTTTTCGGTCTTACGGTTCTTTTGTGTTTGTCGTATGTTTGAAAATGAGGGGACATTAATTTTCTTTCTTTTTTTTTTTTTTTTTTTTTTTTTTGGGATGTTTAACGACTACTGTGAGCAACTCAGTGGGCTATAAGTAGTTGCACGTCCCTAATTTAGGGACACGGGTTCCAGGGAAGGGAGAGAGCCAGTGCCGTAAGACAAACACAACATCCATCCATGCCTCACCGGGGGATTTGAACCTGGACCCGTTTCGGACGAATGATCAGAGGCCATCGCTTAGACCACTACACCTGCGGGACGGCGGACATTATTTAAATTCGTCATTTAAAGTAGTACTGTTTTTGTTTGTTTTGTTTTTTTGTCGCAAAGGTAAAAACGCTACGCAAACGCAAAAGAAAGAAAAGAAAAATATCAACCGGATTTCTTCAATCGATGAAACATCCAAAAATAGAAACAGCTACTTACTCTTCCCAGCTGCTAAACAGTATGTTACCAAAATTAAATAATGGTGCACAAACAGTTTCTCATAGCAGAAGGATATCAGAGACAAAGAGGTTTTCAAATCGAACAGTTAAAAGAAGAAAGATAGGGATAAACATGATGTAACTCCATGCCCCCTAACTGAAGAATTTTGCATATGGAAAAGTTAAATATATGAGAAAAGTATTCTTCATAGCAGAAGTTGCACTAAGGAAAAATATTTTTTTTAATACGTCACCCGGAAGCAGAGATACGGATAAAAAGGTTTTGACCTCTACTTCCCTTATCCAGGAAGCTGTGCATTATTATTTATAAAGAGCATAATGTGCTCCATCTTTATTGTAGCGAATGGCATACAGTCAAAAAGGAAATTTCACAAAGGTTTTCTTTTTTTATTGATTGGAGGTTTAACGCCCACCGTGAGCAACTCAATGGGCTATAAGCAGTCTCCTGCCCCTAATTTAGGGTCACTGGTTCCAGGGAAGGGAGAGAGCCAGCGCCGTAAGACAAAACACAACATCCATGCCTCACCGGGATTGGAATCGGGACGCCTTTCGGACGAATGATCAGAAGCCATCGCTTAAACCAGTGCTTTTCGACCTCTTCAGAGATTGTACCACTTTTAGGACATGGCAATATTCGAGTACCACTTGTGGCTTAGCAAGGTGTCGAAAACTTGTTGACCAAAAAAAAAAAAAAAAAAAAAAAGGGCCGCCCCGGTGGTGCAGTGGTCTAATCAATGGCTTCTGATCATTCGTCCGAAAGGGGTTCTGGTTTGAATCCCGGTGATGCATGGATGTTGTGTTTTTCTTACGGCACTGGCTCTCTCCCTTCCCTGGAACCAGTGACCCCAAATTAGGGACGGGCGACTGCTTATAGCCCATTAAGTTGCTCACGGTGGTCGTTAAACCTCCAATCAACAAAAGTGTATATGCACACTTACCTCACTTTTAATGGGAAACTTGCGCCTGCTTCTCTGACATTAATCTTTGCAGTCGTGGCTGGAGAGTGCTTACTGATAGAATTAAGTCAGATTCCAGCTGAAGACAATTCCTTTCCTTAGTTTTTATACACGTCAATGAAGAAAGCGCCTTCTCGCACAAGTATGTGGAAAAAAATGGCAGTAACGCTACAATAATCCCCCCCACGCACACACACTTCTGGGTACAGTTTTGCAACTTGACTCCAGAACTCGGTTAGTGTTTTTTCATTTAAAAATTCCTTCAAATTGTTGTCTGATGTCAATTCCAGAAGTGCTTCTTGGTGTTGAGACACACCATCTGGCGCCTGAACTGAAGTGCTTCTTGGTCTTGAGACACATAAGAGTTCACAGCATTATCCATAATGAAGGGCGATGCAACCCATCGAATTCCAATATCACATCCTCTTGACACGAATGGAAAATACAACGCAAACTGGGTATGCGATTTTTCCAAGTGATTTTTGATGGCAGTTTCAATATCTTCAGTGTCAACAACAGAAATTAGTTCCATAAAGTCTGAAACATTGGGAAACGATGCAATATTTCCTTTCTTTACTTGGCCTAGCCACTGGAAGATTTTCTTGTAGAATGCACAAACTTTGTCTTCCATGATAAACACGTTATGACAGTGGACCTGCAACAACCGATTAAGTTAATTTAGCTTTTTAAATATGTCAGCCAAATACAGGACACCCAGAAGACATTTTCAAATTTTTCTGCAAGGGCTGATGAAACATTCGTCGTTGCGTTTCATCTGTGAAACGCAACGACGAAATGGTGCGTTTCATCTCATAGCTCAAATAATCTCGATAATGTTTCACCTCTCGACAACCAACGACTTCTGCATAAAAGAGGAGAGTGTTGTGCTCAGAATCCAAATCCTTGCATAATTGTCGGAATAAACGTTCATTCAATGGCCGGCTTTTGATGAAATTTATTATTTTTGCAGCATCCTCCAAAACCGCATATAACAATGGGCTTATCCGTTTAGAAGCAAGTGCATGTCTATGCAAGATGCAATGATTTGAAACAATTGAATTGCTGCTCGTCTTAGCTCGTGCTACCACGCCCGAAGCTTTTCGTATAATAGCTGCTGCACCATCGCAACAAATTGCTGCACACCAAGTCCATAATACACAGTGCGTCAAAGAATTTTTAAGACTGGGTCTGTGAAATGAAATAGAAATAAGAAATTATAATTTGTTTTGGTTTGTTATTCAAAATAAGTCCCTCCGGCTTCAATACACTTGTTACAGCGATTTAATAATGATTCGAATGCCTGTTTCAGTTCTCTTTGCGGAATTGCCTCCAAAGCACGCGTCGAAGCTGTTTGTATGGTCGAAATATCATCAAAATAACACCCTTTTAACGTCATTTTAAGTTTTGGGAACAAAGGAAAGTCGCAGGGTGCTAAATCAGGCAAATACGGTGGATGATTCAACACACAGACGTTATTTTTCGCCAAAAATCTACGAACAAGAAGTGAGGTGTGACTGGGTGCATTATCGTGCAACAAACACCAACTGTTTTCATCTCAATATTCTGGACGAATGCGACGAGTTCTGCCCATCAAACGCCTCAAAACATTTAAATAAAACTCACCAGTAACTGTTTGTGCACTCGGAACAAATTCTTTGTGGATAATACCCTTACTATCGAAGAATGTAATGAGCATTGTTTTGATTTTCGATGGAACTTTTCTTGTTTTTTTGGCTTGTGGTGAGTTTTTGACTTCCATTCCTCACTTTGTCGCTTTGTTTTAGGATCATATTGAAAACACCATGTTTCATCACCTGTAACAATCAATTTTAAGAAGTTTGGATCATTTTCAGCAGCTGAAATGATGTCTCTGCAATGTGCACTTCTCCTTGATTTTTGTTCATTGGTTAACGTGTGTGGAACAAATTTAGCACAGACTTTTGTTTTGCCCAAATCTTCATGCAGGATGGTTCGAATCGTTTCTTTGTTGATGTTTAAAGACTCTTCCATCATTCTTAGTGACGCGCATCGAGTGTTTGCCACGAAATCACTCACTTTTTCAACAATTTCAGGTGTCCTAGATGAACTTGGTCTTCCGGTATGCTTATCATCTTCTATCGTCTCTCTTCCGTCCAAAAAACGTTTGTGCCAGAGGAAAACATTTGATCTACTTAAGCAAAACTCACCGAAAACTTGTTTCATCATTTGGTACGTTTCCGGGGCACTTTTACCAAGTTTTGCGTTAAATTTATTAACAGCCCTTTGTTCCATCTTAATAATTAAACATGAAAAAAATTTTAGTTCTCTAATGAACGCCCGTTTCGTTTGAGTTACTTTAACAACTGCGCAGTACTTTTGGCAGAAAGCAAGCAGATGGCTACGGTTTATAACGCATTCGCGATTACACTGGTGGTGCCACCGTAGGCTGAAATGTAGCGCCAGTCTTAAAAATTCTTTGACGCACTGTGTATTTCATGTTCACTAAAGAAAAATTATCCATTATTGTGAATATTTCTTCCCCAGTTGTTCTGCCTGGTAGCGGGCTCCAGAAGTAATACTTGTTCCAGAATATCGTCAGAATCATGAACACGCACAAAGACAATTAATTGCGCTTCACCAGCGATGTCAGTGCTTTCGTCCAATTGAAATGCAAATTTTTCTGCTGCTGTGATCATTTCCACCACTTGTTGAGTAACGTCTGTGACCATATCTTGTACTCACCTTTGGACGGTGTTGTCAGAACATGGAATATTACGAATAGCATCAGCCATTTTTTTCATCAAGGAGAATTGAAGCAATTGCAACGACAGAGCAATCCACGACTTCTTCAACGATTGTGTGAGGCTTATTTCGTTTAGCTGCTATCAATGATAATTCATAAGATGCTGCCAGACATTTTTTCGAGATGGTTGTGGACTTCACAAGAATAGCGCGGCGTTTTTCGTCTCTCTTCACGAAAAATGCCCCTGGCATTTCGGTGTGCTCTTCAATGTTTTGTTGTTAAATATCTCTGGAGCAAAGAAGGCTTCGTGGAATGCTTGGATAGTACTTCATTACAGATAACACAAACAGGAAGCTGCCGCCCCGGTGGCGCAGTGGTCTAAGGCGTTGGCCTCTGATCATTCGTCCGAAGGGGTCCGGGTTCGAATCTCGGTGAGGCATGGATGTTGTGTTTGTCTTACGGCACTGGCTCTCTCCCTTCCCTGGAACCAGTGACCCAAAATTAGGGACGGGCGACTGCTTATAGCCTATTGAGTTGCTCACGGTGGTCGTTAAACCTCCAATAAAAAAAAAAAAACAAAAAAAAACAGGAAGCTGCTGATCGTTTTCTTCCGCGAAATAAAATCCAAACTTCTAATAATCTTCACTGTATTTTCGATTCGGTGCCGGTTTTAATTTCTTTGGTGGCGGTTCTTTTGCTGAATAACTTTCCCTTTGCACTGACGAACGTATGACAAATTTATCCATATATATTAATATGCACCACTACCTTGGTCTCACACCGTCACACACAGCGGTAGCAAAATTGAATAACTGGAAAGGAGAAAAACTACAAGCCAGACGGCGAGCGAGGAACCCGCTGACATGTCGTGATTGGTGAAGCGTAGGCGGGTAGGGGTGGAACCGACGTATCAGCCAAGAATAGAAACTTTGACCTTGAAGTTTCCTGCCTTTTCTTATATGTTCTCCGGCTGTTTTGAGCGCAACACGGGCCGCGGATGGCCTAGTGGGCAACGTTCGTGACTGTCACGGAAAGGACCTCAGGTTCGATCCCAGGCAGGTACGAGCGCTCGATCCACTAAAAATCCACCGTGCGTCGGATGGGCACGTTAAGCCGTCGGATCCCGGGTACTTTCCCCCCCGGTAATAAATAAGGGCGCTTTCCTCCCCCTTTCTACTTCGCTTCCGTGTTACTTTCCTATCGGGCACTCTAGCCCAAATCTCCTATCTTCCTATTTCTAAGGGTTGTTAAAGACCTAGGGTCAGACACTCCTTTCCTAAAATCCTCTACATATGATCATATGATCATCATATGAGCGCAACACGGAATGATGAGTCATGGGTTGAAAGGCTTTCAGGTCCTCCACGGAAAATGCGGAAACAAGTTCACGGCAAGTCTTTCCAATCAAATGAATAATACATGATGACCCATGCATTTGACTGCGTTTCACATTCAAAATGCTGAAAAAAGTGTAATCTATTTAGGACGGTGTCGCGTATCACCGGCCAGGTATCGAAGTACCACCAGTGGAACGCGTACCATCGGTTGAAAAGCACTGGCTTAGATCACTGCGCCACCAGGGCAGCCAAAAGGTTTTTAGAAACGGAGATGAAGCTGCTAACAAAAGTACACAACACCACCTAGCGACAGAACTGGGAAGAAAACCCCTCAAGCATATGCCTAAAGAGTTCCTCAAGGTAAATGATATCTGGTGCTCAAGGAATTTTCTAAATCGGGCACTTCGAAACAGAGATGTATCCAATGCAGAAAAAAGGAATTGAAATTGGAGTTTTAGAAAGAGAGATATCTGGGAAATTGCGATTTACTTTTACGCCTCCAAGCGGAAAGTTTATAAACCGCTTGAAAAAGAAACTGCGCCCAAAATAGTCCTCGTTATCAATGGCATCGAAGGGAAAGAATAATGTTTCAATTTGATATTTTTAAGCAAATCTATGGAATAAAATTTATTTTGAACTAGATAGCATCTGCATTTCCGCCCTCTAGCGACAAAGTTATGCATCCGAAGAAAACCCCGGAAAGCAAGCATAATCGTTCTGACATTTCAAGCTTTCCAATGCAAAAGGAATTTTTAAAATCAGACTAAGAGCTGCAAAGATATAGTATCTACAGACAGACGAGGTGATACTACGCAGTCGAGTCACGTTATTGTGACCACCTCCTACTTTTGAGGTCCCCAGCGCGTAGCCAATAAACGAAGGCATGTGTCGTGAGCTGGATTGGAGGGTATACACTGAGTGGCCACTTTATTATGACCACCCCCTCAGTACTTCGTTGGGCCACCTTTTGCCTTTAATACTGCGTCGATCCTTCGTGGCATGGACTCCACGAGATGTTGATAGGTGGTTTGTGGAATCTGAGACCATGATTGATGAATAGCACTTTCCAGGAGTGCGAGATTCCAGGGTTGTGGATCCAGCTGTCTGCTGGCTCGTTCAACTTCATCCCACAAATTCTCAATGGGGTTGAGATCTGGAGATTGTGGGGACCACCTAAGCAAAGTAAACTCACCGGCATGTTCCTGAAACCAATCCTGTACAATACGAGCACTATGGCAGGACGCATTATCTTGTTGAAAGTAGCCATCGCCATTGGGATAAACCATCCACATGACAGGATGCACTTGGTCCGCAACGATGTTTAAATATGATGTGCCAGTCAGACGCTGATCAACACGAATTAAAGGGCCCAAAGCATGTCAGGAAAACATTCCTCAAACCATAACGTTGCCTCTACCAGCTTGAAGGGTTGTAGCAATGCATTTGGGGTCCATGCTTTCGTGCTGTTTCCGCCAAATTCTCACTCGGCTATCGGCATGGTGCAACCGGCCACATAATTTGTTTCCAATTATCGACTGTCCAATCCTTGTGCTCTTGTGCGAACTGGAGACTTTTTCTCTTGTTAAATGCAGACAGCAAAGGTGTTCGAATAGGTCTTCGGCTGCCATATCCCATCTGATGCAGTGTACGGCGAACAGTGCGTGCAGAGATCATTTGAGGGGATTCGTCTTTAAACACTTTAACAGCTGCTCTGGAACATTTCACGAATGCGGCAGTTTCGGTGATACTCGCCCCATGACTCCGAGCTCCTATAATCATCCCACGTTGAAAGTCCGCCAAATCGCCTTTTTTACCCATCTCGTCACCCAAAAATCACTTCTACTACTGTCGCAAGCACTAAGCTTTCCCTTTTTATACTAGCCTCGCCCTTTGGAGGCAACAGCGTGCAGCCATAGCTCATTTGCTTAAAACTGTCAGGTGGTCATAATAAAGTGGCCACTCAGTGTATAAGGTGTGCTGTAGGCAATCTGAAAACATATCACTCGTTGCTGTCATGGATAAAAGGAGCGATTTATCAGATTTGCAAAAAGGGGTGGTTATCGGCTTTCGGGCCAAGGGTGGGAGTATTTCTGAATCAGCGCAGTTTGTGAACTGTTTGCGTGCTGCTGTGGTTAAAGTGTATCGTGATTGGAGAAATGGCACCTTTGCGAATAAGCGATGTGGAAACTGCGGGGCACCACGTGCAATTGATGTGAGAGGTGAACGACGGCTGCGGAGGTGCGTGAGGGCCGATTGACACGCTACAGATGAGCAATTCACGGTCCAAATGAACCAGGGGTCTACCGGAAGTGCGTCTCAAACGTCAGTTCAGCAAACCCTGCTGCGTATGGGGCTTCGATGCAGACGAATGGTCACTGCACTTATGCTAACGAAGGTGCATCAGCGAAATTGCTTACATTTGTACGGCAGTATCGGAATTGGACCGCCACTGATTGGCAAAGGATTGCCTTCTCTGATGACTCGCGTTTTCTGCTTTATCGAACGGATGGACGTTGGCTTATAAGGCGAGAAACATCGGAGAACAAACACTCTTCAACCATTGCTGGTAGAACACAAGCTGGTGGGGGCAGCGTTTTGGTGTGGGGCATTCTCTGTGTCCACTGGTAACTGTGGAACGCATTATGGACCTAATTCGTTATGAATCCATCCTTGCAGACCACGTACACTCATACATGCTGATTTTCTTCCCTGGAGAGGATGGGATCATCCAGAGCGACAATGCGAAGTGTCACGTAGCTAGAAATGTCCAAGAATGGTTGGCAGAGCACGATGAAAACTTCAAAGTACTTACTTCCCTGGCCCCCTAATTCCCCAGACTTAAACCCAATTGAGCATCTGTGGGACCACCTCGATCGTGTTGTTCACTCTATGGATCCTCTACCACGCACCCTCCAGCAGCTGTCAGATGCACTGCTGTCAGCATAGCTCCATATATCTGTGATAACCTTTCTGCAGTATATTGAGGCACTCCCAGCTCGTCTAGCTGCTGTCCGCGCTGCTCACAGTGGTCAATCTGGATATAAGCTGATGGTCACAATAATGTGACTCGACCGTGTATAAGCATGTACTTTCTTTACAAAGGACGTGCTAAAAATGTTCATGACCGCGTATCCTTTGCGATTCACGACTTCAGTGAAAAAATATTCTTCACCGAATATCTCTTCGCGATTTATAACACGATCCAGAAATTAGAACTCTCTCCGTTAATTTTGTGTAGCGTGGGTTTGCATTCACAGTCGTCTTAAAAAAGATACCAGCTCTATAATTAAATCTAAAGCACTCTACGAATAAAACTTCGAACAGTACACAATTCGAAAGATTTGGAAAATGTTTTCATTCAAAACACTTTGTTTCTCAGAACATAAAAGTTTGCCAAAAGGCTAAGATGGAAATTACAAAATAAATAATAAATTTCATGTGTGGAGATATAGGCAGCAAAAACGTTTATAAGCCCAGGAATTTTATCTATTTATTCTGTTGAGTGAATATCTGAACCGCCACTATTCGGCCTTTGTAATATAGGGGTGTTTCATTGGCAAAATGAAGTACGATCGATATTCTGACGGAAAGGGTGAGGCTGAGGGATTGGGAAACATCATCTCCTTTTGTTTTCCATCAAAACTCTGTTTCCCTATTTTCTTCTCGATTCTCTTAGGCCCATTTTGATGAAGTTATTTCTCGCTCGGTTAGATGCAACACAGATGAATCGTGATCGATCTGTTTTCGCCGGCAATGAACGCATGTGACGAGTTGAATGCGGTCTTTAAATCAAAGTCCATTGCGGGGATGAATTGGAAAACTGATATTCAAGTAGCATGAAGAATTTCCAGTTACCAAGTAGTTGCGTCTGCCCAGTCACTTCTCGGTTTCGGTTTGTTGAGTTACGTGTACAGGGCAAAATGTTATTGTGCTTACCTGATTCAAAATGAACATCCTTGTCCTCATTTTGACCTTGCTACAAATTGAATAGTTGTGTTTCTCCGGATTTGTTAGTTTACCCACAGGAATCCTGAGATGAGCATACTTTTAAGGAATAAATGCAAGCTGAATATCAATAATAAAAAAACAACAAAAAAAAAACCGAAAGTAATGAACTGCCTAAGAGGTCGAAAACAAATGATGAATGCCTCTTTAAAAGATGATGATAAAGTTTAAATTGCAAGTAATTTAAATGCAGTGAACTTCTTGAGCATGTATCACACTTTGTAAAAATTTTTATCAAACGGCCAAGGAAAGAATCAAGATGGTAACTTATGAACAGTTCCAAATATTCTATTCGTACACAGTCGTATCAGAATAATATGACCACCTATCTAATAACGGGAATGACTACCATTGGCCCTCATGACAGCGGAGGGACGGCGTGGCATGGACGCAATGAGGCCCTGGATGATTGCCCGAGGCACACATGATCATTCGGACTGCAGCAGAGCACTGAGATCCTGGAAATGACGTGGTTGTGGGTCGGCACGTCAAACCTGTCGATCCAAATAGTCCCACAAGTGCTCTATGGGATTGAGGGCGGGCGATTTTGCATGCCAAGGGAGAACGGAGACATTGCTGTCGTGTTCCTGGAACCAGTTACGCACCCCTTAGTGGCGTGGCACGGCGCAATATCCTGTTGGTAGACACCATCACCACCAGGGTTAACGTCTAACATGAAGGGATGCATGTGGTCAGCGAGAAAGGACAGGTAGCCATTGGCGTTCAGGGACCCATCCAGTGGTACCAGAGGTCCCAGGTCGTACCAGGGAAACATGCCGCAGACATGCGCAATTCCAGCCTGTACTTGACCGACAAGCGAGTTCGGGTGTTGGTTCTCGTCTGGGTGACGCCGTATCCGCCACCGCCCGTCACTTCTGTGTAGTAGGAACACCGATTCGTCGGAGAAGGCAACCTTTTCCCGCTCTTCCACTGTCCAAGGACGGTAGTCTCACGCGAACTTCAGGCGTCGCGTCGTTGCCGATGGACCTGGGCGCCTTGACGCAGCGTCGACTCCGGAGACCCATGCGTAACCGGGTTCGCCTTACTGGTACCAAGGACACGTATCCTGGGTGACCCAGCGTTCATTTGCGTGGTCAGTTGCTGCACTGTTGCGCATCGATTGCCCTTTACCAGTCGACGGAGGCGACGTTCTCCTCTGGAATGGATGGTCTTTGGGACTCGACAGTTACGACGTCGGGAGGTACTCTGTGTAACAGCGGTCCATTATTGGAACGCATTTATTACGGCACCTCTCGAACAGCATACGAAATATGCTGTTTCTGAGATGCTTCCACCATTGGCGCGGTAGCTGATGACCATTCGTTTTTAAACGTCCGTCTAATCCCTACCTCTGCCCATTGTGCACACGTGACGCACTATGGCTCATCTGTCTTGGCCGGCCGCTTATATCTCCGAGTGGTCAACCTTGTGACTCGCCTGGGCGGATACACTTTGATTCCGGGGGTGGTCATGTTATTCCGATACGACCATCAACACCACTGTAGAGTTCAGTCACTCATACACTAAGCTCATCAATTATTGTATTCTTTCTTTTGTCACATTGATCTCAATAACAAAGCTTGGACAAAACGTTAGAGATGCCTACATAATGGTGTGTTGGTCTTCCTCTAGCATGAATAACAGCCTGTATACACCGAAGCATCGACTCCACCAGATGTTGGAGGGGTTCTGGAGGTAATGCCAGCCATGGCTGTTGCAGCATTGTCTACAACTCCACCCGAAACTTGGGTCCAGGATTCATGGATCTGATGTTACTCTCCACGGTATCACATAGAGCTTCCACGGGGTTGTCATCCGGGAATCTCGAGGGCCACTGAATTGTTCCAAACTCAGATGAGTGTCACTCGAATCATGCCTGGGTGGTTGAGGCCCGGTGGGGTGGCGCATTGTTCTGCTGAGACAGATCCTCGTCTGCAGCATGCGCGAAGGCCGTGAAAGCGTGTAGGTGGTGAGACAGCTCATGCTTTGCCGTTTATACAGGGTGCATAGGAAAGTCCCCTTAGCCTGGAATAACTTGCAAACGGAGAGAGGTACAGTTATGCAAGGGCGATAACCGTATAGTAAAGCGATTACGCCCGATCGAATGCAACCAATAGCAGCGCCCCTAGTGGCGAAATGCGGAAGTTAGTCATTGCAAATCAAAAACGAAAAGAGATAGAGCAAAATTTCCAATTACAAAGCTGTAGAGCATCGATTAATTAGTATAAAACGATATTTGTTTCACAGGGATGAGATAAATTTTCGCCTGAATACCCTAAAATGTCCGGAATCGATGCGCGACCTTTTTTTGTGAACGTTAGAAGGGAACAGACATAGCTATGAGCAAATACACACAATTTATTGCATAAATACGTACTTATGTCAATACAGTTTGATGACGTCAGACAAAACAAACACAAAAAAGGCAAATTGGCGCACAGTGATAAAAAGTTAATGCCGAGTATGTTCGAAGAGTTCGCCATTGCCCACGATACACATTTGTATTCGTGAAAGTAACTCTGCATGCCCATTCCTCAGCATGGAAGGTGTCACACTATTGCAAGCATCTGTAACACGACGACGTATATCCAGCAGACTTGTAGGTGCTGTTGCATACATCTGCTTTTTTACGTAACCCCAGAAATCCAAGCTCGCCATTCTCACACAGCGTACGCAGACCTAAACTTCTAATCAGAGTACATCCTGTTACTTGTTTTTATATCGTAGGTACGGTACAGCGTCAGAATCTGCATTTGCATACGGGTACATTTGCGAAATGTGAATATGCAGATTCGAATCGTCGCCCATCGATTTCGGACATTTTAGGGTATTCAGGCGACAATTTATCTTATCCGTGTGAAACAAATGTCGTTTTGTAATAATTAATTGATGCTCTACAACTTTGTAATTGGAAATTTTGCTCTATCTCTTTTCGTTTTCAATTTTGCAATGGCTAACTTCCGCATTTCGCCACTAGGGGCGCTGCTATGGGTTGCATTCGATCGGGCGTAGTCGCTTTACTATACCGTTATCTCACTTGCATAACGCATCTCTCTCCGTTCCCAAGTTATTCCTGGCTAAAGGGAATTTCCTATGCACCCTGTATAATAAAAGAATCGCGGAAAGGTTTCTGAAAATTCAGAATCCTCCTGGCGTATGAAAAAATCATGGAATTCATGTTTTTTTCCGTCATTTCACGGGAAAGGTTGTATCAGAAATATGCTTCGTTAATTCACGGAAGAAATTACGGAAAGTGGGTCGTGAATTTTAGAAAATGTTTTACAGTGTGCATTCAACGTCATCATTTTATGTTGCTCTGACTCACTGTTAGCGTTGTCAACTTAGTTCGGGGAAGTCATGTAATGTTCAGTAGGAACATATTTAACCGTTAGGTAACTAAAGTTACGTAAGTGAACGGAAACTCGAAAGGAAGTTTAACTATCTCGTGAGGTATACAATCGTGGCCAAAATTCTTGCACCAGTAGACCGAAAGTCAATTTTTGATGTTTGAAGTCAAGTTATACAGCTGCGGAATCGTTGCTGGAGGTTGGTGACCTGCTGCCAAGCGACGATTCCCACACGTGTTCGATTGGATTTAGGTCCGGGGACCTTGCGGGCTAATCCATGCGTTGAATATCTTTACTCTCCAACAGCTCTGCGACAGCCACTGTACGATGAGGTGTAGGGTTGTCGTCCATGAAGAGGAACTCAGGACCTACAGCACCTCTAAACAGACGCACGTGAGGCAGGAAGACCTCGATATACAATAGCGGACACTAGTGACTAAACCTCCTTGGAAGATGTGAAGGCCAGTACGGCTACCAAGCATGATACCGCCCCAAACGAGAACTCCGCCACTTCCAAACCGGTCCCTTTCGATGATGTTGGAGGTGTGATTGCGTGTTCCCTGCTCTCTCCAGATGTGTATACGTCCAGAATCGCTCGTCAGACTAAATCGGCTCTCATCCGTAAAGAGAACTCGACCCCATTGCTGATGTGTCCAGTTCTTGTGTTCCTGGCACCACAGAAACCGCTGTCTCCGATGAGCAAGCGTTAATGGCACACACTGTACTGGTCGTCGTACAAATAGACCACCTTTGTGCAGCGTCCTGGCCACGGTAAAACGCGATAACGGACGTCCAGTTGTCTGTCGCATGTGCCTTGCGATTTCTCCCGCTGTCTGCCGTCTGTCTCTTCTCGCCTGTAGGACAGTATACCGGTCGTCCGCCGCCGTGGTTGCTCGTGGACGACCACTGCTAAACTCTCGGACAGCTGTTCCTGTCGTTTGAAATGCTCTCCAAGCTCGTGAAACGATGCTGTGAGCGATCCCGAACTTCTCGGCCACACTAGTCACACTTCGACCTTCTTCCAACTTCCCAATGACGCGACCTCGGGTAAAGTCATCCGGATGTCATCTACTGGATTGCCTGTTGGCCATATCACACAGTGGCAGCAACTGGACGTTGTTCAAACCGATGTCATCATCATCATCATTGTCAACCATTATCAATCCACTGCTGGACGAAGGTCTCCCCAAGTTTCCTCCACAACGGTCTGTCTTGTGCCAGTCTCCTCCATGTCACTCCCGCATACTTTCGAATTTCATCCACCCATCTTCCATGTGGTCTTCTTCTGGGTCTTTTCCTGTCCCTGGGAATCCAATCTAAAATTTCGGCTGTCCATCGATGGTCTGTTCTTCTGGCAGTATGTCCAGCCCATTGACATTTCAGGGATTTAACTCTGATCATGATGTCTTCCACTCTTGTCATTTTTCGGATCCACGTGTTCCTCTTCTTATCTCTCCTAGTTACACCAAGCATGCACCTCTCCATGCAGCTTTGAGTTGTCTGCAGCCTTTGTATGTCTCTTTTAGCTAAGGTCCACGTCTCTGCACCATACGTAAGCACTGGAAGGATGCATTGATCAAACACTTTTCTTTTAAGGCATAATGGCATATTGCTCTTGAAAATTATGCTGTTTCTTCCAAAAGCTCTCCAGGCAAGTTTTGTACGCCGATTAACTTCTTCACCAATGTGACCCTCACTTGATATCTGCTGTCCAAGATAAACGTACGTGTCTGTTATCTCCAGCTTTTCTCCATCAATCGATAAATCTTCATTTCTTGTAAAAGCATTGTACATCACTTTTGTCTTCTGAAAGTTCATTTTTAATCCCACTTCTTTACTCTTGTCAGCAAGTTCCTGGATCATACTCTGTAGCTCTGATGGGGTAGTTGCAAAAATGACTATGTCATCAGCAAAACGAAGGTGGGTTAGATAATCTCCATTAATCTTTATCCCTTTGTTTTCCCAGTTCAGTGATTAAAAGACATTTTCCAATGTGGCATTAAAGAGCTTCGGAGATATGGTGTCACCTTGTCTCACTCCTTTTCCAATTTTTATGTGGGCTGTATTTTCAAACAGCCGAATCTTTGCACCTGCATTTTCATAGATGTTATTAATAATATTAATGTATGCATCTTCAATACCGCAGGATTTCAGAGCCATTGCAACTGCTGATGGTTTCACCGAATCAAAGGCTTTTTCATAATCGATAAAAGCCATGCACAATGGAAGTTCATATTCCCTCGCTCTTTCAATTAGTTCTCTCAGTACGTGGATATGATCTATTGTGCTGTAGCCACTCCTGAATCCAGCTTGTTCTCTCGGTTGAGCCATGTCCATTGTCACCTTCAAGCGGTGTGAAAGAACTTTAGTGAAGATTTTATAAGCCACTGATAGGAGGCTGATAGGTCTGTAGTTCCTGAGATCCTCAATGTCACCTTTTTTATGTAGCAAGATCATTGTAGCGTTGTTCCAATCCTCAGGAATTTTCCCTTCATTAAGGCATCGAGTGAAAATTTGGGCGAGTACTGTTTCGATTTCTCCACTTGCTTCTTGTATGATGTCTACAGTAATCCCATCTTCTCCTGGAGCTTTTCCCCGCTTCATGTTCTTGATTGCATGTGCAACTTCTGCTGGAAGGACTGGAAGAACTCTGGTACTGGTACCTTTCATGATGTCTGGAGTACATGTATCATCCCTTTCATATAATTTGGAGTAGAAATCTTTCACTCTTGTCAAAATTTCGCCTCTATTTCTTGTTATAGAACCATCTTCTTTTCTCAGAGCCATAATCTGTTTTCTTCCCTTACTGAGATGTCCCTTTGCTATCTTCAGGCTTTGGTTGTTTTCAATTGCTTTCCTCACTAGCTCACAGTTGAATTTCCTTACGTCTTCAGTGATACTTTTTCGTGTTGTCTTGCATAGCTCTATATATTCCACTTTGGAAGTCACATCTTCTTTAGTTGTCCTCATCTCTCTTCTTTTTTGCATCAACATTTTGGTTTTTCCTGATAATTTGTTCACATGCAACTTGTTCTTAGACCCAGCTAATTTTGTTGCTGTTTCCATTAGAGCTTTGGTTACTTTTCTGTTAACTTCCGAAATATCCACTTCTTCCGATGTTAGGCCTTCTAAAGCAGCAGAGAACCTGTTCTTCAGTTCCAACTTGAAAGTATTATGGTGTTTTTTAAGGTTGGTTATGTCAATACATTTTGTTTGTCTTATGAGCTTGCCACGTTCCAGTTTAGTGTTGAGGTGCATCTTACATCTCACCAATCTATGGTCACTACCTGTGTTGAACTTGTTCAGCACACTGCAGTCTTCGATGACGAATTTTTTGTTACACATAATAAAATCAATTTCACTTGTCGTCCCAATTGGATGTCTCCATGTCCATTTCCTGTGTGGCTTTTTCTTGAAAAAGGAGTTCAAGATGAAAAATCCTTCTGTCTCTGCAAACTCAACGAGAGTATTTCCACGCTGGTTTCTGTTGCCGTGACCGAATTTACCTACTGAAGTTTCATTCTGTTGCCGTTGCCCTATTTTTGCATTGAAATCTCCCATAATTATCTTCAAGTGCTGTTTACCTTTATTATTTAGATGACGAATTTCCTCATAAAATTCTTCAGTTTCTTCTTCAGGATGACTTGTGGTGGGTGCATAAGTTTGAATAATCTGAGCCTTGTATCTTCTCGAGAGTTGGATAACGAGTCGTGCAGCTCTGTCAGAGGAACTTTCAACTTCTACAACTTTATCCTTCAGTTTCTTGTTTATTATAAATCCAACACCACTAGTTCTGCCAGTATCTGTCCCACGATAGTAGAAGAGATGTCCACTTTTCAGTTCGATGAGATCTTCTCCTTTTCTCCTTACCTCACTTAGCCTCATGATGTCCCACTTGATCCTTTGTAATTCCTCTTCCAATTCAAGAAGCCTTGAATCAGAAAATAGGGAGCGTCCGTTGTACGTAGCCAAGGTCAGCATCAGATGGCAGCCTAGTCCGGTCCTCCGGGAATTCTTAGCACCCTCTGCCTTCATGTCGCACTGGCCGCTGCCTTGGCGAGGTACATTCCAGCTGCCGGAGACTGAGGCCAAGATTTAAGTTGTGGAGTCATTTTGGAGGGGTTTGGCCATAACTCACCACGCTGGCCAAGCGGGTTGGTGAGTGTGGGATAGCATTTCCTCTAATCCCGATGGTATAGTTATACCGCTATTGGCGATCGTCAGAGCCCCTATAGTGGGAACAGGATGTACCACGAGAAGGCGGGGTTGACATTTGTCAAGGAGAGGCTGTGATGTTACGCATCACCTGACCGATGACACCGTGCAATAGCTTTCACCGAATGGATGAGCGTACAACCCCCGTCTGCTGTATACCCTTCCGACACTCCCCCACACTCACGTCATGCTTCAACGTACGTGCATGCCCTGCCGTACCGGTCTTTCGGTCCGTTCTGCCTGCTCGTTCCGCTGGTATGCTAATTTCTCCTCTTCGTCCTTAATTTTTGCACACCAGTGTATAATATGTATTCTTGACTTTACCATTACACTGTATAAGTTGACTTCAAACATCACAAATTGACTTTCGGTCTACTGATGCTAGACTTTTGGCCATGACTGTAGGTCACAGAGGTAATATGCTGACTTTCTAGACTTACGGAACTGTATCGTTAATTTTGTTTGTTGCCCTTTTTATCCGTAGTAAAATATTTCCTTTTTTGTTATATTTAACCAGGGCTCTTAATGCAATCTTCCAGAAAGAGAAAGTAAATTTAAAAGAACATTCACAATGATTCTCAACACATCGGCTGTCTCATCACTTCCCAGTTCCTGATATTTATTTGGCA
Source organism: Macrothele yani (assembly GCA_039090855.1). Classification (NCBI taxonomy): domain Eukaryota; kingdom Metazoa; phylum Arthropoda; class Arachnida; order Araneae; family Macrothelidae; genus Macrothele; species Macrothele yani. The sequence goes on along the minus strand of CM077018.1, from coordinate 103,178,587 downwards.
CTACATAGCTACCGGTTGAAATATTTACCGTCGAAAGCCACTACCATTAGCCCTCGACATTTTATGTCTCTTCTTATAGATATTTATTGCGCAATCAGGGTGTGCAATAAGCGTTGTGTAACAGATTTACAGATAAAATGATACCCTAGAGGTTGATCAATACCTAAATGGAGGTAGGCAGAAACTACTCTTGATTTAGCGTCGTGAGCCGCTGGAATCTGCAATGCTGATGAGGTCGTTTTGCAAATTAGAGCTCATTTGCGCCTTTACGGCAAAATATTTCGACACAGTTTTACTGAATGAAAAGTTGTTTTGACGAAAATTCTTCAGATGTAAAATAACTCCTTTTTTAAAGTACAAAGATATCGCTCTTTCCACGTTTTAGCAACAGACATCAACCAAAAATTTGTTATTCAGTTATCTAGCTGATAAATCCAAAGGGCGATAGAAATTTGAAATAAGTGGCGTATTTCTATGGCCGTTTGGATTTATCAGCTACAATTAAATAGCTGTGGTGTTAAATGCCACCAGATGACGGCATCTCAGTTGCTGAGACCATCAATACGGATTTCTATAGTCAGATGCTGATTAATAAACCACGCATGGCGTTGAGAATTGTTGGCACCGTAGCGTCAATGCGAACGCACTCGACTAGTTATTGAGAGATCTGGGATTCAATCCCAGCGCTGTGGGAATACAATTTTTCACTTGCTATGCGTTGTTTATAAAATAACGTGGACGGAGCGATGACATCGTCCATTTACATTATCTCCACGTATTTGATATACATGTATAATCACTGATGTTATTTGAATGAGTGTTACTTTAGTCAGATTCATACATCCTTCATTTCATGCAATATCGCTAGCTTTTTGTGACCGGTATACATATATATACACTGAAGAGCAATTGAATTAGAGACAGTTGGCGTTATGCAAATGTGGCGCTGTGGGCGGCCCTGTAAACGGAAACGGCATGACCTATGCAGCGATCCGACAATATAAGGAGAGATGTGACGGGAATCAGTAAGAGTCGGACGCAGTATGGGTAAGACGAAGGATCTAAGCGCATTTGATGGTGGGCAAATTGTCGGGCCTCGACGAATGGGTCCCTCCATCTCGGAAGTCGTGCAGGCACTAGGATGATTTTCACGAGCCACTGTGTCACGGGTGCACCGTGAGTACATCGAATCCGGTAAAACCATCCCTGCAAGGGCCAACTGCCGTAAACAACAGCGTGTGGAGGAGCAGGGTCATCGTCGGCTTGTTCGCATTGTAACAGCGGATAGACGAGCCACAGTCCAAGAAATCACTCTGCAATTTAACGCTGGTGCACAAAAACGTGTAAGGAGCCACACCATTCAGAGCCATCTCTTCGCTATGGGGTACAGAAGCCATCGTCCCACGAGGGTACCGCTGCTGATCGCACATCACAGGGTGCAAAGATTAGCATGGGCGCGGAAACATCGCCACTGGACCCCAGACATGTGGGAAAATGTCGCCTGGACTGATGAGTCGAGATTCACGTTGGTACATGCGGATGGCAGGATACGAGTACGGCGCAAACCACATGAAGCGATGGATCCTTCTTGCCAGCAGGGTACTCTTCCAGCTGGTGGGGGTGGCATTCTCGTCTGGGGACTGTTTACGTGGGCTGAAATGGGACCCCTGGTACGTGCGACATCTTCCTTCACAGGTCAGCGTTACCGGGATATCCTGGACGACCATTTGCTCACGTTTGTGCGTCTTCAACATCCCACTGGGGACCTCATCCTGCAACAAGACAATGCAGCTCCCGAATTGTATCCGAATGGTTGGATGAACTCTCCACCGACGTGACCTCGCTTCCTTGGCCAGCTAGGTCACCTGGCCTCAATCCCATCGAGCACATCTGTGATGCCATCGAGAGAGATGACCCCCCTCCATCTAATCTTCGTGAACTGTGGGAGCTTGTTCAGGGGTCGTGGATCCGTATGGCTTCCCAACGCTTCCGGTGTCTTGTCGAGTCCATGCGGAGACGAATCGCCGCCGTCATCAGGGCGAAAGATGGTGCTACACGTTACTAGACAGGTATCTCTAATTCAATTGCTCTTCAGTGTATATACTGTATATACCGTGTGTATATATTTCCTCTGCCACGAATGATCTATTGATTTTATAGTTCTATTCAGAAAAGCCTATGTAGAACCAAAAGAAAAAAAAAACATTTCCAAAACAATTGTAAGAAACAAAAAGGGAAATAAACGTGTCTGTGATTTGAATAAAAACGAATGCCACCGAAATTCTCTCGCGCGAAATACTGCTAATGAATTTTTCAGATGTAATTATTTGAAACGGTTTTGAGGAAAATAATCTATAGCAGTAACTGTGTAGCAATAAAAATCCTACAAGCTATGTACACGCATCATATCCATATGCTTCTGAAACAATGGAAACCAAATGAAACTCTTTTTAAATAACTAAAAATGAGGTTTGGTTTGATGTACTTTTAAAATAACAGACAAAAAATTCTAGTTCTCTTACGAACAATTAAAAAAGGGTCTTCCTTTCAGTACTGTTCAAAATGGAGTTTTTTCATAAATATTTGAATTAATATTTATTACCGTGTAAGTCTGAAACAATAATTTGAGAATGGAATTTGAATAATAACTAATTATTCAAATTTCATTCTTTTTCTATGCGTTTCTGGAATTATTGTAAAACGGATTATTTATATTCAGAATGAAATGTATTTGCAAAGTAATTGAGATAATGAATTTCTTTTAATTCACGTAACAACCCACTTCTTTGCGTCATTAATACTTTAATGCTACCTGCGACTTTAAAACCACAACTTAGTTTGTCGGTTGATGATATGGGTATAAAATTTTTTCATTAGCCGTGTGTTCGAAACCCAGTTGTCTGGTATTAGGTACTGGTTAACACAGAAGTCTAGTTTCTTTACTCGTTTGAACGAATCACTTGTTATCCCTCGAGAATCTACTGTTTAGGAAGTGCGGCTCATTCGTTTCTACTATATCGTTCATCAGAGAAAACTGCATCTGTCTTTCGCAGAATATATTTACGAATATGTTTTGATGAATATCATACCCTAAATTGAAGATTTTTTTGTTAGGTAAAAGATTCCTCGCATACCAATGCATTTTTCCATCTAGCAACAAAACGGATCCTCGTGAGCTGGAAACGCAAGAAAAATTTGCCACGGCTGCAGCTATTCAAGGTAAAAGGATTTTCTCATTCGACTTGTAGAGAAGCAGTTCGTTAGATATCGTGTTAAAATTCCATTCTCTAGCAGGACAACTGTTTTAAAATGAGAGAATGTTACTCTTACGTAGAGGTCTATACGCGCTTTAATTTGGAAAGTCCAGCCCGGCCTGGCTCAGGATTTCCAGTTTACTGCCCGGCCTGGCTCAAGATTTCCAGTTTACTGCCCGGCCTGGCTTAGGATTTCCAGTTTACTGCCCTGCCTGGCTCAGGATTTCCAGTTTACTGCCCGGCCTGGCTTAGGATTTTCAGTTTACTGGCCGGCATGGCTCAGGATTTCCAGTTTACTGCCCGGCCTGGCTCAGGATTTCCAGTTTACTGCCCGGCCTGGCTCAGGATTTCCAGTTTACCGCCCTGCCTGGCTCAGGATTTCCAGTTTACTGCCCGGCCTGGCTCAGGATTTCCAGTTTACTGCCCGGGACAACCCGTTTCGGTCTTACATCAAACGTCCTCCGCCACTTATTGCAAATAACGCAAGTCTCTCTTTAGAGCAGGTGTCTCCAACTCGTGGCCAGCGGAGCACATTTAAATGACCCGCGAGACGTGTCTATAAAAAAAATCCTAAAATGGAGAAATATATATTTTTCAAATGGAGAAACATTCATCCAAGTGCCTTGGGTGCATGGATTTTTAATTTTTGAATCAGCTATGAGCTGTGCTTCGCTAAATTATATAATTGAGGTTGTGACGTAACTGCGCCGCAAGAGGCACATGAGATAAAGGCTGAGCTCACATGTCCGCGTAGCTCAGTTGGGAAAGCGACTTACTCCGGAGTGAGGGTGACCCGGCTTTGAAGCCCGGCGTGGACAACCTGTGTTTTAACATTAGCGCCCGAACTTCAAGGATGATCTGGCCGTTAAGTATCACACAACGGTGTGGTGTTCTTTCCACACCGCGAGACAAGAAAAATGAGAATCCCTTTTCCAGTGCTTCGAAAAAATAAATGTGTGCGATGTTAAGTTTCCACACACCAAATTGTCTGGGAGTTCTCAAATGCACGTTCTTCAGCGGATTCCTACTGCGACACATGGTCCCGGCTAACCCGTGGAACCATGCCCCCGGTCCTCTTTCGGGGGGAGGGGAGATGTGACGTGCCTGAGCCGCAGGACTCACATGAGATAAAGGCAAATAGCATTGAGAGTACATGTCCGCGTAGCTCAGTTGGGAGAGCGACTTGGTCCGGGGCTATTGGAACCGGATTCAATGTCCGGCGTGGGCAAACTGTGTTTTCACAAGGTTTTTAAAGAGTACTGATAAATATAGGCGTATCAGATACCTTCTTTGGGTTTCTTTGTGGCATAGATCTCATATAAACTGCATTGTTCCTTTTCTTCTAAAATTAAGTTTTCGCATTCAAAACCTCTCTGAAATAATCGGTATTCATAATGAGCACACGAATTTACATTATTCTTTTTCATGTGGCCCGCCAGTCTTATTTAATTTTGTCATGTTGTCTGCGATTCAGAAAAGGTTGAAGACCCAGGGAGACAAAGGTACTGTACTGAACCGAATTATCTTAGTAGTAGAGGGAATGTCGCATAAGGAGACGTGCTATTTCTCGTAGGAAATCCTCGTACAGGTGAGGTTTAGACCTAACTACATACTTCTGTTACAAATGCTTTACCTCTTCTATACTTGATATAAACAAGGTAGCTATCCATCCTAAAATGTGTAAACAAAAACTTCGAGCTTCCTCATCTCATCTGTAGCAACGAATGGCGCCAGAAGCTGGTTTTGGTTTCGTGAAGTTAAAAACTTAGTAGACATTTCTAGAAAAAGAAAGCAAAACGCCACGTGTCTTAGTTGCTAAATCCAACGAAGGGTAAACGGAATTTGATTTCATTCTTTAAAGAAATAAACGGTCCCATTTCGGGCTCTCATCTTATCGACTTCAGCTGTAGTTAATCGATGCGAGTGGGGTCTTTCGTTTCACTCAATGAACCTTCCCATCTGATAATTTAACAAGTCAGTCTTCGTTATATGAGACGAAAAGTGTTTTTTGTAATGTCGGAGTAAAATGCTAAACCTTCCAGCACAGGCCGTGCCAGCCTGGGCCCATGCAAACCACTATTTTTGCTACCTCAACTGCCGAGAACCAAAAATAAAATTTCTAAATCCTATCCACAGATACGGAGATATCATGTCTACAGACGAACAGGTGGAAGGGAGAACGTACAAAGTGATATTGTTAGGGCAATTAAGTCACATTTTGATACCCGTGCTGCATCGAAAGACATGAAAATAAAGTTGAACCACATCTGCGGTACTGAAGAATATGGAAGACGGAGGTGTCTTCTGGTACTCTAACAGGCGAAAGAAACGAAAATATCGGGATATCTGTAACTCCAACAGAAAAGAGGAATGCCCTATCCACAACATCAGTGCATCATGTCTACAAATAAGTTTTGGCTCATACGACAGCTTCTAGTTTTCGTGGAGTTCTCTCCATCAGTTATTTTAAATAAATATCAGCTGATATAAATTTTGAAGATAGCAATCCGATTTTTGGTGTAAATGTGACAAGGTTGGTAAGTCAGATAATATCCGAAAACGAGCGGGATTCGAATCCGCGTCTCCCAGAGTGCACGGGTATGCTAACCACTACACCACCCAGAACGACCAAGTCTCAAGTTTCCGATTAATTTTTACATAACCATCACAGGATTCGCTAGTCGAAGCAACCGGTGTTCATGTTTAGCGAATCTGGAGGTTAAGAATCCAAGTCTCAAGTTTCCGGTTAATTTGAATATAACCTGTGATGGTTATATTCAAATTAATCGGAAGCTTGAGACTTGGTCGTTCTGGGTGGTGTAGTGGTTAGCATACCCGGGCGCTCTGGGAGATGCAGGTTCGAGTCCCGCTTCAGGACGATGGAATTTTCAAGTTTTCGGATATTATTTGACTTACCATCCTTCTCACATTTACATTAAAAATCGGATTGTCATCTTCAAAATTTGTATTATATGGTATAATCCCGTATTTATTTCATGATCAGCCGATATGTTCCGCCATTCGGCCTTCAACACGCTGACCATTTCAGCTTTGTTTGTAGGGAGATCAAATTCATCCCAGAGATTCTCTGTGAAGTTCAGATCAAGACTCCAGGTAGTCCAACTTTTCGATGGTTTCAACCCAATCTGTACAACGCAAGCCATACGGCATGGTGAGTTTTCCAGCTGAGAGAGGCATGGGTGAAGTAGTACACAGTGTTAGTAATGTATAATTGTCCGGGGCGTCTAGGTCGAGCTGGGAATTCGTGGGGTTGTCCAAAACGACTAACAGGCCCAAGCTGAACCACAAAACCAGCTCCGTACCATCCAGCGACATCCGTCGAACAGAAGAACGATCACCAGGCTGGTACTCTGTGTACCTACCGTGACTAGTTAGTCCAAAGCATAGTTTTTCGTTGGTCTACAGTCGAAGATCAACGTTCCTTATATCACGCTAATTGGCGTACGGCATTAATCGAAGTGATTAGGGGGACTGTGGGGTTGGAGGGCTGCTCGACCTTGATAACCCAGGGCGTGCCTTGCTTCGTAACAAGTGAAGTTTTTTGACGAATTCGTATCTTCTTAGTATCTTATTTCTCTCATGTTCCGTGAAGGAAGCTCAGGTGATTCTTTGATATGGGAAAGTATCTGGTAAATCTCAGTTTACGTTGCGTACCAGTCTCTTCATTTTACCCCCAAGGTCGTCAGCCTTGTTTACACGAATCTATTGCAAATGGCGGCTTCCCGCCCAGGTGGCACAGAAATCTAATCGCTGTCTTCTGATAATCCGTCCGAGATAGTTTCGTGTCCGAATCCCGGTGGGGCATGGATGCTGTGTTTGTCTTACCGCACTGGCTCTCTTCCTTTCCTGGAACCAGTGATCCTGGTTCTAGGAAAGGGGACGTGTGACTGCTTATAGCACATCGAGTTGCTCACGGCGGTTGTTGAACCTCCAAATAAAAAAAATGGTGTTGAGAGAGAAACGCTTCATGGACTGCACGGTGAATGTGACGTTTCAAGCTTCACCTTCCCTGTTATCTCGATTTTCTCTCAGCTGTGGTTATACCTATTCTTCTACTATATCCTCCAGGCCTCTATAGCACCGAAGAAGCAGACACGCCATACACGGGTCAGTACCTCCTGACTCCCCAATGAATATCTCAACTGTGTTAACTAACTCTACTGCCTTTTCGGTGCTACCTTCTGTGAAATCACAACCGACGTCGAGGTAGGCTGGCGTTGTACATGTTGTGCAAGCTGCTCTATTGCTATACACTGATAAACAATTGAATTAGAGACAGCTGACGTTATGCAAATGTGGCGCTGTGGGCTGCCCTGTAAACGGAAACGACATGACGTATGCAGCGATCCGACAATATAAGGAGTGATGCGAAGGGAATCAGTAAGAGTCGGACGCAGTGTGGGTAAGACTCTAAGCGCATTTCATCGTGGACAAATTGTCGGGGCCCGACGAATGGGTCACTCCATCTCGGAAGTCGTGCAAGCATTGGGATTTTCACGAGCCACTGTGTCACGGGTGCACCGTGAGTACAACTATCCCTGCAAGGGACAACTGCCGTGGACAACAGCGTGTGGATGAGCGGGGTCATCGTCGGCTAGCTCGCATTGTAACAGCGCATAGATGGGCCACAGTGCAGGAAATCCCTCGGCAATTTAACGCTGGTGCACAAAAAAGTGTAAGCAGCCACACCATCCAGAACCATCTCCTCGCTATGGGGTACAGAAGCCATCGTCCCACGAGAGTACCGCTTCTGACCGCACATCACAGGGTGCAAAGATTAGCATGGACGCGGAAACATCGCCACTGGACCTTAGACATGTGGGAAAATGTTGCCTGGACTGATGAGTCGAGATTCACGTTGGTACATGCAGATGGCAGGATACGAGTACTGAGCAAACCACATGAAGCGATGGATTCTTCTTCCCAGCAGGGTACTCTTCAAGCTGGTGGGGGTGGCATTCTCGTCTGGGGTCTGTTTACGTGGACTGAAATGGGACCTTTGGTACGTGTGACATCTTTCCTCACAGGTCAAAGTTACCGGATTATCCTGGACGACCATTTGCTCCCGTTTGCGCGTCTTCAACATCCCACTGGGGACCTCATCCTGCAAGAAGACAATGTACCGTGTCATCGCTCCCGAATTGTATCCGAATGGTTGGATGAACACTCCACCGACGTGACCTCGTTTCCTTGGCCAGCTAGGTCCCCTGACATGAATCTCATCGAGCACATCTGAGATGCCATCGAGAGTGATGTTCGAGGCTCTGACCCCACTCCATCAAATCTTCGTGAACTGTGGGAGCTTGTTCAGGGGTCGTGGATCTGTATGGCTCCCCAACGTTTCCGGTGTCTTGTCGAGTCCATACCAAGACGAATCGCCGCCGTCACCAGGGCGAAAGGTGGTGCTACACGTTACTAGACAGGTATCTCTAATTCAATTGCTCTTCAGTGTATTTCGTTGTTGCATCGGAAGGAATTCTTATTCTTTTTGCTGTCTGATGATAAATCTAATGTTATTGTCAATGATCCTACGGACTCTACTCAAGGACTTCGTATTGCTTCTCGTCTTGCGCTCGGGGGAGTAATCCTTCATTTAAAGGTGCTCTATTATGATGTATGCTGGTGCCCTGTGGCGTTGGTTTCCTAAAGACGCGGTGTTTTCCTAAAGATTCTTATGATTTCCTGCGGTGTTATTTTCATAATATGCACAACGTGTGAATGCATTTATTGAAAATTGAAGTTGATAAAAAAAAGTCATACACTTTGGTATTTTCTTTTTTGAAACTTTAGTTACCCGCATACAGCATTCCACGTAGCTTAACAGGTTAACCTGCTCTGTGAGATGTGGACCTCCTCATATGCAAGAAAGGAATTGTTCGAAACAGCGGAGAGAGGCATGTAGAATAACATCCCTAATTTCCGTGTTGTTTCCGACTTCTCGCACAAGGGATGAAGACCTAATTAGTTACCTGTTCTCTGTCGCACAAAGCTCCTCTGTGCGGTGTTTAATTTTCAACAGAATTATTTCTAGCTTTATTCCGAAAGCGTCTTCCTTCTGTTACTTGATACTCTTATTAGGAGAATTTAAATTCGTGCAGAAATAATCCAAAGTAATCGAGGTAGTTGCCTTCAATGCACGATCTTAATAACAAGAGTCAATCACAATACACATTTAAATTCGTTGGCTGAATTTAAAGATTGTATTGAATATACAAATATAAGAGTTTTCGGGTTTCCCTAGAACCCATCGTCAGATACAAAAGAAGGAATAAGTTTAAATAGGGTTTTTTTTTTTTTTTTTGATTGGAGGTTTAACGACCACCGTGAGCAACTCAATGGGCTATAAGCAGTCGCCCGTCCCTAATTTAGGGCCACTGGTTCCAGGGAAGGGAGAGAGCCAGTGCCGTAAGACAAACACAACATCCATGCCTCATCGGGATTCGAACCCGGACCCCTTCACGGACTAAAGGTCATATAAGCCAGCTCTTAGACCACTGCGCCACCGGGGCGGCATTAAATAGGGTTACGTAACATAATATAGATATCAGTTATTAATATGACATAATGTCACGTGGCATCAAATTGTTAAACAACGTGGCATGTATCATGAAATAAAGAAAATAAAGAAGATGGAATGCAGGTATACATAAAATACTGCATTGTAAAAATAAAGGAAGGTTAGTAGGTAACTAAATTAATTATGTTGTTCTCTGGCAGTTCGGTTTTTGACTCTGCATTTCCGAGAAATGCTGAGTTGTCTGCTTTCGCATAACTTTAACGTTTTACTTGGCTCACCTAGTTTTCACATTTTGAGTTAAATTATGCCAAAAACCGGAAGTAGTACGATTTTTTTGAAGGATAATAATACTTTCCTAAAACACAGGTACGAGAAAGTAAAAATTAGGTGCTACTTGAATGAAAGTGTGGGAGAATTTTTGAGCCCCCAAACAGTCGTAATCTCAAGCCTCGCCGTTCCAGATAAGAAAAGCTTGTTCTGGCTTTGACTGGTGTTAGAGTCAATCCTAATAGTCTCACCTAAAGTTTGCATGATTCGACACATTGTTGATTGGCATTCTGAGAGGATAGTCCTTTGCAGAGGTCTTCTGTCACGTTTTGTTAGCTTTGGAAGTTTACCGGGTCGTTTCATCGAAGATTCATCCCCAGTCCGCTTTCATTTGAATAGAAAATTACCAACGGAATCTTCAGTGCCGCTGAAATGTCACGAATTGATCGATTACTTATGCAGCACACTATTATCAATCCACGCTGAAAATTGCGTTAATCCTGTTAGTCGAGGTATCTTGCATTCACAGTCGTGCTATTTGCTCATCCTAGCCCTACGAATAGTTACGCCTGTGACGCTATGCGTGCGTACGTTCGAATTCGCCCTGAATAGAGGGGGGGTCGGTTTTTAATGATAGGGCAGTGTACATCTTAGAGCCGAAACATCATGAGCACATGCCAAATACGATGTCTGTCCTCCACGTACCGCCGAACCGGTTCTTACCCGGCGAGGCATTTACGCTACAAGATTTCTAAAAATGTCTTGTGGTATATGGTACCATTACATTACCAGTAGATCCTTTAACTCTTGTAAAGTACGTGGTCGAGCCCGCAGCAGACCGGATTTGATGTTCCATCACAAATGACAGATGTTCGATTGGATTGATGGCTGGAAAATTTCGAGGCCAGGTCAACACCTGGAAGTCATCTTCATGTACCACGAACTATTCGTGAACAATACGGGCAGTGTGGCATGGTGCATTATCCTTCTAAAGAATGGCTCTACTAGAGGGGAATACCGTTGCCATGAAGGGATGTACTTGGTCTACAATGATGTCTAGGTGAGTGGTAGACGTCGTAGTCTTCTGCACATGAACGACTGGACCCAGGGTTTTCCAGTAGAACATTCCCCGAAGCATTGTACACTGGCGTGCAAATATTAAGGACGAGACGGTTTTTCGAATGTAACGTCGTGCAGAAGTACTCCACATCCACTCAAATCATACCATATGATCCCCAAGATGTACGAATATGGGACAAGTGAGCAAAATCGTCCAAACAAGGAATCCAAAGTATACAAAGGTACTTTATTGAAAAGGTAGCTTCGAGCACAACTGGACAGAAGACAGAAACGTCCATGTGACAGGCGGCTGCCAAGAAAAATCCAGTCCTTAGTAGGGGATATGAACACCCCTGACTGCGTTGCAGGATTTACAACGTCTGTCCATGCTGAGGACGAGGTTGTCAAGGAGCTGTTAAGGCATCGCGGTCCATTCCTATTGTAGCGCCAATCGCAGCTGCGGAATCGTTGCTGGCGGCTGGTGACGTGCTCCCAAGCGTCTCCCGAGAAGGGCCCACACGTGTTCGATTGGATTTAGGTCCGGGGACCTAGCGGGTCCCCGGACCTAAATTTCGATGATCTAAATTTCGATGATGTTGGAGGTGTGATTATTTACACTCTCCAACATCTCTGCGACAGCCACTGTACGATGAGGTGTAGCGTGGTCGTCCATGAAGAGGAACTCAGGACCCACAGCACCACTAAACAGACGCACGTGAGGCAGGAGAACCTCGGTACAATAGCGGACACCAGTGACTGAACATCCTTGGAAGATGTGGAGGTCAGTACGGCCACCAAGCATGATACCGCCCCAAACGAGAACTCCGCCACTTCCAAACCGGTTCCTTTCGATGATGTTGGAGGTGTGATTGCGTGTTCCCTGCTCTCTCCAGATGTGTATACGTCCAGAATCGCTCGTCAGACTAAATCGGCTCTCATCAGTAAAGAGAACTCGACCCCATTGCTGATGTGTGCAGTTCTTGTGTTCCTGGCACCACAGAAACCGCCGTCTCCGATGAGCAGGCGTTAATGGCACACGCCGAACTGGTCGTCGTGCAAATAGACCACCGTTTTGCAGCCTCCTGGGTACGGTGAAACGCGATAACGGACGTCCAGTTGGATGTTGCATGTGCCTTGCGATTTCTCCCACTGTCTGTCTCTTCTCGCCTGTAGGATACTATACCGGTCGTCCGCCGCCGCCGTGGTTGCTCGTGGACGCCCACTGCTAAACTCTCGAACAGCTGTTCCTGTCGTTTGAAATGCTCTCCAAGCTCGTGAAACGATGCTGTGAGCGATCCCGAACTCCTCGGCCACACTAGTCACACTTCGACCTTCTTCCAACTCCCCAATGACGCGACCTTGGGTAAAGTCATCAAGACGTCGTCTACTGGATTGCCTGTTGGCCATATCGCACGGTGGCAGCAAACCGATATACACCGTGCAATAGCTTTCACCGAATTGCTGAGCGTACACCGCCCGTGTGCTTTTATACCCTTTCGGCACTCCTCCCCCTACGTCATGCTGCATATATGCACATGTCCTACCCTACTGGACTGTAATCTATCTCCTGAGTGGTCTTTCGGTCCGTTCTGCCTGCTCGTTCCGTCGTTATGCTAATTTCTCCTCTTCGTCCTTAATTTTTGCACACCAGTGTACTTACTCCACGGGCTTGTTTTCGTCCCACGGTGCATCCTGGTACCAACATTCCCCGCTGGTAAACGACGCACACGTATCCCGGCAGTCTACATGGTGCCACAGGTAAGGAGATTCATTGGACCGGACGACCTTCTTCCAATCACTGAAGGTCCAGTTCTGATGAGCGGGTACCTATTGTAGGCGCTTTTGACTGTGAACCGAGGTTATCATGGATACTCGGAGCTGCATGCAGCGACGCAGCCGCATTTTCAGCAGGGTTCAGTGTACCGTGTGTTGTGACACATTACTCCCGTCAAGACCATTCAAATTACCGCCGAGTTGCCTCACAGTATCCCTTCTGTTGGCTCGTACCATACGGGATAGCCCTCGTTCCCTTCTAGCATCGATGAGCCGCAGTCGGCCCACACCTTGCCGGCTGTTCATGGTTTTCCCCTTGTCGGGCCATTTTTTGAAGGTACTTACCACGGCTGACATTGACCACAATAGAAAATGAAAAAAAAAACAAAAAAAAAACAGAGCTGCAGGACTATTACAGAAAGATCTGTGCACGCAGTCCGGCCATCTACAATATCGCGTTGCACCGCCTCGTGCGGCGTACATGTTGCAGTACGGTCCGGCATAGAAGCGAACAGACGCCTGATGTCGTGCGGTCCGCACGTGTTGGAAGGTGTGCTCCAAATCCCGGATAGTGCGGCACGGCGGGAGCCGCCTTTTCAACTGGTCCCACACATGCTCGATATCGGACATGTCCGGGGAGCGGGCAGGCAATGGAAGTGTCTGGACATGACGTAGGCAGTCCTGGGCAACCCTAGCCTTGTGCGGGCGGGCATTATCCTGCTGGTGTAGCGCATCTGGAATCCCTGCCAGGAATGGGAGCACATGGGGCCATAGGATCTCATCTACGCAATGATCCACGCACCACTACTAGAGCTGATTGGCTATCGTAGGCAATTGCTCCCCAGACCATAATGCCTGCAGTGGGGGATGTGTGGCGCTCGATAGCGAGGTTGGGATTGTGAAGTTGACCCTGGGACCTCCACACCCAGACACGATGATCATCTGTCCCCAAAACGAACCAGCACTAATCGTTAAACACCACACTTCGCCAGTCTGTGGCGTTCCACTTTGCTCTGGCTTGGTACCACTGCGCACGGAGCCGGCGATGTTCCGGAGTTAATGGTAGCACACTTAAGGGGCGCTGAGATCACAGATTCGCTTCCGCGAGGCGTCGGGAAATGGTTCGTGGGCACACAGGAGCCTCTACATATTTGCCTGTATGATCAGTTCGTGCCTGGCACAAGATCCGTCGATCCTTTCTCCCAGTGGTCCTCCTGATCCGTCCGGAGCCACTCCGCCGTGTGCCAGTGCGGTCACGTGTCCACTGCTCCCAACACATCCGAACGGTATGGTCCGAACGATTCACGTGGCGGGCTATACGGCGCGCCGACCACTCCTCGGTTTTCAGCCCGATGATCCGGCCTCTCTCAAAGTCTGTAAGTTGCGTAAATTGGCGTCTCTGGCGTCTACCCGGCATTCTTGTCACTCTGTATTCTTGCTTGCGTCGTCCGGTGCTTCTCGCTTTCATGGGGCATCGACTACACGCCGGTTTATAAGGCTGCCGGCTCTTGCTTGCAGCGCCACCGCAAGGTGTACGGTCATGCACAATCTCACGAAATGTAGATCATTTGCTTTGCAAAGTTTCGCGGTTGAAACATGCTTTCTTCTAGGTGCGCAAATTTCATTGTCCGGGAGTGTATTTTGCCTCTTGGACGCATATTGTCTTTATACTTCGTGTACTTTAAAAAATAGTAGACTACATGAAGTCATATGTGAAACAGTTACCGTTTCATTAATTTACACTTTAACGTTCAGGATACCATACCGCCCGACACTGTCTGTCGCTACTTACCGAATATCTATACCTCTTTTACAAATTAACAAAAGAAAGCTTAATGCTGGGTCACCACAATGAACTCCCGAACTGTAGGTTTCATATGCATAGACCTCCAGACGTTTTCAGGGTGAAATCACTGCATTCTTCCACGGAGAGGAAGTGCGATGTCCTGAAAGAGAATGATATCGACCTGGAAGTAATCAACTCTGGATTTACTCCTTCGTTTAAGGGGCCGCGGGTGGCCTAGTGGGCAATGTTCGTGACTGCCACGGAAAGGACCTCAGGTTCGATCCCAGGCAGGTACGAACGCTCGATCCACTAAATATCCGCCGTGCGTCGGATGGGCACGTTAAGCCGTCGGACCCCGGGTACTGGGCCCCCCGGTAATAAATAAGGGCGTCTCCCCCCCCTTTCTACTTCGCTTCCGTGTCACTTTCCTATCGGGCACTCTAGCCCAAATCTCTTAGCTTCATATTTCTAAGGGTTGTTTAAGACCTGGGGTCAGACACTTCCTTCCTAAAATCCTCTACATATGATCATCATCCTTCGTTTAAGGAGAACAATGCTGACTGAGAATGACTTGTGATAAAATTGAAATAGGGTAAGAAATTCTACTCACCCTTGATGGGCGATTCGGACGGCCGTGGTAGTCTGCATGTACGTGCGTTTTGGGCGTTATGGTCGTCAAAAGGTTAGTGCCTTATTTTCGTGTTCTCAAGGGATAGCTTTTTTATTTGAATCGCAATAGACCATCTGCATTCTACTATCATATCTTTTTGCGGGTGGTTGTACCCAAGGATGTTAGAATTGATGGATTAAGGGCCAACCGTTCACCCTGTGTAATCAAAGTGAAGCCACCGAAACGTCACGATCATCACGTCACAGCCAATCACAGCCTCTGCCGCCATATTGGTGAGACGTGTGAGACCAGTCGCAGCCAATCACAGTCTCTGCCGCCATGTTGGTGAGACGTTTGAGCATTAAACTCGTCTGCTCAAGGTGCTTCAAGTTTGTGACGTCATCTTTACTCCACCTATTCTAAGCTCCTTGGTTGTACCTCACAGATGGCATGAAGCCAAGAGTGAAGTGGTTGCTATTTCATCAGTTGATGCATCCACACTCTCTTTTGATTCTTTTTAACCCTTTAACGACCATGACCCCAAAAATGTTGTATTACTCTAAATATCATAACGCCCGAAACTGTCTGTTGGTTAACTTCTTTGTTTCATAAAAACGATAGTGACTGAAGATGACTCCTGCTGGTCCCTCATGGGTCAACAAATTGAAGAACAAACAAGGGTACGAAATCTGACTCACTCTAGACAGGCGTTTCCCGTGGCTTTGGCCGTTTGTACGTACGGGCGTTTTGGGAGTTATGGTCATTAAAGGGTTAAGAGAAAGTTTTGTTAGTTTGAATCAGAATTATGTAGATCTGGTAGTACCACATACTTGACTTGCTGAAGATTGGGATACTTACATTGAATGCTCCTTAAGCACCAGATGGAAGTCTTCTGCTGTATCACAAGAAAGACTCTAAGAAACCTTGGGTCTAAATTTTGTTGTATGCATAATTTACCTGATGTAAGAAATAAACACCCCCCCCCCCCAAGTTCTTTTAAACACACATTCCTAACTTTGTATGTTGATTTCCGCCGTCTTTACACGATCATTATTCAAATAACACATTCAAATTAACACATTTGACTGTTTAGAGGATTAAATGTGATGAAGTTAATTATTAAAATCATATAGTAAACATTATAACTTTCAGGCTCGCAACGGACCCATCTTCAGATGTTATTAGAAGAATGGAACTGAGTATGATATGAATACAATAATTCTATTTGGTTTTCTTGATATTGACACCTGCTCGTGATGGACATCATATCTCGTAAATGGTTTGTTAACATCGATAAATATATTACGTGTCAAGCAACGTATTAAAAACTATGTATGAAGGAAATAATTAGTGTAAGCCTCTATATGTTACAACTCATTAAGCACCGTTTTCCAGGGTAAAGGGATGTGACAAGGAGTATCATCATTGCAACATACTTCACCATATTTTTGTGAATAAATAGACTTTCCATTACGAGGATTGATGCTTTTCAGTAGGGCGTGGCGAGGATGTTGGCTTTGCTCCAACATCGGTAATGTGATCCGTTGTATGATAGCCTTGATAGGGAAGTCCTTGATGAGTTTGTCTTTATGTTGTATTGGTGCTCTTTTAAACGTGCTTTTAATGAGCGAAGTGTAGATCCAACATATATACGATCTTCATCTTGAATGTCTATTGTCTTCAGTGGGATGACATACCAGTGTGTCAAAGAATTTTTAAGACTGGCGCTAGATTTCAGCCTACGGTGGCGCCACCAGTGTAATCGCGAATGCGTTATAAACCGTGACCATTTGCTTGATTTCTGCCAAAAGTACTGCGCAGTTGTTAAAGTAACTCAAACGAAACGGTCGTTCATTAGAGAAGTAAAAAATTTTCCATGTTGAATTATTAAGATGGAACAAAGGGCCGTTATTAAATTTAACGCAAAACTTGGTAAAAGTGCCTCGGAAACGTACCAAATGATGAAACAAGTTTACGGTGAGTTTTGTTTAAGTAGATCAAATTTTTTCCTGTGGCACAAACGTTTTTTGGACGGAAGAGATACACTAGAAGACGATAGCATAACGGAAGACCAAGTTCATCTAGGACACCTGAGATTATTGAAAAAGTGCGTGATTTCGTGGCAAACAATCAATGTGCGTCACTAAGAATAATGGAAGAGTCTTTAAACATCAACAAAGAAACGATTTGAACCATCCTGCATGAAGATTTGGGCAAAACAAAAGTCTGTGCTAAATTTGTTCCACACACGTAAACCAATGAACAAAAATCAAGGAGAAGTGCACATTGCAGAGACATCATTTCAGCCGCTGAAAATGATCCAAACTTCTTAAAATCGATTGTTACTGGGGACGAAACATGGTGTTTTCAATATGATCCTAAAACAAAGCGACAAAGTGCGGAATGGAAGTCAAAAAACTCACCACAAGCCAAAATAACAAGAAAAGTTCCATCGAAAATCAAAACAATGCTCATTACATTCTTCAATAGTAAGGGTATTTATTATCCACAAAGAATTTGTTCCAAGTGGACAAACAATTACTGGTGAGTTTTATTTAAATGTTTTGAGGCGTTTGATGGGCAGAATTCGTCGCATTCGTCCAGAATATCGGGATGAAAACAGTTGGTGTTTGTTGCACTATAATGCACCCAGTCTCACCTCACTTCTTGTTCATAGATGTTTGGCGAAAAATAACGTCTGTGTGTTGAATCGTCCACCGTATTCGCCCGCTTTAGCACCCTGCGACTTTTCTTTATTCCCAAAACTTAAAATAACGTTAAAAGGGTGTTATTTTGATGATATTTCGACCATACAAACAGCTTCGATGCGTACTTTGGAGGCAATTCCGCAAAGTGAACTGGAACAGGCATTCGAATCATTATTAAATCGCTGTAGCAAGTGTATTGAAGCCGGAGGGACTTATTTTGAATAACAAACCAAAACAAATTAAAATTTCTTGTTTCTATTTCATTTTACAGACCCAGTCTTAAAAATTCTTTGCCACACTGTGTATACTCCATATCCGTTGTCCAAAGGAACAACGTCGCTATCATTTTTTTATTCCTGCTAGTACATTGTGTGTTCGTACACCGAAGCCAATATTGTGACGATGACAAACGTTTTTGAGTAAATTGATGATGCTGGGAATGTATGGTAGTGATACCGCATATTTAACTGGTCTACGATCTTTTATTAATGTGGTATCTATTGTGCGATTAATTTTCTTTACGATAGAATTAACGATGCCATCTGAGTAGCCATGCTGAGACGCATATATTTTAATTTTGGCTATATCAAGAAAACCACATATAATTATTGTATTCAAATCATACTCAGTTCCATTCTCCTAATAACATCTGAAGATGGGTCCGTTGCGGGCCTGAAAGTTCTGTTTACTATATGATTTTAATAATTAACTTCATCACATTAAATCATCTAAATAGTCAAATATGTTAATTTGAATGTGTTATTTGAATAATGATCGTGTAAAGACGGCGGAAATCAACATAAAAAGTCAACGTAAACACGATATGAACATTTACTTATTCCTAAATTCTTCCTTCATCAAATATCCGTTGTTTGTGCCCCTTTTTTAAAGCAGTGAAGTATCGAAGGAATTGGGTCTTACTTCTTTTGAAAACTTTTAGGTTTATGCTCGCTGTCAGCTCTTCTTTCCTCCCTCTTTTACTTTGCTTTTCCTTTTTTGGATGAAAGCATCTGTGAAAAATTTTGTTTTGAGTTTCATCACGCAAAAGTAGTGCAAGCTTTAGAGGCTTGAAGATAAAGTGTTTTCTTCTGTATTTCTGAAATCATGCTGAGGATCCGAAATACTTTGACATCTAAACTTAGGAATTTTTTTTTATCCCAATATACGTCCCAGTATAAAATTTAGAAAAGCACGAAACTATGTATTTTCTGTATATTATGTGACGTGAATTGGGGCATCAGAGAATAGTTTCCTCTTAAACTGCGCCAAAATAATTGCACTTTGTTTTTCTCTTCCTGCTAGAGCTGTAACGTACCAGGAGATGTGACGTACCTGCCAGCAGGACGCACACGACATAAAGGCAGATAGTAGTCAGAACAAACGTCCGCGTAGCTCAATTGGTAGAGTGACTTGTTCCGGAATGAGGGGATCCGGGTTCGAATCCTGGCGTGGACAGAAATTACGGAGAAATTTACTTCGTTATAATGGCGCCCGAACTATCCGGATGACCCAACCGTTCAAAAATCTCGCATTGGTGTGGTGTTTTTTCCACACCGCGAGATAGGAAAAATAAGAGAATGCCTTCTCCAGCACTTCGAAAAAAAAAATAAAAAAATAAGGGGGAGATGATGTAACGTACCAGGAGATGTGACGTACCTGCCAGCAGGACGCACACGACATAAAGGCAGATAGTAGTCAGAGCAAACGTCCGCGTAGCTCAATTGGTAGAGTGACTTGTTCCGGAATGAGGGGATCCGGGTTCGAATCCTGGCGTGGACAGAAATGACGGAGAAATTTACTTCGTTATAATGGCGCCCGAACAATCCGGATGACCCAACCGTTCAAAAATCTCGCATTGGTGTGATGTTCTTTCCACACCGCGAGATAGGAAAAATAAGAGAATCCCTTCTCCAGCACTTCGAAAAAAAAAATAAAAAAATAAGGGGGAGATGATGTAACGTACCAGGAGATGTGACGTACCTGCCAGCAGGACGCACACGACATAAAGGCAGATAGTAGTCAGAGCAAACGTCCGCGTAGCTCAATTGGTAGAGTGACTTGTTCCGGAATGAGGGGATCCGGGTTCGAATCCTGCTGGCGTGGACAGAAATGACGGAGAAATTTACTTCGTTAAGTGAAGTTAGTTGAATTCGTCGAGTTAATGGCGATTAAGTAAAAGTGATTTACACATGTCTTCCAGCTGAAAGGAGATTTTGCCGAGTGTTCATTTTCCAAGATTCAGACGGAGAAAAATAGTTAAACGAGGTGAGGAAATAAAAGGCTGCGTAGACATAATTTATTTTTCTTGTTTATGAAAAGATTTTTAGTTGTCCTTTATGAAGTGATAAGCCCTGAGGTCCGAAAATGTAAATTCAGTTCTAAGAAATTCTGTAAAACTTTTTAAAGATTCAGAGGGCTGCAGCTTTTCTTAGCAAAGGCTACCTTTTTACCAAATCAGTGATAATTATAGGAACAAAATATGAATAAAGGAATTTTTACAGGCGTTTCAGCTTATAAAAAGAAAAATCTGTCAAACAACGAGAAGGCCCGAAGGGACAGTTTTAGCATCTTGGTGAGTGAGTGTTTAATCAACTGCCAGCTTTTCTTGAAACAGCTGCGTTTGTTCTGAACTCTGTTAGCTTCACTACAAAATTCAAATAAAATGTGTAACACGGTTTATTTTTCATGTTTTACAACATCCGAATTCTATAAGTTTGTATTCAATGTTGGCAAGATTCGAGCGATTTTGTATTCTTTCACGAGTGCAATATGCATAGTCGCCCGAGGTATTTGTACGTTTTTGAATCTAGTGAGATAATTTTGTTTCAGTTTTATGTATAGTGAGAATAAAATTCAATGCACACTGAATTTAGAGAGCTTGGGAACGAAGCCTCTTCGTTGAACTGTCTAAAGGAAAGACGGATTAAAGGCTTAGACGTGATATAATGCTTTGTCTTTGCATCGAAGGTTGAAAAAATAAGGTTTAGATATTGATTGTCTCACATGTACCTGTAATAAATGCATCAACCGTGAGTACAGATAGTAATGTACCCGAAAGGCGGCCGCCCCGGTGGCGCAGTGGTCTAAGGCGCTGGCCTCTGATCATTCGTCCGTAAGGGGTCCGGGTTCGAATCCCGGTCAGGCATGGATGTTGTGTTTGTCTTACGGCACTGGCTCTCTCCCTTCCCTGGAGCCAGTGACCCTAAATTAGGGACGGGCGACTGCTTATAGCCCATTGAGTTGCTCACGGTGGTCGTTAAACCTCCAATCAAAAAAAAAAAAAAAATGTACCCGAAAGGCAATGCTAAACACGTAGGTGCGCAATACAGCTATGAGCCTCACCGATTTTACAGTGGTCTAAGCGCAGGCTTATGGCCGTTCGTCCCGGGGCTCCGTGTTCGAGTCCCAATGAGGCATGGGTGTTATGTACGGCACTGGCTCTTCTTTTCGTTTCGGCGTTTATCGACTTCCGTAACTGTATGGGATATAAGTTGCCTCCCGTCCCTAATTTAGGGCACCTGGTTCCAGGGAAAGCCAATGCCGTAAGGCAGACATAACACCAATGCTTCATCCGGGACCAGAGCTCTAGCCCATCTCGAACGAATAGTCAGAACCCAGCGGCTTAGACATTTGCTCCACCAGGGCGGCGCACTGGTATTTTTCCTTTCCTCGAACCAGTGACTCTAAATTAGGGATGAGCAACTGCTTACATCCCCTAGAGTTGTTCATGGTGGTCGTTAAACTCCGAAAACAACAACAACAACAACAACAACAAACTCATTAGAGGTGCATTGTGGCAGTTCAAAATGCCGCTTAGGCTGGAACAATGGTCTCAAGACAAAGGCCGATGGCCGAGTGGTCTGAGGCTCTGGCTTCTGACTATTCCTCTCACCTGGGTTAGAAGCCTGGATGGTATGTTTTATCGATGGCTCCGGCTCTGTCCCCTCCCAGGAACCAGTAGACTAAAATTATGGACGGCCAACTGCTTATAAAGCTCTCAGAGTTGCCCAGATTAAATCGAAAAAAAATGGGAAGTCCGTCGTGTGATTCGATTTTTGTGAAGAAAGAAAGTTTTGCTGGAGCATGTCCGTCGACACCTTTTTGAAGTGTATGGTGAAGGCTTAATGTCGCGTCGACATCTGTGACGTATACCACGTTCTTAGCCTTCGGTTTTTTTTTTTTTTTTTTTTTTTTTTGATTGGAGGCTTAACGACCACCGTGAGCAACTCAATGGGCTATAAGCAGTCGCTCGTCCCTAATTTAGGGTCACTGGTTCCAGGGAAGGGAGAGAGCCAGTGCCGTAAGACAAACACAACATCCATGCCTCACCGGGATTCGAACCCGGACCCCTTTCGGACGAATGATCAGAGGCCATCGCTTAGACCACTGCGCCACCGGGGCGGCCCTTCGGTTTTTGTGGACTGATGTAAACTGTGGTTGCCTCTCATATGTTATCCATACTGAACGTCATGTCTGCAGACACAAGAGTTTCATACACTGGGTTGTTACTGGAAGTTAATCAAGTCAAAGTGACTGCTATTAATACAGGGACCGAGCAGTTTGTAAAATAACTGATTAAACTTCTATACCAGGTGAATGAATTTGTACATTTACGAACCATGTTTGACAGAGAAAACAACAGATTAGGTGTTGAAATTAGGAGGTGAATGAATTCATCTTTGAAAGTCGTAGCTGCCTTTGGCCGCCCTGGTGGCGCAGTGGTCTAAGGGCTGGCTTCTGAATATTCCCACGAGATGGATCCGGGTTCGAATCCCGGTGAGGCATGGATGTCGTGTTTGCCTTAGGGCCCTGGCTCTCTCCCTTCCTTGGAACCAGTGGCCCTAAATTTGGGACGGACGACTGCCTATAGCCGATCGAGATGCGAACGATAATCGTTTAACTCCGAAACAGACAAATGTTGTTTCAAGAGGATTTTGCCGCCCCGGTGGCGCAGTGGTCTAAGGCGCTGGCCTCTGATCATTCGTCCTTAAGGGGTCCGGGTTCGAATCCCGGTCGGGCATGGATGTTGTGTTTGTCTTACGGCACTGGCTCTCTCCCTTCCCTGGAACCAGTGACCCTAAATTAGGGACGGGCGACTGCTTATAGCCCATTGAGTTGCTCACGGTGGTCGTTAAACCTCCAAAAAAAAAAAAAAAAAAAAAACAAGAGGATTTTACAAGACTATGGGGGCCGCCCCGGTTGCGCAGTGGTCTAAGGCGTTGGCCTTTGATCATTCGTCGGAAGGGGTCCGGGTTCGAATCCCGGTGAGGCATGGATGTTGTGTTTGTCTTACGGCACTGGCTCTCTCCCTTCCCTGGAACCAGTGACTCTAAATTAGGGACGGGCGACTGCTTATAGCCCATTGAGTTGCTCACGGTGGTCGTTAAACCTAAAAAAAAAAAAAAAAAAAAAAAAAAAAGACTGTGGGGTATCGAAAAGGTCCGCCGCCCCGGTGGCGCAGTTTTCTAAGCGATGGCCTCTGATCATTAGATCCGAACGGGGTCCGGGTTCGAATCCCGGTGAGGCATGGATGTTGTGTTTGTCTTACGGCACTGGTTCTCTCCCTTCCCTGGAACCAGTGACCCTAAATTAGGGACGGGCGACTGCTTATAGCCCATTGAGTTGCTCACGGTGGTCGTTAAACCTTCAATCAAAAAAGTCCCGAATGTTTGAAAGTGTAATTGTTCCTACTTTGATTTCCTGTGTTTGAAAGTGTAATAGTATCTACTCTGATGTACGGCAATGAAAGCTGTATGCTTCAGACGTAACATGGGCTGGAGAGATGCGTTACTTACGGTGAGTTTGTGGCAAGACACGTTCTGATAATACATGGGTTGCAGATGTGTAATGTGAAACAAAATGCTGTTAGTAAGGTGGAGACAAATATTCTTAGTCGGTTTGGTCATGCGGAAATAATGAGTGGTGAGATGCACACTAAGAAAATTTATTAAGCCCAAGGGGTAGGAAACAGTGATAGAGGAATGCCAAGGAAATCATGAGAGGACCAGTTTAGAAATATCTGCATTAGAAAAAGATGATAAATATAAAGTACAAAAGGTCTTGTGTAAGACTTGTGATTGATGTCAGTAAAGCTCGTGTTGTATGTCGAGATCGCTGTAAATGGAAACAGTTGAACCATCAACAGTAAGCAAATTCTAGCACTATCGGTTTTGAATTTCAATACGGCAGCTTTCTTTAAGGAGATGACCTCTGAATCTCAGAGATCAGCTTAATGATATGTAGGCACGTATGCTACATCGGAGTAGTTCGCGTGTATATAAATCTTATATCATGTGCTGTTAATTCGTCAACTGTATTTGGAGTTATTCGTCTACGAAACGATTGTGCCAACTATTCGATAGCTTTGGTGTTTGTTCTACATGTCCTACGAGTTGCAGTTGAGTTCAGATTGCGATTTCTGTAGCGTGGAACTTAGAGTCAGAAGGAAATAAACGTTTAACCGAAAATTTGTTCGTAAGTGGCTCTTATTTTGATATTTTTGGGTTATAAAACCACACATGTTACGGAATGGTGTACACATACAGTAGTGATGGTACTGTGACCGACGTAATCACAGTTGGAGTCCGAGCAGTCCCCAACATAAATCTTCACAGCATGAAAAAAGAGTGATTCCGAACCACAGGCGCGTTCTCATTGATGAAAGATCACCTGAAAAGATCTCACTTCGCCTCCCCGATGGTGCAGTGGTCATTCGCCCGAGTTGGGTCTGGGTTCGAATCCCGGTGAGGCATGGATGTTGTGTTTGTCTAAAGACACTGGCTTTCTCCCTTTCCTGAGACCAGTGACCCTAATTGAGCGACTGCTTGTAGCTCATCGAAGTTGCTCACGGTGGTCGTTAAACCTCAAACGAAAGGGAAAGAACAGGTGCGAAAATTCCTGTTCTACAGGAACAAGAATTTTATGTGTCAGGAGCAAAACATTTTTGGTTACAACGTTGAAACAAGAAAGATGACACCGAATTTTCGGTTGTAACGAGCACATTGTTGAATCTTTTCCGATACGAAAAATAAAATTATCTAAGTGCTGGTTTTCAGAAATCCAAGAAATCAACAACAAAAATAAAAAAAAAATAATTAAAGAATTTACTTGCACCCCCTGTGGAAAAACTGCGCATAATTTAAAATACACAACCTGAGCGGGGTTGTTAATAGTGGATGAAAACGGTTGCAAAAAATCAACCTTATTTTTACAATCGATGAAACATCAGCAAGAAGAAATGGCTACTTACTCTCACTGAAAAAGAGCACACTTACTGAAAGGTGTACTACGAAAATCAAGAATTCGTGCACAAAACATTTCTCATCGCGAAAAATATCAGAGACAAAGGGAATTTTTAAATCGAAATATTAGAAAAACAGATATAGAGGAAAACGTCTTATAACTTTCTGCTCCCTAGCGGAAAAGCTGTGTGTTACTTAAAAAAGAAAATGGATGCAAAATAGTTTTCAAAATAAAGTGTCCTATAAAAAAAAGATTTTTAAGAGATTTTTGGAATCAAAAAACTTTAAAAAAAAATACGCTGACACCCCTGGAGGAAGAATTCTGAATAACAGGAGTAGAAAAATGCGAAATGTATTCTTCATAGGAAAAATTATGCTAAGAACAAAAATTTTCAAATACATCTTTTGGAAGCAGTGATTGAAAGAAGAACGTTTTGATTTTAAAGCCACCTAGGGGAGAAACTGTATTATTTAAGGAGGATAATGTTCTCAATTTTTACTGTAGCGATTGTCATACAGCAGAAAAAAGAAGGAAATCTTTCGGTAGGATTTTTAGGAATGGAGATACAGTTGAAATATGAAAAAGGAATACATACTAACACCACCTAGCGCCAGAAGAGTGAACAACAAATAATCCACGCGTGCTTGCAAAATGTTAAAATGTTCCACAAGGTGAATGGCATCCGGTGTCATTTTTTATTTTATTTAATAGGACTTTTAGATGCAGAGGTATTGAGAAAAACAGATTAAATATTTGGGCCCCTAGCCCGAGAAATCGTGTTTTATTTTGAGCGAAAACGCGCATAAAATGTTTTCGTAGTTAGTAATATCTGACGAAAACAGTTTTTTTTTTCAATCGAGATTTTAGACGCGCTTATATTGGTGCAAATATACTGTAAACTGAACCGGGAGGCTGTAGTGGCAAACCTGTGCATTAAGAAACATTTTAAATTATATACCAAACATTCCGCACCAGAAACGCTGTTCGACAAAGAAAGAATTTTTAAATTTGAACTATCAGAAGCAGAGACATTGAGAAAAATTTTATATATATCTCCGCACCCTGGAGGAAAAGTTGTGCATTATTTATAAGCAGAAACTATGCCCAGAAGTTTTTCCGTGGTGTGCGGTAAAAAGTTTTTTCAGAAGCGCAGTTATTGCTGCAAGCATCGGAAACAAAAATATACTCTTACGCCCCCTAGTAGCAAATCAGTTTGTTACCAAAGATTAGAAATTACATGTATAACATTTTCCACCAGGAACTCTATCAAACGCAAATAAGTATTTCTCAAATCGGAATCTTAGAAGCAGAGATATCATAGAAATCACAAGTTACATTAGCGCCCCTAGTGGAAAAACTGTGCATTACTCGAAGATGATACTCTACTCAAAATAGTTTTCATTATAAATGGCATCGGAGGAAAAAAAGATTTTTTTCAATATGATGTATAAAAGACAGTTGAGGAATTTAAATACCTCGGACCCATAATACATCAGGATGGTACATGTCATCATGACATTGAGCGGAGAATTGCGGAGGGCAGGAAAGCTATCTCTGTTTTGAATCCTGTTCTTTGAAGCAACAGTGTCTTTCCAAGAGTAAAAAGACACATTTTTTCTGCGATTGTGCAGAGTATCATTTTATATGGTGCGGAGACGTGGACACTGAATAAAAGACATCAACAAAGATTATTGGCTACAGAGATGGACTTTTGGAGGCGTTCTGCAAGAAAATCCAGATGTGAAAAAGTGCGTAATACAAGTGCCGCGGATGGCTTAGTGGTTAGCAGTTCAGACTATCGATGCAAGATCCCCAGGTTCAAGCCTGGGCTGATCTTTCGGAAATTGTGTGATTTACAAACAATCGCTGAATATCCGCCGTGCTTCGGACGAGCACGTTAAGTGACGGCCCCCAGGCTGGACCCACTGGTTAAATGGGTATCCTTTCCTATGCCCCCACTGATATTCTCTCACCCCTCTAGGTGAAATATCGTACTTGTACGGTGGCGCCATCTACTGTACTCTAATCTCACTACAAACTATTCTGTCAAAGTCGCTAGACTTGCTCTCCTTCCTTCCGTTTCTGTGTCCTGCCCAAAAGGCGATCTCGCTGTAGGTGGCTGGGACCTAAACACTACTCACTGTGGACGGAAGTCCTACAAGAAAATGACAAATATTGTGCGTAGTACAAAAATTCGAGATATTATGAGTGTCAAAGTAGGTATTCTTCAAACTATTGAGACGCGGGGATTACAATGGTTTGGCCATGTAAGGAGAATGCTATCAGAGAGACTTCATAAAATTCTGATGGAGTGGGAGGCTACAGGAAAGAGGAAGACCAAGGAGAAAGTGGATAGAGGAGATTAAATCAAGTTTAAAAAATAATGGACTAGATGAAGTGATGGCTATAACGAAGTAAATTTCTCCGTCATTTTTGTCCACGCCGGGGCTCGAACCCGGGTCCCGTAATTTCGGAATAAGTCGCTCTACCAATTTAGCTACGCGGACGTTCGCATCGCTGCTATCTGCGTTTATATCGTGTGCGTCCTGCTGGGCGGGCACGTCACATCTCCCCCCCCGAAAGAGGGCCAGGGCATGACCCACGGGTCAGCCGTGACCATGAATCGTCGTGGGCAGCTATCCTCTGTAGAACGTGCACATGAGAACTCCCAGTTAATCTAGTGTGTGGAATGCAACATCACGCACTTTTTATTTTTTGAAGCGCTGAAAAAGGGATTCTCTTATTTTTCCTATCTCGCGGTGTGGAAAGAACATCACACCATTGCGAGATCGTGAATGGCCGCGTCATCTGGAAAGTTCGGGCGCCATTATAACGAAGTAAATTTCTCCATCATTTTTTGTCCACGCCGGGGCTCGAACCCGGGTCCCCTCATTCCAGAATAAGTCGCTCTACCAATTGAGCTACACGGACGTTCGTTATCGCTGCTATCTGCCTTTATATCGTGTGCGTCCTGCTGGGCAGGCGCGTCACATGGCCTTGGATAGAGAGAAGTGGAGGAAGACTCTGGCTGAACTATATGGTCTAGGAAATCCGCTTAGTAGTGGAAATTCGTGATGATGATGATGATGATGTATAAAAGCAATCAATGTTATGGAACAAAAGGCATTTTGAATTCAATAATGTTGTGTTGGAAAGAAAGTAATGTCTGCAAATGTAAGGCAACAGAAAAGTGCTAATTGCCATGTATACAAGTACAAATCAGTCCAAAACCTAGTCGCTATCGTTTTTCATGGCCAATTCCCAGTGTCTAGGCAGTTGTTGGATACTGTCGCTGTAGAATTGCGGCGGTTTGAACGCAAAGTAGTGAGAAAGTGCGGGTTCGACATTGTCTATGTTGGTGAACCGATGTCCGTCCAAAAATGCTGCAACGACCGGAAACGGTGGTAGTCGTTTAGGGCAATGCCCAGGGAATCGGCTGGGTTGCGACAGGAGCTCCCAGCCTAGGTCCCTGATCTTGTGACCGGTCACCCTTGCTGTGTAAGGTCCCGCTCCATTCTGCTGTAGGAGGACACCCTTGCGGTTCAGCAGTGCTGGTCGTTTTGACGTGTGTAGTGCGTGCGGAACGTCAAGCTGACGTCAGTCCACATCGGCGGTGATAGTGGTGTTGTCCGGCATCAGCTCTTAAAACACAACACCCTTGCATATCCCACCAAACAGACGGCAGGACCTTACATGGGTGTACCCGTTTTGGGAGTCGACATGGGCTTCTGTTTTTTGCCCAACCACTGTTTCTGGGTTCTGACATTGTCATGAAGGACCCATTTCTCGTCACCTGTCACAATGCCACCCAAAAACGGTTCACGTGCAAGCAGGAAAACGAATGCAATCATGCGATTTGCATTATGCTCAACTGTGAGTTGACGAGGTACCAAACTCTAATCTTGTGCACCTTCCCAATTTGACGCGGGTGCGTGATAATGCACGTGTGGGTAGTCCCCAGCTGTTCAACCCACTTCCGCATGGTCACACGTGGGTCGGTCTCCACTAAGGTCTTCACCATGTCTATATCCACTGTTGCAGGTCTTCCGGCTTTGGGACTGTCTGACAGGTCAATATTTCCCTCTCGAAACCGTTCGAACCAACCACAGCACTGTCGATGTGATATGGCATTAGGGTACACGTTGGTAATGTTCCTTACAGCACTTGCGGGGGTGCTACCGCGACGAAACTCATACAGCATGCGATGACGGATGTGCTCCTTGTCCACTTCCACGTTGGCTGGCGCTTACACTCTTCGCCTTTTTTCGGCTAACTGCCACTGACTTAACCCTTTAACGACCATGACTCTAAAATCTAGTATAACTCTAAATACCATAACGCCCGAAACTGTCTGCTGTTTCACTTCTTTGTTTAGTAACAACAGGGGTGACTGACGGTGACTCCTGCTGATCCCTCATAGATCGTGCAATTTTAAAGAACACGTAAGGGTAGGAAATCTGACTCACTTTAAAAAGGCGTTTCGGGCAGGGTTTGTACGTACGGGCGTTTTGGGCGTTATGATCGTTAAAGGGTTAAGCCACCTACCTGCTCATGTCATGCCGGTGTGCAATCTCAGTGGTCGGGGTTTCGACTTAGGGTACCTCGTCAACGCACATTACTTTCTTTCCAATCCAGTATTTGCATTTACGTCCTCTAATGGCAAAGGTATGGATCAGAAAACGAACGGAAGGCAAATATCACCTTTCTCACATTTCCACATTATCGCTTCCCAATGCAAAAAGAATTTTTAAAATCCCAATAATAGTTGCAGATATATGCCGTTCATAGAGGGACGGATGTACAAAGTGACACTACAAGCACTTACGTCCTTTCTCAAAGGACGTGCTAAAGAAGTGCATGAATGAACGTATGCATCATATTCAAAGCGTGTAGCTTGCCCCTGACACAGGTCTGGTAACTTTACTTTTCAATAAAACCACTTATTAGAATTTGTCATTTTCATGTAGGACTTCCGTCCACAGGTAGTAGAGTTTAGGTCCCAGCCACCTACAGCGAGATCGCCTTTTGGGCAGGACACAGAAACGGAAGGAATGAGAGCAAGTCTAGCGACCTTTGACAGAACAGTTTGTAGTGAGATTAGAGTACAGTAGATGGCGCCACCGTACAAGTACGATATTGCACATAGATGGGTGAGAGAATTTCAGGGAGGACATAGGAAAGGATACCCATTTAACCAGTGGGTCCAGCCTGGGGGCCGTCACTTTACGTGCTCGTCCGATGCACGGCGGATATTCAGCGATTGTTAGTAAATCACACCATCTCTGAAAGATCAGCCCAGGCTTGAACCTGGGGACCCAGCATCGATAGTCTGAAACACTAACCACTAAGCCATCCGCGGCAAAACCACTTATTAAATCTGAATTAATGAAATATACGATTTTTTTAAGAACTTTTAGTGCACGTAATTTATTTTTGATGCATATGTTATAGTCGCGAAAAGTTCGATGAAGGAAGAATAAAAATACAGAATTTACCTTTTTTTTAACAGGAAGACTGCAGTAACGCTTGAAACTTCACAATTGAGATCATATGAAACTTCTTGAGAACTGACGACACTGAAGTGGTAAGTACAGTTTTCTATTTATAAAACAACTATCAATATTGCAAGTAGCACTGTTTAACAAATATTATTTTTTTTTTATTTTCTGTGCTTAAGTGAGTGATTCCTGCAGAGGTTTTCACGCTGATTTCAGGTCTAATTTTTTTTTTTTTTTGCGTCACATAACGTTTTTGAGATAAGGATCTGTACACTGAAGAGCCAAAATATTATGACCAGCACGTCTTTATACAAATCGAAGCAACAGCAGATAAACGATAGCGCGTGTGAAGGTTGAACCATGTGGAAGGCTGGGCACGTGTGTGTCATTTACCTGGGAAACTATTGGCAGCAGAATGCACCGTGGGACGAAAACCAGCAGGTAGAGGAAATGTGATGCTTTGGGCAATGCTGGGAAACCCTGGCTCATGTCATTCGTGTGCAGGAAACTGTGACGTCTAACACCTACCTAAACATTACAGAAGACCAGGTACGTGCTTTTATGACAACGGTATTCCACTCTATTGGTTCCGTCTTTCAGCAGAATATGCCATGACACACTACCCGGGTTGTCCGAGAATGGTTCACAGAATATGAGGAAGACTTCCAGGTATTCCAAATTCCCCAGACATCAATCCAATCGAGCATCTGTGGATTGTGTTGAACATCAAATCCGATTTGCCCGGATTGTTCGAGAATGGTTCGCGGAACATGAGGAAGACTTCCAGGTATTCCAAATTCCCCAGACATCAATCCAATCGAGCATCTGTTGTTTGTGTTGGAACAGCAAATCCGATCTGCCCGGATTGTTCGAGAATGGTTCACGGAACATGAGGAAGACTTCCAGGTATTCCAAATTCCCCAGACATCAATATAATCGAGCATCTGTGGACTGTATTGAACATCAAATCCGATCTGCCCGGATTGTTCGAGAATGGTTCATGGAACATGAGGAAGACTTTCAGGTATTCCAAATTCCCCAGACATCAATCCAATCCAGCATCTGTGGTTTGTGTTGGAACAGCAAATCCGATCTGCCCGAATTGTTCGAGAATGGTTCGCGGAAAATCAGGGTGACTTCCAGGTATTCCAAATTTCCCAGACATCAATCCAATCCAGCATCTGTGGTTTGTGTTGGAACAGTAAATCCGATCTGCCCGAATTGTTCGAGAATGGCTCGCGGAACATGAGGAAGACTTCCAGGTATTCCAAATTCCCTAGACATCAATCCAATGAAGCATCACTGGTTTGTGTTGGAACAGCAAATCCGATCTGCCCGAATTGTTGGAGAATGGTTCGCGGATCATGAGGAAGACTTCCAGGTACTCCAAATTCCCCAGACATCAATCCAATCAAGTATCTGTGGTTTGTGATTGGAACAAACCACAGATTTTTTTCGACTGCCCAACCACATAACTTACAAGAGTTACAGGTTCTGTAGATAACGTGTTTGTACCAGATGCACAAGTCACCTTCAGAAATCTTATGACGTCTATGTGTTGCCCGGTAAGATCTGTTCCTGCGTCATGAGCAGGACAACATCATATTTGGCAGGTGGCCATAGTGTTATGGTTCTTCGGTGTATATAAGTAGCATACAAACACAGTTAAGGAATCCTTCTCGGCAAAATTTACTTTCCTAAAATGATTTCCTGATAATTTCCGTTTATAGGATAATAGTGAAGTTTCCTTTGTCGGAGCCCAGCTATAATCAGCCAATCTTGCTAGATTCCACCTTTTCTTTATACACTGATAAGCAATTGAATTAGAGATACCTGTCTAGTAACGTGTAGCGCCAACTTTCGCCCTGACGTCCGCGGCGATTCGTCTCGGCATGGACTCTACAGACACCGGAAGCGTTGGAAAGCCATTAGGATCCACGACTCCTGAACAAGCTCCCACAGTTCACGAATATTTTATGGAGGGGGTCATCTCTCTCGATGGCATCACAGATGTGCTGAGGTCAGGTGACCTAGCTGGCCAAGGAAGCGAGGTCACGTAGGTGGAGAGTTCATCCAACCATTCGGATACAATTCGGGAGCTGCATTGTCTTGTTGCAGGATGAGGTCCCCAGTGGAATGTTGAAGACGCAAAAACGGGAGCAAATTGTCGTCCATGATATCCCGGCAATGTTGACCTGTGAGGGACGATGTCACACTTACCAGGGGTCCCATTTCAGTCCACGTAAACAGTCCCCAGACGAGAATGCCACCCCCACCAGTTTGAAGAGTACCCTGATGACAAGAAGGATCCACCGCTTCATGTGGTTTGCGCCGTACTCGTATCCTGCCATCCACATGTACCAACGTGAATCTCGACTCATCAGTCCAGGCAATATTTCCCCACATATTCTAGGGTCCAGTGGCGATGTTCCCGCGCCCATGCTAATATTTGCACCCTGTAATGTGCGGTCAGCAGCGGTACCCTCGTGGGACGATGGCTTCTGTACCCCATAGTGAGGAGATGGTTCGGGATGGTGTGACTGCTTACACGTTTTTGTGCACCATCGTTAAATTGCTGGGTGATTTCTTGCACTGTAGCCCGTCTATCCGCTGTTACAATGCGAGCTAGCCAACGATGACCCCGCTCATCCACACGCTGTTGTCCGCGGCAGTTGGCCCTTGCAGGGATGGGTTTACTGGATTCGATGTACTCACGGTGAACCCGTGACACAATGGCTCGTGAAAATCGCAGTGCCTGCACGACTTCCGAAATGAAGTGACCCATTCGTCGGGCCCTGATAATTTTCCCACGATTAAATGCGCTTAGATCCTTCGTCTTACCCATACTGTGTCCGACTCTTACTGATTCCCGTCGCATCACTCCTTATGTTGTCGGATCGCTGCATACGTCATGCCGTTTCCGTTTACAGGGCAACCCACAGCGCCATATTTGCATAATTCATCTGTCTCTAATTCAATTGCTCTTCAGTGTATCTACCTTCCATCTTCGAAATGTTTTGGTCGAATATCTACCATGTCCGTAGCTCACAGACTTACAATTTCCGGGGTAAAAGTCTAGATATGAAACCAGGAACTACAGTTTGAGAGACATATTGCTTCCCATTTCGTGATATGCTTTCACTGTAGATGTTACACTTTCTTTGTAATCTGAAGAATTTTCATTTCCAAAAAACTGTTCTGTCATCCATTTAAATGTATCTTATCTGTGGAACAAGGGGAAATCATCCCTCTAGTGGAACTAAAGAAATCAGGAGTGCAGTCGTCGTCGGCGGCGACGGCTTCGTAAGTTATGCGAAAAAGTAGCTCTTCAAAGATCTAGAATGGTGTGCAAAAGTACTGAATCACCTGCAAAAACCGTGAATTTTTAACTCTTTTTTTTAACTAACTCATTTTCATAGTTATTTCATCATTTATATGTCATTAGATGTGAAATTTAATTGAAATTTCAAAAAGGTCTTACTTTTCCCTGCAGCTACTCCTGTTCTTAGAATACATTACAAAAATCATGACCAAATCGAAATTATTATGAAAAAAAATCGTTTATCCAATATTTAGGTTTAAAGCAATAAATTGTTTTTGTAATTCATAAAAAATGAAATACCAGTTAAATACAAAAATATAATGAAGCAAAATTATAAAATGTATCTAATATTTTGTTACCCAGCCTTTAGCTTTAATCATAGCTTTGCATCTTGCTGGCCTACTGTGAACAAGGTTTTGTAAAAGATTGGGTTGAAAAATACGATTCCAATTTTGAATTACATCTTCAATGAGTTGAATTTTGGTAGTTGGCTTTTTTCTGATAGCTCATACGACACTTTGAATCACAAATTTTCAATCAGGTTTAAGTCCGGTGACTGTGGTGGCCAATCAAGATGCTAAACATTTTTTTCCTGAAACCACTTGTTCACTACTTTAGCACGATGACAAGGAGCATTGTCATCTTGAAAAATAAAATTGCCGTCATGAAGTCTTCTAGATGATGGTAACATCTTGTTTTCTAATATCCAGGTGTATTTCTGGGCATTTACCGTACCATCGACAATATGGAGGTTCTCAATGCCATGTGCACACATGCAGCTCCAAACCATGACCTTCACCGGATGCTTAATAGTAGACACCAAGCAACTTGGATGGAATTCTTCATGCTTGAATCTCCTTACATAGGCACTACTCTGATTCCCATTAAGGCAAAATTCTGATTCATCACTGAAAAGAACATTTTTCCATTGCTTGGTTGTCCATGAGACATGCTGTTTTGCCCTCTGAAGTCTACGCATTCTTTGATTTTCAGTTAACAGTGGTTAACTCCTCCCTTTGTAGCCACGTAAGTCATAGTGAAGCAGCCTCCTCCTAACAGCAGATGTACTATCATTAACATCAGTCACTTCAGACCATCTGTGAAGCAATTCAGGTGAATTGATCCTCCTGTCTGCCAAACTTAGCTTTCTGAGCACTCTGTCCTGCCTGGTTGTAGTGGATCTGGGCCTTCCACTGCGCCACATATTTTTAATACTGTATCAGCAGTGTCTTTTACTTTCTTCAGTAGCCCAACAACTATAGATTGATTACATCCCACTCTTTCAGCGATTTGCCTTGAAGAATATCCGTCCTCATGCAGAACAACTATTTTTTACTCTGTCCGCTGTGAACAATTCCGCTGTTTTGATTATTATTGAGAATGTACACAAATTATAATCTAATAACAACAAGAAGTGACCAGTACAATGCTATAGTAGCTCTGCGTCAACTCTTATAAAGGCTGGAGTAGGATTAGGATAGCATTAGGAAGCATCCAATCAGGTAAAAGAATGTCTATGACTGGCTGAAATAACTGATACGCAGCTAACGAGAATTCAGTGTGTTTGTCAAACCACATATTTTATGTCATATCTTCAGACGAGAAGTAGCTACAGGAAAAACTAAGCCATTTTTGAAATCTCCATTAAATTTCGCGTCCATATGACATAAAAACGATGAAATAGCTATGGAAATTAGTTAGTTTAGAAAAGAGTTGAACTTAAAAATTCACGGTTGTTGCAGACGATGCAATACCTTTGCACACCACTGTTGTACGCATCTCAGTGCAAATGTATAAATTTTAATGCCGTATGTGTCTTTTGAAGTGTCAGATTTATGTAAATTATATTTTGTTCTAAACAGTAACTTGTGTAATTTATTTTATATTTTGTTCTAAACAGTATTTATGTACAATAATTTATGTACGGAACCAAGGGCGCCCATAAGGGGGGGGGGGCTAGCCGTTGGTATAGCCAAATGTTTGATAAGAAACCTTTTCTTAAAGCATTTTTAAAAATAATAA
The DNA here is from genome assembly GCA_039090855.1 of Macrothele yani. Classification (NCBI taxonomy): domain Eukaryota; kingdom Metazoa; phylum Arthropoda; class Arachnida; order Araneae; family Macrothelidae; genus Macrothele; species Macrothele yani. Next base: position 103,142,508 of record CM077018.1, on the reverse strand, counting down.
GATATTAATGATTGATTGTATCAATTATTTTTGCTGTATTTCAGTATCTTGTACATTAATTAAATATTTGACAGCCTTGAAAGAGGTAAGGATTTTTCTTAGCCCCCCCTAAAAGTACTCATATGGGGGCGCCATTGTATGGAACAGTATCACATGTATGGAATTTAGTCCTGTTACTGTAATTTATGAAAGCAGGAAAGTGTGTTTTTAAACACTTTTTAATATCTCCAGTGGCTTCTAGTTCATTAAAACATCTGTTAATTATTTCGTCCAACTTGGCATTTGCTTTTTTTCCTGTTCTTAGTTTCTAAATGCAGGAAGGTTCTTCGGTGCACGAAGTCAACGGCGGTTCTAGAGTTTACAACGAAGTAAATTTCTCCGTCATTTCGGTCTACGCCGGGATTCGAACCCGAGGCCGCTTATTCCGGAACAAGTCGCTCTACCAACTGAGCTACGCAGACGATTATTCTGATTCCTATCTGCCTTTATGTCGTGTGCGTCCTGCTGGCAGGTACGTCACAGTTGCAATCGGGGGGGGGTTAGTAATATTTGATAAGCTTATGTAAACTATTAACTATAGCATATAATAATACCTACTATTTAATGGAATTTAACTATTTAAATAAAACTTGTTTAATGTACACTGACGGAAAAAAAATCCCAACACCAAGAAGGGGCTGTGTTAGATAAACGACAGTTGGTAGGCGGTGAGAGTACATCTGTAAGATGACGTCTATGTAAATTTCGCGCTCAGCGCATACGTGTGGCGCTAGTAGCGCCGCTCGGAACATGCAAAGCAGGTTTGCTGTAAATACGCGCTGTAACGTTCGTGAGCGTTAGTTAACGCTGAGATTCGACGTAGGGTGTTAATGTCAGTCAAGAATGCCTTTAAGAAGACGAAGAAGCCATTATCAACAGCTCACGGAGTTTGAACGAGGTCGTGTAATAGGGCTACGAGAAGGTGGATTTTCTTTCCGCAATATTGCAGAACGACTTGGCAGGAATGTAGCCACTGTGCATGATTGTTGGCAGCGGTGGTCAAGGGAAGGTACTGCCTCAAGAAGACCTGGTTCCGGCCGGCCACGTGGCACTACTAAGAGGGAAGACCGCCGTGTACGGCGTATGGCCGTGGCGCATCGTACCGCGTCTGCGGCAGCAATTCGAGCTGCAGTTGCCACCACAGTGACACAGCGAACTGTTACAAATCGGTTACTTGAAGGACAGCTTCGAGCCAGACGCCCTGTAGCGTGCATTCCACTTATTCCAAACCACTGCCGTTTGCGGCGTCAGTGGTGTCAAGCTAGAGCTCATTGGAGGACGGAGTGGAAATCTGTTGTGTTTTCTGATGAAAGCCGGTTCTGCCTGGGTGCCAGTGATGGCCGTGTCATGGTTAGAAGGAGGCCTGGTGGGCGCCTGCAACCAACCTGTCTGCGGCCGATACACACTGGACCTACACCTGGAGTTATGGTCTGGGGAGCAATTTCCTATGATAGCAGGAGCACTCTCGTGGTTATCCCACGCACCCTGACGGCACAGTTGTAAGTCGGTCTGGTGATTCAACCTGTTGTGCTGTCATTCATGAACAGCATTCCAGGGGTGTTTTCCAACAGGATAACGCTCGCCCGCATACCGCTGTTGTAACCCAACATGCTCTACAGAGTGTCGACATGTTGCCGTGGCCTGCTAGATCACCAGATCTGTCACCAATCGAGCACGTATGGGACATCATTGGACGACAACTCCAGCGTCACCCCAACCAGCATTAACCGTCCCTGTATTGACCGACCAAGTGCAACAGACATGGAACTCCATCCCACAAACTGACATCCAGCACCTGTACGACACAATGCATGAACGTTTGCGTGCTTGCATTCAACATTCTGGCGATTACACCGGTTATTAATGTACCAGCATTTCACATTTAAAATGGCTCTTCTCGCGCTTACAATAAGCTGTGATCTTGAAACTTTAATCGATTAAATATGTTACCTATACAAATGTATTGCCGCCATTTCATTCCTCTACAACTATTTTTTCGTGGTGTTGGGAATTTTTTTCCGTCAGTGTATATTCTAGTTGAATTATATTAATTAAATTAATATTAATTAATTCAATTAGTTATTAAAATTATCACTGTTTATTCACACAAATAAAATAATGAATTCCCGTCTTCAGTTCTTCATATTTGCAAATCTGTTAATAACATGGTCCACTGTTATGAAGATATCTCGATGAACATGAAGAAGGGCAGGGCCAACCAATCTCTCTTGCGTCATTGTTGTTCTCAGCCACGTTTTCAACCTTTTTATGCCGAAAAACTTCTTTTACTTGAAGCAACGCTCACTGGTAGAGTGAACAATAATTTCAATGCAGTGCTAATACAAGGATATAAATCTTTGTCGCAACGAGAAAACGTTGCTACGGCATTACTTGGTAATTCTTCAGTTTTACAATTTTTCCATTTTTTTAACCCACAGGTCTATCTCGAACTTGATTTTGGACAATAGAATTTCTTCTTTTTCTGCAACAATAGGCGTCAATTACTTAGAGCCGCCCCGGTGGCGCAGTGGTCTAAGGCGTTGGCCTCTGATCATTCGTCCGAAGGGGTCCGGGTTCGAATCCCGGTCAGGCATGGATGTTGTGTTTGTCTTACGGCACTGGCTCTCTCCCTTCCCTGGAACCAGTGACCCTAAATTAGGGACGGGCGACTGCTTATAGCCCATTGAGTTGCTCCCGGTGGTCGTTAAACCTCCAATCAAAAAAAAAAAAAAAAAAAAAAAAAAAAACAATTACTTAGAAATGTATTCCCCAATTGTCGATAATTCCGATCGTGACTCTTTCACGATTTCTGACGGTAATAACGAATTAGATGCTAAAGAATTGAACATAGTAGAGGGGAATCTGAAATCAAGGTCTTGAATCACGTTTTCTAACAAAGAGATGTAAATGGTGTTTCTGAAGTAATCTTCGGCACTATCAGTGATGAAGTTGCACCTCTTATTTTTAATTTTTAACTCTTCTAGGGAGGGAAACGGATAAATCCAACTTTTCATGTAGCTTTGTAATTTCCACATATACACTGAAGTGCCAGAAAAACTGGTACAAACGAGCTTATGCAAAATACATAGCAACGTCACTTATGCGCGTACTCGGTTGCGTCCGCCAGTGCGTATATAAAGCGACAGACATCCTTGCTAGCTGTCAGAGCTGTTTTCGGCATGAGAATGACAAGTAATAACGATTTAAGCGATTTTCAACGCGGTGTCATAGTTAGCGCTCGTGAGATGGGCCATGGTATTTCGGAGGTAGAAACGAAGTTCGGATTTTCCCGGACGACCATTGCAAGGGTGTACGGTGACTACAAGAATTTCGGAGGTAGAAACCAGTGTGGCCGTAAAAAGACATTCGGTGATCGTGACCATCGTCGGCTGTTAAGAATCGTTTCACGCGATAGGCGTGCAACACTCTCGTAGGTATCATCGAAATTCAATGCAGGAGCCTCAGCAAGCATCAGCGTCCGGACTGTGCAAAGTACCCTGCACGATATGGGCTTTGGGAGCCGATTCCCAACTCGAGTCCTCTTGATGGGTGCACGACACAGAGCTATGCGCCTCGCTAGGGCACGGCAACACCGCCACTAGACCCTTGATGATTGGAAACAAGTAGCCTGGTCTGACGAGTCACGTTTCCAACTGTATCGGGCAGATGGAATGATTCGTGTGTGGCGCAAACCCCATGGATCCTGCCTGTCAACAGGGAACTGTACCGGCTTGTGGGGTATCCGTAATGGTATGGGATGTGTTTAGATGGACTTCACTGGGACCCCTGGTAGGTCTACAAACGTCTGTGACCGGCCAACGCTATGTGCGCATCCTTTCTGACGAGGTACACCCGTTCATGTCCTGCATTCATGCTGATGGGTTTGGCCTGTTCCAACAGGACAATGTACCTCCACACAAGTCTCGGGACGATACATTATGGTTAGAGGAGCATTCGTCTGAGTTTCGGGTGTTGCCATTCCTGCCCAAGTCCCCAGATCTGAACGTGATAGAACACATTTGGGATGCCATGCAATGCGTTATCGAACACAGGAACCCAAGACCTCGGAATACACCCGAATTGTGGAACGCTCTGCAGGAAGTATGGTGTGCATTGCATATTTCCAGAAGCTAGTGGAGTCCATGCCCCGTCGTATTTCTGTAGTCCTGCGCTCCCGTGGAGGACCTACCAAGTATTAGACTGCTGTACCAGTTTTTCTGGCACTTCAATGTAGATCGCTGAACGTTTGTTTTGCGTTTTCTATCTTTTCCTTTAACACTAATATTACATTCTGGATCAGTCCTTTTGCTACTTTAGTGTCCAAATATTTCTTTTGTAATACCTTACTCACACTCTGAGTAAATTTCAGCGTAAAAGATAAGCAATAGACAGCAACTATAGTATTTGTAGTAAACATAGTATTCAACAGGGTTTGCGCTGAAGATGATGACTGGCTATCTCTCCAGCTGGCCACCAATTCCAATGCGCTGACAATTTCGAGAAAGTATGTTTTAAATCTCAAAACCGCTTCATGCCTTTCTGCCCACCTAGTTTCACACAGTTTTCATCATCATAACTTGTTTCAGAACTTTATTCCGCTTTGGCGAGACATTAAAGAAATTTATGATCTCTTTAATTGTGCCTATATCATTGCGGACATCTTGGACGGAACTTGATTTCGAAAGTGAAAAATTTAAAACGTGACTGTAGCAAGGGCATTTAATAGCATTTTTTAAAAACTTCTGCAATTCCAAGACAGCTCTTTTCTGACCTGAAAGCATAACACTACAAGTGTCAGTGGCTATAGCAGTACAATCCAATCCATGCCAGATTTTGGCAAAAAACAAAGTACAGTTTTTGCGAGTACTTTTCCTCTAACAACAGGTTCCACTTTGAAGTCTTCGAAATTTTTATTATGAATATCAATAAATGATACAAAATCTTCCGCAACTTGATATGCTTTATCATCAAAATATCTCACAATATGGACATCTGTAACCCCCAGTAGTCTCATTAAAAATAATTCCATAGCATTTGTTTGCTTTAATTTTATTAAGGACAGAGTTCAAAATTTCATCTCCACAAAACTTAATTAGATCATTTTGCGTGGTGTTGCTCACGTACGTTGCTTGCGAACTTGTATTTTCCATAATTTGTTTTAGCTTCTCATCACCACTTGCAACACGATACCGTAACAATTCATGAAAATTGCCTTCATTTAGATTTAACTGACTTTCTTCGTCATTATCTTCAGAAAATGTGTCATCAACTGATAGAAATGACATTTCGCCATAATCCATGTGGCCACGCAACGCTAAGTTTTGGCGTCCCAAAAAATAATGGGCTCGATTATTGGAATCAACCTTTCCCTATTCTCCTTGTTTTGAAGCTCACGGGCTGAATCTAACTTCATCAACACTCCTTCTTGAGGATTTTTATATATTTTTATAAAATCTGAAGCAAAAGAAACAGATTATTTATGGTATTTATTTTGATCGTAAACAATTAAATCTCCATCTTTGCCCAGTAATTTAGAATATTTATCCAAAGGCACAGTAACGAGTTTTTTTTTATTTTGTAGCCTTGTTTATTCCTCCGTATTTATCAGAAAACAAGAGACAATACTTGCAAAATAAACCTTTAAGTTCGCACGAATACGTTAGCCTATTAAACGATCTGAAATGCTTTTGAGAGAGATAGCATTTGACTTCTTTATTATTTTTTTATGCACTGAAAAAGGATAAATGAAATTTTTACCTGGAGTCCACGTGCATTTCAAAATACTGAATTTTTCATGATCTGTTATTGAAGAAATTTATTGCTTTTCATCGTAGAAACCCACATCAAGTTTACCATCAAATAAAGCAGACTGAGGTCTATCTGTCGCCAGTTGTTCTACAAAAGCGACATTCTTTGGCACGTGTATATCTGACGTAGATTGAGCTTCACATGAATGCTGCTGCTGGAATTTTTAAATACTTACTGAAACCGAAATTTCATCTTTTTCTCTGTCACTGCCACTCAAACAAGGAACCGATTCAGTTTCACCCAGGGACGTGCCAACAGGGGGGGGGGACAGGAGGGCTGACTCCCCCCCCCGAAATCTAAGTGGAGGGGCCGAATGTATGTTTTGCCCCTCCAGTTTTAGCACCCAAAATATAAGTTCATTTAATTTAACAGAAAAAAAAAAAAAACTTTCAAATTGTTTAAAAAGCAAACGAAATGCTGGTTATTTTTATAGCGTTTTAGCAGTTTTTTATTAGTATTTTTACCGTTATGGTAAGGGAAAGAAAAAGAAAACAAAATAATACTGGGAAAAGAACCACCCCTGTGCTCCTAATTTTTTTCTGCTCTGCTCTACGACTGGTTAATGGGTGGAGGTGAGAAGAGTGAGGGAGAATGATCCTACACAAATACAACAACAAATAGTTGTGTGAATGTGTGTAGAGGGGCAGGGAGTCAAGGACAGTCCACTCCATTTTTCCTTTTGCATTCAAGTGATTTTGAAATCCGTTCTATGCGAATATTTCCAATGGGTAGAGGGGTTCGTGTTTATCTCGCGTAGCCTCACTTCCCCTAATCCGTTTCCCCTAATTCCCGTTTTCCCTAATCACGTTTACCCCAATCGCGTTTCCCCGAAATCGCTTTTACCCGAATTCCCATTTCCCCTAATTACGTTGGCCCTAATCTCGTTTCCCCTAAATCTCGTTTCCCATAATTCATGTTTGCCCTAAACACGTTTACCCCAATCGCGTTTCCTCGAAATCGCTTTTACCCGAATTCCGATTTCCTCTAATTTCGTTTTGCCCTAATCTCGTTTTCCCTAAATCTCGTTTCCCCAAATCACGTTTGCCCGTATCAAGTTTTCCCTAATTCGCGTTTTCCTAATTTTTTTTGTTAACCGAAATAAAACGGTGGGTCTTGATATCTCAAGATAATCATTCTTTCCTTTCCTGTTGATGATGTCGACCACCATGCCAGCAAAAGTTTAAAGAAGTGCACGTGGTTATCTTTATATTAATTATATAAGTTTTTTAAACTGTAAGACCAGTTGTGAGAGAACGGCTGAACGTAAACATATGGTTCAGGTATCAAAATAAAAGTCTTACCATGTAGATGTGCCAGTCGAAGAGAAAAATGAGAGTGGGGCAACGGTTCGGGCGTTGTGGGGCGGCAAAGTTCCCATGTAAAGTCCATGGGAGAAGCGTGCGGTTGACATCCTATCGGCTGCGGTTGACTCACGCGCTGTTGAAGGCGAAAGTATGGAGGGACTCAAATAGACCAAAGTCCGAAGTCTCTCTTCTCAGCGAACCGCTGTGCAAAACAACGTCAGCAGGAATTTGTTTGAAAGTTCTTATCGGAACAGCGAACACTCAAAGACCTGATTGCGTTGTGCCATTGGACTGTGTGATGTATATATACAATTTAACATACATTCGATTCAGTTTATTCACGTAGGTAAGACGTTTCCCATTATGTAAAGATGTAAACAAACTTCTCATATGAGTATATTCTTTTAAAAAAAATATAAAAAAAATAATAATAATCGTCGATTCCGACGGGTTTCATCTACCGGGTTCGAATCCCGAAGAGGCATGGATGTTGTGTTTGTCTTACGGTACTGACTCTTTCCCTTCCCTGGAACCAGTGACCCTAAATTAGGGACGGGCGACTGCTTATACCCCATTGAGTTGCTCACGGCGGTCGTTAAACCTCCAAACAAGCAAAAAAAAAAAAAAAAAAAAAAAAAAGAGAAAATCATATTGCTAAAAGGTATTTATTTCATGTAAAAATGAATAATAATTGAAAAAAATATTCAATATTCTCATACAAGGGGCGGCAAATGCCCTTGTTTGTATGGTGAACTTTTGGAAAAGACAATATGATTTTACAATTTTCAAGAGCAACATGCCATTATGTCTCAAAAAGAAAAGTGTTTAATCAATTCATTCTTCCAGTGATTACGTACGGAGCAGAGACGTGGACCTTAACTAAAAAAGACATACTAAGACTGCAGTTAACTGAAGGAGCATGGGGAGATGCATGCTTGGTGTAACCAGGAGAGGTGAGAAGAGAAACACATGGATAAAGAAAATGACAAGAGTGGAGGACATCATGATGAGAGTGGAATCCCTAAAAAGGCAGTCGGATGGACATGTTGCCAGAGGAACTGACCACCGATGGACAACCGAAATTCTAGACTGGATTCCAAGGGACAGAAAAAGACCCAGAAGACCACAAGGGAGATGGGTAGATGAAATTCGAAAGCATGCGGGACTGATATGGAAGAGACTGGGTCAAGACACACCGTTGTGGAAGAAACTTGGTGAGATCTTCATCCAGCAGTGGATTGATAATGGTTGATGATGACTTAATATATAATACATTTGTTTTCCTGAATTTGACGATAAAAGAAACGTTTTATTTCGCTTAACGGGAATCAGGACAAACATGAATTAGGGAAAACATAAATTTAGGAAAACGCGAATCAAGGCAAAGGAGAATTAGAGCAAACCTGATACAGGAAACGTTTCTAGAGGGAACTTTGATACGGATAAACATTAGGGTGGTCTATCTTTGCATAGGAATTTTTTTTATTAATTATCATTTGTCTCACCCTCTAAAATTGTTCCATTGCATGAAAAAATAGTTCCTGTAAAATTTCATTGCATTCGAAAAATAAAAACACGTGCCTCCAGAGGGCCTATTAAAGCGCAAGCTTCCGTTCCCGTCCACCGAGTCTCCTGCGTGCATTAGCTTCCCGCGAAGGCCAAACCGAACTTTCTCGGCAAGATGCCAAAACACAAGCTGTAAGCGTTGTACTACGCATTGTTATCTCAGTTGTGTTTCGGAAATTCCAGTTGATTAAAGCTTCAATGTAACTGGTTTGTTATAGACTACATCTTCAACGCCATATGGTCATTGCAATGTGAAAAAAGTTTCACGGTTTGAGATACATCGATACATCGTTATATTTTGCATTTACTGAGGCAAGTAAAATTTTTGATTCTTTTTTGAGACATATTGTCACCGTGCTACTTGCTAAGTTTTCTCTGCTACATAATGTTTTCAAAGCACTCCCTCAAGAAAAACACTTCGGTTTATTTGATTGGACATTACATGAACCAGATTGTTGGAAGCAAGCTCCCATCCAACAGGCAAGTGCTGGGAGTAATGTTTTTTAACCTGCGTGAGGTACAATTAACTCTTCGAGAAAGTGCAACGCTGACAATCCAAGAGGTGCTAATTTTCTGGAATAAAGCACGTATTCCAACACGACAACAATATCACTGCATTCAAAAACTAGAAACTGTTTACGAGAATTGGAGATCATTGCAGAAAAATGCAAAGAGATCTAGTAAAATTAAAAAAAAAAAAGGGAATAGTAATTTGTGTCAAAGTTGGATGATCTGTTCGATATTTCCCATGAAAATGCCCTGGAAATGATAACTATTGAAGAAGATAAGATGTTTTTAATAAATCAAAGGAAAAAAGGGCGGCCCGGTTTTCTGTGTGGTATTGATGTAAAATTGGCTGAACGGGAAAAAAGAGCAAACGAAAAACGATCCAAAGAAATTCAAAGGTTACAGCAAAGCATAAGAGAGGCTGAAACAGCAAGAGAAGTTATAGAACTGCAATGTTCAAGTAGTAGCGATGAAGAATCAATCCCAGACGAAGAGCCAATTCCATCGTGCTCTACGGATTCAATCGGGATGTCACAGCAAAAGAAAAGAAAGATGCATGGAACCTGTAATGTTATAACTTCAAAAATTGTAGCCGCTTTTGACAAATGCAAAGTTAGTGATAGGAATGCGGTTCACATTTTAATGGCCACAGCTGAAGCATTAGGTCATGATGTCCATGAACTATCAATAAGGAGATCTTCCATTCAACGATGCAGGCAATGTTTACGTCAAGCTAGAGCAGAAAATTAAAGGAACGATTCAAAGAAGCTGATCTGCAAGCAGCTGTCGTTCATTGGGATGGAAAATTACTGCCAGCTGTTACCGGTTCTCAGATGGTTGAGCGCCTTCCGGTCTTAATTACAAGTGGAAATATAGAACAAATACTCCAGATACCACAGTTGCAAGGCTCCACTATTAAAGAACAAACCTTAGCAGTATATGAAACACTTACTGATTGGGAGCTTACAAACAAGGTAAAAGCATTGTGCTGTGACACTACTGCATCCAGAGCCGCGGATGGCTTAGTGGTTAGTGTTTCAGACTATCGATGCTGGGTCCCCAGATTCAAGCCTGGGCTGATCTTTCAGAGATGGTGTGATTTACTAACAATCGCTGAATATCCGCCGTGCATCGGACGAGCACGTAAAGTGACGGCCCCCAGGCTGGACCCACTGGTTAAATGGGTATCCTTTCCTATGTCCTCCCTGAAATTCTCTCACCCATCTATGTGCAATATCGTGCTTGTACGGTGGCGCCATCTACTGTACTCTAATCTCACTACAAACTGTTCTGTCAAAAGTCGCTAGACTTGCTCTCATTCCTTCCGTTTCTGTGTCCTGCCCAAAAGGCGATCTCGCTGTAGGTGGCTGGGACCTAAACTCTACTACCTGTGGACGGAAGTCCTACATGAAAATGACAAATTCTCCTCCTTGGCGATGTAGTAGTCACTACTGCATCCAACCTCGGCTACTTAAAGGGAGCGGCAATTATTTTAGAGCAGATGTTGGAAAGAGATCTTTTATATCTTCCCTGCAGAAATCATATATTTGAAATCATACTTAAAAGTGTTTTTCAGCTGAAAATGCCCTCTTCATCAGGTGCAAATTTTCAAACGCTTTCAACAGGCATGGCCGAAAATTAATAAACAAAATTTCAAGTCTGGTGTAGAAGATGAAAATTTTCGAAAACTTTTATGTTCAAACATAACAGAAATCCGATCTGTTATAATGCAGCACCTACAAATGCGACAGCCTCGAGACGATTATAAATAATTCTTAGAGTTAGCAGAAATTTTCATTGGAAACAACACACAAGAAATATCTTTTCGAGCTCCAGGAGCATATCATCACGCACGATGGATGGCAGAAGCACTTTATTACTTAAAAATATTTCTGTTTCGTGATGAATTTAAACTTACCTTTAAGAAAAAAAAAGGCATTTCTGACATATGCATATTTCTTGTAAAAATATATATTACGGCTTGTTTCAGAGCACCTTTGGCCCAAGAGGCCTCCAGCCATGACGTTCAATTTATGAAAAAGCTCGTTGAGTATGAATCTGTGGATCTAGAGGTATCTCGTATCACAGTTCACAAATTCAAAAAACATTTATGGTATTTATCCCCAGAAGCTTGTGCTTTAGCTTTTTTCGATGAAGAGTTATCTGTTGAAACTAAAATGAAAATGGTACGGAATCTAGCGAAAGACGGTACTCAAGAAAAGGGTGTCAAGCGAATCATGCTAAAAAATTATGATATTCAAAGACTAATAGATAAGTCTATTGATGACTTCATTTCAGAAGACAGCAAACAGTTTTTTGAAAGATTTAATATTCACACAGATTTCCTCAATACAGATCCAGCTTCCTGAACTGAAAGTAAAGTGTTTAAGAAAGCCTCAGTTGTTGTGCATCAATTAAAGGTGGTCAATGACACAGCTGAAAGAGGGGGTAAGTTGATAGAGGACTACAACAAAATACTAACAAAAAATGAAGACCAGAAACAACTTCTATTGCAAGTTGTCACTGACTACAGACGTCGATATCCTGATGCAAAGAAGAAGACTGTAGCCAAAAAAAAAAAAAAAAAAAAAAATGGAGTGAGATTGTTATTTGTTTTCCATTTGTTGATATTTCTGTCATTATCTGTACATAATCTAATTTATTTCGGATTGTAATGAACAAACATTCCACAAATAACGCACGGTGTCATCTTTTGGAATGCTTAAATATTCATTAAAATCACAGAGAGTTTTTCTTGCAGTAATGAATAGTACAAGTTATCAAGTATTTTATTGTACCCTTGCATTGGTATTATGAAATTTTAACTGCTATTGCCACAAGTTAAAGTGCAGCTGTTGCAATCGAAGCTTCACAACTTTTTTTTTGGCATCTTGCCAAGAAGCTTGTATTACGCTAACAGTGAGATACTTTAAGAAGGGAAAAGAGCCTAAGTGGCGGGAGAACGAAAGCTGTCCCTATAAAAGCATGGCTGGAGGCACGTGCTATTATCATTCAATTGCAATAAAATTTTACAGATATTATTTTTTACTGAATTGGAACAATTTTGAGGGGTGAGACTTAAACATTTCAGAAGTTGAATAATTTGGACCACCCTAATAAACATGTTTAGGGTAAACTTGAATTAGGGGAAACGAGATTTAGTGCAAACGAAATTAGGGGAAATGGTAATTCGGGTAAAAGCGATTTCGGGGAAATGCGATTGGGGTAAACGTGTTTGGGGTAGACTTGTTTAAAGCAAACGTGAATTAGGGGAAACGAGATTAGGGCAAACGAAATTAGGGGAAATGGGAATTCGGGCAAAAGCGATTTCGGGGAAACGCAATTTGGGTAAACGCGTTTAGGGCAAACGGGAATTAGGGGAAACGGATTAGGAGAAACGGGTGTTCACCGTTTATCTAGTTCTTGAACAATTAGTGTTGTATTATCGCCTATCAAACATTCCGTTTTTCTTAGCTCAATCCATCAATCGGCAAGAGGCAAGTGCGTTTCTGCCGAAAGCAATAGTCTGAAGTGTGGCATCACTGGAGACACTTTCTGGGACTCTGGGTTGGGCTTTCAGCTGTTTTTCCCAGTGTAAAGATCTTTCATCACTGCCGCGCCCGCTTCCTACCCCATCTGGGTTTCGTATTATCTGGGCTGGAAATAATGAAGGAAACAATCTTCATTGTAGTTTATGGGTGGCCGGGGGGTGGGGATGCTTTCCCCAATCTTCATTTCCATGTCCAATTGTCCATCGTCGTTTTCGTACTGTGACTGTGTAGCCGGTGTTCAGATACTTTACAAGTTTTACTTCCGTGCTTTATGTGTGCTTACGTCTCCTGATCAGTCGCCAATCAAACTCATATGGGATATGCTGGAATGCGCATTGCAGCCATCCCAGAAAATCGGCGAACTTGCCTAGCAATTGGAGTCCGCTTAGAAGAATCTGCCAAGGGTGAGCTGTTGATTCAATGCCACGCCGAATATCGGCATGCTTCGCCGCCAGAGGTAGCTGTACCACGTACTAACCTGTTACGATTAAGTAATCATCGTTCTACAAAAAAAAATAAATAAATAAATAAAAAAGAGTCCTGCTGCTGTAAAATTGCAATCGTCTTTATCTTGTGACCCTCATTGCACGTGATTTTTTTCAGCACAATTGGACATTTGCTTCGAGGTGCTTCAACTGTTTTGCCACAGAGTGTGCATAGTATTTATATGCGTGTGTTCTCAGAACCGTTGATTTTGTTGAATTATGTAACCAAGCACTAAGGAACCACTCGAAGTAACGTTTATGCACCTTTTAAACTATTTTTTTAGTATTACAAAAGAATAAATTTTCTAAAAGAATACTGGTTTACTTTCATGGAGGTCGAGAACCTTAGATAAGTACTATAATTCATTCTGTTGTTTAGTATTTTATGATGATTTTTAGGTCGTAAATCATTTACTGCGTTGGAAGAAAATGTTTTATGATTTTCGAAGAGAGACTGCCACAGCAATAATACGCCGGCAACGAACAAATGGATTTTCGAAAAGAAATGATGTTATCACAAGCAATGTAAAATAGGAAGAGATCTCGCAGCAGCTTTGAGTGTTAAGAAATTTGATTCGATAGCCAGTGCATGTTGGATTCCTGCCAACTACACTCCTTTTGTTATAGTGACATTTGTGCAGAATTCAAAAGGATATCTTTGGCTCCTTTGAATCAAGAATAACACAGAAAGCACAATTACTGGAAATGGGAACACACAATAAACCAAACTCCAAAACATTTACCACATACGATTGTTGTTTTTCAACACACTTTAAATAAATTATTCTCAGAATTTATTAGATCATTTTATCCTGTCACGTAAATTCTTGTTGTTCATTGAGGTATTGCATGTAAAAGACACAATTATTTCTTTCAACGTTTCTGCTACGTACTTAATTGTTAAGATCCGGCGGTTGAAACCAAGAAAATACGTACTGTACAAAAGCATGATATAAAACAAAGTTGCTTGCTTACCCAAATTACTATAGAGCGGTAAAAAAACTTAGTTACTAGCACGAATTAGTTGCTACTAAACTATAGACAACATACATTTGTTACTTATCCAGTGAAACCTCCCAATAACTGTCATTGCTCGGACTGGAAAAAAAGTGACCGTTGTTGGGAGTTTAGGCCTAAGTTAACATTGCTAGGCCGTTGCGTTTCTGCAAAAGCAGAATAAATATATGAAGCTTATGCACAATAAAGAAAACGTTGCAGTGCTTTTTCCTAATGCTGACTTCGGAATGAAACTTAATGTAATAATTAAATAAATCAGGGTATGCTATAGGAAAGAAAAAAGAAAAATGTTTAACAGTAAAACGTAACTGCGCAGTTAGTTGTCCGCCCACCATAAACAGAAACAGAGCACACAGGGACCAAACCAAGAAACATCACTCTCAACCTGCAAAATTCCAGGCCCCATCATCTACCCCCGCAATCCCTGAGGGCGATTGAAAAACACATGGAAGCTGCAGCTTTCGTCATGTAGAACTAAAACTTTTAACTCCTTTCTTTTCACATAAGCATTATTATACTGCATCAGCCGTAATCCAACCAGATCACATCATATCATATGTAGAGGATTTTAGGAAGGGAGTGTCTGACCCCAGGTCTTAAACAACCTTTAGAAATAGGAAGCTAGGAGATTTGGGCTAGAGTGCCCGATAGGAAAGTGACATGGAAGTGAGGTAGAAAAGATGAGAAAGACGCCTTTATTTATTACCGGAGGGCCAGTACCCGAGGCCCGACGGCTTAACGTGCCCATCCGACGCAGCGTCTCCACCCCTTCTTGCTTCCGCCAGCGACACACAGGGCCTACACCTGGTCTCCTGGTGTGGGGAACGATCAGCTATCACTCCCGTACACAACTAGTGTTTGTACCGGGTACGTTAAACAGCACCTCCTACATCAACAACATCCTTCAGTCCGTTGTTGTGCCATTTGTAAGGTCAGTCCATCGCGGTGTTTTACAGCAAGATAACGCACGCCCACACACGGAACGTGCAACGCAACATGCACTTCAGGGTGTGAGACAACTTCCATGGCCACCGGATTTGTCCCCCATTGAGCATGTGTGGGATTTTATGGGACAAAGACTTATCTGGTCTCCAGCCACGACCATCCCCGATTTACGCGTCCAGGTTGAGGATGCTTGGAACTCAATACCCCAAACTTACATCCAACATCTGTACGACAGACTCCATGCCAGAATTGCACAGTGTGACGCAGTTCATGGCGGTTCAACCTCGTACTAACCATGTTACATGGAAATGTTATTGTTCAGTTTACCAGCAAATACAGCTGTATTTTGCCATAATGTTTTGATCACGTTATCCTCTGTATTCCGTTATTATGCTGTATAAATTTCGTTGGTATCAGACGTCTCCTTCTTGGTGTTCTTTTTCACTTTCCGCCAGTGTATAAGGTTTTTTACTGTAAGACCAGCAGCGAGGGAACGGCTGAACGTAAACATATGGTTGAATTATCAAAATGAAGGTCTTACGTACCATGTAGATGTGCCAGTCGAAGAGAAAAATGAGATTGGGGCAACGGTTCGGGCGTTGTGGGGCGGCAAAGTTCCCATGTAAAGTCAATGGGAGAAGCGTGCGGTTGGCATCCGATCGCCTGCGGTTGACTAACGCACTGTTGAAGGCGAAAGTATGGAGGGACTCAGATAGTTCAAAGTCCGAAGTTTCGCAGCGAACCGTTGCGCAAAACAACGCTAGGAGGAATTTGTTTGAAAGTTCTTATCGGAACAGCGAACACTCGAAGACCTGATTGCGTTGTGACATTGTTGGACTCTGTGAAGTATACTGTATATACAATTTAACATTCATTCGATCCAGTTTATACACGTAGGTAAGACGTTTCCCATTTTATAAAGATGTTAATAAACGTTTCATATAAGTTCATTATTTAAAAAAAAAAAAAAACTATTCGTCGATTCCGTCAGGTTTCGTCTACCGGGTTCGAATCCCGGTGAGGCATGGATGTTGTGTTTGTCTTACGGCACTGGCTCTCTCCCTTCCCTGGAACCAGTGACCCTAAATTAGGGACGGGCGACTGTTTATAGCCCAAGGGTTGGCTTATGATCATTCGTTCGTGAAGGGTCCGGGTTCGAATCCCGGTGAGGAACGGATGTTGTGCTTGTCTTACGGCACTGGCTCTCTCCCTTCCCTGAAACCAGTGACCCTAAATTAGGGACGGGCGACTGTTTATAGCCCAAACGTTGGCTTATGATCATTCGTTCGTGAAGGGTCCGGGTTCAAATCCCGTGAGGCTTGGATGTTCTGTTTGTCTTACGTCACTGGCTCTCTCCCTTCCCTGGAACCACTGATCCTAAATTAGGGAAGGGCGACTGCTTATAGCACATTGAGTTGTTCACGGTGGTCGTTAAATCTTCAGTCACACAAAAAAAATAATCACGAATCTGGACTATTGTCTTTACTGAAGTGGTTGAATGAATTTGTCAATCAAATAAAGTTTACATTTGTTGTTTCATATCAGTTTATTATTTTCAAAGAAAAAAAAGACTTACTGTCGATTACGACGGGCGTCGTCTAGTTATTATAATTAGGAATTTGAGTAGTTATTTCGAAAGTTGAAAGTTCAAAACAGGGTTTTCCAGTAATTTCAAAGTATCTTTAAATACACTCTTGGCAAAAAAACAAAACAAAGAAAAACGAAGCACCCCGAGAAAGTCGTTCAATCCTGATGAAACTCCGCATGTGAGTACCTCAGGGCCGAATATGGAAATGATTAAAAATAATGACCAATGGGCAAACAGTGGCCCGCCACAGCGCATGGAGAGCGCGTCGAGGAGGGTATACCAAGAGCAAAGCTCGCACGCAAGGCCAATTGGACGTCTACCATCTGTGACAGCGGATTGCAGTTGCATTAACATCCTCGACGTCGGTTCCGTGCACAATAACAGCAGTTAAGAGAGTGTGAGAGAGGATGCATAATTGGGCTGAGAAAGGCCGGTTGGTCAAGTCGCCCCACCGCCAGGCATTTGAACCTATGCGAGGCGGCAATCGGACGATATTGGTGTCAATCGGTCGAAAAGGGCACAAACCAGTGGGCCGTGGACGGCCGAGGGCAACGACAAATTGCGATGATAGAGCGATTGTGAGAGCCACACGAACAGAACCGAACTGTTTGCTCTCAACCATCCGTTGCTATATTACGTCGTTTACAGGTACGGAAGTTGTCATCCGGACCGTTGCCAGATGACTTGCGGCAGGGGACTACATTCGAGAAGGCCACTCCGCCGCCTACCATTGACCAACGAGCATCGCTGGCACTATTTACAGTAGTGTCGGGTCCGATCAACGTGGATAGTGTCTAGTGGTGTCTTGTTGTCTTCAGTGATGAGTCACGGTTTGCACTTGTCGCCGACGAGCAGCGTATACCTGTCTGGAGGCGAGTTGGCCAGCGCACGGATCCTGCCTTTCACACGTCTCGCACATCGGGAGTGATTGTCTGCTGAGCCATTTCCTACAATAGCTGGGCACCCTTGGTAGTCCTCTGTACAACCCTCACGGCTCGACAGTGCGCAGATGACATTCTACCACTTGTTGTGTTGCCATTCTTGTCGCAGCATCACCGAACAATTTTTCAACAGGGTAATGCCCGGTCACACCTGGCACGGCTCTCCCAGGCGTGCCTCCGTAATGTCGACACCCTTCCATGGCCAGCCCGATCGCCCGACTTCTCACCGATCGAACATGATTGGGATATGATAGGACGCCACCTACGCCCATCCCGGCGAACTGGCTCGCAATTTGGACACCATCTGGCATGCTATACCTCAGAACAGTATCCGTGAACTGTATGCGTCTATGCCATACCGGGTAACCGTTTGCATCCGAGCCAGAGGTGGCGTTACAATGTACTGACTTGTTCTGCTCGTGTAGCTGTTTTATCCGAATAAGTGGCCCAACTGCTCTGGAATTGCAATAATTTCTTTTCCTATAAATGCGCATTGCACATACCGATTTCCATCGGGATTAAATGGTTCCTTCTTTTTTTTTTTTTTTTTTTTTTTTTTTGGCAAAGAGTGTATAGAAAATCTTTCGTTACGTGTTAACGACATGGCATCCAAACCATTTCTATCAAACCCGTGGAAGCAACTAGCCAAACCCGTAACTCGACACGTAAATCTTCAAATCACGTATGACATCACCATTGTGATGTCATACGTGATTTGAACATTTACGTGTCATTCCTCCTGATGGAGCTGAGTTAGACCCCAACGCAACCTCGATTCAAGAAATAAAATATTTGTGATGTAACATTGTGAATTTCCTTTCTACACAATCATGATAAAACTTGAAGCCCCGAATTTGTGAAATCATCAGGTGTTTTGTGAAACATTTGTGGAATATTTAATGCAGTTGGTTAAAAAGAACAAAAAATATTGACTTCCCAGTTAAAGTAAGCAGAGAAGATATTGTTTTTTTTTTCTCAAAAAATCGTTAACTGTGTGGAATTAATTGAATGTACAGCTCGTAAAACAGGACTAACACAGTGATAAAAATTCCCTCATGAAAATAAGTGGAAATGATGCGGGATATTCGTATCTGTCCTGCGAATGTGTGGTTTTGAGTTGAGTCCCCCCAACTCCATTAATCAGAAAATTCGTGAAAATGAGTTAATTAGGAGACCGACGTTAACAGTATTTCGACTCGTGGCGCGCGCGGGCTGTAAACGAGTTCGTTTCCCTTGCTGTGTATTTCGTTTTATGGTTTCAGTTTTTTTTTTACGCCACTGTGGCGCCGTAATGATGCTGCGTTCTCCCAAAAAGTTTGCCTTCCTCGGGAAGAAATAACCTTCATCGCTCGGAGCAATTAAATGGTCCAGTCACTTAATGAACATCATCGGAAAAGATACTGCAATCACATCACGGTTTACGACGCTGATTCGCTCATGAAAGTTACGTCTTAAATCAAAGCATTCAGTTCCCTCAAATATTATGAAAATCACGTCTAACTGCTTTTAGCAGATTGAAAGCGCTTCTTTGAAGTTATTTAGGAATTAATAATAAGATTTTTTTTTATTTTTGCTGTTACATTGTAGGCTTTGTGAATATACATAATTTATATATCATAAGAACAGCAGGGAAAATCGGGGAAAAGGCCTCAGAGAGTCCTCACAAGCCCTGCTTTCCCAAAGAAAATAGGCAAGCAAACTCAGGTCCAATAAAACACAGCAGTGATGTTAAATGTTAGTTATATTGTAAACAATTTTTTTTAAGTTGTTATTTTTTTAATTATCTAGCAAATATTTTTTAAGTTTGTTTTTGGATAAATTTAGCTTATTTATTCTGCTTAACAGTGTATTCCAATATTCAGGACCAATATAATTTAAGCTCTTCTTCATCATGAGGGTTTTCGGATGTATGGGTCTTAATAATGATCTATGTCTCGTATTGTAGTGATAAGTATGTAAATTCCATTCAATGATATCTGTCTGTAGGTTCAATTTAGTTTTTTGAAACATTAGTGTACCTATTTTGAAATCAAATAATTGTTTAATAGATAAAATTACGTAATGGTTGGGGTTAACATGGGCATGGTGAAAAATGTAAGGTTGGAAGTTGATATGAGAAGAATTTCTTTTTAAGTCTAATAACCTTATGTATTTATTCTGTAATTTTTGTAGTTTATTGATGTTGGTTTCAGTAGTTTGTCCCCATGAGGAAAAGCAGTAATTAATGTGTGATTAAAATAGTGTATAGTACAAAAGTTTAAGTGTTTTAGTAGTTAAACTTGGAATAATTTTGCTTACAATCCCAATATTTTTGGAGATTCGATTTGCAATTGAGTCTACATGGCTTCCATCTTAGGTCGGAAGTTACAATAATTCCCAGATACTTAAAAGTCCTTTTCTGTATCAATAGGATTATTATTTAAAAGTAAGAATGGAACTTGTATATGTAATATATTTTGTCTAGTAACGATAAAAAAATTTTGTTTTATTAACATTAATTATAAGTTCATTATATGTTAACCATTCCGAGTAAATCTGTAATTGATAATTCGCCTGAGCAACCATTTCGTTAAGGTTTTTGCCATGAAATAATATTGTTGTATCATCAGCATAAAGGATTATTGCGTTGTTAGATGTTATGTCAAAAATATTATTTACATATAAGTTAAATAATAAGGGACCCACAACCGAGCCCTGGAGAGTCCTTGAAGTAATCGGTAGTAGCGATGATTGGGATTGATCAATGATAGGTGTTTTATCCGAATAAATGGCCCAACTGCTCTCTAATTGCAATGATTTCCTTTCCTATACATGTGCACTACGCATATAACAAATTTTCCCTGAAATATTTAATAATATTTTTAAACACTTTACAATAATTTAGAAACATTGTTGTAAGACGGGCGTAAAATTTTATCATATTTCTCGACAGACCATTGAAAATCTCAAAACTATAGTATGTAAGACTGGGATTGTACGACCACCCTGAGCAGTTAGCTCTAAGGCCCTTATAGGCAGTCACACGTCCCTAATTTAGGGCAACTGATTCCAGGAAAGGGACAGAGCTGTCATGTAGGGTAGGTGCACCCAGGGCCGTAGCTAAGGCTGAATTCTAGGGGAGGCTATAAAATTATTTTGTATGTTTATAAATTAAATTTAACCTATATTATAAGTTAAATAGTATATGTAATATTATTTTATAGCAGTATTTATTGAAAATTAATAAGCACAGTAGTACTGTTTCAAGGATATATATGTACTGGTATATCCCGATTATCTTGGACAGCAGATATCAAGTGAGGGTCACATTGATGAAGAAATTAATCGGCGTACAAAACTTTCCTGGAGAGCTTTTGGAAGAAACATCATAATTTTCAAAAGCAATATGCCATTATGTCTTAAAAGAAAAGTGTTTGATCAATTCATCCTTCCAGTGCTTACGTATGGTGCAGAGACGTGGACCTTAACTAAAAGAGACATTTAAAGGCTGCAGACAACTCAAAAAAGCATGGAGAGGTTCATGCTTGGTGTAACCAGGAGAGATAAGAAGAGGAACTCGTGGATCAGAAAAATGACAAGAGTGGAAAACAATCATGATCACAGTAAAATCCTTGAAATGGCAATGGGATGCGCATATTATATTGCCAGAAGGACAGACCATCGATGGACAGCCGAAATTTTAGATTGGATTCCAAGGGACAGGAAATGACCCAGAAGAAGAACACATGGGAGATGGGTGGATGAAATTCGAAAGTATGCGGGAGTGACATGGAGGAGACTGGCACAAGACAGACCGTTGTGGAGGAAACTTGAGGAGACCTTCGACCAGTATTGAATTGATAATGCTTGACAATGATGATGATGGTAATTGATTTTGGTTAGTAAAATAACCAAAAATAAAATACGTGGTATTATATAATAGAATAATAGCTATATACTATATTCACTACTGTTTCACACGTTATATACGTTCTGTGCGTTGTGTGCACATTTGCAGCAAAATCATCCTGGCATTTATATATATCATTAGTTACGTAGAATCATCGTATTAAAAATAGGCCCAATTGAAATTTGCGACCAGGGTTTAAATTCAAATAAAACACGACTAAGGATATCATACAAAGAGAGTGTGAAAGAATTATATACAATATAATTAAGAAACATGTGTGTCTAGCGTGTCATTCATTAGCCACGTAGAATCATCATATTGCCAATAGGCCCAATTGAAATTTGCGACTGGGTTTAAATTCAAATAGCCGCCCCCGGTGGCGCAGTGGTCTAAGGCGTTGGCCTCTGATCATTCGTCCGTAAGGGGTCCGGGTTCGAATCCCGGTCAGGCATGGATGTTGTGTTTGTCTTACGGCACTGGCTCTTTCCCTTCCCTGGAACCAGTGACCCTAAATTAGGGACGGGCGACTGCTTATAGCCCATTGAGTTGCTCACGGTGGTCGTTAAACCTCCAATCAAAAAAAAAAAAAATTAAAAATAAATTCAAATAAAACATGACTATGGATATCATACAAAGAGAGTGTGAAAGAATTATATACAATGTAATTAAAAAACCTATACCATCAACAGGTATTGTCAATCTTTAAAAGAATGAATGGATAACATCAATGACATTACAAACAGACCTCAAACAAAATTTTCGTCCATTATTGAACAATGCCAGACAATCTCTGTAACACGCACACAACTCCACGTAAACCACCGGACATGTTTCGGCACGACTGACTTTCGGCCATTATCAACGGAGGTGACCTAGATATATAACAACTTTGAACATTGATCCAGGATGCATACCGTTGATAATGGCCGAAAGTCAGTCGTACCGAAACATGTCCGGTGGTTTACGTGGAGTTGTGTGCGTGTCACAGAGATTGTCTGGCATTGTTCAATATTGGACGAAAATTTTATTTGAGGTCTGTTTGTAATGTCATTGATGTTATCCATTCATTCTTTTAAAGATTGACAATACCTGTTGAAGGTATAGGTTTTTTAATTACAATGTATATAATTCTTTCACACTCTCTTTGTATGATATCCATAGTCATGTTTTATTTGAATTTAAACCCAGGTCGCAAATTTTTATTGGGCCTATTTTTAATACGATGATTCTACGTGGCTAATGACACGCTAGATAAACATATTTTTCAAGATACAAGAGGAAGCTTAATAAGCTGGAATACCGATACAAGGTGAGTCCTTGATAATATAATATTTAAAACTTATAATATTATTCCTATTCATATGATATATAAATGCCAGGATGATTTTGCTGCAAATGTGCACACAACGCACAGAACGTATATAACGTGTGAAACAGTAGTGAATATAGTATATAGCTATTATTCTATGATGATGATGATGATATCCCGAACATACAGTCGTGGCCAAAAGTCCTGCACCAGTATACCGAAAGTCAATTTTTGATGTTTGAAGTCAACTTATACAGCGTAATGGTAAAGTCAGGAATACATATTATACATCATTTTGAAGAAAATTTTATGCTGAATTCAAATAGTTTTACAGAATGATATTACCAGTAATAGAAGCACAGTTACAAGCAAACGAACAGCTTCAAGTCATAAAAAGCAAAAAATAGTGAAACTAATGAGCTTCTCTAGAATTTGTGAAATTAGTGGAACTAACGAGCTTCTGGAATTTGTGAATAGTGGAACTAACGAGATTCTCTAGAATTTGTGAAATTAGTGCACAATGCATTCAACGTAAAATTACTGTACACTTCATTACAGAACACTTGAAATAACTTACCAAAAAGCAAAATACGCTTTAATATTTAATTGGATAACCACAGTTTCTTAGTAACAAAGTGTACCAATTTCTTGGCATGGAACTAACGAGCTTCTCTAGTAGTCCATATTATACATTAAAATATAGGAAATTATACATCATTTTAAAGGAAATTTTATGCTAAATTCAAAATATTTGAATTCAGCATAAAATTTTCTTTAAAATGATGTATAATATGTATTCCTGACTTCACCATTAAGCTGTATAAGTTGACTTCAAACATCAAAAATTGGCATTCGGCGTACTGGTGCAGGACTTTTGGCCACGATTGTACCTCCTCTTTTGATGCCCTTAATGGTACTAAAAGTAGAGGTACCCTTGGGAAATTTTTTTATTGAATAAAATGACTCAGAAACTGTTTAACCGGTAGAGATGAAATTCAATATTTCCAAACGTTGTTCAAAAATGTCCGAAGTCGATTTGGTTGAAATTGGACAAAAGTATCACAAACAATGTAATTTCCTTTGTCTGAAAGTTTGTCCCAGTTTGGTGGCGCAGGGAAAGCAGCTTTTGCCTGTTTTAATTGTCGAATCCCTGCCTCAACCAATATACGTTCTTTTCACGTCTAACTCCGCGGATAGTACGGGGCGACTTACGGCCGACCGCCTGTGACAAAAAAATAGGTCCTAATTGAAATGATTAATGCGTTAAAAATACGTGCCGCACACTAATCGTGTTAGCACATTCGTAAACAGCACGGAGTCCAATTTGCGTACTGCGCAATACATCGTGCGCACGACGCTCCCCTCGCTCCCTGTGCGCGGGGGAGATGATGCAATATTTCTGGGGGTGTCGGCGCTTTTGACTCCGTCTATCTCGGCAACCGTGAGCGCAACACGACTGTGCGTGGTATCGTTTTAAAGCTCTCGACGAGATCTATTCAAATATTCTAAGAACATTTCGCAGTGGTTTGAATTGAACATTTAAATAATTGTTTTCTTGTGAACCGCTGAACACTTTTGGCAATATCGCGATTTATCTGGACAACCGTGAGTGTAAAACGACTGTGCGTTGTATCGTTTTAAAGCTCTCGATGAGATCTATTCAAATATATAAAGAACATATCGCAGTGGTTTAAACTAAAATAAAAAAAGAAGTGTTTTCGTGTGAACGGGTTAACATTTTCGACAATGTCGCATAATTCGCAGAATGAACGCAAGCAAAAGTGGAGAAAATCAAGAGACAACTTTACATACCATAGACATGTGTTGGCTATAACAAATTAAATAAACGCTTTGAAACCATACTCGACTAGCTCATTTCAACTCTCCGATCTGCAAGTCGCAGACCTACGTTTCAAACTGACGGCTCAATCAGAACTGTGTTTTTTGTATTGTTATGTTTATTGCTGATAATGATGTTCATGAAATATACTTTCACATTTGGAACGCATCTGTTTCCCTCTGACGAAACATTGTTTCCGATTCTGTATGAGAATAATTAACTATATACACAAAATATTACACTGCCAGCTGTATTACAAGAGGACGAAATCATGTGGTTCTTTGCGTGTATTTTTGTGACACTCCACCTTAAAGTAAGATTCTTGATGATGAACGAACGCTCACGAAAAATGTTGGGATCAAAGAAATACTCGATAAATAAATGATTTAAAAAATTAGTCTACGTGTCGTATCTTCTCCCGTCATTATTGACGAGGTTTCACGTAGTCCTTTGTATAATGCAAAATTATTGTTGTTCGTTTCGTCTTGGCTAAGCGATGTTTTTTTTTTTTTTTTTTTTTTGATTGGAGGTTTAACGACCACCTTGAGCAACTCAATGGGCTATAAGCAGTCGCCCGTCCCTAATTTAGGGTCACTGGTTCCAGGGAAGGGAGAGAGCCAGTGCCGTAAAACAAACACAACATCCATGCCTGACCGGGATTCGAACCCGGACCCCTTACGGACGAATGCTCAGAGGCCAGCGCCTTAGACCACTGCGGGCGATGTTTTCAAAAAGCACATTCGGACGAAATATTTTAAGAACTCCAAAGGAAAATACTTCAAGAACGACCGAAGATAATACACTGATAAATTTTTATACGGTGAATAGTTAATTAACTACTAACTAAAAGCTGAATTAACAGGAAACTCTAAAGAATGTAATTTATTCAACCGGAACACCTGTTTTCGAGCACATACAGGGGTCTGCAAATATCATACATATCCATTGCTTTGTTTTTAGCTATGCCGGTAAACTTTTTCAAGAAAGGCATTAAAAACTCTTAAAATTTAGCAGCAGAAAGTTAGCATCCCACGCCAACGGAGCCAATCGGTGCGTCGTACAGCTATGACAAGACGTAAATCGCGTCATCATGATGTCCAGCTAGTATAAATCGCTGTCTTGACACTAAAACGTTTTATGATAGCATAAAACGACACATGGAAAACCGTCTTTGCCACTCCGGTGACGCAGTGATCTAAGCGATGGCCTCTGATCATTCGTCCGAAAGGGTCCGGGTTCGAATCCCGTGAGGCATGGATGTTGTTTTTGTCTTACGGCACTGGCTCTCTCCCTTCCCTGGAACAAGTTACCCTAAATTAGGGACGGGCCACTGCTTATAGCCCATTGAGTTGCTCACGGTGGTCGTTAAACCTAAAAAACCCCAAAAAACCGTCTTTTTTCAAATAATGACACACAAATATCAAACAACAATCTTCGCTCTTTCCACGTTTATAAGTGAGTCACGGAAAAATTCTCATTGGCCGCCACCGGGAGTCAAACCCAGGGTCTTCCAGTTACGCGCCGGATATGCTTCCGCTACACCACAGCGGCCTCGAAATTCTCCAGACTCACACACGCTAACTGCCAAGACAATTTGGCAGGTTGCTTCTTGGAGCCCCGCACAATGCTGGGGATTCACCAAAGATGGTAAGCAGCAACTGAAGAAGTAATTAGAAGGCGAATGAATAATTAATAAAGACATTTAACGTGGACCAGGAACATCAAACAAAGATCTTCGCTCTTTCCACGTTTATAAGTGAGTCACGGGAAAATTCCCATTGGCCGCCACCGGGAGTCAAACCCAGGGTCTTCCAGTTACACGCCGGATATGCTTCCGCTACACCACAGCGGCCTCGAAATTCTCCAGACTCGCACACGCTAACTGCCAATCCAATTTGGCAGGTTGCTTCTTGGAGCCCCGCACAATGCTGGGGATTCACCAAAGATGGTAAGCAGCAACTGAAGAAGTAATTAGAAGGCGAATGAATAATTAATACAGACATTTAACGTGAACCAGGAAAAAATACCCGAATGGACGAAAGTCTTAAATCCCAAATGTTGACCACACGACATCGAGGAAAATGTAACATTCGGTGAGATGGAAGTAGCGAATATATGTAAGTGACCTGCTGGTCTTCCAGAAAAACAGATCCTTAGAAGTTACCGCGACTACTTAGTCTACAAGAAATTACCACCTGGTCTGTTGCCTCTTATAAACACAATAAATAGCATACAAATCTCTACCAGCGAGTGTGAACGGGGTTTTTCGCAAATGAATTTGATTGTAACACTAGCAAGGACATCAATGCACCTAAAGACTGTAAGTTCACCTTTACCCTACTTAAATTCCTGGAAGTAGACATCTAGCAACTAACTAATACAGACATTTGACGTGGACCAGGAACATCAAACAGAGGTCATCGCTCTTTCCACGTTTTTAAGTGAGTTACGGAAAAATTCTCATCCTCATCGGCCGCCACCGGGAATCGAACCCAGAGTCTTCCAGTTACGCGCCGGATATACTTCCACTGCACCACAGCGGCCTCGAATACCTCCAGACTCGCACACACTGACTGCCAAGACAATTTAATCAGCAACTAACACTAAGAGCAAGGCACAGACACGTTAAAAATGGCAGTAACAATGCATTGATGGCTATCTGTTTTGATATAAGGTACTGATATTTGCAGTGCCGGATTACGGGAGGAGGGGTCTAACGGAGCTATACCTAGGGGCCCACCGTTACCAAGGGCCCAGGAGGCATGCCGCCTTACCGCAAATAATAAACAGCTTATATATTTATATATAGAGAAAGGTAAACTAGTTTCAGCTTTGTCTCGTATGATTTCCACTCCATCACAGACAGTGGCTAGAAGACGAACAGATTAAGGCAACAGCTCACTAAGGGTATACGTTTCATGTCGCTGTGTACAGCAGGGTAGGCGAGACAGTTTCAGCTTTTTCACTACCATCCACTCACACTTTCCTGTTTACACTTCGAACCGTGAATGGGTGAAATCCACTGTGACTTCACATTGCATAACAAAAAACAAAAACAAAAAAAAACAAGAAAGATGACCCCGAATTTTCGGGTGTAATAAGCACGTCTTTTGAATCCGTTCTGACGGAAAATAAATTTATCAAAGCTATTCAAAGTGAATGGAGTCGGTATGAAAAACAATAGATCTGACGAAAGAAAGAAGATTTTCAGTCGGGTCTTTAATCCCGCAGATATTGCTGTAAACGGAATCGTGAGCTTACGAACTCTTAGAAACAGAGTTATCGACAAAAATAGGATGTGACTTTACGTCCCCTGGTGGGAAAACCATGCATTATTTTAGGAAGAAAGTATTCTCAAAAGGTTTATCCGTTTAAGCGGTATCGGTCGAAGAAAAAATTAGTCGAGTTTTCAGGAGCCCAGATTTTGCAACAAATACTTCAGAAGCAGAAATTAACACTTATGACCCCTGGTGGCTAAACCATTCTTTACCAAACATTTGAAATTATGGGAAAAATA
The DNA here is from genome assembly GCA_039090855.1 of Macrothele yani. Lineage (NCBI taxonomy): Eukaryota > Metazoa > Arthropoda > Arachnida > Araneae > Macrothelidae > Macrothele > Macrothele yani. The sequence continues at coordinate 103,114,202 of CM077018.1, read as the reverse complement.
TTTTCCATCAGGTCTCGAATGCGATACAGGAAGAATTTTTGAAATCAGAGCTTTAGGAGCAGAAATAACGCAGAAAACGCAATTTACCTTTGTGCCCCCTAGGGGTCGTCTATGATTTACTTGAAAATTTTGAATTTATAGGAAAAACATTTCGCATCGGAAACACTATCCAACAAAGAAGGAATTTTTCAAATCGGTCTCCTAGAAGTAGAGGTATTGACAAAAAATAAGATATACATCTACGCCCCCTGGCATAGAAACCATGCATTATTTCAAGAAGAAAATGTTCCTAAAAGGTTTGTCGACATGAGTACCATCGGTCTACAAACGACGTTTTTTTCAATCGAGAATTTAAAAGCTCATATTTTGCTGCAAATACATCAGAAGCGCGAATTAAGGTTTACGCCCCCTGGCTGCCAAACCATTTTTTTTGCAAAAATTAGAAATTATACACCAACGATTTCCCTACAGGAGCTGTATGGTGCAGAAAGAATTTTTCAAATCGGAGACTTAGAAGCAGAGATATAGGGGGAAACGCAATTTACCTCTACGCCCCCTAGCGGAAAATCTATGAATTACTTGAAAATTTTGAAATTATATGAAAAACGTGTCACACTGAAAACACTATCCAACAAAGAAGGAATTTTTCAAATCGGACTCCTAGAAGTAGAAATATTGACAAAAATAAAATATACATCTACGCCCACTGGCGGAGAATCTGTGGAATCACTTAAGGAGAAAATATTCCAAAAAGGTTTATGGATGTGAGTGGCATCAGTGCACGAAATAATTTTTTCAATCGGTATTTTAGAAGCTTAGATTTTATGGCAAATACATCAGAAGCAAAAAATAACACTTACGCCCCCTGGTGGCTAAAGTATTCTTTACCAAAAATTTGAAATTACATGCAAAATATTTTCCATCACGAGGGGCATCCGCTGAAGCAAAAAGTTTTCAAATCGGAGTTTTAGAAGAAGAGTTATCGGGAAAAATGTAATTTACTTTTACGCCCCCTAGCGGAAAATCTATGCGTAATTTGAAAAAGTAACCATGTCTAAAATACTCTTCGACATAAATGGAATCGAAAGATAATTTTTTTTTTAATCGGATGTTTAGAAGCAAATATGTGGAATAAAACGTATTTTTGAATTCGACATCATCTGCATTTACGCCCTCTACCGGCGAAATTGTACGCCGTAAAAAAAAAAAAAAGAAATAAAGGATCATCATTTGCATATTTCAAGCTTTCCGATGCAAAAAGAATTTTTCAAATCGGACTAATAGTTGCAGAGATATCGTGGGTGCAGACGGACTGACGGACGGACGGACAAACCGATAACAGAAGCACGATCTTTTTTTACAAAAGACGTGCTAAAAATGCATCAAGAAATATACACAATGCTGAATTATTGAAAATTCTAAGATAAAATCTTGGAATCTTAAGCTTTTAGCTCATGTTCGTGAGAGAACAGTGGAAAACTCGGTGACCTTTTATGAAAACTCTGCAGGTAATTTATTAGGTTGAAGAATGAACTACGTATCAAATATCACAGGCGTATTGCTACAGTTTCGTGTTTTGGATTTCAGTAATTCTTCATCATAATATAAGTTCTTTGGAGGCCCACTCAGAGGTCTTAGCCTAGGGGACTACCAAAGACTTAATCCGGCTCTGGATACTTGTTATTATTATTATTATTATTATTAATTATTATTTTTATCGTTTATATTGTACCGGTGAAAACAAAGGTGCTGCGTAAGGGGACGGTGTGAGAGTGTACTGGTGAACTTTTTTTAGAAAAAAAAATCCCTGTAAATATCTAATAATGGTATGTTTTGCATTAAGTTCCTGCTGTGTCTAAACTTTTGAGACATATGCATTCTTCTCCTTCCGCGCCATAACTTTGGTTATACCGATTGGTTTCCCATTGCCCATAGTGTGACGCAGTTTGAAGTGTTTGACTTGCTTTTAAATGTTTGTGCTCCTTTGATTCGTATTTTTGCGTTTTTTGGCCCTAAACTTTTCCAACGGATCTCACTGAATGCAGAGCGTTTCAAAATGAATAATCGTATAATGGACTGACATACCGTGTACGATTGCAACAGTTTATAAAGGCACAAACTGATCTGCGAATTGTATTGTTGCATCTTAAACAAGCTTCTGTGCGGACATGTTCTTGAACCAGCTGATTTAAAGGTCTCGGTCAGATCGATTTATAACGCTATACCACCCATCTCTCACGCCTCTTTTGTCCTTTGGTAACCAGTCCAGAAATTCAGTTGTTTAACGGTGGTCAGTTTTTAAGTGTTATACCGAAATTCATTTCGTTATTTTTTTCCAAACATGGCATGCCGCCCCGGTGGCGCAGTGGTCTAAGCGATGGCCTCTGATCATTCGTCCGAACGGGGTCCGGGTTCGAATCCCGGTGAGGCATGGATGTTGTGTTTGTCTTACGGCACTGGCTCTCTCCCTTCCCTGGAACCAGTGACCCTAAATTAGGGACGGGCGACTGCTTATAGCCCATTGAGTTGCTCACGGTGGTCGTTAAACCTCCAAACAAAAAAAAACAAAAAAACATGGCATGTGCTAATTATTATTAATTCGAAGAATCTTTCCTAGGGAGGCTCAAAACTTTCCGCCTCCTCTGGCGTCCCTCAGATACGACCCTGGGTGCACCACTCATGCCTCGCCCGGTTCTCGAACCCCGACCCATCACGGACGTATGGTCAGAAACCCGCGCTTTGACCACTGCGTCAGCGGAGACGCCTGTGGAGAATTGCACTGATGTCGAAATGATGAGTACCGTAAATTATGAAGATGATTAAAAAAAAAGTCTGTTTCCGCTTTCTTATTTTCTTTTTTATAGCAATAACAAGTTATAGTAAAATCATGCAACGTATTGATTATGATACGCTTTCCAACATACCAGAAATCATTACTCAAATTATTACTCAAGTTATGAGGATAATGGCTGTGGAGTAAATCTCGCTCTTGTGCGCTAACCTTTGACCCCATTTCGATGATATTCAACAAAACCGGTTCAGTATACCTCCGGAACAATATAATAAAGTGTTGTCGCAATCGAAGCATTTTTACGTAAGTTATGACGCATAAGGGCAATGGAATGGATCCCGCTCCTATGTCCTGACCTTTGACCCCATTCCTCCATTTTCAATAGGGTTTGTCCCCAGGTGGTCTCCTACCACACACTAAAATTTCATCAAAATCGAACCATGTTTAGTCAAGTTATGACGCATTAGGGCAATGGAATGGATCCCGCCCCTATGTCCTGACCTTTGACCCCATTTCCTCCATTTTTAACAGGGTTTGTCCCCAGGTGGTTCCCTACCACGTGCTAAAATCCCATCGAAATCGAACCATTTTTACGCAAGTTAGGACGCATAAGAGCAATGGAATGCATCCTGCTCCTATGTCCTGACCTTTGACCCCATTTCGTCCATTTTCAACAGAGTTCGTCCCCAGTTAGTTCCCTACCACATATGAAACTTTCATCAAAATCGGGCCATTTTTACGCGAGTTATCGTGCGGACAGACAGACAGACAGGCGGACGGACGGACAAAGCTGGAGCATATGTTCTTCTTCAACCTACGGTTGGAAAGCGTAAAAAAAAAACGAAAGTAAAACGAAACGAAAATTTCCAAGAAAAAATCGGAATAAAAAAAGAGATTTCTGAAACAATAACATTCCTTTCTCTCTGCTCTGTAAAATTTAAAAGTCATGAGCCAAGAATTTCATTTCAGATTTCATTTTAACAAGCCCTTTTTCTCCATATATTTTATTTTATGCAAATGCGTTCGCTCATATAACCCGCTTTCTGATACATGCACGCATATTAACGGTGCTGACCCACCTTTTCGAAACATCACTTTAAGGCTGAATTTTAATGAGACCCTTTTATTAAATTCCGTGAATGTAAAATTTCTCTGGGTGGAGAGATGCGATGTACGTGTATACATCGACAGCTAATATACGTGTTACATGTCTACGTTGGAGATATTAGGAGTGTTGTCTTTTACGAAAAAAAAAAAATGAGATTGTATGATTATGTTTACACCTATGAAAACCGGATTATATTTTGAAGTCTTGCACTTATTTGTTTCTAGTTGTGTATCCACAGTATTTCATACTAGATGACATCAAATGCTCGCAAGTTTAGCAAACTGTCAGACATTGACTCGGAGCTTTTTGAGGATTGCTTAAATCTTGTACCTGCGGAAAAAAATACTCACTCTTCGTGAGCCATATTAAATAACCGTTTCGCGAAAATGAACAAATAAACTGAATACAAGCTATTTCGCAAAACCTTTCTGCCGGTGGTTGAATTCGAAACTACGTCTTCTGACTCCGGAGCCAGCTATTCTCCCAGTTGAATTACGCCGGCAAGGTTTATCTGTGGATCTTGTCGATTTGATTCATACGTCACCGTAGTAGTACGTCATCTACGTCATGTCATGTAAAAGGTTACAAAGCTGAGTTTGATCTAACCTATCTGCAACTCCTAACTATGACACAAAATCTATATATTAATTCTTTAATGTTTTTTACTGTGAGTAATATATTTTGAGAGAACGGCTGAACGTAAAGATATGGTTGAGGTATCAAAATAAAGGTCTTACCATGTAGATGTGCCAGTCGAAGGGAAAAAATGAGATTGGAGCAACAGTTCGGGGTTGTGGGGCGGCAAATTTCCCATGTAAAGTCTATGGGAGAAGCTTGCGGTTGACATTCGATCGCCTGCGGTTGACTCACGCGCTGTTGAAGGCGGTACATGGAGGGACTGAGATAGTTAAAAGTCTTCTCTTTTCGGAGCGAACCGTTGCGCAAAGCAACGCTAGCAGGCATTCGTATCAAAGTTCTCATCGGAACAGCGAACACTCTCGAAGACCTGATTGCGTTATGCCGTTGGACTGTGTGATGTATATATACAATTTAATATTCATTCGATCCAGTTTCTTCACGTAGGTAAGACGTTTCCCATTATGTAAAGATGTAAACAAACATTCCGTTGACCATTGTTAGTGAAAATATTACGATCGACTGCGTATAGCCCATTGAGTTGCTCACAGTGGCAAAACCTTCAGTCAAATAAAAAAATAAAAACCACGAACCTGGACTATTTGTCTTTACTGAAGTGGTTGAATGAATTTGTCAATCAAATAAAGTTTACATTTGTTGTTTCATATGAGTTTATGCTTTTCATAAAAACTAACCGTCGATTATTCCGACGGGTTTTGTCTAGCATTTATTAAATTTTAAGAATGTTAAACACTGAATACTACTAATTTCTTCATGATAAGAATTTTTTAGGTTATAACGAAGTAAATTTCTCCGTCATTTTTATCCACGCCGGGCGGTTCGAACCCCGGGTCCTCTCATTCCGGAATAAGTCACTCTACCAATTGAGCTACGCGGACGTTTGTTGTGACTGCTATCTGCCTTTATGTCGTGTGCGTCCTGCTGGAAGGTGCGTCTTAAGGTATCGCTCATTCAAGCTAGCTACCTCCCAGAATGGAAAATTTAATATTTATACGCCCCCCCACGGAAACCAAAGTCAATTAGTAAAAAAACGCGCAGCGCTGAATTACGGAGAAAGAAATTTACCCTGACGCTTCAGAGAAATGTTTCGCTGAGATAACGATATTTAAAATTCTATACTAGGATGGTACATTCGAATCCTCGAATCCCGCGAATCTTGAAAAAGATTCGAGATTCGAAAACTCGAATCTTCGAGCTTTTTTTCGTCATTCGAATCTTTCGAATCTTAACCTAAAAAAATTGGGCGTTTGGTGCTTGTTCTAGAGCGATGTTTGTTTGAATTTTTGTCATCATGACGAGTTCTGACATTAGAAAACAATCGAAGAAGATCGTTTACAATCGAAGAAGATCGTACACAGCTATTTGAAATAGCTCGTTACTTTCAAAATTTGAGGTTAACTCTCTAAAAAGTTCTTAATCACACCACCATCGGCAGTAATGTCAGAAGGACTATTAAGCACATCAGGTGTCATATCTAATAAAAAAACGAAGTAGGCTACACCCAGAGTGAGATCAAATACTAGTGTTTTTAAATAAAAATCTCCATTAAAGGTTTCTGATTTTTTTACATTGCCCTGAAAGATTTCAGTGTTTAATGTTGTTTATTAACTCTTAAAACAAACATGTTTTTGATTTTGCTTAATTTCCTGGAAAGAATTTACTCAATTTAGTGTTCCATGTTTAGTGTTTTTCTACAATAACTATCGAAATAATCCTTCCCACCTCTACACTCGCTTTGATTTAAAAAGGTTTTGGAACTTTTGTTATTAAAGAAAAATGTCAAAAATGTGAATTGTTACTCAAATATTTTTTTGTCAAATTATGTTCAGAAAATGGAAATGAACCTCAAGACTTATGTACTTCATTTAGTAAATGTAAATTATAAATTTCATTTGTATCTTCTTAATAAGTATGGGTATATTTTTTGAAAACTGTATTCTTTAATATGCTTTTCATTAAACACAGTTTTCAAATTTTGCTTCAATGAAAAACTTTTAATCTTAAGTAGAAGTCTTTTCTTTCCCTTTTTTTCTTATAATTATTCTTATATGAAGGATTAGAGATATTCGAGAACCTTTTAGGATTCCAATTTGGATTCAGAGTCCAGAAAATTTAGGATTCGTCCTACCTCTATTCTAGACTAAGCCAGCCTACCGCAGTGAACATGTGCAGCGTTAACGTCCGCGATTAGTGCGTATGGGAACATCTGTAAATCCATTTGAAAAAGGACAACCGACGTGTTGTCTGTTCAGACATTAGAGGTGTTCGATGTGATTCTGAGACAGACAATGCACATGTTATGCCTTACATTGGCTTTATCACAAACAGGACACAACATATGTACCATGAGAACATCACAAATTTACCAGCCTTCCAAATATGCATAACACACTGAATGCGTTCACCCTGAATTTATGTGTACAAATCATCAATAACATCGTCATTGTCAACCATTATCAATCCTCTGCTAGATGAAGGTCTCCCGAAGTTTCTTCCGCAATTGTCTGTCTTGAGCCTGTCTCCTCCATGTCACTCCGGCATGCTTTCGGATTTCATCCACCCATCTGCCATGGGGTCTTCTTCTGGGTCTTTTTCTGTCCCTTGGATCCAGTCTAAAATTTCAGTTGTCCACGGGTGGCCTATTCTTCTGGCAACTGTGACGTACCTGCCAGCAGGACGCACACGACATAAAGGCAGATAGGAGTCAGAATGAACGTCTGCGTAGCTCAGTTGGTAGAGCGACTTGTTCCGGAATAAGTGGACTCGGGTTCGATTCCCGGCGTAGACCAAAAATGACGGAGACATTTACTTCGTTATAATGGCGCCCGAACTTTCCGGATGACCCGGCCGTTCAAGATCTCGCAATGGTGTGATGTTCTTTCCACACCGCGAGATAGGAAAAATAAGAGAATCCCTTCTTCAGCGCTTCGAAAAATGAAAGGGTGTGATGTTGCATTCCACACACTAGATTGACAGGGAGTTCTCAAGTACGTTCTTCAGCGGATGACTGCTTACGACGATTCATGGTCACGGCTGACCCGTGGGCCATGCCCTCGGCCCTCTTTCGGGGGGGATGTGACGTACCTGCCAGCAGGACGCACACGACATAAAGGCAGATAGGAGTCAGAATGAACGTCTGCGTAGCTCAGTTGGTAGAGCGACTTGTTCCGGAATAAGTGGACTCGGGTTCGATTCCCGGCGTAGACCAAAAATGACGGAGAAATTTACTTCGTTATACAACATGTCCAGCCCATTGCCATTTCAGTAATTTCACTCTGATCATGATCTCGGCCACTCCTGTCATTTTCCTTATCCACAAGTTACTCTTCTTATCTTTCCTGGTTACACAAAGCATGCATCTCTCCATGCTACTTTGAGTTTCTGCAGTCTTTGTATATCGTTTTTAGTTAAGGTCCATGTCTCTGCTCCATACGCAAGCACTGGCAAGATGCATTGATTAAACACTTTCCTTTTAAGACATGACGGCATATTGCTCTTAAAAATTGTACTGTAGAGCTCTCCATCCAAGTTTTATACGGCGATTAATTTCTTCATCAATGTGACCTTCACTTGATATCTGCTGCCCAAGATAAATGTAGGTATCGGTTGTTTCAAGCTTTTCTCCATCAATCATTATAAATCTACTTTTGTTGTAAAAGCATTGTACATCACTTTTGTCTTCTGAAAGTTCATTTTTAATCCCACATCTTTACTCTTGTCAGCAAGTTCTTGGATCATACTCTGCAGTACAAAAGTGGTAGAGGCAAAAATGACTACGTCATCAGCAAAACGAAGGTGAGTTAGCTAATCTCCATTAATCTTTATCCCTTAGTTTTCCCAGTTCAATGATTGAAAGACATTTTGGAATGTGGCATTAAAGATTTTGGTGGGATATGGTGTCACCTTGTCTCACTCCCTTTTCAATTTTTATTAGTGCTGTATCCTGAAATATCCGAATATTTACGCTTGCATTTTCATAGATGTTATTAATAACGTTAATGTACGCATCTTCAACACCGCAGGATTTCAAAGCCGCAAAAAGCTTATAAATGAATAAACGTATTGAAAAAAGCGGTAACATGTCGGGACTGACGCAGAATTACGTGTAAAAGAAAAAAAAAACGTTTAAACGAGGTTCCACTGTACTTCGTTTGGCTTCAAAGGTTTTTCACTCTGCCTATTTTTTTTTTTTTTTTTTTGTACGAAATAAGATTTCTTTTAACTCAATAAATATTTCATAGCGCTTCTACGTGGCTGGGATTTAAAATTCGTTTAGTTTCAAAAGTAGTTCACTATACTTCCTGTTTGGAAGGAATTTTTGCTACAGCACGGAACGAAAGTTCGAGGGACAAAAATAATTGACGATCCTAAATATAAAATTAACGAGTAATGAGAAAAAAGAATTGCTCATTAAGAGTATGGTCACGTAAAAGCACCTTTTGCTCTATTCTTAGACTACTTCCCTTGCGCCGCCAAATGACTTCAGGGAAAAGCTGAAAAAAAAAATAAAAAAAAATAAAAATAAAATAAAAAGGAAACGCGCCACCGTTTTCACGCGTGTTTTCCGGGGTAAACAGCCAATGCTAAGCCTTGAGGTGACGAATTAAGGTAAGTGGTCTTGTGCAATAAAATAAACGTGTCATCTTAAAAACACACTTGGAAGCTGTTGTCGCATGTTTCGCTTCTTTTCGGGTACCACAATTCATGAAATTTCCCGGTGTTTAACAACAATACCAATGGATGTTTAAAAAGTTGTCGCTAGCATTCTGGCGAGAGGTTGAGATACCTGATACTTTAGAATGCCATAAATCACACACATCTTTGAAGAAAAAAAAAAAATGCCGTCACCGTCGTGCGACGTCTAGGGCGTTGGCTTCAGTATCTGAAGCCTCCCGTCTAGGAAACTCCTAAGCTTTCCTTAGGGAATAACACTAATTCTGTGATAGATCTCATTGTAGCATTTTCTCCAATATGAGCCCTTTCACTCAGCATAATTGTCTAGGTCCTTAACCCTTGCACTAATACTTATATACAAATCAGGAGAACAATTAAAAGTTTTTGACCGGAATCCCTTCTATTTAGCAGATCATGACATGTTGGATTGGTTAATATTACAATCAGCCGTAAGACGTATTTGATATAGAAATTGTTCGAATTATTATTTAAGATTTCATCATTATCCTCAGGGAAACAAATACTATACGGAAATAAATTGATGTCCAAAATTAACATGACAAATACAAATTCGAGAATATGTCCCAAACGAGACGACCGATTGTGAAGATTTTTCGGAGATATGTGCAAGGGAAAACGTTAAGTCGACGTACATAAGCAGCATTGTGTTAGCTCCTATGGAAATATGCAAATGACGACCTACGTCATCGAGATGGCAGGCACGTGATCTTAATAAACGTTGATCTCACTGGGTCCGGCAATTGAAGCTTGAATTGGACTGTTAGTAAAGGAATGGATACCTGTCATCGATTGGCAGACTGTTTACGGTGGAGAGCGATCGGTTGATTCGAAGCAGGGCAATCGCAAGCTGGGATAGCAACATGGCTGAATGGATCCCTAAATCGACGTACCCAAACAACATTGTGTTAACTCCTATGGATATATGCAAATGAAGACCGACCTGGCGGGAACGCGACCTTAATAAACGGTGATCTGACTGGGTCCAGCAACTGAAGCTTGAATTGGTCTGTTAGTGAAATAATGGATACCTGTCATCGATTAAAAGACTGTTTATGGTGAAGAGCGATCGGAAGATTGGAAGCAGGGCATTCGCAAGCTGAGGTAGCAAGATGGCTGAATGGAGCCCTAAATCGACGTACCCAAACAACATTGTGTTAGCTCCTATGGAAATATGCAAATGACGACCTCCGTCATCGAGATGGCAGCCACATGACCTTGATAAACATTGTTCCGAGCGGGATTTGGCAATTAAAGTTTGAGTTGGACTGTTGGTGGAAGAATGGGTACGCACCATCGCTTTGCAGGCACTTTACGGCGAAGAGTGGTCGGTAGATTGGAAACAGGGTAATCGCACGCAGAAGTAGCAAGACAGTTGAATGCGTCGAGGCAAATAGTCTCCAATCTCTGGAGATAATCCCACGAAACCGGAACAATAACGCCCACCAGCCACAACAAGTCAAGACGACCAGTATTTATCTCTAACAGCTCACCGCCATAGGGAATCCACAGCCAGGCAACTCTCGCTGGAGCTCTCCTCTGCTACGGAAACGGCGGTATCAAAATAAACTCTTTACAGAAGACTCCACGAGAGAAGAAGTCTATATGAAAGGCCAGAAGACTCCATGAGAGAGGTCAATATGAAAGGCCAGAAGACTCCACGACGGAGGTCTATAGGAAGGACCAGAAGACTCCATGAGAGAAGTCTCTATGAAAGGCCAGAAGACTCCATGAGAGAGGTCCATATGAAAGGCCAGAAGACTCCACGACGGAGGTCTATAGGAAGGACCAGAAGACTACATGAGAGAAGTCTCTATGAAAGACCAGAAGACTCCATGAGAGAGTTCTATATGAAAGGCCGGGAGACTCCATGAGAGAGGTTTATAGGAAGGACCAGAAGACTCCATGAAAGAAGTCTATATGAAAGACCAGAAGACTCCATGACAGAGGTCTATATGAAAGGCCAGGAGACTCCACGAGAGAGGTCTATATGGAAGGCCAGAAGACTCCACGAGATATATATACACTGTATATATATATATATATATATATATATATATTATTAGAGGTTTAACGACCACCGTGATCAACTCAATGAGCTATAAGCAGTCGCCCGTCCTTAATTTAGGGCCACTGGTTCCAGGGAAGAGAGAGAGAGAGCCAGTGCCGTAAGACAAACACAACATCCATGCCTCACCGGGATTCGAATCCGGTCCCCTTTCGGACTAATGATCAAAAGCCATCGCTTAGACCACTGCGCCACCGGGGCGGCCGAGAGAGATGTATAAAAAAGCCAATGGTCCGTCTGAATTGGGCCTAAAAACATCACCCCTGGACTCCTGATCACTGGGCCTGTATTTTCTGCAGTGACGAGTGGCTGTACAGCCTAAACACGGATTCTTGACGTGTGCACATTTCGAGAGATGTGGGAAGCCGTAATCTTTCCACCAAACATTACGGAAATGGACTTCTACTGTGGAGGAGGACTATTGGTGTGGGCTGGCATCATGTTGGATTGACGCACACCAGCTACACGTGTTTCCAAGAAGTACTCTGACTGCTTCACGCTACAGGGATAATCCTAGGGCTCTATGTACAGCTTTTCAAGCGTGCTGTTGGCCTCCAGCGCTTTTATATGGACGATAACGCCCGTCTCTATAGGGCTCGGCTAGTTGAGGAGTACGTGGAGAGTGAGCATATTCACAGGATGGAGTGTCCCGCGAGATACCTAGACTTTAACCCGATAGAGCATGTCTGGAATGTCCTGGGAAGAGCAGTTGCAAGCTCGCATCCCTGTCTCAGATCCCTCGCGGGACTTCGACGCGCCTTGGTAGAGGAGTGACACTTATTGCCCCAAACTCTCATGCACAGCCTTGTGAACAGAATGAGGGCTCATCGTGATAGCTGTTTCGCTGTTCGGGGTAATCACATTCCCTCTTGGCCCCCTCTTGAAATCCGTTCCACTTGCTGCATCACGTTTGGACTGCCGTGCTGTCATGTGCATGCTTCCTCCATATGCAGTCATGGGATTCCTTTTCTGTTGTGTATTGCTGCGTTATCGATATATGTATGTCCGTACCACATGTCATTAAAAAAATCGTCACGTTGATTTTGGACGCCGGTGTAAATATTACATCATTATTACATCAACAATGCACTCATAAATACAAGGGTTCTCCTATAAGTAACGCCTCTTTTCAAGTAGTCTTGAAAAGAGGCGTTACTTATAGGATAACCTTTGTATTTATGAGTGCGTTGTCGATGTAATAATGATGTAATGTAGAAATGATGTCAGTTGAGATATTTAAAGAAATTTGTAATACAAATACATTGAAATCTCCCGAATGTAAAGGTGCTACTCAAAATGGTCCCCTTCTGAAATCAACCACTTATGCCATCGTTGAATCCAACGTGTGTCACCAATTTAGGAAAATTCCATTGAGTGTTTTCTTGCCCGGGATCTCACATCTTGTTTAATTTCATCTACATTCTCAAAACGTTGAAAACGGAGACAGTGCTTCTCGGGACTGAACAAGTGAAAATCCGAAGATGCTAAATCATGACTGTATGGTAGATGCGGGATTACTGTCCAGCCCGTTTTGGCAGTGGATAAAAGCTTACGAAACAATGTGATATAAGGGTTTAGATTCCGAGATCGCTTGCGATCACATATGTATACGATCTTGTATGCTGACATATCTTGTAAATTAATGTATTGCAAATAAAAGATGATTAAGTTTGCAACAAAAGAGCTTGTATTTTCTTAAAAGGTACATAAGAAATTGAAGACTTTTAAACTTTTTTACGAAGCAATAAGATAGGCTTAATCAGCATCTGAGTCAGATTCGATAATGTCCATCTCCGAAGGTCGTGCTATGCGTGTTTTTTCTTGCTGCGAAGTTCTGCTGGACAGAAGAAGAACTCTATTAATACCGACTGTCAAGTCTTTTTTTCTCAATCACTTTCCTACCAGATAGTCGCAGGATCGATCCCATGTAGGTGAAGTAGCTCTGAACCGTTGAATACTCCCTGTGTTTCGAATGTAACAGGATATTAGACCCTCCGTTACAAATGTGGTAATTTTTCCCTTCCTCAACACTTGCACTGTTTCCCTGGAAGTACTCGTTGTGACGTCACAGTCTTCCAATCCTATGTTGACTCGTACTTTAAATCCGGCACTTCCCCGACCTGTCTTCCCTCTGTGGTATCTGAGCCTTTAAGATAAATCTAATGTAACTTCGTTTATGATAAGCAGCACATAAATCCAATGCGACATAGCTAGTTGTGTCTAAAACTTCCTTGCTGGGGCTAGGTGTGTTCTTATTTTTCTATCATCTCAGCCAACCTAATATTGTGTAAGGCTATTATATCATTGACATTTCTTCCCATCAACATGTCATTTTCATAAACGTAGGTCATACAAAACGCACTACAGTGTAAGACACGAAAACAAACATTACTCTGCTGATAGTTAATTGCCTGCCGACGGCGACTGCGAAAACTCTTCCAGATGCGATACCGATCAGGGGCGAACGGAGTCGATTCGTGCCGAACGAGGTGCAGTGGGATACCATTGTCTTCAGCCATCAATAGGGAACTGCGTTGTTTGGTGAACGTGGCCAATAGGAAATCGGCAACTCCGTGGGAAGGATGAAAAACTTCGCCGGTGGTCGTGCAAGACGGCTTTCTTGTTACTCTTCTTGCTGGGGCTCGGGTTAGAATCCCTAGCAACACGTGGATGTTGCTTTTGAAACTAAAAGTATTTATGCATTTCTCAGGTATCCCCTCGCTGTAATGAGACTGAATCATACGTTTAGATACTACTGAAAATCTCTGGACGCCCCGGTGGCGCAGTGGTCTAAGCGATGGCTTATGACTATTCGTCGAGAGGGGTCCGGGTTTGAATCCCGGTGAGGCATGGATGTTGTGTTCGTCTTACGGCAATAGCTCTCTCCCTTCCATGGAACCAGAGGCCCTAAATTAGGGACGGGCGACTGCTTATAGCCCATTCAGTTGCTCATGGTGGTCGTTAAACCTTCATTAAAAAAAATCTGTGAAACAATGTTGGATATGGTATAAAATTTGCGGAGAAAAATTTAGTTGGATTCGAAGATTAGATATATAAATAAAATGAGGAATATTTTTTCCAGAACCAGTTTGACGTCAAAGCGCAAAAACTCCAACGGAATAATTCGACATGAAAAAAAAGGAAATTATCAACAAAAATGTATCGAAGAACTAAAAAAATAGTTCTGTTAAATGCATTTTGTTTGTCAAAAGAAGTTAGAAATATAAGGAAAATTTCATCATACAACGCATCAATAATTAACAATGACAACGGGCATGTTTTAATGAATGATACAAAGATTCAGATCGAGAGAATGAAGAATACAGTAACGAACTCCTGAACTGTGAAGAACCCTTGAGCAAGATATGCTTTCGTACCTATGAAGATGCGATTCAAAAGCCTTTATTGGATGACTAAGTGGAGAGCATAAAACAACTCAAGAATAGCAAGACATCGAGTAATGATTGAATTCCTGACGAACTTGTCAAATTTTGCTGAAGGAACTAATTATGGGAATACGCAGACTAATTAGCTTAATTCGGGAGTAAGAGAAATTACCTTTCGAAGAATGAATCATTAATTTAATCAATGTTTAAGAAGAGAAATAAAACTGAATGTAAAACTTACAAGAGCATCTCTATTTTAACCAGTGGTGTAGTGGGGCTGGGACGGGCCGAACGGTACTATTTTTTTTTCTAGCCGACACGCGTTCCGGCTGATTCTATATACAGTATATTTTTTCTTTTTAAAATACGAATGGCTTATAGTTCTTTTCCAATAAAAACAAGAAAGATGACACCGAATTTTCGGGTGTAATGAGCACGCCTTTGGATCCGTTCTGACGCAAATTAAATTTATCAAAGCTATTCAAAGTCAATGGAACCGGTATGAAAAACAATAGTATCTGACGGAAGAAAAAGTTCTTCAATCGGGTTTTTAATCCCTCAGATATTGCTGTAAACGGAATCGTAAGCTTACGCCCTCTGGTTGCAGACTTGTGCGTTAAGAAAAATATGAATTTACATGAGAAACATTTCGCATCGGAAACGCTCTCCAACACAGAAAGAAATTTTCAAATCGGACTCGTAGAAACATAGATATCGACAAAAATAAGATATGAATCTACGCTCCCTGGCGGACAAAAAATGCATTACTTTCAGAAGAACGTATTCTGAAAAGGTTTTTCGATTTGAGCAGTATAGATTCACGAAAAAAATGTTTTCAGTCAAGTTTTCGGGAGGTCAGATTTTGCTACAAATACATAAGAAGAAATTAACACTTATGCCCCCTGGTTGCCAAACCATTCTTTTCTAAACATTAGAAATTATATGAAAAAGATTTTCCATCAGGTGTTGTATGCAATACAGGAAGAATTTTTCAAATGGGAGTTAGAGAAGCAGAAATAACGCAGAAAACGCAATTTACCTTTGCGGCCCTAGCCGAAAGTCTATGATTTACTTGAAAATATTTGAATTTATATGAAAAACATTTCGCATCGGAAACACTATCCAACAAAGAAGGAATTTTTCAAATCGGACTCCTAGACGTAGAGCTATTGTCCAAATTAAGATATAAATCTACGCCCACTGGCGTAGAAAACATGCATTATTTTAAGAAGAAAAAGTTCCTAAAAGGTTTATCGACGTGAGTACTATCGATCCTAAAAACAAATTCTTTTCAATCCAGATTTTAGGAGCTCAGATTTTGCTGCAAATACATCAGAAGCGGAAATTAAGACTTACGCCCCCTGGTGGCCAAACCATTTTTACAAAAATTAGAAATTATGTGCAAAGGATTTCTCATCAGGAGCTGTATCCCGTGCAGAAAGAATTTTTGGGAATCGGAGATTTAGAAGCAGAGATACAGGGGTAAAAGCAATTTACCTTTACGCTCCCTAGCGGAAAGTCTATAAATTACTTGAAAATTTTGAAATTATATGAAAAACATGTAACAATTGGAAACACTATCCAACAAAGAAGGAATTTTTCAAAGCGGACTCCTAGAAGTAGAGATATTGACAAGAATAAGATATACATCTACGCCCCCTGGCGAAGATACCATGCAATATTTTAAAAAGAAAATATTCCGAAAAGGTTTATTGACGTGAGTGACATCGGTACACGAAAGAAGTTTTTCAATCGATATTTTAGAAGCTCATATTTTATGGCAAATAGATCAGAAACAAAAATTAAATCTTACGCCCTCTGGTGACCAAAGTATTCTTTACCAAAAATTAGAAATTATATGTAAAAGAGTTTCCATCAGGAGCTGTATCCGCTAAAGAGAACATTTTTCAAATCGGAGTTTTAGAAGAAGAGATATCGAGGAAAACGTAATTTACTTTTACGCCCCCTAGCGGAAAATCTATGCGTAATTTGAAAAAGTAACTACACCTAAAATACTCTTCGACATAAATGGAATCGAAAGATAAAAGAATTTTTTCAATTGGATGTTTAGAAGCAAATATGTGGAATAAAACGTATTTTTAAATTCGACATAATCTGCATTTACGCCCTCTAGTGGCAACATTGTACATCGTAAAAACAAAATAAAATGAAGGATCATCATTCGCATATTTCAAGCATCCCAATGCAAAAAGAATTTTTCGAATCGGACTAATAGTTGCAGAGATATCGTGTCTACAGATGGACGGACGGACGGACAAACCGATAACATAAGTACGATCATTTTTTAAAAAAGACTTGCTAAAAATGCAGCAGTAAAACTGCACAGTTAGTTGAATTAACGTCTCATGTTTGTTTGTTTTCGAAGGTAGAGTTAGTCTCTAAATCCCTTCTGGCTTGGCAGTCCCTTGAAACTCCTTTTTCGCACGTCTTTTGTAAAAAAAGATCGTGCTTCTGTTACCGGTTTGTCCGTCCGTCCGTCCGCCTGTACCCACGCTCTGCAACTATTAGCCCAATTTGAAAAAATTCTTTTGCATTGGGAAGCTTGAAATATGCGAATGATGATCCTTCATTTCGTTTTTTTTTTACGATGTACAATTTTGCCGCTAGAGAGGGTAAATGCAGATGATGTCGAATTCAAAAATACGTTTTATTCCACATATTTGCTTCTAAACATCCGATTTTAAAAAAAAAACTTTTTATCTTTCGTTTCCATTTATGTCGAAGAGTATTTTAGATATAGTTATTTATTAAAATTACGCATAGATTTTCCGCTAGGGGGCGTAAAAATAAATTACATTTTTGCCGATAACTCTTCTTCTAAAACTCCGATTTGAAAACTTTTTGCTTCAGCGGATGCCCCTCGTGATGGAAAATCTGTTGCATATAATTTCAAATTTTTGGTAAAGAATACTTTAGCCACCAGGGGGCGTAAGCGTTAATTTTTGCTTCTGATGTATTTGCCATAAAATCTAAGCTTCTAAAATACCGATTGAAAAAATTATTTCGTGCACTGATGCCACTCACATCCATAAACCTTTTTGGAATATTTTCTTCTTAAGTTATTCCACAGATTCTCCGCCAGGGGGCGTAGATGTATATTTTATTTTTGTCAATATCTCTACTTCTGGGAGTCCGATTTGAAAAATTCCTTCTTTGTTGGATAGTGTTTTCACTGTGACACGTTTTTCATATAATTTCAAAATTTTCATGTAATTCATAGGCTTTCCGCTAGGGGGCGTAGAGGTAAATTGCGTTTCCTCCTATATCTCTGCTTCTAAATCTCCGATTTGAAAAATTCTTTCTGCACCATACAGCTCCTGATGGGAAATCCTTTGTATATAATTTCTAATTTTTGTAAAAACAAAATGGTTTGGCAGCCATGGGGCGTAAACCTTAATTTGCTCTTCTGATGTATTTGCAGCAAAATATGAGCTTTTAAATTCTCGATTGAAAAAAACGTCGTTTGTAGACCGATGATACTCATGTCGACAAACCTTTTAGGAACATTTTCTTCTTGAAATAATGCATGGTTTCTATGCCAGGGGGCGTAGATGTATATCTTATTTTTTGTCAATACCTCTACTTCTAGGAGACCGATTTGAAAAATTCCTTCTTTGTTAGATAGTGTTTCCAATGCGAAATGTTTTTCCTATAAATTCAAAATTTTCAAGTAAATCATAGACTTTCCGCTAGGGGGCACAAAGGTAAATTGCGTTTTGTGCGTTTTTTCTGCTTCTAAAACTCCGATTTGAAAAATTCCTTATGCATTGCACACAAGACCTGATGGAAAATATTTTTCACATAATTTCTAATGTTTGGTAAAGCATGGTTTGACCACCAGGGGGCATAAGTGTTAATTTCTGCTTCTGATGTATTTGTAGCAAAATCTGGGCTCCTGAAAACTCAACTAAGTTTTTTTTTTCTTGGACCGATACCGCTCATATGGAAAGTCCTTTTGAGAATACTTTCTTCCTAAAATAATGCATGGTTTTCCCACCAGGGGACGTAAAGTCACATCTTATTTTTTGTCGATATCTCAGTTTCTAAGAGTCCGATTTGAAAAATTATTTCTGTGTTGGAGAACGTTTCCGGTGGGAAATGTTTCTCATATAAATTCATGTTTTTTCTTAATACACAAGTCTGCAACCAGAGGGCGTAAGCTCACGATTCCGTTTGCAGCAATATCTGAGGGATTAAAAACCCGACTGAAAAACTTCTTTCTTCCGTCTGATACTATTGTTTTGCATACCGGCTCCATTCACTTTGAATAGCTTTGATAAATTTAATTTGCGTCAGAACGGTTTCAAAAGACGTGCTTATTACACCCGAATTTCGGTGTCATCTTTCTTGTTTTACTACTGTTAAGAACGTTGAGGTGTAGCTATTGAAATGGAGAAAGTTTTGTAATTGGGAATTATATTTATCTAGATATTATTAAGGTCGAGTTGTGAGTCTCCGTGAATTTAGTCTAGTTACAATAGTGCTCAATTACGCTGGAAGCCGAGGAGATTATTTTTCTCTGTGGAGCTTTAGGCCCGTTTCACACAGGAGGAAAAAAACCTGTCGAAGCAACAAATCTCCAAGCTGTTCTACCGCCCGTTTTCAGGCGGACTATAAAATTGTCCGTGCTCTGGCCCTGTCTAAATATTTCGAGAAATAAGACTCCCAATAATAAATGGCTTTCACCATTGCACTCTAAATTAGTTTCCACTTCCAACGACATCTTATTCAGTATATATGGTGCTGATTTCAGTTTTTGCACCTCAAAAAGACCCCATTTTGGGCCTCAACATTTCAGTGTTTTCTTTCCAAGATGATGAAATCTTGTTCCTGGAATGCCAAAACGTGTAAATTCAGAAGTATGATTTCGACCGATCACTGTACATTTTTGTACTATAAATATAATAAATTAAAAAGGGGAGAGGCGAAATGGGGTTGAGGGTTAATAAGGGAACGGCATTTCCTGTAATTTTTCATCGAGCGCTACACCACTGGTTTTAATTACTGTGACGTACACCGAAGAGCCAAAAGTTGTGACCACCAACCTGATATGATGCTTGTCCTCCACGTGCCGCCTAAACAGCTCTTACCTGGCGAGAGATGGAAGCTACAAGATTTCTAAAGGTGTATAACGTAACCCTTTTTCGTGGGCGAGATTTGTGTTACGCTATGTCTAAAACCATGACTAAGGAAATGTTGAACTAAATGAGAATACGATGCAATAGTTTACGGCCAGACGAAACATAAACAGAAGTCAACTGACGATAACCTTTTATTGGTCAGCAATAATTGAAGAGTCCACAATATAGCCACATATAATACCGAATAATCTAGCTTTCACACAGAGCGAACATCTCCATATCCACACATACACTAAGCAGCCGCTGTATCGTCGTTTTCATCTATCGTTCTTATCACATTCATACGTCACACCCTCTCTCTGACCTCAAAAGTGTTGCCAACCTCATTCATGTGAGAGAGAATATATCTCGTTAAGTTTGGAAATTGTAGAAGAGAACAAACTCAAATTTACATAGGAAAAGGAACTGAAAATGAAAGTTAAATTAGAATATACTACACAGGTGTCTTGGGTTACCTGTGGTGCCAATACGTTACCAGAAGATCCTTTTAGCTCTTGTAAGTTACGAGGTTGAGCCGCCGCAGATTGGACTTGCTGTTCTAACACAAATCACGGATGCTCGATTGGATTGGCGTCTGGGGAATTTGGAGGCCAGGACAGTATACGGAAGTCTTCCTCATGTTCCGCGAACCATTCTTTAACAATCTGCGCAGTGTGACATGGCGCATTATCCTTCTAAAAGACGGCACTACTAGTGGGGAATACCGTTGCCATTAAAGGATGTACCTGGTCTGCAATTATGTTTAGGCAGATGGAGGAAGCCACAGTTTCCTGCATATAAATGACTGGTCCTAGAGTTTTCCAGTAGAACATTACCCAAAGCATCACATTTCCTTCACCGGATTGTTTTCGTCCCACGGTATATCCTGGTGCTACACTTACACAGGTATACGACGCACACGTACCTGGTCGTCCACATGGCATGGTGCAACAGGAAACATTATTCATCGGACAACACGACGACCTTCCAATGATTTAAGGTTCAGTTTTGATGTTCGAGTTCCCCCATTGTTGATGCATTTGATGGTGAACCGAGGTTAGCATGGGCACTTGGAGCGGCCTGCTGCTACGCTGTCTCATTTTCTGCAGGGTTGGATGTACTGTGTTTTGTGACACATTACTCCCGTCACCAGTATTCAAATTACCGGTGAATTATGCGATAATACGCCATTCTGTTAGCTCGTACCACACAGCAGTGGCGTAACTACCACCCCCCGCAGTTGCCGGGGGGGGGGGGGGGCGCAGGTATAGAAAGTGCGTGCTACAGCCGACAGTTATAGTTTTATGAAAAAATCCGAAAGCGCACAAAAACAAACAAATAATTTACCCAAAGTTTAAATTATTTTCTTTGAGATATACACTGGCGGAAAGTGAAAAAAGAACACCAAGAAGGAGACGTCTGATACCAAAGAAATGTATACAGCATAATAACGGAATACAGAGGATAACGTGATCAAAACATTATGGCAAACTACAGATGCATTTGCTGGTAAACTGAAAAATAACAATTCCATGTAACATGGTTAGTACGAGGTTGAACCGCCATGAATTGCGTCACACTGTGCAATTCTGGCATGGAGTCTGTCGTACAGATGTTGGATGTAAGTTTGGGGTATTGAGTTCCAAGCATCCTCAACCTGGACGCGAAAATCGGGGATGGTCGTGGCTGGCCGTGGAGACCGGATAAGTCATAAAATCCCACACGTGCTCAATGGGGGACACATCCGGTGAACGTGCAGACCATGGAAGTTGTCTCACACCCTGAAGTGCATGTTGCGTTGCACGTACCGTGTGTGGGCGTGCTTTATCTTGCTGGAAAACACCACGATGGACTGACGTTACAAATGGCACAACAACGGGCTGAATGATGTTGTTGATGTAGGAGGTGCTGTTTAACAAACCGGTACAAACACTAGTTATGTGAGGGAGTGATAGCTGATCGCTCCCCACACCAGGAGACCAGGTGTAGGTCCTGTGTGTCGCTGGCGGATGCAAGAAGGATGGAGACGCTCCCCTGTGCGTCTGCGAACACGCATACGGCCATCGGAGGCTCCCAAACAGAATCTGCTTTCATCGCTGAACACGACAGATCGCCATTGCCTTCTCCAGTGCAGACGTTGGCGACACCACTGCAGCCGTTCCTTACGATGGGCTGGAGTCAGCGGTACACATGCCAGAGTCACACGTGCACGTAGTCCTGCATCCAGTAGACGGTTGCGGATTGTTCGCACAGTCACCTCAGGTGCAACGGCAGCTCGGATTTGCGTCGCAGTGGATGTTATGCTTGACAACGCCGCTCTTCTTATGCGTCGATCGGTCCGCTCATCAGTCCGTCTGTGACTCCCGGTTCCACGTCTTCTCGTGTGGGAATGCTCCTCGGACCATCTACGCCACCATCGTACCACCACCGATACTTCCCGTCCAATTCGCTCCGCAATACGACGATACGACCACCCGGCCTCTCGGAGTCCGACTAGACGACCTCGCTCAAAGTCTGATAACTGCTGAAATCGTACACGTCTTCTATTTCCAGGCATTGCAGCTTCTTCAGTGTCTTCGCACGTGTCCGTACGCCGACGACTGATTACATTCACTTCGCCGTACTCCTTAAATACCACCGACAATAATTGGCATATTATGCCGTGCTGTGGCGTAAGCGTTTACCTGTTGGTCTCGAAATTAACATCACACCTACGTAAACTCGACCCAATTAACATATGTAAATTTCATGATCGTCCGCCAATTCCTTCTTGGTGTTCTTTTTTCCCTTTCCGCCAGTGTATATTTAGCTTTGCTGGTAAATAAATGTCAAGTTTCTCTTTTAAAACACTAGATACCCTACAAATTAAAGTTATTCCGCCCTTTTTGGCTACAGCATGTAATACGATCGCTCTGCAATATGCTGTAAATAATACGAGGCGGCGCAGTGGTCTAAGCGATGGCTTTTGATCATTCGTCCGAAAGGGACCCGAGTTCGAATCCCGATGAGGCATGGATGTTGTGTTTGTCTTACGGTACTGGCTCTCTGGCTTCCCTGGAACCAGTGGCCCTAAAATTAGGGACGGGTCACTGCTTATAATCCATTGAGTTCCTCACGTTGGTCGTTAAATCTCTAATGAAAAAAAAAAAAAACGATCGCTCTCCAATTCCCCTCCCTCTGTGCTGCTGAGTAAAAGTGCGAAGCCATATGGGAATCCCCCGTGAAGGATGTGCGAATACAGTCAGTCACCTAGGATTACGATCGAGACAGGCGCATTTACTCACTGCAGCCGCGGATCTGCAATGTATAAGAGGGTGATTTCTTCAAATGAATTTGTTTTATTTTGAACAAAACAATTAAACTTTGCTATTGCCTTTAGTGCTTCCTTTAAGGTGGACGTCAAGTAATTTTGCTTCCTATACTTCCAATGGAAAAACTTCTGTACACATTTTCTTCACAACTAATGCGTTCCCAAGGATAGAAATTTGAACACGATTAAAATAGCTTCATTTTATAACTTGGAATACTTAATATTTTCTAAAACATAACCATAATTATGCAATCCAAAATTTGTTTGTCTACTCACGTCATCAAAGCACAGGTCGCGCCATCTTTTTTTTTGTTTCAACACCACCAAAGGAGAAGTTATTGATTTTTAATATAAGTATGGTTATGTTTTAGAAAATATTAAGTATTCCAAGTTATATGAAGTTATTTTAATCGATGTTCAAATTTTCATCCTTGGGAACACACTAATTGTGAAGGAAATGTGTAAAAAAATTTTTTCCATTGGAAGTATAGGAAGTAAAATTACTTGACGTCCACCTTAAGAATGTCCATCTCATTCACTGAGTAAATATACAAGCGAACGACATCCAGGATATCTGTTAAATCTTTGTGCCTAATATCATAACTTAAATATATAGCCGTCTGTGCACGATATACAATAGAATTATTAAAAACTAGTATTAAATGTACGGTTGTTAAAAATCTTTAATACTAAAAAACATGACTAACTGCGCAATATCTTTCGAAGTATCCAGCACTTCATCATCGCTCGGCTTGATGTACGAATCACAAAACTTTTAGTGGTTATAAGTTTTGAGTAATCGGTAAGTGTTACATATTTGACCTTGGGGTCCTATATGACCCCAAAAGTACAGTGTGTATATAAGATTTTAGGAAAGTTAATGAATGTTTCACTAATATCCATCAAAATATCTTAAAATCTTTGTAATTGTAAGCAAGCATTACATTTTGCAACTGTAAGACTGAACATTTAGAAAATGCTTACCTGGAAACTGAAGTAATCCAGATCTCCAATTTCTTCTAAATTGGTGCAGTCGCGCGAATTTGCGCATGTGCTCAAAATACTTGTCGCAGAACGAAAAATTGCGGTCGCATTTTGCGTCTTACTCCCGCTAATTTTCCACCCTTATATATATATTACATACATCAATTCTTCATTAAGTTTAACGTTACAAGTTTACACACAGTAAACTTGTAACGTTAAACTTAATGAAGAATTGATCTAAATTTTTTATATACTATCAGTAATCCAACACACTCGCTAATCTGGCACCCCTCTATGCAAGGAATGGCTGGATTAGCAAGAGTCTAGCGTATTGCTTGGAAAACGGACCGTCGTTGGACAACTGAAATGATAGATTGGATTACAAAAGACAGGAAACGACCCTGAAGAAGACCATGTGGGAGATGGGTCGATGAAGTTCGAAAGCATGTTGGAGCGACATGGATCAGGAAAGAAAATTGTAGAAGACACTTGGGGAGACCTTCATCAAGCAGCGGATTGATAATGACGATATTTATATGCGTATGAATGTGTGTGATAAAAATGGTGAATAACAGGAAAAGTAGCGTGTAATTAGCATAAAGAATATAACGTGAAAACATTATTACAGACAATCTTCTTCGGACCATTGGATCTCGCGACAGAGTTTCACTGTCTATGATGTTAGAGAGTCTGGAATAATTCCTTTATGACGTGAAACGGTTTTCCTTAAGCTTTCTTGCAAGCCTACCTTATGGAACAGTTCTTTCGCAAGAATAACGTGTGGAAGGTGCTAAATTCTGAAATACAAATTTAAGATCAGTCTCGTAAAGGCTTGGGACATCGCCCTTTATTTGAAGCTTTTGTTCCAGAGTTCAAAGTGAGCCGGTATGGCATACCGGTAGTTTACAAAAATGGATGTGAGCATACCGGCAGTTAACAAAACATTATTTACCATCCCGGTGTGTAATAAATTATAAACCCGTGACAAACTACGTAAAGAAATTAGGATGAAAGCACAAATTTCGACGCAAAAATCGGCAAATGATATTTTTTAACACAAATTTTGAAGATAACAATCCGATTTTTGGTGTAAGTGTGACAAGGATGGTAAGTCAACACATTTGTGAAACGTGTCTTTTTTTTTTTTTTTTTTTTTTAATTTCGGGTCCCGCTCCAGGACGATGGAATTTTCAAGTTTTCGGATATTATCTGACTTACCATCCTTTTCACATTTACACTAAAAATCGGATTGTCTTCTTCAAAATTTGTGTTATATGGTGTAATCTTGTATTTCTTTCATGGCATTTTTTTTCCCGCCCCGGTGGCGCAGTGGTCTAAGCGATGGCCTCTGATCATTCGTCAGAACGGGGTCCGGGTTCGAATCCCGGTCAGGCATGGATGTTGTGCTTGTCTTACGGCACTGGCTCTCTCCCTTCCCTGGAACCAGTGACCCTAAATTAGGGACGGGCGACTGCTTATAGCCCATTGAGTTGCTCACGGTGGTCGTTAAACCTCCAATCAAAAAAAAAAAATGGCATTTTTAACGGATAAAATTGATAAATGATTAGCAGCTAGGACTGAAAGAAAGCGTAAACCTTTCAACGAAGGGTTTTTTTTTTAATTACATTATTTCTTTTAAAATTATATACATTAATTTTTAATACCAAAAAACAAACCAATTATGTGGAATAGTATGCATTTCTTTCGAAATCTCCTATTTATATTATGTGGATCTATCGTACCGGCAGTAGCTCTGTGCCACTTCGATTACTGTTTTGTTCCAAATATGATGATCGTCGTTTGATGAAATCATATTATTGTGGCATTCGTATTTTCCCCACGTCACGTGGGGAAAAAAGAAACGTAGCCATTCGGATGGTGGTTTCAGGTTCAATCCTCTGATTGCACTCTTACGCAACGTAATTCATATCATGGAAGGGAGTACTGAAATAACAAGTAAACAAACTACACGTAGCGCTAAGGAATATCGAGTTACATCATTCGTTACCGCAACTGTTGAGTGGAGCGCTCACTATTTCCTCCAAACGTTGAAGCACGGAAACCATTTTTTGTCCGAAAAAAAAAAAAAAAAAGAAAACACTTGCGCAGTTTTTCATAACCGAAAGTAAATTCAGTGTATCATGCTTCCGATGTTCTGTAGCGTACTACGAAAAATGACGTAAATTACGTACTACTGTGGTGACGTATGAATCAAATTGGCAAAGTTTCAGCGTTTAGTCTTGCAGGCGTAGTTCATTCGGCAGAACAGCCGCTCCGGAGTAGGAAACGTGGGAGAGTGAAATCTCATCACAAGCAAAACGGTTATATTAGGTGTACAAATAACTTTTAAAGCGTTTTAAGACAACGCAACATGTAATTTGAGAGAAAACAGCAATATCTTTACGAATCAAAATATGCGCCGCCATTACCTATCATCTGCTGCCATTGGTCGGGCAGCTGACGGATTGCAGCCATGAAGAATACTTCGTCGTGTGACGCGATCAAGTCGTCAACCCATTTTTGCAATTCGTCACATGTCCGAAACCGTACAGCAGACAAACAATGTTGCATCGATCGGAACAAATGATTGTCTCAAAGGGCTATGTCGGAAATATACGCCGGAAGCTATAAAACTTCCCAGCCAAGCGTAAATAACGTTTGCTTGACCGATTTCGAGACATGCGGCCTAGCGCTATCATGCAGTAATTTCACGGGACGCAATCCTTTGCCTGTGAGTGGACGTTTCCGACAGATTTCCTGATTTAATCGCAGCAATTGTTGCTTGTAGCGATCAGCAGTAACAGTTTGACCCTGTTCCAGTAGTTCATAATGGAGCACACCGTTCATATCCCATCAGATGCGCAGCAGAACTTTCTTGGAGTGAATATTGCGTTTCGGTGTCGAAGTCGTGGCTTCACCGGGATCTACCCAGTGTTTTTTGCATTTGGGATTGTCATACCGTATCCACTTTTCATCACCCGTAACGATTTTCCACAGGAAAGATTATCTGTGTTGCTTATTCAACAGATTCAAACACTTCATGACACGCTCATTCTTGTTCCTCTGGCTCAGGTCATGTGGCACCCATTTTCCTTCCTTCTGAATCTTTCCCATTGCGCGTAAACGAGTGGAAATGATTTGTTGAGTTACACCCAGTTGTTCAGCTAGTTCTTTTTGCGTTTGAGACGAATCTTCATCCAGCAATGCTTGCAGCTCCTCATGTGCAACCTTCTGCGGGGCGCCGCTACGTTCTCGATCGCTAACATCAAAATCACCTGCTTTAAACCATCTAAACCAAAACTCGCACGTGCTTTTCGATACAATATTCGTCTCCAAAACAGAACAGATCGATGCACATGCTTTTGCAGCACTTTTTCCTTGATCAAATTCGTAACGAATGCAGTGTCGAATAAATGCAGCATCGCTTGCCATCTTTTACCTACCGATGTGCAAGTGCGTTTGACTGTTGGGCAAACTTCTGTGTCACATTTTATACTCTGGACCAGTTAGGGTCACATGACAACAACGCGGGGGAATGTCGTCGCATATGTAAATTAGCGGTATGCGTCACACAAAAAACGCTTTAAAACTTATGTGTACACCTAAGGCATTGGCGCCCGAACGAAAATGAATTGCCAGGCTTTGAGGTTCGAAAATATGTGTGATGATTCTTCCACATATCTTATGGAATTAATAAAAATTCCTTCTTCTACAGTGAGCTGGTCCTTTGAGCATTGGTTGTCGGCAAACCCGAAAACCTGCGATTTCGTGCCACGGCCTTTTTTCGTAACGCTCTGCGCAATACTCTCAAGGCGCACTACTGCGGTGCCGTATGAGTCAAATAGGAAAAGTTGCAGCGATAAGCCTTACCGGCGTAGTTCAGTTGGGAAAACAGCCGCTCCGGAGTAGGAAGGCATGGTTTCGAAAATGTTATAATTCATGGAATCGAAGTCTTCATTAGGCGAGCCGAAAGGATCGTAACCTCATCTAAGAAGCAGGCTAGTTTCCCAAGGTGAGTTTTGAAGAAAACCGTTGAAATATCGACATCAAAGTTTCAGAAGTACTATTCAAATGCATTGGAACATTTTCCTATGAAATGAAGCAACATTAAATTAATTCAGCTTTTGAATTTTAGTAATTCCATAAATAGATCGTGGGAAGAGAGTTCAGTTTTCTATTGTTTGTTTGAAGGTTTAACGACCACCGTGAGCAACTGGATGGGCAATAAGCAATCACCCAACCCTAATTTAGGATCACTTGTTCCAGGGAAGAGAGAGAGCCAGTACCGTAAGACAAACACAATATCCATGCCTCACCAGGATTCGAACTCAGACCCATCTCAGGCGAATGGTCAGAAGCCAGCGCTTAGACCACTGAGCCACCGAGACGTTTCGGTTCGTTTCAGCTTCGGTGGAGTTGTTCTTTAAATGTTGGAAATCGTGCATTCATTTTTATTTATCTATAACACTGGAGATATACAAGGTGTGATAAAAAATAAGATGAATGTTTTTATGCAATAGTAGAGTTATACAAATTAATCCCCTTCAGCACACACACGCACTTTCCCAGCTATTGTTGGAAACACCTGTAAAAGTCCTGTTTCGGAATGCTCTTTAAAATCCTCGTTATTACCTTTGATGTCTTCCACAAAGTCAAAAAAGTTTACCGTTCATAACTGCCTTAAGTTTCGGGAACAGACAAAAGTCACTCGGTGCTAAGTCCGGTGAATCAGAGGGGTGTGGTAGCACCGGAATGAATTCGCAGCCAAGAATTGGATGATCAGCAGAGCAGTGTGACTTGGCACGTTGTCATGGTGAAGCATCCATCCACTGGTCTTCTTCTTCGCACTCTTGCGATGGACTGCAGTCCTCAGGCGTTTCAGGATTTTCAAGTAACGTACAGCATAAACAGTGGATCCACATTGTAGGAATTCTCAATGCACCAATATTTCGATATCGAAAAATGACACAAGTAAGAATTTATCTTACGATGGAGACTGACGCGCTTTATTGTGTCATGGGGAGGAAGGGGTTTCCCACTGAGAGCTTTGTATCTTTTTTTCAGGGTCGTAGTCATAGACCCAGGTTTCATCACCCGTCACAGTTGTCGGTAAAAAGGCTACATCTGCTGTTGCACGTTGAAGCAACTCAGACGAAAACGTGACACGATTGATTTTCTGGCCGTCGTTCAAAAGACGAGGAATGAACTCGGCACTGACACGTTTCTTGTTCAATTTTTCCGTGTGGATGACTTGAACAGAACCAAACAACAGACCAGTCTCTGCTACAATTTCGCTGATGGTGAGGCGTCGGCTTTCCCTGATGAGGGCGCGAATCTCCATGACGTTGTCGTCGGTTACCTCCGTTGCTGGTCTTCCACGACGAGATTCATCTTCGATGGAAGAAGCACTATCTTAAACCTGGAAAACCACTTAAACACTGTCTTTTTGAGTCACAGCACTGTCACCATAAACAAATGTCAGTTCTTTTAGTGGAAACAGAATTTCATGTTAACGCGTTCCTCGAACTTCGAAATCCCGATAGCGTTGAGCAAACGCCAAAACCGCGTCTCCACTCTTTACTGTCTGGAGGACTACTGGCATTTGCTGCAAAACCGGTTTCTGGCCAGGCGACGCGTGCGAGGGTTGAGGGTTAATGACCGTTTACGTCAGACACCTCTCTTTTGCTTCCGCAGCAACGGCGGTGGCTCCATTCAGCTTAATTTTTTGATCAGCTGCCGTATTAACCCTCATCCGTACGCGGTTGAGAAGAGGTGCTCGATATTACGATTGAGCAGAATTCGGTTGTTCGGGTTCCTAAACTGCATCTGCTCAGCTTCTATTGCTTGGAACTTCGCTCTCATGAGTGGTGTAACTGTAGCGTTCTCGAGGGTTAATCGGGAGATGCAAGTTCGATTCGTGTTTGAGGGTAGTGTAATTTTTAAGTTTTTTCTGGTGGCTACATGGGAAACGGTGAAACGTACGATATCTATATGCTGACGATGATACGTACAGGTTTTTATCCAAATAATGAAACACTCACTGCGTCTATATAACTTTTTTTATTAATAAGCTGTAGGCCCCACTCAGGCTTTCAGAACAGAAGAAAATCGACTTGGAATAGATTTATATCAATACAAGTCATACACATGCAATAATATAATTTAGGACCATTCTTCCTGTAAAATACACTATATTGACACCTAGAAGAGAAACACAGCATAGCATTTATTGACATGCATTAGTGCGCCATCGGTCCACCTTGGGACTTAATGCAAGCACTGCCCCTTCGAAGCTCAGTGGTTGGGTTTTAAGCTCCGTGATTTTCGTTGCTATAAGGTGTTTATTGAGTGCTTTAGTTTCTGTGGTTGCGTGTATCTTCAAGTTGAAAGTCCACGCTTTACGTTCGTGTATCTCCCAGGTTGGTGAGTGCCAAATTTTTTCATTATTCACTGTTTTATTTTTCAACCGAGCTGGTCTTTTTTCGTTAAAGTCTCGCCATTGCTTCGATGGCGGAGGCAGACAAGGGTGACGCCCACATCCTTATCTTGGCAGATCAGCCAGCTTCCTCTTCTTCTTCTACCACTCAGCTTAATGAGGTGGCTCCCGAGCGTCATTGCGACGTCATGGATACCTCTTCTTCTCCAGCAATAACTTCCTCCCTTCCCACCAAGTGCGGTGGTGCCAAGTCTCCTATCTACATCTCAGCAGATGATGACGTCTCCGTGATCAGCGATACTGAGCTCATAGCTTCTACTTTTCATCAACTTTCTGATCCGCCCTCACTGCTAGGAGCCGCTTCATCGAGTTCTCGACCCATGCCTGCCCAAGCATCCTATGCTTCTGCAACTTCTGGGGTCCTCACACCCCCAGTTTCATCTGCTATGCCTTTTCCTGAATCCTATGTCACTGTCGTCGGTTCTACTGCTACAATTGACATACCAGAGGATTCCCGAGCTGGTCACCTTTTTTCCTCCACTATGGAACGGGGCGTCTATTTTGATGCGCTTCCCGACACTAAGCTGTGGCAATATAGCCGAGCCCTCAAAACTATCTTACCAAAGGATGCAATAGACTTTGTAGCTCGAAAACCCAGATCTGTCTTGGTCTATTTTAAGGATAAAGCGCATGCTGACCAGGTCCTTACGGAAGGTCTAACCATCAATGACGTGCATCTGTTAGCACAACCGGTTGCGCACCGCCCGGTGCAGGTGACCTTCTACCCCGTACCACCAGAAGTATCCGACGCTGCACTTTGCACCTTGCTCAGCAGGTACGGCAGAGTTGTTGGCTCCATAACAACTCTCTCTGCGGCTCCCAGAGATCCTGAAGACAAATCGATTCGAGGTTTTCGCCGCACTGCTCGAGTCCTCTTTTCATCTGATGCTCAGCTGAAAGCGGTTCCGAATGTTTTGCACATCCGCTGTGGACAGCAACGCCGAAGAGTTGAGATAATCACTTCACAGTATTGCACTATATGTCAGAGCGAAAGTCACATAAGGGCTCAGTGCCCACGTGCCTCCCTGCAAACAGCTCCACACACTACATCTTCTTCTACTTTGTCCACCAACGCTTCACAGACTTCTTCCTATTCGAGGAAAGTCGCGGAATCAAGATCTTCCAAAAGTCAGCTTACTGCCATTGGTCAACAAACGACTTTGATGCCTCCACCTCCTGCTGATCCTAAGAATTTTCCCAGGCTTCCAAAATCGACTCCCCCTTGTACTTTTACAACCATTGCTGACGTACATGTTGACCACTCCTCAGCTTTTACCGTTGGCTCCATGACACGAGTCACAGGTAACGCTTCGGGTTCAGACTCTCCAGACGATCATGAAGCTTTAGTGGTTGCTGGAAAACGCAGTGGTGCTACTCGCTCCAAGACGAAGAAGTCAAAGACTCTGGCGTCCCGAAGATCATCTCGCTCTTCTACCCGCTCATCCTCTCGCTCCGTCAGCTCTCGACGACCGTTCTCCAGGTCGCCTCTACACACTTCCTCTGAGACAGCATGTGAGGGTGCCTTTCCCTCACTAGAAGAATTCACAACTTTTCTTGCTGAAAATGCTTTCCCTGCTGAGCCTCTGCCATACGAGGACGTGCTGGATTGCCTTTTAGGGTCCTCTAGCCCTTCCTCAGCACGCACTTCCATTCAGCAGTATGAAGCAGCTCTTCCACAAGTGCTGGTTCAATTACACTCACTTGAAAACACTCTTCGGCGCACTGCGGACGAGGTCCCGTGGAGTGCTTGTTTTCTCCGTCGACTCCACTCCATCACTACAGCCAGTCAATTCCTACTGCATCCCACAACTAACCTAGACATTCAAGGTGGTGTCACTTAATTGTCGCGGTTTTGCGACACCTCTTGCGAATGCGCTGGTGCGAGAGGATCTTGCTCCGCTGAATGCTGATATATTACTTCTGCAGGAAACAAACTGTACTTCCACCACTCAATTTCATCAATGGCGTCAGTGGGATCATACTTTCCATCACGCCTACAGCCAACTGTCGCGTGGTGGCATGGCAGTTGGTGTTCACTCACGTTTTCGTTCAACTCTTTCCTCCTTCTCAGTGAAAAACTTATGTCGAGACTTATTACAACGAGTCTCTTTCACCGTCGCAGCTGAAAAATTTCATGTATTCAACATTTATGTTCCTTGCACTCCTACTCACGTGCCAGAGTTGTTTGCAAAACTTCGACGGGCTCTGTCACGTATTCCCATCACCGACCGGGTACTTATCGGAGGTGACTACAATTGCACTCTACATCCCCTAACTGATCGCTCTTCTTCTTCCAGAGAACACCGTACGGAAGTAGTACATCTCTTACAGTCTATCACTTCAGACTTCTCACTAGTAGATGTTCAACGCCATTTGTCACCAACCCAGACTACACATACATGGCGTGCACCAAGAGCCATTGATCCTCCTACAGCAAGATTGGATCGCTTTTATGCAACTTCTCTTCTTCTACCAGCAATATCAGATTCATACTGTACACCCACAGCTTCCTCGGATCATTGCGCCATTGCCATAACAGTTTTTGCTACTTCAACACAGCCACGTACAATCCGGCCTTGGACTTTTGACGACACTCTTTTAGATGACTCAGCCTTCTGCTCATCGGTGCGAGATTTTCTTGCGGATTGGCGTACAAGGCTTCATTCTGCACCGTGCCCCCTCAACTTTTGGTTGGAAGTAAAACGCCACCTCATATTACTGGTACGAAACCTGTCATACTCGATCATGACACAACGGAGGATGCGACTTGATCATACTAGGCAAATGCTTTCTTTGCTCAATCTTGCTGATCCCCTATTTCAAGTCTACCAGGCAGAATTGCATTCACTTTTGGTGCCACTTGCAAAACAAGCCCTTCAACGCCTTAAACTACAACACCTGAAACCTGATGCTTGTTCGTACGAATTCCTTACGTCACTTGAGTCAACTCGCCGATCCTCTTCTATTCTGCAGCACCTTCGTCTTCCAACTGGAGTAGTTTCATCCGAACCAGTTCCAATTTGTTCTATGGTACGTAATTACTACATTTCAAAATTTTGTGAAACTCCTCCTCCCTCCCCTACGGCTTCTGCTCTTCGGTTCTCTTCTTTGCCTCAGGTCCTTTCTCATCTTTCAGCCAGCCTCCTCCATCCTCCCACTTTAACTGAGCTCTCTGACACTTTCTCGTCCCTCAACAGCCGGGCTTCACCTGGCCCGGACGGTCTCCCTGTTTCTTTCTATAAGGCTTTTCTTCCTGCCCTCCTTCCATTTCTCCTCTGTGCCTTTTCTACTGCCATGCATCTTACATCTCTTCCAAGGAGTTTCACGCTCGCACATGTTGTACTTTTCCCCAAGAAGGGTGATCCGCTTGACTTGGGGAATTGGCGTCCCATCTCACTCTTAAATACTGATTATAAACTCTATACTAAATTTCTGTCCCGCCGGCTTAACCCCATACTCCCTCATATTCTCTCCACTAATCAAACCTATACTGTACCCGGGCGCTCCATCTCCCATAATATTCAGCTTCTTAATGATCTAATTCACCTCGCCCGCTCTCGCTCAGAACCCCTTGCTCTTCTTTCCCTCGATCAACGCTCAGCGTTCGATAATATTTCTCATGATTACCTTCTTGCTACATTACTAAATTTCGGATTTCCTCCTTCCTTTGCTTCTCTTCTCATCTCCCTCTACCGGGACGCAGTTTTCCACGTCAAGCTGCTCAACCTTCTCACAGCTCCCATACCCTTTCGTCGCGGCGTGCGTCAGGGTTGCCCCTTATCCGGGCAGCTCTTCGCCCTCGCAATAGAACCTTTTTTACGCGCAGTCCATCGATCCTTCTTTGCTTCACTACCACCGGTGGTAGCCAGCACACGTCATGATGTTGCTACCTATGTTGCCTACGCCGACGATATTACATTCTGCATTCGGCAAGACTCACAATTTCACGATCTCCACAATCTCTACAATACTTACGCCTCATGTTCCGGAGCAGCGCTAAACACAACGAAAAGCACAGGCCTATGGACCGGTTCGTGGACTAACCGCACTGACTCTCCTTGGGGAGCAGAGTGGTCCAACACCTCTCAACGATTCCTAAGAGTCCACCTTGGAAAACCAGCAACTGCTTCACTCGTCACCTGGACGACTCTCCGGCCACGCCTACATCGCTCGGTCGCAATCTGGCGGCGCGCACAATTCTGCATCTCCGTCTTTCAAAGAGCACGTCTAACGCACACTTACCTGCTTTCAATGTGCACGTATTCCTGGTTGGCTTCGAAGCAGCCAGCACTACGTCTTCTTGAACTCACCCGCTGTCAAACTCAGGTTATCTGGCCCGGCCATCACTGGGTCGGAGCACCTCAACTCAGCCTGTCTCCTTCCAACGGAGGCATTAGTCTACCCGACGTCAGATCCTATTACAAGGCTTATCGTGTGTCTACGTTTTTACGATCACTTGCGGCACCTGCTCCCTCTGCAGTTGCTGCTCGTGATGTCATAGTATCTCCGCATAACCCACGCTTTACTCTCCTTTCGTTCTTACTCATGGACCACTGTCCCCTTCTCACACTTTTCCCTCCTGTCTACAAAGAGGCTATCTCCTTTCTTCGTTCCCTCCTTCTTTCTCGCTCTCTCCCTGCCTCCACAAATGACCTACTTTCCGAACCTCTTTTTTTTTCTTCTCTGCTACACCCTCCCCATCTCCCATGTTTTGCTTTTCCTTCATGGCTCAGAGCTGGAGTCGTTACTGTCAGCGATCTTGTTACCACCGATCTTTCCTGGCTCCCCTTCTCTTCTCTACCCTCTGCTCTCCGTTTCAATGCCAACGCTCACTTTGTTCACAACTCTCTTATTTCTACTATAATCTCCCTGTTCCCTGAGCGTGCTACTCCCTCAGGTCTCATTTCTGTTCACTCTGCCTCTCTCCTTCTCCCATTTTTTCTGTCGTCCATTGGTCCACCTCTTCCTCTTGTCTCTTTCTCAACAGCTGATCTCTACCGTTTTCTCTCTCGCTCTTCCGCACCTCTTCCCATTTCTGGTATTCCACTTTCTTCTACCTCCGCAGTGTGGTCCGCTGCGCTTTCCCCACTTTCAGCACCCCTTGAAGTCAATTCACATTGGCTTTTCTTACACAACCGCCTCCCTGTGCCGTCGATTTTACATCGCATGACCATTTTATCTTCACCCTCCTGTCCGTATTGTGGCGAGGAGGCTGACGTTCAGCATGTCTTCATGTATTGCACAGTATTATTGCCAATACTCCATCTCGCTTTCACGCTAGCGCAACGATCCTGTGAGACCGTCCTCACCTTCAGCGCCTACCGATCACTACTTCTGAACTCTTCTCGCCCTATTCACCTTCCGGCAGTCTGCTCCTACATCTTCGTGCTTGTAAAACATATAATTCACGTGTATCATCTTCAGCGTCCCCCGAAGCTTCTACTGACATAAATAAAGACAGTACTGCGTTACTTTGTCATTTTCGTAATCGCCTACTCTCCCGCCTTCGACTAGAACTTACCACTGCAGTTGCACGCTGCAGTGAACCACAGTTCCTATCAACTTGGTCACCAGCAACCACTTGGTTTGCAGGGTCGCCCACAACGCTTCACCTTACAGTCGGAACTTTTGTTTCACCTACCTCCTGATAGATACAATTTTTGCCATGCTGATTTGTCTTCAATCTCTGCTTCATCAGAGACTATTTTTTGTCTTTTCCGACAAATTATCATACATAAACTGTATTCTCTCACCACTATATTGAGCTTTGTGAATAGGTCGTTGCGTCAGCTACAAGCACCTGTAAATCTTCTTTTCATATGTCATTTTGAGACGATTTTTCTATACACATTTCCTGTTTTTTTTTCTTGCTTCGCAACTGAGTGCAATCTTGTTCCTCAACATTCACTGTACTATATTATTTGTACTCTCTATTTTATCAGAATTTTTTTGTTTGTCTCACTATTGTACATCACTTTCAGTAGATCAATTATTGTATAGAATCCTATGAATTGTTCGAAGCATGAGCTACTTATAATTGTCAATTTCTTTTCACGCTTTTTTTAAGACTCTGTTCTCATCCTCTTCACATGTATCATTTCGTGTATAACTCATGTGTAAATTTTTTTGTTTTTCATTACTCATCTTGCTGAATTATGTATTCTCTCTGCGATGTCAGAGACTATTTCTTTTTACCACCTCTGACAAATCAATATATATAAATTGTAACTTCTTATTGTACAGAATCATGTATACAGGTCGTTTCACGAACCACAGACATCTGTAAACTTTGTCGTTTTTACAGTATATTCTTATCTTCAATTCCTGATTCAACAGTGTAATTTTACTTTTCAACTGTGTAAATTTGTGTTCTCCAATACTCACTGTGATGAGTTGTGTCTTCTCTCTGTATTTTCAGAGATTATTTTTTCTTTTGTATTCTCAGGAAAATTATTGTATATAACTATTTTTCATATCACCGTTGTATGTAACATGTAGTACCGCGAGCCACATTCATCTGTAAATTTTTCATCATCTGTCTTTCGAACTTTCGATTTCATGTTTGTCCCTTGATCACCTGCAACCTCCTGGTTTTCCAGGTCACCCACAATGTATCACCTTTCGGTCAGAACTTTTTTTTTTTTTTATCAATATTGTGTAAAATTTATACTCTATAGTGCTCATCATTCTGGATTGATTTTACTCTCTGTATTACCAGAGATTCATATTGCCTCGCCAGATTGCTACTGCACTTAACTGTTGTCATGCAAACGTTGCACCGAATCCTGTAATTAACGTAGCGCAAGCTGCACATTCTGTTAATTTCTCATCACCTGTCTTTTGAATCTATGTCTGCAAGCTCGAATTCTGTATTATTCCTTGCATCAATACTGTGCAAAATTAATATTGTATAACGCTCTTCTAGCTGAATTGTTCCTATTCTTTGCTTTGTCAGAGACTTTTGTTGCCTCACCAGACACTCGAGTGTAATTAACTGTTTTTTTACTATCATCAATGTACAGAACCGTGTAAATAAGCAGTAGCGTAAGCTACAAGCATCTGTAAATATTTTTTTGTCATACATCATTTGAGATGATTTATTCAAGCACATCTCCTGTATCTTTCTTCTAATAAATACTGTGTGAAAATTGACCCTTCGAGACATGCTTTCGACAAGGTTTGGAAACACAGCGATAGGTATGCGCTTCCATTCAGTACATAACGCTGTCGCTAACTGTTGCTTAGTAGTAGGCCTTGGTTCCAAACTTCTTATGCGGCGCTCTAATTCATCCCATATGGGATTAAGATCAGGGCTCTGTGCTGGCCAGTCCACACACGATACGGAATTATCGCCAAACCACGCCGTAACAATCTTTGCTTCATGGCTCTGGGCATTACCCTGCTGGTACCAACAAGGCTCGGTTTCATTGTATTGCCACAGAGTTGGCAGCGCATAATTGTCCAGAACATCGAGATAGACATGCTTGTTAACAGGTTTGTACACGATAACCAATGGGCCGGAACCATAACACGTAAAACACCCCAACACGAGTACACTGCCAGCTCCAAATTTGACCGTAGAAACAGTACACTGTGATAAAGAGCGTTCCCCCGCCTGCCGCCACCCCAGAAACGGGTCCTATGGACTGATGAATCCAGATACATGGATCGTGTATCTGGATTCATCAGTCCATAGGACCCGTTTCCATTGATCTACGGTCCACAATAAATGTACTTTACACCATGCTAAACGGCGAGTAGCATTCCGAGTGGAGATGAAAGACTTATGAGCATCCGCATGACCACGGTAACCCATGGAATGAAGTTCTCTGCGAATGGTACGTGTACATGCCGAGGTTCCAGCATTTTTACTCACCTGTACACTGAGGTCTTGTGCAGTACTCCGTCGATTAGCTGTAACGACTCTCCTGAGGCTTCGACGTCCTCTATCACTGATTTTCTTTGGTCTGCCGGTACGTTTTGCTGCTTCATGCACGCCATGTGTCTTCCACTTATTCAGTACACCCAAAACAGTTGACTTGAGTTTGTTTAAACGCCTTTCGGTTTCTCTTATGGACAACCCACTAAATTGACACCCAACAATCTTTCCTTTCTCAAAGTCACTGTACGATTAGATCGCAGTCAGCTGCAGGTTTGTTTTTATACCGTTTGCAGCTGTACCGCGCATCCTAACAACACAGCGGATCCGTTCCTTTGCTTTCGAAAGGGTGTCCGATGACTTTTGTCAATATTGTGCACTTCACATCGCGGGGGACGTCGTCACTGTGATTTGCGTATGGTGCATTTAGTTTATTTCCATTATTTTGATAAACCCCTGTATGTGCCTTTCATGTGTTTGTAAAGAATCAGTTCTTCAGGGAATTTACACATCGCATTCATTTATAAGTATAAAACGTTTCAAGCGTGTTATAGGTATAACCGTTATTTCTGTTAATAAATGAGACAAAGTGGACTTTCCATCCAGACACTGCGTGAAAACTCGCCAATTAAGCTACACCGACAGAATTTATCGCTGCAACTTTGTCGTCTAGACATGTGCTTTACCTCTGTAGTACGTCATCTCTCGCATTTTTTTTTTCGAAGCGAAGAAGGAATTCTTATGAATTCCAGACGATATGTTAAACAAATATCACTCATTTTTCGATTAACCCAAACGACCAGTAGATTCATTTTCCACAATCAGGCGCCAATGTGAAAACACAAATTTGCCGGTGACGAGAATCGAAATCGCATCCCTCTACTCCGGAGGCGAATGCTGTACCAATTAAGCTACACCGACGGAATTTATCGCTGCAGCTTTGTCGTCTTGATATGTGCATCACCTCTGCAGTACGTCATAACTGTCAGTCGTTGTTTCATGTGAATAGTAAATTCAAAGCTTCACCACAACTTAAAATTGCTCCATAAACATTAGTAACGTACCCGCACGGTGGTAGAACATGAAACTTCAGCTTAAAAAACAACAACAGCGCGTCAAATTCAGTTCTCTTTTTGTATCACCTCCAACTTTTTCTGGAACTTAGATTTCTTAGTTGCGTTCAGTCATTAAAAAGACAGGGATATAATTTCGTTTCAAGAAACTGAGCAAAAAACACACTTGTTTTGCTCAGTTTCTTGAAACGAAAACGCACGGAATAAAAATGACTTTTCGTAATAAATGCACTAATTACGAAGGGATTAGAAAAAATTAATTACTTAAACACTGAAAAAACAGATGAGATGTAACTTTATCAGCTGACTGATAGCATCAGAGAGTGATGTAAATATAAAAGGGAGTGTTAAACAGTGTTTACAGTAGTTCATGGAAATTAATACTGCTACATACATAGGCGCTAACTTTTCCAGAAATCCAATGGGAGCTCAAGCCGATAACAATGACATGGAGTATGAGCACAGAAAAGACGGAGGTGTGTGTGTGTGGGTGGGTGGTGGGTTAAGGTATGGAAACACAATGCAGACTAATTTTTTTTCAAAAAGTTTCCATTTAACCTAGATTTTGGCGCTGTTAGATAGATATCTGTCCAAAATGCGTCAACCTGTTGTCGAAGATCAGATGACCATAACATTTTCGGCAGTTATTTTGTTTTTCTTTTCTCCCCCCCCCCTGAATTTTGGAAAACCAGGGGTTTTTCAAAACACCTGAGCATGAAGATAAAAAATTTTCATTTTTTTTTTTCTGAATTATTATTTGCGTTTTCCAATCCCAGGCAGTTCAAATTTGTAAAAATAATGTGAATAAAAAATTCTTGTAAAAGACGCAAAACCTTTTAATGAGCAAAACTTTCACAATGGGTGCCTCGCTCCCATTGAAAACATTTAATGGGTGCGCAGGACCCGGAGCACCCACACAGTCGGCGCCCCTGGCTACATACCGATATAATATTCGAAACCAAGATTGCCGCCCCGGTGGCGCAGTGGTCTAAGGCGCTGGCCTCTGATCATTCGTCCGTAAGGGGTCCGGGTTCGAATCCCGATCGAGGCATGGATGTTGTGTTTGTCTTACGGTACTGGCTCTCTCCCTTCCCTGGAACCAGAGACCCTAAATTAGGGACGGGCGACTGCTTATAGCCCGTTGAGTTGCTCACGGTGGTCGTTAAACCTCCAATCAAAAAAAAAAAAAAAAAAAAAAGAAACCAAGATCACCTGACACTTATACTACACCTAGAACACAAGCTACTAAACAAAGCCTAGATTGTTCTGGAACTCATTGCCTGCAAAATTAATATCTATCAATAATTTCAATTTGTTTAAAAAGAAATTAAAACACTACCTACTTAACAACTAATACTCATTCAAAAATGCGAGGTGGGAAGTTGATTGACACATGGATTATTCGACTAAGGAGGAAAGGCAGGGGGACTTACCAGGTGAAGATTTGGTGACAGGGGGAAGGGGGATTTATTTCATGAGGATTGGGGAGGGAGGGGGTTGGCAATTAATAATTTTCATTACTTTAACGTTATATTTCCCTAGATATGCTGTCAATTGAATATCATGCTAGATATTTAATTTCGTTAACATGTTATATCTTAGATATGTTACTCAATCTAACTTTTTGTTTTTCTTTTCTTTCTTCGTTCTCTTTTTATTTCTATGTTTTCTTTTTTGACATTTTTGGGGCCGCGGATGGCCTAGTGGGCAACGTTCGTAACTGCCACGGGAAGGGCCTCAGGTTCGATCCCAGGCAGGTACGAACGCTCGATCCACTAAATATCCGCAGTGCGTCGGATTGACACACGTTAAGCCGTCGGACCCTGGGTAATAAATAAGGGCGTCTTCCTTCCCCATTCTACTTCGCTTCCGTGTCACTTTCCTATCGGGCGCTCTAGCCCAAATCTCCTAGTTTCCTGTTTCTAAGGGTTGTTTAAGACCTGGGGTCAGACACTCCCTTCCTAAAATCCTCTACATATGATCTGATCTGATGTCTTTGACTTTTTTGCTGTTATATGAATACTCTTGGCTTGACTTATCCTATAGGGAGATCAAGGCTAAGTCAGGTCTCTCCGAGGCTTTTTCCTTGTTTTTCCCTGCTGTTATTTACATGTTTACGCGCAACTGTTCAGATTTATTAACTTTCGTATGTAACAACAAGACCAATAAATGAAATGAAAAAAATGAAACGAAAATTATCATTATGCGGTTCAACCAATATTTCGTAACAGCTGCATGGTTAAAAAAATTCTCTAATTCACGAGCCACTTTCCGTGATTCATGTTGTAAATTTACGAAGCATATATCTGATGCAACTTTTCCCGTGAAATAACGGAAAAAACTATGAATTTCACGGATTTTTCGTACGCCAGAAAAAATTCTGAGTTTTCACAAAGCTTTCCGTAATTGCTTTCGTATATTAAAGGAGAAACTCCGTTCTAACTTTTTTCTTATTCATATGACGAAAAATTTCCAATAATAAGGAAAAATTCATGGGGGAATACATGAGCTTCACCTTTGTAGCGCGTCATATCATATCTTGCGCATTTTTTTTTCGAAGCGAAGAAGGAATTCATATAAACTCCAAACGATATGTTAAACAAACATCACTCATTTTTCGACGAACCCAACGGTCAGTAGAGATTCATTTCCCACAATCAGATGCCAATGTGAAAACACAAATTTGTCGATGACGAGAATCGAAACCGCATCCCTCTACTCCGGAGCCGAATGCTACACCAATTAAGCTACACCGACGGAATTTATCGTGCAGGTTTGTCGTCTTGACATGTGTATCACCTCTGTAGTACGTCATAACTCTCAGCGGTTGTTTCGTGTGAATAGTAAATTCAGAGCTTCATTGCGAATAACATTTTGGGTTACCGTCGTAAACATGGTACTTCATTTATTGTACATGTTATTGTACGATGTGTACATGTCAGTCTCTGGAGTCCTTAAGATTATATAAAAACCTCTAAATTTTATATTTGGAAGTTTTGTGAAATAATATTATAAAACGGTACATTGCACCTTCTGTTAAAGATAATCCAACGTTATTGTGAGTTGAAAAAAAGATCTCAATCTCCAAATCATTCCGTTGCTTGAAAAAATCGCAACGAAAAAAATATGGAATTTGCAATAACACTTCCTACATAAAAAAATTATTTCAAACGTATTCTAAGCTCTAATAGAAAACAAGTTAGCAAAATCAGGCAATGCATTGATTATTTATGGATACGCTTTCCAACATACCAGAAATCATTACTCAAGTTATTACTCAAGTTATGAGGATAATGGCTGTGGAATAAATCTCGCTCCTGTGCCCTGACCTATGACTCGATTTCGATGATATTAAACAGAATTAGTTCAGTATACCTCCGGAACAACATACCAAAGTTTTGTCGCAATCGAAGAATTTTTACGTAAGTAATTACGCATATGGACGATGGAATGGATCCCGCTCCAATGTCCTGACCTTTGACCCCAATGTCTCCCATTTTTGATAGAGTTCATCCCCAGGTTGTTCCTTACCACATACCAAAATTTTATCGAAATCGAACCATTTTTACGCGTGTTATCGTGCGGACAGACAGACGGATAAAGCTGGGGTATATACGCTTCTTCAACCTACGGTTGGTAAGCGTAAAAAAAAAAATGGCTAAATCATTCGCATTAATGGAAAAAAAAAATCATTACGCGCAATCGGTTTTACCTTGAACGTAAAGCTGATTCCTGTGTTTTTGTGGCCCAGTGGTTTAGACGCGCTGTTTCAACCCAAGCGACCTGGGCTCGATTCCCATTACCGCCGGAAAAGGATTCACTCGCGGATTTTGCAAAAAGTGTGTCTAAATACGAAAAAACTTGAAACGGACTTTTCTGAAAGAAACGGGACTGACTACGGTAAATCTGCGAAAATACAGAAGTTAAAAAGAAGGAGGGAACTCTTTTAAAAACGGAAATTCCGTTAAAAGGCGGCAACTTTGCTGCACGTTATTTTCAGAAATTTTCCGTGATTTCACACCACTTATTTTTTACAGTGTGGACGTAGTCATCTTTGCAACTACCCCATCAGAGTTGCAGAGTATGATCCAGGAACTTGCTGACAAGAGTAAAGAAGTGGGATTAAAAATGAACTTTCAGAAGACAAAAGTGATGTTCAATGCTTTTACAAGAAATGAAGATTTATCGATTGATGGAGAAAAGCTGGAGATAACAGACACGTACGTTTATCTTGGACAGCAGATATCAAGTGAGGGTCACATTGATGAAGAAATTAATCGGCGTACAAAACTTTCCTGGAGAGCTTTTGGAAGAAACAGCATAATTTTCAAGAGCAATATGCCATTATGTCTTAAAAGAAAAGTGGTTGATCAATGCATCCTTCCAGTGCTTACGTATGGTGCAGAGACGTGGACCTTAACTAAAAGAGACATACAAAGGCTGCAGACAACTCAAAAAAGCATGGAGAGGTGCATGCTTGGTGTAACCAGGAGAGATAACAAGAGGAACTCGTGGATCCGAAAAATGACAAGAGTGGAAGACATCATGATCAGAGTTAAATCCTTGAAATGGCAATGGGCTGGACATACTGCCAGAAGGACAGACCATCGATGGACAGCCGAAATTTTAGATTGGATTCCAAGGGACAGGAAAAGACCCAGAAGAAGACCACATGGCAGATGGGTGGATGAAATTCGAAAGTATGCGGGAATGACGTGGAGGAGACTGGCACAAGACAGACCGTTGTGGAGAAAACTTGGGGAGACCTTCGTCCAGCAGTGGATTGATAATGGTTGACAATGATGATGATGATGATGATATCTCAATAAAGCACATCCCAACAGGCGCACACATGCCAAATAAAAAAATAATAAAAATAAAAATATTGGTTGAAATTACTTACCGGGCCTGTGCCCGGGCGGTTACGCAGCCATCTGTTTTAATGTATTGCATAATATTCGTACCCTGTGACGCACAATACTGTATTTGTCTGAATTCGAGATGTATGTGTTAACCACGACCAATGTATGAATTCAAGCTGTATGTGTTAACCACGACTAATGTATGGATTGAAGTTGTATGTGTTACCTGGGACCAATAAATAATTAAAAAAAACAAACAAAAAAAAAACAAAAAACCTCCAAACAAAAAAAGAAAAGAAAAAAAAATCAAAATTTTAACAAAAAGACAAATGTGCGTATGTACGAGTGGTTTTAATGTTGTATATATAAACAGTGCGGTTTGTACGAAAACCATTAGTTAGCAGGATATTGGGGGGAGGGGGCAGGAACATTTTTAGTTCAAATAATCACCGACAGAGAGCGATAGCGGCTGAAATGTTCGCCAATACCGTGAAGATCAAAGAAAATACAGAAAAAAAA
Source organism: Macrothele yani (assembly GCA_039090855.1). NCBI lineage: Eukaryota > Metazoa > Arthropoda > Arachnida > Araneae > Macrothelidae > Macrothele > Macrothele yani. The sequence goes on along the minus strand of CM077018.1, from coordinate 103,069,236 downwards.
ATTGCATCGATTTTGTGACATTATCACAACATTACGTAATTGTTCGACATATCCTTCACCACTAGGTATTTATTACAGCATTGAAAAGTGGTTCACCTTCAATAACCACCGAAAGTAGTCTTTCCGGGTGAATGCAATAGACTTCGCGGCGAATGGCATACTTCAGTCAGGAGCGAGGAAACTAGTTTTCGGCAACTGGGACAAAATATCAGGATATATATTTTTTGCCGGATGATGAAATTTATTGTGATGTTGTAAAATAGGACGTGATGACGTTGTTGAAACGTGCTACAGATAAAACTATTATATCTTTAAAAATCCTAATTACTCGGAAAGTAAGTTCCGCTTGGCTTGCAAAAAATGTTATTTTTATCTGTTTCGCCATACGTTAAATTCAGAGACGTCGCTAGACTTCGAAATCAGGATGAGCGACGGGTTGGCGAGCGTTAATTATGGTGGGGCAAGCTTAATAGCAAATGTCTTTTTTTTTTTTTTTTTTTTTTTTTACGAAACACTGAAAGAACACATTTTTAATGCTTTTCTTTTCTTTTAATTGAAGGTTAAAAAAATTATTTATTGGACTTGTACAAATTATGCGGCATAATTTGTAACCAAAGGTATTTATATGCGGCATAATTTGTAACCAAAGGTACTTATATGCGGCATAATTTGTAACCAAAGGTAATTTGTAACCAAAGGTACAAATTATGCCACCGAATAAGAATGCAAATTTGCAGTGCCGCCCCGGTGGCGCAGTGGTCTAAGCGATGGCCTCTGATCATTCGTCCGAAAGGGGTCCGGGTTCGAATCCCGGTGAGGCATGGATGTTGTGTTTGTCTCACGGCACTGGCTCTCTCTCCCTTCCCTGGAACCAGTGGCCCTAAATTAGGGACGGGCGACTGCTTATAGCCCATTAAGTTGCTCGTGGCGGTCGTTAAACCTCAAATCAAAAAAAAAAAAAATTTGCAGTGTCGAATACGTAAGCCTACACGTGCGAATAAGAATGCAAATTTGCAGTGCCGCCCCGGTGGCGCAGTGGTCTAAGCGATGGCCTCTGATCATTCGTCCGAAAGGGGTCCGGGTTCGAATCCCGGTGAGGCATGGATGTTGTGTTTGTCTCATGGCACTGGCTCTCTCTCCCTTCCCTGGAACCAGTGGCCCTAAATTAGGGACGGGCAACTGCTTATAGCCCATTAAGTTGCTCGCGGCGGTCGTTAAAATTCAAATAAAAAAAAAAAAATTGCAGTGTCGAATACGTAAGCCTACACGTGCGTGTGTGCCGAGCTGTGACGGCGGAGGGCATGAAAAGCCCACGTGGCTTTTCCCGCGATTAGTTCACTCGTACTCCAAGGCGACATTCGTTGTGTTTCTTGCAGGAGTTGGTTCAATTTCATTTAAGCAATCAGGTAAAATGAGTTTCCACGAACGTATTGATGACGGAATGAGGTGGAGTATCGTCGGTAGATTGGAGGCAGGGCATTCGCAAGTGCAGGTTGCTACAGAGCTCAATGTAACCCCCAGTGTCGTCTGCAATTTGGGGAAACGGTTTAAGGACACCGGATCCATATCGAGAAAGCCTGGGCAAGGTCGTCCAAGAGCCACGACGGCCAATGAAGATCGTTATTTGGCACTTTCAGCGAGGCGCAACAGGACTGCTACAGCTGCACAGCTATCTCGTGAGCTGCATGCAGCCACTGGAACCCGAGTTTCAAGGGTTACTGTTTCCCGAAGGCTTCATGAGAGAGGGCTTTTTGCCAGAAGACCCGCTGCTTGCGTCCCGCTCACTACAGCACACAAGAGAGCGCGTTTAGCATGGTGCAGGCAACATCAGTCTTGGATCAGACTTCAGTGGGGTAACGTTCTCTTCACAGACGAGTCGCGATTCAGCTTGGACACTGATTCTCGACGTACCTTCATCTGGAGAGACCATACCTTTCCTCCAACAGCCGAGAAAGGGACCGCTATGACAGCGGAGGTGTCATGGTCTGCGCAGACATCATGTTGGACGGCAGCACACCTCTCCATGTGTTTCACAGAGGCTCCCTGACTACTGAGAGGTATAGATCTTACAGCTCTATGTGCGACTTTTCAGGGGCGCAGTTGGCCCTCGGTTCCTCTTTTATGGACGACAACACTCGTCCACCTAGGGCTCACCTGGTCGACGATTATCTTGAAAGTGAGGATATTCGCCGGATGGATTGGCCAGCCAGATCGCTACACCTAAACCCTATCGAACATGTCTGGGACGCTCTTCGAAGGACAATTGCTGCTCGCCATCCTCCTCCGAGAACCATCAGGAGCTCAAAACTGCGTTGATGCAGGAGTGGGGCCGACTGCCCCAGGGACTCATCAGCTGCCTCGTTTCAGTATGACGTCCCGCTGGGAGAGCTGTATGACTGTGAGAGGGGACTATACCCTACATTAGAGCCATTTTATGTTCGATCTTGCAACGTGGATTTTGGACATTCCTGCGCTGATGAGCCTTCTTGGCGGTCATGAGTGCCTACCATGACTGTTGTATGGTATAATATTTTAGCACGTCTTTTGTAAAAAAAGATCGTTCTTATGTTATCGGTTTGTCCGTCCGTCCGTCTGTACCCACGATATCTCTCCAACTATTAGTCCGATTTGAAAAATTCTTTTTGCATTGGGAAGACTGAAATATGCGAATGATCATCCTTTATTTCGTTATTTTTTTACGATGTACAATTTCTCCGCTAGAGGGGGTAAATGCAGATGATGTCGAATTCAAAAATACGTTTTATTCCACATATTTCCTTCTAAACATCCCATTGAAAAAATTCTTTTATCTTTCGATTCCATTTATGTCGAAGAGTATTTTAGATATAGTTACTTTTTAAAATTACGCATAGTTTTCCGTTAGGGGGCGTAAAAGTAAATTACATTTTCCCGATAACTCTTCTTCTAAAACTCCGATTTGAAAACTTTTTTCTTCAGCGGATGCCCCTCGTGATGGAAAATCTTTTGAATACAATTTCTAATTTTTGGTGAAGAATACTTTGGCCACCAAGGGGCGTAAGTGTTCATTTAATTTTTGCTTCTGATGTATTTGCCATAAAATTGGAGCTTCTAAAATATCGATTGAAAAACTCTTTCGAGAACTGATGCCACTCACATCGATAAACCTTTTCGGGATATTTACTTCCTAATATATTCCATAGTTTCTCCGCCAGGGGGCGTAGATGTATATCTTATTTTTGTCAATATCTCTACTTCTAGAAGTCCGATTTATAAAATTCCTACTTTATTGGATAGTGTTTCTAGTGTGACATGTGTTTCACATAATTTAAAAATTTTCAAGTAATTCAAAGACTTTCCGCTAGGGGGCGTAAAGGAAAATTGTGTTTCCCATAATATCTCTGCTTCTAAATCTCCGATTTGAAAATTTGTTTCTGCACCGGATACAGCTCCTGATAGGAAACAGTTTGCATATAATTTCTAATTTTTGTAAAAAAATGGTTTGGCCACCAAGGGCGTAAATCTTAATTTCCGCTTTTGATGTATTTGCAGCAAAATATGAGCTTCTAAATTCTCGATTGAAAAAAACGTCGTTTGTAGACCGATAGTACTCATGTCGACAAATCTTTTAGAAACATTTTCTTCATAAAATAGTGCATGGTTTCTACGCCAGGGAGCGTAGATTAATATCTTATTTTTGTCAATATATATCTCTACTTCTAGGAGTTCGATTTGAAAAATTCCTCCTTTGTTGGATAGTGTTTCCAATGCGAAATGTATTCCCTATAAATACAAAATTTTCAAGTAAATCATAGACTTTCCGCTCGGGGGCACAAAGGTAAATTGCGTTTTCTGCGTTATTTCTGCTCCTAAAACTCCGATTTGAAAAATTCTTCCTGTATCGCATACAAGACCTGATGGAAAATATTTTTCACATAATTTCTAATGTTTGGTAAAGAATGGTTTGGCCACCAGTGGTCATAAGCTTTAATTTCTGCTTCTGATGTATTTGAATCAAAATCTGGGCTCCTGAAAACTCGACTAAATTTATTTTTTTCTTGGACCGATACCGCTCATAAGGATAAACCTTTTGAGAGTACTTTCTTCCTAAAATAATGCATGATTTTACCACCAGGGGACGTAAAGTCACATATTATTTTTGTGGATATCTCTGTTTCTAAGAGTTCGTAAGCTCACGATTCTGTTTACAGCAATATCTGAGGGATTAAACACCCGATTGAAAAACTTCTTTCTTCCGTCAGATACTATTGTTTTCCATACCGGTTTTATTGAATTTGAGTATCTATGATAAATTTAATTTGCGTCAGGACGGATTCAGAAGTTGTGCTTATTACACCCGAAAATACGGTGTGATCTTTCTTGTTCTCTTATGTAACTGTGTATCTATACCAAATTTCATTAAAATGTGTCCATTAGTTTTTCAGAAATTCGACAAAATGTGCAAATTCTGTTAATTTTGAACATCAGTGTATATTGGACTTGGTTGCCAGAGATAAGCATACGGTATAGACATTCTGTGTTTCAACGACAGCATTGTAGTACGTAGGTGAACAAGAAACTCAACGTATAAACCTTCGTAAGACAAACACAACATCCATGCCTTACTCGGGATCCGAACCTAGACCCCTCCGTTGGGCAAATGATCAGAAGCCATCGCTTAAACCACTGCGCCACCGGGGCGATTTTAACGCTTTTCACTACCAGCTGCAAAAGAACTCGTGCAATTCCGATCCCCTCCACCTGGACACACATACGTACATGGACCTGACTAGTTACGCCACGGGTGTAAGATACAAATATTGGTGGAATGTCGCCTTCAACTTTTTGCTTGCTCTGGATGCATTGTCTTAAATTTCTTTTCAAAATTTTTCATTTTTGCTTACGGAAATAGTACTGTACTTGAACAATTTATTTAAATGAAAATGTCGTTTTTGTTTATCTTCATTAAATTTTAAACTTTGTGACCCGCAGGCACAATACCTCACCCCTCCTTAATTTTCTTCCATCCAGCCAGCGATTTGGCAATGCACTCTTCTCATACAGAGCAGTCGTCAGTCACTTTCACTGGTTGGTTTGGTTGGTTTTGGGAGGTCTAACGACCACCGTGAGCAACTCAATGGGCTATAAGCAGTCGCCCGGCCCTAATTTAGGGTCACTGACTCCAGGGAAGTGAGAGGGCCAGTGCCGTAAGACAAATACAACATCCATGCCTCACCGGGATTCGAACCCGGACCCTTTAGGACGAATGATCAGAGGCCATCGCTTAGATCACTGCGCACTTTCACAGGCAGTCTTAAGGACGCTATTGTAGCTTTAGACTCCACTTTTCGTTTTGGAATCCCGTATTTTGTAAAATCAAACAAACGGAAGAATTAGTAGTTACCCCCACAGTTAATTCCTATCCACCCTCCTCATTAGCCCCCTGGCCTACATGAAAAAGAGACTGAAACTAAGGAATTGCAACAGTGAAAAACAACTGAATTTTCATGGCCCTGCGGTGCTATTTTGATAGCCTTTTTTTGGGGACGTATAAACGCACTCCCTAGGGGAAAATACGTATGTTTACATGCAATAAAACATAAGACTTATTGCTTGGCAAAGTACAGATTATATTTTATAGTTAAATACACTGACGGAAAAAAATCCCAACACCAAGAAGGGGTTGTATTAGATAAACGACAGTTCGTAGGCGGTGAGAGTACATCTGTAAGATGACGTCTATGCAAATTTCGCGCTCGGCGCATACGTGTGGCGCTAGTAGCGCCCCTCGGAACATGCAAAGCAGGTTTGCTGTAAATACGCGCTGTAACGTTCGTGAGCGTTAGTTATCGTTGAAATTCGACGTAGTGTGTTGATGTTAGTCAAGAATGCCTTTAAGAAGACGAAGAAGCCATTATCAACAGCTCACGGAGTTTGAACGAAGTCGTGTAATAGGGCTACGAGAAGGTAGATTTTCGTTCCGCAATATAGCAGAACGACTTGGCAGGAATGTAGCCACTGTGCATGATTGTTGGCAGCGGTGATCAAGGGAAGGTACTGCCTCAAGAAGACCGGGTTCCGGCCGGCCACGTGGCACTACTGAGAGGGAAGATCGCCGTGTACGACGTATGGCCGTGGCGCATCGTACCGCGTCTTCGGCAGCAATTCGAGCTGCAGTTGCCACCACAGTGACACAATGAACTGTTACAAATCGGTTACTTGAAGGACAGCTTCGAGCCAGATGCCCTGTAGCGTGCATTCCACTTACTCCTAACCACTGCCGTTTGCGACGTCAGTGGTGTCAAGCTAGAGCTCATTGGAGGACGGAGTGGAGATCTGTTGTGTTTTCTGATGAAAGCCGGTTATGCCTGGGTGCCAGTGATGGCCGTGTGTTGGTTAGAAGGAGGCCAGGTGAGCGCCTGCAACCAACCTGTCTGCGGCCGAGACACATTGGACCTACACCTGGAGTTATGGTCTGGGGAGCAATTTCCTATGACAGCAGGAGCACTCTCGTGGTATCCCACGCACCTTGACGGCACAGGTGTACGTCGGTCTGGTGATTCAACCTGTTGTGCTGCCATTCATGAACAGCATTCCAGGGGGTGTTTTCCAACAGGATGACGCTCGCCCGCATACCGCTGTTGTAACCCAACGTGCTCTACAGAGTGTCGACATGTTGCCGTGGCCTGCTAGATCACCAGATCTTTCACCAATCGAGCACGTATGGGACATCATTGGACGACAACTCCAGCGTCACCCCCAACCAGCATTAACCGTCGCTGTATTGACAGACCAAGTGCAACAGGCATGGAACTCCATCCTACAAACTGACATCCAGCACCTGTACGAAACAATGCATGAACGTTTGCGTGCTTGCATTCAACATTCTGGCGGTTACACCGGTTATTAATGTACCAGCATTTCACATTTAAAATGGCTCTTCTCGCGCTTACATTAAGCTGTGATCTTGAAACTTAATCGATTACATATGTTACCTATACAAATGTATTGCCGCCATTTCATTCCTCTACAACTATTTTTTCGTGGTGTTGGGATTTTTTTCCGTCAGTGGATATTGAAAAAGGCACACTGAATTGGGTGGACGGTGGGGTGGGTAAGACAAATTTAAGGGTGGGCTGCAGCTCCTTGGCGACGTCACTGCTTAAACTACTTTTCTACGAAGTTTCCGTCACGATTGAGGCCTTTATCGTAACGGCGTACTATCAGGCCGTCTGTGAAGGCAGCCACTTCTGCATGGTTCCTTTGGCTTCATCATAGTCAAAGAAACACCGACCAGCAATGTACTAGGGAGTATCGAAAAGTAACGCACAGCAATTTTTTTCTCTTTGCAGGTTGCAGTTTGGCAAATAATGAGTTTGAATATCACGCTACATACCGGTTTGGCTGGATCAGGTGTCGCCATGGTGGAAAGCAGTGTGAACGACGGCATACACACGTCGCGTTTGTTAGCGTCGTCTACGAATGAAGAGCAGCGTGGTGTAATCCGATTTTTGTGGGCCAACCTCCGACGAAAATTCACAAAGAAATCGTCGAAGTACGTGTAACATCTCCAGATGGTGAAGTTTCTTTGCAGAGGGCAGTGGCAACCTTACCGATTCGCCACGTTCCGGTCGACTTGTGTCATCAACTGCCACTGTGGGAGAGGCATTGAACAGGCAATTCTGAGTGACCGGAGTATCCACCTGCGCACATTAGCATAGACGTTCAACATTTTCGCACGGTATAGCGTACGATATTGTGCAAGACAAATTGAAATTTCTAAGCGATGGCTTCTGATCACTCGTCCGAGATGGGTCCGGGTTCGAATCCCGGCGCGGCATGGATGTTGTGTTTGTCTTACGGCACTGGCTCTCTCCCTTTCCTGGAACCAGTGGCCCTAAATTAGGGACGGGAGACTACTTATAGCCCACTGAGTTGCTCACGGTGGTCCTTAAACCACCAATAAAACAAATTCGCAAAGTTAGTGCTCGATGGCTGCCCAAGAACTTTACAGACGACCAGATGGGACAGAGAATATCATCCTTAGACCACTTGAGAATGATATCATCCTTAGACCACTTACGCAGAAGGACATGAATTTATGTCAGGTGTAGTGACGGGCGATGAATCTTGGGTGTGCCACTGCACTCCCGAAACAAAGAAGGCCAGTATGGTGTGGAAGCATTCCGACTCCCCACCACCAAAAATATTCAGAGTAACCCAATCTGCCCAAAAAGTCCTCATGTCGGTGTTCTCCTGGTAGAGTTTCATCTAACGGGCGGACCATTGTGAAGACCACAACCTACGCTGACACATTGACAAAGTTGCGTAGTGCCCTTCGTGGCAAAAGACCCAACAGAGAGGCTACACATATCAGACTGCTTCGTGACAACGCACATGTTGCACAACACGTTCGTGAAAAAATTGCTCAATTCGGCTGTGAGGTGCTCCAGAACCCACCGTACAGTCCGGTCCTGGCTCCCTCGGACTTTGATCTCATTGGTCCCTTGAAAAGATTCCTGGGAGGCCAACTCTTCGATTTGGCTTACGAAGTCTAATCGGTTGTCCAGAAAAGGGAGTTTTATGAACTAGGTATACTAAAACTAGTACCACTCTGGGATAAATGTCTCGAGTGTCTCGGTTCTGTGACGTACCTGCCAGCAGGACGCACACGACATAAAGGCAGATAGCAGTCAGAACAAAGCGTCCGCGTAGCTCAATTGGTAGAGTTACTTATTCCGGAATGAGGGGACCAGGATTCGAGCCCCAGCGTGGACAAAAATGACGGAGAAATTTACTTCGTTATAGTGGCTCCCGAACTTTTCGGATGACCCGGCCGTTCAAAATCTCGCAATGGTGTGATGTTCTTTCCACACCGCGAGAGAGGGAAAATAAGAGAATCCCTTCTCCAGAGCTTCAAAAAATAAATGTGTGTGACGATGCATTCCACACACCAGATTAACTGGGAGTTCTCAGGTGCACGTTCTACAGCGGATGGTTGCCTGCAACGATTCATGGTCACGGCTGACCCGTGGGCCATGCCCCGGCACTCTTTGGAGGGTGGAGAGTTGTGACGTACCTACCAGCAGGACGCACTCGACATAAAGGCAGATAGCAGTCAGAACGAACGTCCGCGTAGCTCAATTGATAGAGTGACTTATTCCGGAATGAGGGGACCCGGGTTCGAGCCCCGGCGTGGACAAAAATGACGGAGAGATTTACTTCGTTATAGTATTTATGTTGAAAAATAGCTAAGAAACGTGGTTTAACTGCGTGTATGTTTTGTTTTGCCTATCTGTTGCGTGCGTTACCTTTCTATTCTACCTCGTACTTCTTCAGATGTAAGAGCAGGTGATAGTCACTTGGAGATAACTCTGGGATATTGGGGGAGGTGACTCATTTGTTTCTAGCTAAGTGAGGTGATGAGTGATTGAGTCAGTGCAGAAATGTGAGTCTGAGCGTTGTCATGAAGCAAGACAACGCCACGAGTAAGTATACCACGCTTTTTATTTTGGATCGCGAGACGAAGTTTTTACAGGGTCTCACAATAAGCTGATGAATTAGTTTACTGTTCTGCCTTTAGGCAGGATTCAATCCTTACCTGCCCCCATCCCCCATCCCCCCCCAAATGAGCACATGATCATGCGGCTTGAAATTGTCTCATTTAATTTCTTCCTTCTCAGCGATGAGGTGTGCCACTACTCCATTAACTGCTTCTTCGATTCCGGAGTCAATGTGTTGTGACGATATGACCCAAGAATCCATCACTTTGCTTATGCATTGCATGAAGAAGGTCAACGCACGGCCAGCCCGCTTACCTTTGTGCTCCTCGGAGAGCATCTTCGGAACCTAGCTACAACAAAATTTCTGAATCTCCAAATGATCTGTCACAATTTCGTAGAGAACGCTCCTTGAAATTTGCGGGAAATGTAAAGAAAGTGCGAAATTTTGTAAAACGTCTTTTCTCCCGAACTTTTGCGTTGACGGCGTGCAGCATATCATCATTGATCACAGATTGCCGTGGGCTTTGCTCCTCGTCGTGGGCGTTCTCACGACCTTCGATGAACTATTTGACCCATCCCATCACTCATGGCGGTTTGACTGTAGACCTCACAAATCTGAAGACGAATGAAAGATGGTTTCACATTTGTTGCGCTCACAAATCGCATTACGAAACTTATCTCACAGTTGGCAGGCCGCTCGATCTTCTTAAACGTGTTAAACGCACAGAACAACAAGCAAACGCGATCTAATGTTCTCGTAATGGCGTCTGTGGCTTACCCGCTAATGAAGGAAGTCAGAGCGCATACGCGATATCATGACCGCAGTGCTGCAGCAAAATTATTCGTAAACGGCACTTACTTTCCAAACATACCTCGTATCTATATTACCGGTTTTTTGTCATAAAAAAACAAACAGCCATTTTACCTATCTTATAAACAGTGATAAACTGCATTGATTTGGACACCTTCACATTAATATGAATTTGACAAGAACCGTAGCCCTTTGGTTATACACTGAGTGCCCACTTTATTATGACCACCCCCACAGTACTTCGTTGGACCACATTTTGCCTTTAATACTGCGTCGATTCTTCGGGGCATGGACTCCACGAGATGTTGATAAGTGGTTTGTGGAATCTGAGACCATGCTTGATGAATAGCACTTTCCAGGAGTGTGAGATTGCAGGGTTGTGGATCCAGCTGTCTGATGGATCGTTCAACTTCATCCCACAAATTCTCAGTGGGGTTGAGATCTGGAGATTGTGGGAGCCACCTAAGCAAAGTAAAAGGACGCATTATCTTCTTGAAAGTAGCCATCGCCATTGGGATAAACCATCCACATGACAGGATGCACTTGGTCCGCAACGATGTTTAGATATGATGCGCTAGTCAGATATTAATCAACACCAATTAAAGGGCCCAACGTATGCCAGGAAAAAATTCCCCAAACCATAACGTTGCCTCCACCAGCTTGAAGGGTTGTAGCAATGCATTTGGGGTCCATGCTTTCGTGCTGTTTCCGCCAAATTCTCACTCGGCCATCGGCATGGTGCAACTGAAAACGTGATTCATCGGACCACATAATTTGTTTCCAATTATCGGCTGTCCAATCCTTGTGCTCCTGTGCGAACTGGAGACGTTTTCTCTTGTTAACTGCAGACAGCAAAGGTGTTCGGACAGGCCTTCGGCTGCCATTTCTCATCCCATGCAGTGTACGGCGAACAGTGCGTGCTGAGATCATTTGAGGGGATCCTTGATTAAGATGGTCTGTAATAGAAACCAGTGTAAACCGCATTACTCGAGTTTGTCGCTTCCCAAAGCTCGATATTTTCCCTCCACGGCATTCAGAAGCTTGCATCTCGTTGGAAAAATCCTTTTTGCTGTTAGCTGTAATCATATTTGTTAATATAATTTATTTTGCATTGTATTTTGAATGTTTAAAGTTTCCGCCAATGTCCCAACATTTCAACTGCAACAACCTAATAATTAGACAAAATTGTCAGCACCATTCCAATGCAGTTCTTCGGCTTCATCTTACGTTCGAATCTACACTGAAGAGCAGTTGAATTAGAGATACCTGTCTAGTAACGTGTAGCACCACCTTTCGCCCTGATGACGGCGGCAATTTGTCTCGGCATGGACTCGACAAGACACCGGAAGCGTTGGGAAGCCATACGGATCTACGACCCTTGAACAAGCTCCTACAGTTCACGAAGATTTGATGGAGGGGGGTCAGAGCCTCGAACATCTCTCTCGATGGCATCCCAGATGAGCTCGATGGGATTGCGGTCAGGGGACCTAGCTGGCCAAGGAAGCGAGGTCACGTCGGTGGAGTGTTCATCCAACCATTCGGATACAGTTCGGGAACGATGGCACAGTGCATTGTCTTGTTGCAGGATGAGGTCCCCAGTGGGATGTTGAAGACGCACAAACGGGAGCAAATGGTCGCCCAGGATATCCCGATAACGTTGACCTGTAAGAGACGATGTCACACGTACCAGGGGTCCCATTTCAGTCCACGTAAACAGTGCCCCAGACGAGAATGCCAACCCCACCGGCTTGAAGAGTACCCTGCTGGCAAAAATGATCCATCGCTTCATGTGGTTTGTGCCGTACTCGTATCCTGCCATCTGCATGTACCAACGTGTATCTCGACTCATCCGTCCAGGCAACATTTACCCACATGTCTAGGGTCCAGTCGCGATGTTCCCGAGCCCATGCTAATCTTTGCACCCTGTGATGTGCGGTCAGCAGCGGTACCCTCGTGGGACGATGGCTTCTGTACCCCATAGCGAGAGATGGTTCTGGATGGTGTGGCGGCTTACACGCTTTTGTGCACCAGCGTTAAATTGCCGAGTGATTTCTTGCACTGTGGCCCGTCTATCCGCTGTTATAATGCGAGCTAGCCGACGATGACCCCGCTCATCCACACGCTGTTGTCCACGGCAGTTGGCCCTTGCCGGGATGGTTTTACCGGATTCGATTTACTCCCGGTGCACTCGTGACACAGTGGCTCGTGAAAATCCCAGTGCTTGCACGACTTACGAGATGGAGTGACCCATTCGTCGGGCCCCGACAATTTGCCCACGATCAAATACGCTTAGATCCTTCGTCTTACCCATACTGCTTCCGACTCTTACTGATTCCCGTCGCATCACTCCTTATATTGTCGGATCGCTGCATACGTCACGTCGTTTCCGTTTACAGGGCCGACCACAGCGCCACATTTGCATAACGCCAGCTGTCTCTAATTGCTCTTCAGTGTATTTCCAATTGCTTATCATCTCCAGATAATATTTCTCCTGAACGGTTACACTTAATTTCGTAAAGATACGACGGCCGCCCCGGTGGCGCAGTGGTCTAAGCGATGGCCTCTGATCATTCGTCCGAAAGGGGTCCGGGTTCGAATCCCGGTGAGGCATGGATGTTGTGTTTGTCTTACGGCACTGGTTCTCTCCCTTCCCTGGAGCCAGTGACCCTAAATTAGGGACGGGCGACTGCTTATAGCCCATTGAGTTGCTCACGGTGGTCGTTAAACCTCCAATAAAAAAAAAAAAAAAAAGATACGACGAACAGTGCTGTACTCACTTGCTATTAAAGTTCATTTCTAGAATTTGACGATGGATGAATAAAATTACGAACTTGTAAGAAAATTTTAAATTGTAGAAGTTACAATTTCAATTACATTTCGTCAGTAATCCATATAACGTACAAAATTCCTTGACAGTAAAATGTTTGAGAATGACAGCTTAGGATGCTGATATCTTGATTTTACAAAACACAAACATTGTTTGGAAACTTCCTTAATGTGACTATTATTACTTACTCTTAACTCACCTCGTTTTCTCGAACTTTCCTTTTTATCAGTAAAGATTTTTACATCTCAACGTAGAGAGCGCTGCCTTTGATAGTGTCTGTGTTCTCACGTCGCACACTTAGGAAAGTTTCCAAAAAATGTTTGTGTTTCTTAAAATCAAGATATCAGCACCCTAAGCTGTCATTCTCAAATATTTTACTGTCGCGGAACTTTTCTTTTTGTTATATGGAATACCAACGAAATCCATGCGTAAAACAACAGCGATTTTCGCAGAGCTCCATAAAGTGTAATTCCAGAGATTGACAAGTGTTTTATGATTAGGAAAGCAGTTTCTCTCGCTTGCGTGGATTATAATACCTTCCTAAATTTCACATGCAATATTAATCATCAACGCTCCGTTGCTACAGGCTGTTGACAGAACCCATCTTCACTTCCAGGAGATTAACGAAGAAAATGAAACTTACCGCACTGATAAGGGTGTCTTCATAATTTTGGAGATGGTTTAACAAAACCTCGAGAATAAGTTCCATGTTATACTCGAGTTGTTGTTTTGCAGTCTTCTAAAGTTTGACACCGAGACGCGGAAGATGACGTGTAGAAGAAGTTCATATTTTTCTTGATTATAATACAAATGTTTTGAAAGACGTTTCTCAAAGAATTCCTCTGTTATGTGGCACCGGACTGTTTGATGGGATGTATGTTATTTAACGAAAAAAGACTGGGTATAATACTTTTAAGTTCTCTAATCTCCTTAGGTTTGTACTACTGTTCACCTCATATCGATGACAATGTACACGGTCGTATCAGAATAATATGTATAACGAAGTAAATTTCTCCCGGGGGCTCGAACCCGGGTCCCCTCATTCCGGAATAAGTCGCTCTACCAATTGAGCTACGCGGACGTTCGTTCTGACTGCTATCTGCCTTTGTGTCGTGTGCGTCCTGCTGGCAGGAACGTCACATCTCCCCCTCCCCGAAAGAGGGCTGGGGGCAGCATGGCACACGGGTCAGCCGTGACCATGAATCGTTGCAGGCAGCCATCCACTGTAGAACGTGCACTTGAGAACTCCCAGTCAATCTGGTGTGTGGAATGCAACGTCACACACATTTATTTTCCGAAGCGCTGGAGAAGGGATTCTCTTATTTTTCCTATCTCGCGGTATGGAAAGAACATCACACCATTGCGAGATTTTGAACGGCCGGGTCATCCGGAAAGTTCGGGCGCCACCATAACGAAGTAAATTTATCCGTCGTGTTTGTCCACGCCGGAGTTCGAACCCGGGTCCCCTCATTCCCGAATAAGTCGCTCTACCGATTGAGCTACGCGGACGTTCGTTTTGACTGCTATCTGCCTTTATGTCGTGTGCGTCCTGCTGGCAGGTACGTCACATCTCCCCCCCGAAAGAGGACCGGGGGCATGGCCCACGGGTCAGCCGTGACCATGAATCGTTGCAGGCAGCCATCCTCTGTAGAACGTGCCCTTGAGAACTCCCAGTCAATCTGGTGTGTGGAATGCAACGTCACACGCATTTATCTTTCAAAGCGCTGCTCTTATTTTCCCTATCTGGCGATGTGGAAAGAACATCGCACCATTGCGAGATTTTGAACGGCCGGGTCATCCGGAAAGTTCGGGCGCCATCATAACGAAGTAAATTTATCCGTCGTGTTTGTCCACGCCGGGGCTCGAACCCGGGTCCCCTCAT
This sequence comes from Macrothele yani, assembly GCA_039090855.1. Taxonomy (NCBI): domain Eukaryota; kingdom Metazoa; phylum Arthropoda; class Arachnida; order Araneae; family Macrothelidae; genus Macrothele; species Macrothele yani. Next base: position 103,054,234 of record CM077018.1, on the reverse strand, counting down.
TCCGGAATAAGTCGCTCTACCAATTGAGCTACGCGGACGTTCGTTTTGACTGCTATCTGCCTTTATGTCGTGTGCGTTCTACTGGCAGGTACGTCACAGTGGAAAGTATTCAGTCGGCCCAATATCGCACGACCATCTATCAGTATCCCAATGCGAGCACATGTAGAAACATCCCAGGAGCTACTTTGTAATCCCACAGCCCCAGTTCGCCGCTGCTATCAGAGACCAGACATAATTAAGGGGCCCAAAAATAAAACCCTGCACAGGGCAAATGAAAAGCTAGTTACGGCACTGGTGACGTATACCTCTAATTTAACTTTGCTATAGGGGTTCTGTGTTCTTATGTAAATTTGTCTTTTTCTGGTTTAATATTTTCTGACTTAACGCCACTGAATTCCTTTCGTCGAGCTTGCAACATTTGGCAACCCGGCAGTAGGTAAAGGGCTCAGACAGATTGGGAGCTGTATTCATGTTGAGAGCGATTTTGTAAAAGCAATGTTCTGAGTACCTGAAGCTACATGTTCAAGGGTAGGAGTTGTCCTGAAATTTCTGAAATCCCTGATTTTTCTGTTTCATGACCTGAAAGTCCTTAGTTTCTGCTACACTGGTGTCCAAACGTTAAGCATATTAAACGAAAAAGTGTTTAAGTACAAAAACGAAAACGCACAATGAAACAGGCTGTTTATTATACACTGAAGAGCAATTGAATTAGAGATACCTGTCTAGTAACGTGTAGCACCCCCTTTCTCCTGATGACGGCGGCGATTCGTCTCGGCATGGACTCGACAAGACACCGGAAGCGTAGGGAAGCCATACGGATCCACGACCCCTGAACAAGCTCCCACAGTTCACGAAGATTTGATGGATGGGGGTTAGAGCCTCGGACACCTCTCTCGATGGCATCCCAGATGTGCTCGATGGGATTGAGGTCAGGTGACTTAGCTTGCCAAGGAAGCCAGGTCACGTCATTGGAGTGTTCATCCAGCCATTCGGATACAATTCGGGAGCGATGGCACGGTGCATTGTCTTGCTGCAGTATGTGGTCCCCACTGGGATGTTGAAGACGCACAAACGGAAGCAAATGGTCGTCCAGGATATCCCGGAAACGTTGACCTGTGAGGGACGATGTCACACGTACCAGAGGTCCCATTTCAGTCCACGCAAACAGTCCCCAGGCGAGAATGCCACCCCCACCAGCTTGAAGAGTACCTTGCTGGCAAGAAGGATCCATCGCTTCATGTGGTTTGCGCCGTACTCGTGTCCTGCCACCCGCATGTACCAACGTGAATCTCGACTCATCTGTCCAGGCAGCATTTTTCCACGTGTCTAGGGTCTAGTGGCAATGTTCCCACGCCCATGCTAATCTTTGCACCCTGTGATGTGCGGTCAGCAGCGGTACCCTCCTGGGACGATGGCTTCTGTACCCCATAGCGAGGAGATGGTTCTGGATGATGTGGCTGCTTACACGTTTTTGTGCACCAGCGTTAAATTGCCGAGTGATTTCTTGCACTGTGTCCCGTCTATCCGCTGCTACAATGAGAGCTAGCCGAAGATGACCCCTCTCATCCACACGCTGTTGTCCACGGTAGTTGGCCCTTGCAGGGATGGTTTTACAGGATTCAATGTAGTCACGGTGCACACGTGACACACAGTGGCTCGTGAAAATCCCAGTGCGCCGCCCCGGTGGCGCAGTGGTCTAAGGCGCTGGCCTCTGATCATTCGTCCGTAAGGGGTCCGGGTTCGAATCCCGGTGAGGCATGGATGTTGTGTTTGTCTTACGGCACTGGCTCTCTCCCTTCCCTGGAACCAGTGACCCTAAATTAGGGACGGGCGACTGCTTATAGCCCATTGAGTTGCACACGGTGGTCGTTAAACCTCCAATCAAAAAAAAAAAAAAAAAAATCCAAGTGCCTGCATGACTTCCGAGATGGAGTGACCCATTCGTCGGGCCCCGACAATTTGCTCACGATCAAATACGCTTAGATCCTTCGTCTTATCCATACTGCGTCCGACTCTTACTGATTTCCGTCGCATCACTTCTTATATTGTCGGATCGCTGCATACGTCATGTCGTTTCCGTTTACAGGGCCGCCCGCAGCGCCACATATGCCAACTGTCTCAATTAAATTGCTCTTCAGTGTACATCGATATCTTAGTGAGATACTAAATTCGCAGTGCAAATCACATAAAAAATGATGAACTAGAAAAACGTGCCCAATAGCCCAAAATGGTGAAAACAGCACAAATTTTCCGGAAGTGTTTCTGATTTTGTACAACGGTCTCGTAAGGCGTATGTTGACCTCTTACAGCGATACAAGTGCCACCGATGTCCCTGTTCATAAAAGATAAAAGAACACTGTGGCAACAAATCCCTCTCCTGTACAGGATGAGATAGGAGTTTCTCGAGAGTTCTGGCAGGAGGTTGACGACCTGCAGTGTGTCTCCTCAATGCATCCCACACATGCTCCATTGGTTTGAGGTCTGGTTAATGCGCTGGCCATGCTATACAGTGGATATCTTCGCTTTCCAGATAATCATCGGCAGTAGTAGCTCTCTGAGGTCTGGCGTTATCGTCCGGGAATACGAAATCTGTGACAACAGTACCCCAAGAAGCCTCACGTAGGGATCAAGGATTTTTTTTTCTGTACCTACGATCTGCTAAAGTTCTACCAGAGTGGACACTGTACATGGAGCTGTGTGCGCCCGTTGGACATAACGCCACCTAGGCAAGTACACCACCACATATGTAATGGTGCATTTCTGGGGTGTTTTCGGGAGAATAAAGGGTTCCAGGTTCTTCCCAGATGAGAACACGCACAACTGTCACTTTGGAGACTGAACCTGCATTCATAGAAGAAAAGGACATTTGCCCATTGATTTTCATCGCAGCCTGAATGTTGTCTGTACCACAGTACCCTGGCGTTTCTTGCTGACAGAGTGAATGGGATGAAAACTGTAGGTTTACTCGCGTACAGTCTTTGTTCGTTGAGCATTCTGTATACTGTTTGCCTTGAAACAGCTGGTCCACCAGCCGCAAATATATCTAAAGCAAGCTCTCTCGCTCACATCAACGTGTTAAGTCTTGATGTTAGTGCCACGTACCTATCGTCCTGAGGCGTAATCTATGGACGACCTGCCACAGGTTGACGATTAACATCTCCTGGCCGCCCCGGTGGCGCAGTGGTCTAAGCGATGGCCTATGATCATTCGTCCAGAAAGGGTCCGGGTTCGAATCCCGGTGCGGCATTGAGGTTGTGTTTGTCTTACGGCACTGGCTCTTTCCCTTCCCTGGAACCAGTGACCCTAAATTAGGGACGGGCGACTGCTTATAGCCCGTTGAGTTGCTCACGGTGGTCGTTAAACCTCCAATCAATCAAAAAAAAACTCCAATAAAAAAAAAAAATAAAAAACATCTCCGGTGTTCTGGTACCTTCTCCAAAGTATGGACGCAATGGATTCATTAACGCCAATAGCTCTGGCAACATTTCCCTGCATCTGGACGGATTCCAACATTCCAATAATTCGATCATGTATAAGCATATCCACTTGCCGTTTTTCTGGCACACTGTTTGAATAAAAAAAAAAAAAAAAAAAATGGCCGCCCCGGTGGCGCAGTGGTCTAAGGCGCTGGCCTCTGATCATTCGTCCGTAAGGGGTCCGGGTTCGAATCCCGGTGAGGCATGGATGTTGTGTTTGTCTTACGGCACTGGTTCTCTCCCTTCCCTGGAACCAGTGACCCTAAATTAGGGACGGGCGACTGCTTATAGCCCATTGAGTTGCTCACGGTGGTCGTTAAACCTCCATCCAAAAAAAATAAAAAAAAAAATAAAAAAATGAATTCTACTGTAGCTGGGCGCGATGACGACAAGGAACGTCACTTGTCGCGTTTTTGCAGCTCGTTCTCAACTCCACAAATGTCCTTCTTCGATTTTTATGACAATTATACTGTAGTTCATTATATGGTACTGTGTTGTGATTTCCACATTTGCAATCTCCCACGTCATCTGTATTTTACTTTTTTCTCTTCTTCTCCCTTTCGTTTGCTCTAAAACGTCTTTTTTTAACTATGCCTAAATTTTGGACACCAGTGTATATTATATTACACCTTCAACAGTTTTCTCCGATCATTACACTTTTCACGTGTGATGACTTCTCATCTTTCTCTGATAAAGTCATACAAGAACACTGCGGACCCTGGGTAGTAGGGGGCTGTAGTGTATCGCCGGACAAAGTTCTATTACTGCATCTCTCTTAGAGTCCTATTTATAAAATCTGGGATTCGTACAGCAGTAAATTCATACCTTATGTTGTGTGAGAAATAGAAACGGGAACAGACACAAAGCAAAATTTAATACCCGGCAACGTGACATCTGTTGTTGCCTATATGTTAGGAGGCTATTAAAAGTTATGGGTTAGCTGTCACCCTCAACGGCAAATACACGATCCTTTAGAGGGTTAAATTCATTTCGAGAGAGAACACTGGATTGCAATGGCTGACTATGGTTTGGTTCTTCTCTTAGTGCATTGAGATATTCTTCTTAGAGCACACGAAGTCCTCCAATAAAATACTTTTATAGTGATGAAAAGTTTCCAAAAATAATCACAGAATAGTACATAAAATGCAGTCATGTTATGGGATATACGTAGACCTTTCAGTAAGTTCTAAGGCTAACATACAAAGACATTTCTTTTTTTCCAACAAGTTAGTGAAATCATGCAATGCATTGATTATGATACGCTTTTCAACATACCAGAAATCATTACTCAAGTTATGAGGATAATGGCTGTGGAATAAATGTCGCTCCTGTGCCGTGACCTTTGACCCCATTTCGATGTCATTAAACAGAATTGGTTCAGTACACCTCCGGAACAACATACTAAAGTTTTGTCGCAGTAGAAGTTTATTCAAGTTATGAGGATGATGGCTGTGGAATAAATCTCGCTCCTGTGCCCTGTCCTTTGACCCCATTTCGATAATATTCAACAGAATTGGTTCAGTATACCTCGGGAACAACATACTAAAGTTTTGTCGCAATAAAAGCAATTTTAGTCAAGTTATGAGGATAATGTCTGTGGAATAAATCTCGCTCCTGTGCCCTGACCTTTGACCCCATTTCGATAATATTGAACAGAACCGGTTCAATATATCTCCGGAATAACATGATAAAGTTTTGTCGCAATCGAATCATTTTTACGTAAGTTATGTTACATAAGGTCAAAGGGATGGATCCCGCTCCTATGTCTTGACCTTTGACCCCATTTCACCCATTTTGAAAAGGTTCGTGCCCAGGTTGTCCCGTACCACATACTAAAATTTCATCGAAATCGAACCATTTTTACGCGAGTTATCGTGTGGACGGACGGACAGACAGACAGACAGACATAGCTGGAGCATATACGCTTCTTCAACCTAAGGTTGGAAAGCGTAAAAAACGCACCCTCCACATAGAACACCCTGACTTGGATGCGCTTGTTGCACCGATCAGAGAGTTAGCAAATCCTCGCCGCAAAAAACTTTTGATCTTTCTTCTCAAACCAATACTTCGTTGCCTTCACCAGCTCAGAATAGGAAGAAGTCATTAGGGGCAAAACCAGGTCAGTACAGTGGGTGGAGATGTAGTTGGGAGCCGCATTCTGTCACAGTTTGCAGCATTGTCGTGGAGAAGCAGAACACCCTGCCTCAATTGCTCTCGCCGTTTGCTCTTGATGGCTTCACGCAATTACCACAACAGTGCAACAAAATAGGTAGCATTCACCATAGTCCCATTATGATGCAAGTAATCAATTACAGAGGGTGAGTCGAAAGTTTTGCAATATGTGGATCACTTTATGTCTTCATACGTACCTTTACGAAGAAAGCTGACTAGCATTCAAAGTATAGGCCATCGTGTTACACCGTCTTTAGCCATCTGTCTGCTAGTTCTTCGATTCTACAGAGGGTGAGTCGTAAGTTTTACAATATTTGGATCACTTTATGTCTTCATACGTACCTTTACGACGAAAGCTGACTAGCATTCAAAGTATAGGCCATCGTGTTACACCGTCTTTAGCCATCTGTCTGCTAGTTCTTCGATTCTACAGAGGGTGAGTCGTAAGTTTTACAATATTTGGATCACTTTATGTCTTCATACGTACTTTTACGACGAAAGCTGACTAGCATTCAAAGTGTTGGCCCTCGTATTGCCCCGTCTTTAGCCATCTGTCTGCTAGTTCTTCGATTCCGCGGCGGTACCAGTTCTTGTCCGTCGAGGCGAAGAACTCCTTCACCCCAGCTGCCACCTCCTCCTGGTTGTTGAAGTGCCTCCCGCGAAGGAAGTGGGCCATGGACCGGAACAAGTAATAATCCGACGGGGCAAGGTCCGGACTATATGCATGGTGTGGCATCAGTTCGATGCCTTCAAGTTCATGGAGTTTTGCCCGGGTCGTTTGCCCGGTATGAGGCGAAGCGTTGTCATGCCATAAGAAAGCGCGCTTTCCTTTCACCAGCGCCGGGTACTTCTCCTCCAAAACAGCATACATCCGCTCCACATGCTCAAAGTAGAGGTTGGCGTTGATGGTCCGAAAGTCGGGTACAAATTTATAATGGATTATCCCCTCGAAATTCCACCAGACGCACAGCATCATCTTGTGCTCGAAGCGCCCACGTTTGTCAGCAGGTTCCGGGAGTTGGCCCGGGCTCAACTACTGCCGTTATGTGTTTGGATTACGGAAATAGGCCCGCTTTTTATCGCATGTAACAACTCTTTTGATGAAACGTACATCGCGCGGGTTTTATAGGAGTTTCGTGAACACTTCCACTCGGCGGTTTGCCTCAGCTGCCATTAGTTCGTGAGAGACAATGCGGGCAGCTCCTGTAGACCTTGCCGAGGTCCTGAACGTGACGAACCACGGTGGTGTATGACACGCCCAGTTCGCCTGAAATCTCCTAGTGCTGGTTGTCCGATTTGCTTCTACGACCTGGCGCACGGCCTCCGAATCCACAATTCGCGGCGTACCTGACCTTGGCTGAACGTCGAAGTATCTGTCACCTGAGCGAAATTTCTTGAACCATCTGGTTGCGGTGCTGTGGTCTGCTGAACCTTCTCCTTTCGCATGACAAATGTCTTGTGTTGCTTGAACAGCGTTATGGCCGAGTTCAGATTCGTAAAGCAACAGTTCCCTAATAATCCGGTTGTGGGTGTTCATCTTTAGGCGTTCGAACCACTGACAGGATGACGACATTCAATGCTGTTCACAGCAACGACTACCACTTTATATCCCTCTCGATTGACTGCACTGCGCGACTTGAACTAGTTCAAACACGTGACCTACCCTCCGCAGCAAATGCGTTTATATGCAAATATTGCAAAGTTTTCGACTTACCCTCTGCAACAGCAGCCTTTCTGAGTTCCAAAGAATGGTGGCCCTAATCTCCTCTGCAGATGGTTGTGTTTTGAACGTTTTTGGTGGTGATCCATCGTGTTTCCACAGCATACTCCCTTTTTAGTATCAGGGTCCCATGGGTGAAGCCAGGTCTTATCACTAGTCACAGTGCAGAAATACACGTCATCTAGGTGACGGTTAATGCGATCAAATTGAACCCAACTGGCTTCAATACGACCATTCTCCATCTCAGATGTCAACATTCGGAGAATCCATCTGGAAGACCTTTAACATCCCTAAACACTTATGTAAAATGGTCCAAACACTTCCGGTATTTAACTTCAGTTTCTCAGAAATCTGTACGACACGGATTCGCCTGTTTGACATCAGCAGGTGGCACACTTTCTGGCACACTTCAACTGTGGTCACCTCCACTGAGTGTCCCTCGCGAGGGTCGTCTTTCAAGTAGTCTCTTCCCCGTTTAACCCATCTTTTGACTGTGGCATAGGAAGGTGCACTGTCGATATACACAACGACCATCATCTTATGAATTCTGCGTGGCGTTTCACTTTCCTACGTCAAAAATTGAATCATCACTCGATTCCGCAATTTCATCTGTCGCTCATCCATTACCACTTTTTGGACTTCAATGCCCCATGGCGCCATCTCGAATGCTTTCACAGCGACGTGGCGCGGCTATTATGTAATTGAAAGATGAGGCAATACTTTACGTACAATACAGCTGTGAAGTGGTGTGACTGTTAGAATTTGATAGTAAGAATGTGGTTTGACCGGTTTTAAACAGCTAATTCAGCTTCAGTTGTGAGCTTTCGTGTGTGACAGGTAGATGTTAGTTTTTGCTTCTATGTGAGTACGTGTTGCTTTCTTGTATTGAAAAATGGATATTTCCCCAAGAAAGCGTGCAAAAATAATTGCTCTGAAGGATCACACTTCTATGACAGTGAGAGATTTCGCTTCTGCAGTTGGTGTAAGCAAATCAAGTGTATCAAGACTGCTTACGCGATACAATGCATCTGGATCATCGTCTCCAAAAAGGAAAGGTAAATGTGGAAGGAAACGAAAAACAACTCCACGAACCGATAAATATCTAATTAGAAATAGTAAACTGAATCCAAAAAAAAAAAAAAAAAAAAAAAACAAGCACCGACCTTCAAAGATATTTATTGGCTAGTGGTTGTGATGTTAGTGATTCAACTGTACGCCGTAGGCTTTCTGGATGCTGGCCGGAAGGTAAAAAGACCAACGAAAGAACAGTATTTGAATGCGAAAATCAAGATAAAACGTTTAGCATGGACAAAACATATAAATCATGGACTGCTGACGACTGGAAAAAGGTAATTTTCAGTGATGAAACTCATTTATTTATGCAGGGTTACCAAGCAAATGTCGTTAGACGAAGCACCTTAAGACCTGAGCATGTCAAACAAAGTGTAAAACACCCTCTGAAACAGATGTTTTGGGGTGTTTTCACATCAAATGGCACTGGAAGCTTAGTTCCTGTTCAAGGTATGATGACTTCAGCCAAGTACGTAGAAATATTACAACGTAGGATTGTTCCATTCTTGCAAACTTTTGACGGGACATTTCAACATGACTTGGTCACATGTCACAATTCGAAATTGGTCAAGAATTTCATGCTGGAAAATCAAATTCATTTGCTTGATTGGCCTGGAAATTCACCAGACTTAAATCCCATAGAAAACTTGTGGAATATTTTGAAGAGACGTTTAGGTAAAATGGACTGTACAACCAAAGAACGCATGATAACGAATGCTATAAAAGTGTGGTTCCACGATTATGAAGTCAAACATATGTGCATTCAATTAGTGGAGTCAATGCCAAAACGAATTCAATAGGTCATTTCTGCTAAAGGAGGGCATACTTCATATTAATACAGGTATTTATTAGTTTTCACACAGTATTTATTAGAAGAAAGATACAGGAGATGTGCTTGAATAAATCATCTCAAATGATGTATGACAAAAAAAATATTTACAGATGCTTGTAGCTTACGCTACTGCTTATTTACACGGTTCTGTACATTGATGATAGTAAAAAAACAGTTAATTAGTGTATATTAAGATATAGAATAATATAAAGGCATAGTTTTTGAAAAAAAGAGTGATTTTTACTTTGTCCCAATTAATTTGCACAGTATAGTATATTGACAAAAGTCACCGGACACTCATTCAAAAGCAGATGAACGGATCCGCTGCGTTGTTAAGATGCGCGGTACAGCTGCAAACGGTATAAAAACAAGCCTGCAGCTGACCGCGATCATATCGCACTGTGAGGTTGCGTGAAAATGTCGCTGAACTAACTATGAGAAAGGAAAGATTGTTGGGTGTTATATTAGTGGGTTGTCCATAAGAGAAACCGAGAGGCGTTTAAACATGCCCAAGTCAACAGTTTTGGATGTACTGAATAAGTGGAAGACACATGGCGTGCATGAAGCAGCAAAACGTACAGGCAGACCAAAGAAAATCAGTGATAGAGGACGCCGAAGCCTCATGAGAGTCGTTACAACTAATCGACGGAGTACTGCACAAGACCGTGGTGTACAGGTGAGTAAAAATGCTGGAACCTCGGTATGTACACGTACCATTCGCAGAGAACTTCATTCCATTGTTACCGTGGTCGTGCGGCTGCTCATAAGCCTTTCATCTCCACTCGGAATCGAAATGCTACTCGTCGTTTAGCATGGTGTAAAGAAAATTTATCGTGGACCGTAGATCAATGGAAACGGGTCCTATGGACTGATGGATGCAGATACACGATCCACCAGTCTGATGGTCGTGTGTTGGTATGGCGGCAGCCAGGGGAACGCTATTTGCCACAGTGTACTGTTCCTACGGTAAAGTTTGGAGCTGGCAGTGTACTCGTGTGGGGGTGTTATTCGTGGTATGGAATCGAGCCTTGTTGGTACAAGCAGGGCAATGCACCGAGCCATAAAGCAAGGACTGTTACGGCGTGGTTTGACGATAATTCCGTATCGTGTGTGGATTGGCCAGCACAGAGCCCTGAGCTTAATCCCATAGAGCACCTATTTGGGATGAATTAGAGCGCCGCATAAGAAGTTTGGAAGTAAGGCTTATTACTAAACAACAGTTAGCGGCAGCATTATGTACGCGCACAGTCTACGCGTATATGACTTTGTTTTGTTGTCATAGCAACAAAGAACACAGCTGCTGCTGTGACGTCATATGATCCAAATAATTCTCACATGACGTCAGAGATGCGTTACGTCACACGGTCAACTCTTAGAGATTCGAAAACTTTACGTCAGGAATTTTGGTTCTATTTCATATAGGATATATAAATAATAATAATAATAATAATACATTTTATTTTTTGCAGCCTACAATGCAACAGCAAAAAATAAAATTCTTTGTTATTATTATTTATTTTTCTAAAGCCTTGTCGAAAGTATGTCTCGAAGGGTCAGTGCATGCATTAAGGCCCAAGGGGGACCGACACCTTACAAATCTATGTGAACAAATGCGATGTTGTGTTTCTCTTCTAGGTGTCCGGTGATTTTTGTCAATATAGTGTATATTTCAATTGGGTTTAAGTTAATTAAAAAATATGTAAAACACGAACACACACATATATTGCATCCGTAAACAAAGAGTGTGAAATAAGATTCGGTACCATCTGGAATTGAAATTCTGACCATATCACTGCATCGGAGGAATTACAGCCTGTTAACAAAACAGATACGAGTTTGATAGTTGAATTACATATGCCCCGCCGATCTATCTTCTAAAAGTTTTGGAAAAAGTTAGGACTTGGAAGATATGACGTTAAGTATAAAAAGGCAGCGAGAAGTAACATAATTTAAATACGGAAAGAGAACTGTAATGGAAAGTTAAATTACGAAATATACTACGTCACAAAGTTATATTTTTAACAAAGATGTAGGGTTGAAATGCAGAAATAAATGAATAGTTGAAATTTAATTCGATATTCATTGCGAATTCATTGCGTGAGGAATTTGTGTAATTAGCTTGTATCTCTACTTAAAATCCCGCTGGAAATGAAAGTAAAGTCAGCTTACATGAATGATGCAGGGGATGCAAATTTTGTGGAGTATGCGGATACACAGGCATAAAAAAAAAAGTGCCATTTCAGCAGAAAGCACAAGAGTGAAAAGTAGTATCTTCTCATTCCCACTTTGTTCGGCAACTTCAAAGTCAAGTACTTCCACTTATCTCCCTGTATCGTTTTTTCTCTGTCAAAAGTATACGACTAGATGACAGAATTAAATTGTCTCTATGGAATTTGCTGTATCTGGAGGTTTTCTTTTTTTTTTTTTGAAAGATCAAAGTTAGGTTATTTTATGACGGTGCATAAAATTGCCAAAATACCCGAGGCTATTCAGAATGACAAAGAAAACCCCAACTTTGCGCCAAGTGTAATGATAATTAAACAACAAGAATAAAAGCATTCAGGTTTTTAAATAATATTATGTAACTAAGAACCCCGTTTGGTAACGATGAGTGTTGAAATCTTCAATTGAGTTCGTGAAAAAAACAGTCGAAAAGTCTCATGCGTGGTTTTGTGACGTGAAGTTAGTTTTGCGGTTATTTGTCAAGAAAAATAAGTAAAGGTAGATGTTTTTCAATAGGGTGTCAGATCTTCGAATTTGTTCATGAGTAATTTGTAAAGAAATATGGTCAAAATTTTAAAACTAGAATAGGGGTCACCTAATTTCGTTTCAAGCGTCATTTCAAAGTTAATTTGGCATATCTTCTAAGATTTTTTTTTTTTTTTTATGTTTCGGGGTATATCGATCACCGTGAGTAACTCTGAGAGATATATGTAGTTGGACGTCCCTAAATTAGGGCCGCTAGTTCCAGAGAAGGGATAGAACCAGTGTCATCTAACAAATACACCGCCCATATCTTTTCCGGGATACGATTCCGAGCTGATTTCGGGTGGGCAGACGCCAACGTTTCAGAACACACGATCACCGGAATAGCAAAGGGCTGTTTACAAGATTCGATTGCTAGGCTGATCGTTCCCAGAGCACACCAGTAAGAAGCGCAACAACCGTGAGTATAGCTCGTTATATTTAGCCGAATGGCAGTGAAGGTTCAGCATTCCTTTCCCGAAAAACTGAATCAGAAACTTTTCTCGAGCACCGACAAGGCACCACAAAGGGAAAATTTCAGAAGGTTAAAAAAAATTTCAGAAGGTTAGATCACTAATTCGTGAGCACATCTGAGGATGATCCCAAGAGTGATTGAAAGATCATGTTTGTTTTAACCTGTCATTTAGATTATTTTCACCACGTTTGGTGTGTACAGGAGCATCAGTTCTTTTAACTTTTAGTTATTTTAATCGTGCAGTGCATAAGACGGCAATCTTTTATTTCATGACTAACTCAGCACGAACTTTTCATCTATTTTAACCTTCAAGCCGCTGTTTGGTGCCGTGAGTATACTTGTTTTCTCACACATTGTGTTCTTCTTCGACCACAACAACATGGATAGAGCTTTCAAGATCTTTGCGGAATTTCGTCAAAAACTGTGTGCGCAAGAGACACATCTTCAATTTTTGTTGAACTGCTGGGGTCTGGGAGTCATTCCTAAATTCTTAACTTTGAGGATCAAACCCCGCTCGAGACTTGATCATAATATTCTACAAACTGCCCCCAAAAAGCGCCTCTCTTTCGAGATCAGATTAAAGGGGGGCTACATCGATTTCTTAAATAGACGCTCATACTATGCCTTCCTTTCGTTGGCCAGAACTACACCCAGTTGTTTGCTTGACTATTACCTTGTTGTGATTCATACTAATCTTCTGAAAGAAGCCGGGAAACTTCAGAGCACTCACATTCACAAACTTCGGAATCTAGTGGCGGACAAGACAAATCAAGCTTTTATCCAAAGCCGACCTAAACAACATCCAGTCACTATTCAGTCATCTTTCATCAATCAGAGCAGCGTTCAGCTTAGCCAAATTTAACAACTTGTCTCGAACAGGGGACTGAAGTATTCATATCCGCCTAACCCCTTCCCGCTGACTTTTATCCCGCAGGCCGAGGATATAATTCGCCACCTCCCTGCAACTGATCAAGAAGTGGCTAGATTTGAGATTACTAAGGCATTGCGGAGACGAAGACAATCGGATGATCCGTCGCTTAAAGTCGAACGTGCTCAGGTGAAGAAATTACGCAGGGATTCGAACCTGGCCATAATTTCAAACGATAAAACAGGACAGGCAGTCATTCTAGACAGACCTACGTACACCCAAAAAATGGAGACTGCTATTTTTTTTTCTTTTTTGATTGGAGGTTTAACGACCACCATGAGTAACTCAATGGGCTATAAGCAGTCGCCCGTCCCTAATTTAGGGTCACTGGTTCCAGGGAAGGGAGAGAGCCAGTGCCGTAAGACAAACACAACATCCATGCCTCACCGGGATTCGAACCCGGACCCCTTGCGGACGAATGATCAGATGCCATCGCTTAGGCCACTGCGCCACTGGGGCGGCAGACTGCTATTCAGGAGATCCCACATGATATTGTCACCCGTGACCCAACAAATGCCTCGAAAGGTTCCCAGGCGTTGCTCGGGTCTTTGAGCACCCCGACAGTTACAAAACGTGACCTCAGTTACAACGGCTGACCCCAGTTACAATGGGGCTCTGACACTCTATTCTGTAGTAGCGATTCTATCGATTCACCGCATTATTCATTCGCACTCATTCGTTCGTTGACACTTCTGGTGAACGATTTCTGCAGGGAATGACGCTTGTTAAGCTGTTGTGAGTCGGATGCGTTTGCGTCGTTCATCGATTCTTCCGGTGCAGTTAACGATTTTTTTTCAGTTTAAATTTATTTTTTAAATCTTATGGAATGTAAATTAATTAGGGTTTAGATTTCTTCTCACCCCCAAGTTTTCTCGTTATATAAATATACCGAATGCAGATGCTCCGAAATTCGAGACAATTCCAGCCCCAAGCAGATAAGGATTTGTTGAACCTGAACTGAAGGCTCAGGTGCACAGTACAGCTGTGTTGTGCAGTTCAAAATGGCGATCAGGTTGGAACGTTGGTCTCGCGAGAAAATACGAGGTATAATTCTGTTTCTATGAGTAAAGAAAGTTTCGGCTGATAATGATTTGGCTCTTTCGTGTACGTGTAATTTTACTTCATGCTCATGTCCATTACTAAAAATTGTACGACAGTATCGGTTGGCGCTGATAAAAGTTATAGATCGAAATGTTAATGATTGGCTGAAACTTTCTGAAAGGTTGTACATATTTTTGTCTCGAAACCCATCAAAAAGCTTTTGCGTAAAATATACTAGCTGAAAAATGATAGTTTAATCATTCCGTACGATTCAGGAGAATCTGAGAGGTTTTTTTAATGGGCTCACTTACGAACAGCAATGTGCACCTAAATAGCGCCGTTTCATTATGGGCTGTTATTTGATTTATTTGAACTATCCCTTAACAAGCAGCTGTCTCAGTACACTCTGCTCTTGTTCAATTTGCGTGTGCAGTGAATGAAAGAATACACAGTGCGTCAAAGAATTTTTAAGACTGGCGCTAGATTTCAGCCTACGGTGGCGCCACCAGTGTAATCGCGAATGCGTTATAAACCGCGACCATCTGCTTGCTTTCTGCCAAAAGTACTGCGCAGTTGTTAAAGAAACTCAAACGAAACAGCCGTTCATTAGAGAAGTAAAATTTTTTCATGTTGAATTATTACGATGGAACAAAGGGCTGTTATTAAATGTTACGCAAAACTTGGTAAAAGTACCTCGGAAACGTACCAAATGATGAAACAAGTTTACGGTGAGTTTTGTTTAAGTAGATCAAATGTTTTCCTGTGGCACAAACGTTTTTTGGACGGAAGAGATACGCTAGAAGATGATAAGCATACCGGAAGACCAAGTTCATCTAGGACACCTGAGATTATTGAAAAAGTGCGTGATTTCGTGGCAAACAATCGATGTGCGTCACTAAGAATGATGAAAGAGTCTTTAAACATCAACAAAGAAACGATTCGAACCATCCTGCATGAAGATTTGGGCAAAACAAAAGTCTGTGCTAAATTTGTTCCACACACGTTAACCAATGAACAAAAATCAAGGAGAAGTGCACATTGCAGAGACATCATTTCAGCCGCTGAAAATGATCCTAACTTCTTAAAATCGATCGTTACAGGTGATGAAACATGGTGTTTTCAATATGATCCTAAAACAAAGCGACAAAGTGCGGAATGGAAGTCAAAAAACTCACCACAAGCCAAAAAAAAAAAAAAAAAAAACAAAAAAAAACAAGAAAAGTTCCATCGAAAATCAAAGCAATGCTCATTACATTCTTCGATAGTAAGGGTATTATCCACAAAGAATTTGCTCCAAGTGGACAAACAAGTACTGGTGAGTTTTCTTTAAATGTTTTGAGGCGTTTGATGGGCAGAATTCCTCGCATTCGTCCAGAATATCGAGATGAAAACAGTTGGTGTTTGTTGCACGATAATGCACCCAGTCACAGCTCACTTCTTGTTCGTAGATTTTTTGCGAAAAATAACGTCTGTGTATTGAATCATCCACCGTATTCGCCTGATTTAGCACCCCGCGACTTTTCCTTGTTCCCAAAACTTAAAATGACGTTAAAAGGGTGTTATTTTTATGATATTTCGACCATACAAACAGCTTCGACGCGTGCTTTGGAGGGAATTCCCCAAATGAACTGGAACAGGCATTCGAATCATTATTAAATCGCTGTAACAAGTGTATTGACGCCGGAGGGACTTATTTTGAATAACAAACCAAAACAAATTATAATTTCTTGTTTCTATTTCATTTTACAGACCCAGTCTTAAAATTTCTTTGCCACACTGTGTATAATTTACGGTATTACTTTCCGTTCCTTGCATTACTAATCTTCAGGTTTTATTTGCAATCAAAAGAAAGTGCGTCTCCGCTGCATACAGCAAATATCTTATTATGTAATGTCTTTTTCGTGAGCAAGATTGGTTTTACGTTATGTCTAAAACCATAAATAAGAATACGATGCAATAGTTCCTAATTAAGCTTTTACGGCCAGACCAAAACAAAAAACAGAAGTCAGACTTATGATAATCCTTTTATTGGTCCAGCACGAATTTCAGTACAACTCCACAATATAAGACAACAGATATCAGATAACATTTATCTAATTGAACGTCTACACACACACACATCCCCATGAGCAACTATCGCATCGTTTTTTTATCTATCGTGCTTATCACAGTCATACGTCACTTTCTCTCTGACCTCAAATGTGTTGCCAACAGTATTCTGGTGAGAGAGAAGATGTCACGTTAAGTTTGGAAGTGTAAAGGAGAACAGACTCAAATTTACATAGGAAAAGGAACTAAAAATGAAAGTTATTTTAGAATATACGTCACAATCTTTAAAATAAGCAACCCGAGAAACATCATAAATAATGTGTTATTATTCTGTATAAGAGACATCGTTTTGTTTTGGATGGTAATGGAAAACGAGCATTCTTGTGTGAGGTAGTACGGCATAATTCTCTCCAAATGGCTGATATTTCTGGAGCTCTCGTAAAAGTTTTGTTTTGGATGGTAATGGAAAACGAGCATTCTTGTGTGAGGTAGTACGGCAAAATTATCTCCAAATGGCTGATATTTCTGGAGCACTCTTAAAAGTTTTGTTTTGGATGGTAATGGAAAACGAGCATTCTTGTGTGAGGTAGTACGGCATAATTCTCTCCAAATGGCTGATATTTCTGGAGCTCTCTTAAAAGTTTTGTTTTGGATGGTAATGGAAAACGAGCATTCTTGTGTGAGGTAGTACGGCATAATTCTCTCCAAATGGCTGATATTTCTGGAGCTCTCTTAAAAGTTTTGTTTTGGATGGTAATGGAAAACGAGCATGCATTCTTGTGTGAGGTAGTACGGCATAATTCTCTCCAAATGGCTGATATTTCTGGAGCTCTCTTAAAAGTTTTGTTTTGGATGGTAATGGAAAACGAGCGTTCTTGTGTGAGGTAGTACGGCATAATTCTCTCCAAATGGCTGATATTTCTGGAGCTCTCCTAAAAGTTTTGTTTTGGATGGTAATGGAAAACGAGCATTCTTGTGTGAGGTAGTACGGCATAATTCTCTCCAAATGGCTGATATTTCTGGAGCTCTCCTAAAAGTTTTGTTTTGGATGGTAATGGAAAACGAGCATTCTTGTGTGAGGTAGTACGGCATAATTCTCTCCAAATGGCTGATATTTCTGGAGCTCTCTTAAAAGTTTTGTTTTGGATGGTAATGGAAAACGAGCGTTCTTGTGTGAGGTAGTACGGCATAATTCTCTCCAAATGGCTGATATTTCTGGAGCTCTCCTAAAAGTTTTGTTTTGGATGGTAATGGAAAACGAGCATTCTTGTGTGAGGTAGTACGGCATAATTCTCTCCAAATGGCTGATATTTCTGGAGCTCTCCTAAAAGTTTTGTTTTGGATGGTAATGGAAAACGAGCATTCTTGTGTGAGGTAGTACGGCATAATTCTCTCCAAATGGCTGATATTTCTGGAGCTCTCCTAAAAGTTTTGTTTTGGATGGTAATGGAAAACGAGCGTTCTTGTGTGAGGTAGTACGGCATAATTCTCTCCAAATGGCTGATATTTCTGGAGCTCTCCTAAAAGTTTTGTTTTGGATGGTAATGGAAAACGAGCATTCTTGTGTGAGGTAGTACGGCATAATTCTCTCCAAATGGCTGATATTTTTGGAGCTCTCCTAAAAGTTTTGTTTTGGATGGTAATGGAAAACGAGCGTTCTTGTGTGAGGTAGTACGGCATAATTCTCTCCAAATGGCTGATATTTCTGGAGCTCTCTTAAAAGTTTTGTTTTGGATGGTAATGGAAAACGAGCGTTCTTGTGTGAGGTAGTACGGCATAATTCTCTCCAAATGGCTTATATTTCTGGAGCTCTCTTAAAAGTTTTGTTTTGGATGGTAATGGAAAACGAGCATTCTTGTGTGAGGTAGTACGGCATAATTCTCTCCAAATGGCTGATATTTCTGGAGCTCTCTTAAAAGTGTCAAGTTATGACCATCACTAGCCGTTTCTTTCTGTTTTAAAACTCATGCCAGAAGAAAAATATAAAGCAGATCATAAATATTGATTTAAATTTAATCTTCTCATGCACGAATTCAGGATGTGACTCCTCGTGAAGTAGATTTCTGCTTGAAGAAGGTTTTACCTGCACTAATCTTTATTTAAGAACATTGACTTTTCCTCTGTTTAACTATATAAACTGCTGGCCACCCAAAATGCACCACCAAGAAGGACACGAGATAGCAAAGCCAGATTTACTGGACACATAACAACAGATACAAAGATGAAACGATGGAGCTTACAGGCCCGTGCGACTTGCGGAACACGCAGACATCAATAGTTCCTGTGGCCCACATGGCTGGCAATAACGGCCGCTACACGCCGCGGCATCGAACGAAAGAGGCTTTGGATGTAGGCTTGGGGTATGTCGGTCCAGGCTGCTTCCACACGTTGCCACAGTTCATCATGGGTGGTGCTTGCCGGGACACTCGATTGCCGATCAGCGACCAGACGTGTTTGATGGGCGACATATCGGGAGAACAGGCGGGCCACGGCAGCAGTGACACCTGGTGGGCCGTGAAAAAATGTTGCACGATGCGTGCCATGTGCGGGCGCGCATTGTCCTGTTGAAACGTGGCCGCTGGCAGGTCCTGCAGGTAAGAAAGGACTACAGGCTCCAAAACGTCGGAGATGGTGCGGTGGCTGTTGGGTGTACCGGCGATGCGTACCAGAGGGGTGCGGGTGTCATATCCAATTGCGCCACAAACCATAACGCCAAGCGACGGACCGGTATGGCGGAAAAGACAATGTCGTGTCATTCCGTAGTCCAGGTGCGGCGTTCAACGGCCCACTGACGCCGCACTCGCCGGGGGTGTAACGTCAATGGTAATCGTAACAATGGGCGCCGTGCGACTCCCCGCTCCTACAGACGACGTCGAACGGTACGTTCTGACACAGGTTGTTGCGCAACACACCCTAATTCCTGCGCTAACGTTCGTGATGTGGCGGTGCGAGCCTTCAATGCCCGCCGCACAGCATGCCGGTCCTCTCGTTCCGTGATGTGCCGCGGCTGCGGCAATCGCTCACGTCGGTTCGTCCGTCCGTCCCTCCTGCACCCACCGAATCCATACTCACCTCACTGTAGCTGGATGTCGTCCCACACGGGCGCCAATGTCTCGGTACGATAAACCGCTGTCGCGATGAGCCACTATTCGTCCTCTATCGAACTCCGAAACGTGCTGGAATGACTGCCGTATTCTGCGACGAGGCATCAAGAAGCTTCCGACACACAGGTCCGGCAGCACAACACACTTCCACTACTTACACCCCGCCTTCTGTGCACCCTTCTCATAGTGCTTCTTGGTGGCGTGCCGGGCGCACATGATTTGCATATGCCCTGCAATGATAATCGTTTGCATGTTGTATCGCGGGTGACGCATGCTGCAAATTTCAGGCCAAATCGGGTGCTTCCTTCTTGGTGTTGCATTTTGGGTGGCCAGCAGTGTATTTTTCTCCTGTTTAACTCAATTTCTCTGTTAAGCAACGTTACTACACATACTGGCCACTGAATTAGAAACTTTTATACCTCCTTTAGCCCGAATTATAGGACGAACGCCGATTGCGTTGATTGCACAATGTGTTGGAGTGTATCTACGTCTACAGCCTGCAAGGGGTTTGCCAGACATTCCCTTAACTGGCTCAGATTTGACGGAAGAGGACTTTGTTCTCAGATCTCTTTTTCAAACATGTCTCATACATTCTGAATGGGGCACAGATCTGGGGTTTGTGGTGGCCAGGGAAGATTGTGGAAGTCGCTGTCAAGCTCGACCGCTGAACACATCTTGCACGATGGACAGGAGTATTGTCCTCCATCAAGCAGCCGTGACCTTCTGGATAAAAAAGTTAGCACTGTAGGATTGACTTGATTGGCAACACTGTTCACATAATCTTTGGAGACCACCGGAATTTCTAGCAATATTAGAGGACCCGTTCCGTACAAACGGAACGTGCAGCACACCACAACATCACCTCTAGAACCTGTAGTTATGTTTATAAAGCAATCTGGGAGCATTGGAGCCACTCCAAATTTTCTGCCAGCAGTGGGTACAATCTTGGTGACGGTGTTCCTGACACCACTGTTGACGAACTTTAGTGTTCTTTGCAGAAATCAGTGGTTTCCATATAGGCATGCGACTACCAATACCGATCATCCCTGCGCGTAGTTCGCTGCGATATGAGTCGGAAACAGCTTTCATTGAATGATTGAGTTAATTTCTGCATACATAAGGCCCGTTTCTTCTCACAATCCTTCCCAGAGAACGGCGATCTCGTTCCTGACAGATTGTAGTTACGCCACAGTCACGCTCTTAGACAAGCAATGTGGACTATTTTTTCCTTTCTGTGCAACCGTGAAATAAGTGCAAGGATCTCTCCAAATGTGAAGTATTCATCTGTAGATGTTGATCTCTTTGTCACTCTGGTGAGTATAACGTAATGTCTTTTCGTGCTGATCCTTTGTCGTTCTCCTTACGTTATTTTAAGAACATAACCGTACGATGAAATAGTTCCTAAATTAAACCTTAACGGCTAGACGAAACATTTAAACAGAAGTCAACTGGGACGTACCTGCCAGCAGGACGCACACGACATAAAGGCAGATAGCAGCAAGAACGAACGTCTGCGTAGCTCAGTTGGTAGATCGACTTGTTCCGGAATAAGTGGACTCGGGTTCGATCCCCGGCGTGGACCAAAAATGACGGAGAAATTTACTTCGTTATAATGGCGCCCGAACTTTCCGGATGACCCGGCCGTTCAAAATCTCGCAATGGTGTGATGTTCTTTCCACACCGTGAGATAGGAAAAATAAGAGAATCCCTTCTCCAGCGCTTCGAAAAATAAATGTGTGTGACGTTGGATTCCACACACCAGATTGACTGGGAGTTCTCAAGTGCACGTTCTACAGCGGATGGCTGCCTGCAACGATTCATGGTCACGGCTGACCCGTGGGCCATGCTGCCCCCGGCCCTCTTTCGGGGAGGGGGGGAGATGTGACGTTCCTGCCAGCAGGACGCACACGACATAAAGGCAGATAGCAGTCAGAACGAACGTCCGCGTAGCTCAATTGGTAGATTGAATTATTCCGGAATGAGGGGACCCGGGTTTGAGCCCCGGCGTGGATAAAAATGACGGAGAAATTTACTTCGTTCTACAACTCACTGTAAATGATGCTTTATTTCTCCAGCACAGATAATAGCATTTCAGGATAGTATAGAAATCACAAAACACATCTCTAACACAAATCAACACCCCACACTAGCAACTATTGTATCGTAGTTTTTATCTATGGTTCTTATCTTATACAGTTACACGTCACGGTCATTCTGACCTCAATTGTGTTGCCAACAGTATTCGTTTGAGAGAGAAGATATCACGTTAAGGCTCTACGAGATCCGCCATCTTGTATTGCTGCCTTCTGTTATTAACCAACGGGCAAGCGTATTTCAGAAATTGCTCGGGCAGTGTTGCACATTTTGGAACACCGTTTGTGGCTAACGCAAGATATATGATAAATAAAGAGTTCCCTGGTTTCAGAATTTTCCTTTCCCTTCATTTTTTATATGCAGCGAAAGTCGTACCAAGGCGTCTTCCATAGTTTTATTAATTAATAAAAAAATACTTAAAGGGTCCAAAATAAAAATCTGAAACCAGAGAACTGTTTATTTATCATATATCTTGCGTTAGCCACAAACGGTGTTCCAAAACGTGCAAAATTGCCCGAGCAATTTGTGAAATACGCTTGCCCGTTGGTTAATAAGAGAAGGCAGCGATACAAGATGGCGGGTCTCGTAGAGCCTTAAGTGTGAAGTATACCTGAGAACAAACTCAAAATTTACATAGAGAAAGAAACTAAAAAGGAAAGTTAATTGAGAATATACGTCACACGAGGTTCTCAACTTCTTAGCAACAATGAAAAAAAATATTCAAATATAACCAACTCAACCGCCATTCATCTCATATGTATGCATGACTCAAAGTATGACTAAAGGTAGGTAAATGAGTTGCAATAAATTGTAAGCGCGCCAGGAGACATCAGAGAAAAGGTATCTAAATAACCCGACATGGTAAAATCACGTCTTTCTGAAAAGAAGGCTCCGGTAAACTTCTGCCGCTAGTGTTTGAGAAAACAGGCAGGGTGAAAAGCAGAAATGGTGAAGCGAGAGGAAAGGGTGAAGTGATATTCAAACGACGGGAATTTTATTTTCAGAAATCCTGACCACCGACGCTTTAATATTTTGTAAAAGATTGAAAAAGCAGAGGCTTTTTTCACAGTACAAGTGTAACGTACCAGGAGATGTGACGTACCTGCCAGAAGGACGCACACGACATAAAGGCAGATAGGAATAAAAAAAAACGTCCGCGTAGCTCAGTTGGTAGAGTGACTTATTCCGGAATGAGGGGATCCGGGTTCGAATCCCGGCGCGGATAAAAATGACGGAGAAATTTACTTCGTTATAATGGCGCCCGAACTATCCGGATGACCCGACCATTCAAAATCTCGCATTGGTGTGATGTTATTTCCACACCGCGAGATAGGAAAAATAAGAGAATCCTTTCTCCAGCACTTCGAAAAAAAAAAAAAAAAAAAAAAAAAATAAGGGGGAGATGATGTAACGTACCAGGAGATGTGACGTACCTGCCAGAAGGACGCACACGACATAAAGGCAGATAGTAATAAGGAATAAAACGTCCGCGCAGCTCAATTGGTAGAGTGACTTATTCCGGAGTGAGGGGATCCGGGTTCGAATCCTGGCGTGGACAGAAATGACGGAGAAATTTACTTCGTTATAATGGCGCCCGAACTATCCGGATAACCCGACCGTTCAAAATCTCGCATTGGTGTGATGTTATTTCTACACCGCGAGATAGGAAAAATAAGAGAATCCCTTCTCCAGCACTTCGAAAAAAAAAAAAAAAAAAAAAAATAAGGGGGAGATGATGTAACGTACCAGGAGATGTGACGTACCTGCCAGAAGGACGCACACGACATAAAGGCAGATAGGAATCAGAATAAAACGTCCGCGTAGCTCAATTGGTAGAGCAACTTATTCCGGAGTGAGGGCATCCGGATTCGAATCCTGGCGCGGATAGAAATGACGGAGAAATTTACTTCGTTATACAAGCTCTATTTTGGATTGAGCTAATGTTCATGTTATTTTTTAACTTTTGCTTCTGGTGGTGGGAATAATCTCTTAATTTGGTAATCCATGCATAAGAGTACGTTGTAAAACAGCCGATACAAGATCCAGAGGTTATTTCATGAGTTTTGTCATTTCCCGTGAAGTCGATTCGGTACATTGCGAACCTCCTGGTAAATTCTATTTTGGGTTGTTCAGAGATTTTTCATTTTTGAAATCATACGTTTCAAAATTACTTTTACCTGTATGAATAGGTCTCTTCTCAATTCGGGAATTTCGCTTCACCAAATGTGTGCTTCATGAAGCGGCTTACTTTGGAGACGCGCTTTCTATTTCGAGATTTACTTTCATATTTCACTTCATCATAGAGATGGGGATTTCTTTGAAAACACTGACGACCGTGCAATTGTTGTTTTCAATATTAACTTCGACATTGTGCTCTTGGCTTTTTATTAAATAAAGATAAGATGTTTGTTTGTTTTTCATCTTTGGAGGTGACTGTTATCAAAAACTGCAATCAAAAGCTCTCGTCCTAAAAATAATTGAAGTTAAAAATGAAATTATGAATCTCAATGTACATGAGCAATACTGAGGAGTTTTTTTTATTCATTATTACATTGTTTATCAAGAACGTTTAAGTGTAAATTGAATTTGAGGACCATATAGATTTCCTCATTAATTTTTATATTCCAGATAAATGAGATTTAGCTTTTAAAATTTGACAGTACAAAATACGAAAGAAATCCACTATGAAATACTTTCAAATTAAAGCTTCCCGATTTTCTTATATTCCATATTTCAGAAGAACAATACACAGTGCGTCAAAGAATTTTTAAGACGGGGTCTGTAAAATGAAATTGAAACAAGAATGTATATATTGTTTTGGTTTGTTATTCAAAATAAGTTCCCTCCGGCTTCAATACACTTGTTACAGCGATTTAATAATAATTCGAATGCCTGTTCCAGTTCATTTTGCGGAATTGCCTCCAAAGCACGCGTCGAAGCTGTTTGTATGGTCGAAATATCATCGAAATAGCATCCTTTTAACGCCATTTTAAGTTTTGGGAACAAAGAAAAGTCGCAGGGTGCTAAATCAGACGAATACGGTGGGTGATTCAACACACAGACGTTATTTTTCGCAAAAAATCTACGAACAAGAAGTGAGGTGTGACTGGGTGCATGATCGTGCAACAAACACCAACTGTTTTCATTTCGATATTCTGGACGAATGCGACGAATTCTGCCCATCAAACGCCTCAAGACATTTAAATAAAACTCACCAGCAATTGTTTGTCCACTTGGAACAAATTCTTTGTGGATAATACCCTTACTATCGAAGAATGTAATGAGCATTGTTTTGATTTTCGATGGAACTTTTCTTGTTTTTTTGGCTTGTGGTGAGTTTTTTGACTTCCATTCCGCAATTTGTCGTTTTGTTTTAGGATTATATTGAAAACACCATGTTTCATCACCAGTAACAATCCATTTTAAGAAGTTTGGATCATTTTCAGTGGCTGAAGTGATGTCTCTGCAATGTGCACTTCTCCTTGATTTTTGTTCATTGGTTAACGTGTGTGGAACAAATTAGCACAGACTTTTGTTTTGCCCAAATCTTCATGCAGGATGGTTCGAATTGTTTTTTTGTTGATGTTTAAAGACTCTTCCATCATTCTTAGTGACACACATCGATTGTTTGCCACGAAATCACGCACTTTTTCAATAATCTCAGGTGTCCTAGATGAACTTGGTCTTCCGGTATGCTTATTATCTTCTAGTGCATCTCTTCCGTCCAAAAACGTTTGTGCCACAGGAAAACATTTGATCTGTTTAAACAAAACTCACCGTAAACTTGTTTCATCATTTGGTACGTTTCCGAGGCACTTTTACCAAGTTTTGCGTTAAATTTAATAACAGCCCTTGGTTCCATCTTAATAATTCAACATGAAAAAAATTTTACTTCTCTAATGAACGGCCGTTTCGTTTGAGTTACTTTAACAACTGCGCAGTACTTTTGACAGAAAGCAAGCAGATGGTCACGGTTTATAACGCATTTGCGATTACACTGGTGGTGCCACCATAGACTGAAATCTAGCGCCAGTCTTAAAAATTCTTTGACGCACTGTGTATTCCACAGTTAGTTGAAAACATCCGTCTAGTTTTTTTTTCTTAGCTCCCAAAGATAATTACATTTAATTTATATTAAGCTTTATTGCCTTATGAATTTTGCCTTGGACTCACCCTATTTTATTTGATCTAAAATGTCTTTTGGTTTGACTTTCCCACCGAAGCAAATACATAATCTCAAACTGTGCGTCTAAACACAAAAGTTCAATGCATGGGAACTCTTTCACTTTTTAAATCCGATCTTTGCGAAACTGCTTGAATGAGATTTTACTTGGGGTACAAAAGCAGAACAATTACATTTTGTCTAAGACTTAATTTCAAATTCCTGTTAATATTTATAGCAGTGTTTTTGGTATATCTCGGTTAGTTGGCAGGGTGCGTTGAAACACAATCTATAAATGCTGAATGAAATAAAGAGAAAATATTGAATGCCAGACTTATGCAGTGGAGACAGAGATTTTTAATAAACTATTAGGTGCTTGAATTAATTCCCGCTGTTATTTGCCACACAAACAACCTGTGTGTTGCCACAGAACGGTACAGGATAGTCTATTCAAAGTAGTGTCCGTTGGCAGCTACGACCCTTTCCCACCGTTGGGGTAACAAATGGATTCCTCGGTAGAAAAATGCAGGTTCTTTCGAGGCGAACCATTCATCGAGCCATTTTTGGATATCCGCGACAGAAAGGAAGTGCTGCTCTGACAGGACATGTTGTAGCGACCGGAACAAATGAAAATCCGAGAGAGCAATGTCCGGGGAATAAGGCAGGTGGGGTAAGAAGTCCCAACCAAGTGCCTCCAAGAGTTCCTTCACGGATTTAGCGACGTTGTCGTGGAGAAGAATAACCTTGTCATGTGGGATCCAGTTTCCGAGATTCTGGCTCATTCCCACTGCCTTTAAACGTTTGCTAACCGTTGACTCATCGACTCGTAGTGTTTCAAACAACTCGTGGAGCGTCTGAGATGAATCCTTGTCCAATAAGGCCTCCAATGCGCCATCTTCAATGTTTTTCGGCTGCCCAGGGAGCTCTTTGTCCTTTCACGTCATCATGCGTTGGCTTTGAAGCGTCGGAACCACTTTCTGCATGTTGTTTCCGATAGGGCATGATCCCCATAGGACTGCACTACCAAAGGATGACTTTCCGCTGAAGATTTCTTGAGATGAAAGCAGAAGAGTAATGCTTCCCGCAAATGCTCCTTTTTCGGTACGAAACTCCACATCGTGAATGCGATACAAACTCGTGTTCTGTGCTCTCCGATCATGTGTCACACACTGCTTCGCCCAGACTACGGACGGTACGTGCGTCATCAAGGGAGGCCACGTGTGGCCCGGGTCACAGCGCACTACTGCTGCGCTCTAGTGGGCAACAGCGGGAATTAATTCAAGCACCTAATACTGTTTGTGATAATTTCAACACCATGAAGGAATGATGATAATTACGTGAAACTTACAGGATATGCAGAGCAGGGTAGGACATGCAAATGATTAGAAATGCAGAGTCATTGCGCATGTCTGGGCCCGGCAGCGCCCTATGGATAGTCGAGTGAGGGGTATAAAGAGAGGGCTGTTTAGGATACACACCAGTAGTGCATCGTGGACAGTGAGTTCTATAAGGGTCCCCAGTATTCAATAATGCCTTGGAGACGACGAAGGGCGCAATATATACGACAGAGTCTGAACGGGTACGAGTGATTGTTCTGTGTGAAGGTAAATTTTCATACCGCGACATTGCGGGTCGGCCGGGACATAACGCCACGACAGTGATGCGCGTGTGGCGGATGTGAACCGAAGAAAACCAGATGCATCGACAATCCGGCAGTGGACGGAGAAATGGGACGACACTGCGGTATGACCGACACCTCAACCTCATGGCAGTGACGAAGCGTTCCGCATCACCGCAAGTGCTAGCACAACAGTGGAGCACTGCAACAGGTGTGGCATTGTCTGCCTCTACAGTTCAACGCCGTCTGCTGCACAGAGGACAGGTTGCAGGCATCCCTTTACGGCGGATTCCTTTGATCCCGAAACACAACATAGCCCTTATTGACATACATTAGTACGGTGTCGGTCCACCTTTGGCCTTAATGCATGCACTGGCCCTTCGAGACATGCCTTTCACAAAGTTTTGGAACACAGCTATAGGCACGCGCTTCCATTCAGTAGATGATGCTGCCGCTAACTGTTGCTTAGTTGTAGGCGTTGGTTCCAAACTTCTTATGTGGCACTCTAATTCATTCCATAGGTGCTCTATGGGGATTAAGATCAGAGCTCTGTGCTGGCCACTCCACTCACCCTACGGAATTATCGTCAAACTACGCCGTAACAGTTCTTGCTTTATGCTCGGTGCATTATCCTGCTGGTACCAACAAGGCTCGGTTCCATAGTATTGCCACAGAGTTGGTAGGGCATAATTTTTCAGAATATCGAGGTAGACGTTCTGGTTAACAGGTTTGTCCACGATAACCAATGGGCCGGGACCATACAACGAAAAACATCCCCACACGAGTACCCTGCCAGCTTCAAACTTAACCGTAGGAACAGTACACTGTGGTAAATAGCGTCCCCCCTGCTGCCGCCATACCCACACACGGCCTTCAGACTGATGGATCGTGTATCTAGATTCATCAGTCCATAGGACCCTTTTCCATTGATCTACGGTCCAGGAGAAATGTTCTTTACACCATGCTAAACGACGAGTAGCATACGGAGTGGAGATGAAAAACTTATGAGCAGCCGCACGGCCACGGTAACCCATGGAATGAAGTTCTCTGCGAATGGTACGTGTACAGCATATTTACTCACCTAGGTCTTGTGAAGTCAATAGGTCACTGAGGTCTTGTGCAGTACTCCGTCGATTAACTGTAACGACTCTCCTGAGGCTTAGACGTCCTCTATCACTTATTTTCTTTGGTCTGCCGGTACGTTTTGTAGCTTCAGGCACGCCATGTGTCTTCCACTTATTCAGTATATCCAAAACAGTTGACTTGGGTATGTTTAAATGCCTCTCGGTTTCTCTTATGGACAACCTACTAATATAACACCCAACAATCTTTCCTTTCTCAAAGTCAGTTCTCTCCGGCAGCGACATTTTCACACAACCTTACAGTGTGATATGATCGTGGCCAGCTACAGGCTTGTATTTTATACCGTTTGCAGCTGTACCGCGCATCTTAACAACGCAGCGGATCCGTTCGTTTGCTTTTGAAAAGGTGTCCGGTGACTTTTGTCAATATAGTGTATATAGTAGAGGAATTTGGATATGTACCATCCATTTTGAATTTACGTTCGTAAACTTTCGTTAAACCCGTATTAACTTTCCTATTGTATAAGCTCAACCCACGTCAACAAATTACTGACCCCCCTAATTTATGCAATTCATTGAAGGTAATTACTCCGGACAGCTAAAACTCTCCCACCTGACTTGATACCTCGTGTTAAAAACGCTTTACAGAAATATCAGACTTGGTTTCGTTGTAATTTGTTAACTCTTAACATTACAAAAACAAAATGTATGGATCTTTCTGGTCGAAAGGTTCGAACTGATTCTCTTCCGGAAGTAGGATATCTGTTTGGTTTTTCAAGAAAGGGTTGTTTTTAGGTGTTTTTGTTTTAGGGGAATCTAAAGTGGAATGCCCATGTTGAAGTTGTTTCACAGAACTTGAGATCTCGAGTAGAACTTTTATCTAGAGTTACGATCGAGTCTATTATAACTAAAGATTAAATTAACTCTTTAGTATTCTTTCATTCATCCTTATGTGTCTTATTTTCCACTTGTTTGGGGTAGGACAACTAAATGTAACATTAATGGAACTTTTTCTTTACAAGAAAAAAACAGTTCGTTTGTTGCATCCATTGGAAAATGTGGAGATCTTGTTTAGTCGTTATGTAAATCATTGAGCAATTACATAGTTATCGATTGATATTGTTAATTCATGAGCGTGTTTATACCAATAAATATCTCAATCTAATAAATATATGTTTTCGTGCACATAGTTACTAAACTCGTGGTTAAGATAACTTTTTAATTCCTAGGGCTTATACTAATGTGAACTATTTTAATATTAATTTTTATTGCTCTCGACTATGGAACGGGTTGCCGATTTATATAAAATCACTTGCAAATTTTGCATCGTTTAGAAAGCACTAAAGGAATATTATCTTCATAGTTAAATTACATTTACTTCAATCATAATTTATTACAATTAAGGTATATATGGGTTAAAAAATATGTAATTACTTGACATTTTCTTTTCTTTAGGGGTCAGGGGCTAGTCAGACTAAAATTGGCCTTTCCCCTGGTTCCCTGCTGTGTTGCAGTATGAATATTTTGGTATGTGGTTTTTAACAGTAAAATATACACTGGCGGTAAGTGAAAAAGAACACCAAGAAGGAATTGGCGGACGATCATGAAATTTACATATGTTAATAGGGTCAAGTTTACGTAGGTGAGATGTTAATTTCGGGACCAACCGGTGAGCGCTTACGCCACAGCACGGCATAATATGCAAATTATTGTCGGTGATATTTAAGGAGTACAGCGAAGTGAATGTAATCAGTCGTCGGCGTACGGACACGTGCAAAGACCCTGAAGAAGCTGCAATGCCTGGACATGGAAGACGTGTACGATTTCAGCAGTTATCGGACTTTGAACGAGGTCGTCTAGTCGGACTCCGCGAGGCCAGGTGGTCGTATCGTCGTATTGCGGAGCGAATTGGACGGGAAGTATCGGTGGTGGTACGATGGTGGCGTGAATGGTCCAAGGAACATTCCCACACGAGAAGACGTGGAAACGGGAGTCACAGACGGACTGATGAGCGGACCGATCGACGCATAAGAAGAGCGGCGTTGTCAGGCAGAACATTCCCTGCGACGCAAATCCGAGCTGCCGTTGCACCTGAGGTGACTGTGCGAACAATCCGCAACCGTCTACTGGATGCAGGACTACGTGCACGTGTGCCTCTGGCATGTGTACCTCTGACTCCAGCCCACCGTCAGGAACGGCTGCAGTGGTGTCGCCGACGTCTGCACTGGAGAACGCAATGGCGATCTGTCGTGTTCAGCGATGAAAGCAGATTCTGCTTGGGAGCCTCCGGTGGCCGTGTATGCGTGTTCGCAGACGCACAGGGGAGCGTCTCCATCCTTCTTGCATCCGCCAGCGACACACAGGGCCTACACCTGGTCTCCTGGTGTGGGGAGCGATCAGGTATCACTCCCGTACACAACTAGTGTTTGTACCGGGTACGTTAAACAGCACCTCCTACATGAACAACATCTTTCAGCCCGTTGTTGGGCCATTTGTAAGGTCGGTCCATCGTGGTGCTTTCCAGCAAGATAACGCACGCCCACACACGGCACGTGCACCGCAACATGCACTTCATGGTGTAAGACAACTTCCATGGCTGCCGGATTTGTCCCCCATTGAGCACGTGTGGGATTTTATGGGACAACGACTTATCCGGTCTCCACGACCATCCCCGATTTACGCGTCCAGGTTGAGGATGCTTGGAACTCAATACCCCAAACTTACATCCAACATCTGTACGACAGACTCCATGCCAGAATTGCACAGTATGACGCAGTTTACGGCGGTTCAACCTCGTACTAACCATGTTACATGGAAATGTTATTTTTCAGTTTCCCAGCAAATACAGCTGTATTTTGCCATAATGTTTTGATCACGTTATCCTCTGTATTACGTTATTATGCTGTATAAATTTCGTTGGTATCAGACGTCTCCTTCTTGGTGTTCTTTTTCACTTTCCGCCAGTGTGTAATGCGATTTTCATTTGGGTTGTTTTTTTCTGGTTTAACAAATATTTACAGAGTATGTTCTTAACTGCGTGTAACATGGCAACTAAATGAACTAAACTAAACACACACTTACTAGCTAAACGTACAGTAAATATCAAGCCTTTACTTATAACTTCAGTGTTTTTACGCAGTCGAGTCACATTATTCTGACCACCAGCTTTTAATTCCTAGGGCTTATGTAACCGTCATCTGCAGTTCGGACAGCAGCTAAACGGTCTGGGAGTGGCTGCATAATGTGCTGGAAGGTCATGCCAACTGCAGTGCATGAGTCATGCCAACTGCAGTGCATTTGGCAGCTGCTGAAGGGTGCGTGATGGAGGATCCATAGAGCGAGCTACATGATCCAGGCGGTCCAACAGAGAGAAGTACTTTTAAGTCATCATCGAGCTCTTCCAACCACTCTCTGACATTTCCAGCTGTGTGACACGTCGCATTGCCGTGCTGTAAGATCCCAACCGCCCCAGGGAAGACAATCAGCATGTATGAGTGTACGTGGTCTGCAAGATAGAACCATAACGAATCCGGTCCATAGTGCTTTCCACAGGTATGAGTAGACCCAGAGAATGCCATGAAAACATTCCGCAGACCATAACTCTGCCCCCACCAGCTTGTGTTCTTCCAGCAATAGTTGACGAGTGTTTGTTCTCCGATGTTTCTCGCCTTATACGTCCATCCGTTTGATGAAGCAGAAAACGTGACTCATCGGAGAAGGCAATCCTTTACCAATCAGCGGAGGTCCAATTCCGATACTGCCGTGCAAATGTAAGCCTTTTGTACCGATACACCTTTGTTAGCATAGATGCAGTGACCATTCGTCTACATCGGAGTCCCATACGCAGCAGTGTCCGCTGAGCTGTCGTTTCAGGCATACTCCCGGTAGCCCCTGGTTTATTCGACAGTGAGTTGCTCCACCGTAGCGTGTCGATCGGCCCTCACGCACCTTCGAAACCGATGTTCATCTTTCACGTCAATGGCACGGGGTGCTTCACAGTTACCACGTCACTTATTCGCAATGGTGCCATTTCTCCAATCCCGGTGCACTTTAACCACAGCAGCACTCGAACAGTTCACAAACTGCGCTGTTTCAGAAATAATGTCACCCTTGTTCCGAAAGCTGATAATCGTCCCTTTTTGCAAATCTGATAAATCACTCCTTTTATCCATGACGGCAACGAGTGATATGTTTTCAGAATGCATACAGCATACCTTATACACTGAGTGGCCACAGTACTTCGTTGGGCCACCTTTTGCCTTTAATACTGCGTCAATTCTTCGTGGCATGGACTCCACGAGATGTTGATAGGTGGTTTGGGAAATCTGAGACCACGCTTGATGAATAGCACTTCCAGGAGTGTGAGATTGCAGGGTTGTGGATCCAGCTGTCTGATGGCTCGTTCAACTTCATCCCGCAAATTCTCAATGGGGTTGAGATCTGGAGATTGTGGGGGCCACCTAAGCAAAGTAAACTCATCGGCATGTTCCTGAAACCAATCCTATACAATACGAGCACTATAACAGGACGTATTATCTTGTTGAAAGTAGTCATCGCCATTGGGATAAACCATCCACATGACAGGATACACTTGGTCCGCAACGATGTTTAGATATGATGTGCCAGTCAGACGTTGATCAACACGAATTAAAGGGCCCAAAGCATACCAGGAAAACATTCCCCAAACCATAACGTTGCATCCACCAGCTTGAAGGGTTGTGGCAATGCATTTGGAGTCCATACTTTTGTGCTGTTCCCGCCAAATTTTCACTTGGCCATCGGCATAATGCAACTGAAAACGTGATTCATGGGACCACATAATTTGTTTCCAATTATCGACTGTCCAATCGTTGTGCTCCTGTGTGAACTGGAGACGTTTTTCTTGTTAACTGCAGACAGCAAAGGTGTTCGAACAGGCCTTAGGCTGCCATATCCCATCCGATGCAGTGTACGGCGAACAGTGCGTGCAGAGATCATTTGAGGGGTATTCTTCATTAAGATGGTCTGTAATTTGCTGCACTGTTGCCATTCTGTTGTCTGTTACCAGTCTGGGCGCTCTCCTTTGCGCCCGAGCAGTCACTTGTCGATGACGACAACACGTTGCACGTAGAGACCCAATTTTTTGGCTGACAGTCCAGTCTTTAAACACTTTAACAACAACTGCTCTGGAACATTTCACGAATGCGGCGGTTTCGGTGATACTCGCTCCCTGGCTTTGAGCTCCTACAATCGCATTTTTTACAGATCTCGTCCCCCAAAAATCACTTCTACTAATGTCGCAAGCACTAAGCTTTCCCATTTTATACTAGCTTCGCCCTCTGGCGGCAACAGCCTTCAGCCATAGTTCATTTGCTTAAAACTGTCAGGTGGTTATAATAAAGTGGCCACTCGGTGTATACCCTCCAAGCCAGCTCTCGACACGTGCGTTCATTGGCTACGTACTGTTGACGTCAAAAGTAGGAGGTGGCCACAATTATGTGACTCGACTGCGTATTATTCCTTTAGAAACTGGCAAGGTAATCATTCACCCATCGTCATAACCTCCAACGGGTTTTCGAATGCACTAAATGCAGCTGATTACTCCTAGTTTACGACACTCCTAAGTGTCACTAACTGGTTAATGAATTAATGCCTTAAATTCAAACAATATATAATACATTGTCAACTTTTAAGAAGGGTGAGCCTTGAAACGAGAAATGCCAAACATCTAACTAGTAACTCAAAACAATTTAACGTGAAACAGCAGAATATATCCAACAAGAAACAGCACCCTGACAGAAATCAACTAGAAAGCATTGGAGCAAGGTCAGCTAGAACGCCACCCTGCTTGATAGCCAGCACACATACGTTTTGGACATCTTTCTGATCTCTGCTGAGCACATACGTCACTCTATTCCTGACCTCAATTCAAATTGCCAAGAGAGAAATGTAACGTTAAGTTAGAAATCGCTTAAAGGGGAACGACCCAAAATATGCTTTGATACAAGAACTAAAAGGGAAAGTTAAATTAGTGTATATCTCATAAGTGTGTTAGCTTATCAAATGATACCAACATAATGGCACTGCTTAGAGCAACGTATATAAATAAAGATTTGAAGTCATATTCACTCCGAATGAATGCATCCTGTTTCACACATGCTCACACAAATCATGATAGCTCGATTTTCTGAAATGTTTCTGAAACCTTGAGTTATACACTACCTACCAACAAGTAATTGGACACCCCTGCAATCGACGATATCTGCGGTCCTGATACACGTCACGGCCGCCGCCGTTAAATATCGTGTGGGAAACAACAACGCAACCAGTCGCATGCACGATGCCACGCAGTTCGGAGCTCTCTGATTTCGAGAAAGGTGTAATCGTCGGGTATCACAGAAATGGCCGATCCATACGTGACATATCCAGCGAGTTGAAGTACCCGAAATCGACAGTGGCCTACGTGATCGGTAAGTGGAAAATGAGAGGTGACTGTCGGAATGTGCCCAGACCCGGCAGACCCACAAAACTGGGAGTTAGAGACCGACGGGTGCTGGCCAGAGAAATTCCGAAGAACCGCACCAAATCGATGGGCCACATCCGCAAGGAGTTTCCACAGACATCCGGGAGTGTTCTTTCGATGAATACCATCTGTAAGGAAGCCCATCTGCTCGGTTATCATGGACGTGCTGCCGCCCACAAGCCTTTGATCACCAAGTCCAATAGCGCTGCTCGGCTAACGTGGTGCAAAGAACGTCGACAGTTGACCGTTGAACAGTGGAAACAGGTTCTCTGGAGCGACGAATCAAAGTTCACCCTCTACCGTTCGGATGGCAGGGTCTGGGTTTGGCGTCTGCCTGGAGAACGCCTCCTGCCGGAATGTATTGTGCCAACTGTGAAGCTCGGCGGCGGTGGAATTATGCTATGGGGGTGTTTCTCCCGGTATGGCACGGGACCCTTGGTCGCAATTCCTGGTAGACTCAACGCCGAGACCTACTGCACCATTTTGGATGACCATGCGTTTCCTACGTTGTGGCAGTTTTACGTGGTGGAGCCATGTTACTTTCAGGATGACAATGCAACCTGTCATGTTGCGAGGTCCACCATGGCTTGGTATGGTGACAATGGGGTTAATCGAATGGACTGAGCCCGGACCTTAACCCTATCGAGCACTTCTGTGACGAGTTGGAGCGTCGACTTAAGGGGTGCCCCCACCGTCCGAAATCGGTGAAGGCAGTGACCTGTCTTCTCCAAGCCGAGTGGAAGAAAATACCGCTAGCCGTCGTACAACGCCTGGTTGAGAGTATGTCCCGGAGGGTCGCAGCTGTAATCGTCGCTCGTGGAGGGTCCGCCAACTATTGAAGGTGAATAAATTTCGTTTTCTTGTGCTATCACAGGTGTCCAATTACTTGTTGTTATATAGTGTAACTTTCACGATGTTCATTTAAGGCGGTTCCACCTAAAATCTGTGCCTTATGTTTCCAATGGTAAAAGGTCTTTACGTATTTTCTTCGCAATTAATGTATTCCCAAGGATGAAAATTTGCACATCGATAAAACTAACTTTAAGTTATAACATGGGATACTTAATATTTGTAAAACATAAGCATAATTATATTAAAAATCAATCATTTTTCTTTGAGTAATGTTCAGACCTGTTAATAGATGGCGCGACCTGTTCATTCATGACATCAGTAGACAAACAAATGTTGAATTGCCTTATTATGGTTATATTTTACCACGTATTAAGTATCCCATGTTATAACGAAAGTTAGTTTTATCGATGTGCAAATAATCATCCTTGGGAATACATTAATTGCGAAGAAAATATGCGAAGAAGTTCTACCATTGGAACCATAAAGCAGAGTTTTTAGGTGAAACCACCTTAAACGAAACAGCTTTTATCTTATGACAGACTGCCCCACCATTTTATTGTGTGCAATGCCTCTCAGTTTTTGATTGGTTTGTACGCATCAAAGAGCTTCTTATTTTTAACTTTCTGACATTCCCGTAATTCACGCTTGAGCCGTCCAATTTTTAAGGAAATATTGCATCAGTTCTGTTATTACAGCATAAAATCGGGTTTTGTTTGCCTGAATTATGTTTAGTGGGCAAAATCACTCAGAAAAGATGATTAAGAAAACTAAATCCTGCCTTCATTTTTAGGTATAAACATTTTTGATCCTCTTCAAAAATTACTTAATTTTAGTAAGTTCGTTTTGTAAATTCTACATTGAAGTCTGTGAATTCAGTATGTCAACAGAAACGACGATTTCAGTGCCAGATATTAAGCGTAACTTGATTACCGAGTTTAAACTAGAAGATTAATAAGTAATAAGTAGAACAAATATTCAGGTATTAAAAATTGCTTTGTTGTTACCAGTGAGGAACGGAATAAATTTCACGGGGTTCTCTACAACTTCAGCACCTGTTTCAAAGCTTCCGTACAGACTTTAACGGATGTTAACAAATGACAAAGTGAATTGTATGCGCCAGACAGCAAAGCACGGATGCATGTCATAGTGTGTTTCGCTCTGAAGTTTACAACTAACATTTTAAGTCGTCCTCTCTCACGATGTAGTTTTACCTCAATTATGAAATTCGAGGTATGAGTGTTATCATGCAGAAACCACTGAGCAACTCATTATACACTGACGGAAAAAAAATCCCAACACCAAGAAGGGGTTGTGTTAGATAAACGACAGTTGGTAGGCGGTGAGAGTACATCTGTAAGATGACGTCTATGCCAATTTCGCGCTCGGCGCATACGTGTGGCGCTAGTAGCGCCCCTCGGAACATGCAAAGCAGATTTCCTGTAAATACGCGCTGTAACGTTCGTGAGCGTTAGTTACCGTTGAGATTCGACGTAGTGTGTTGATGTTAGTCAAGAATGCCTTTAAGAAGACGAAGAAGCCATTATCA
This sequence comes from Macrothele yani, assembly GCA_039090855.1. Classification (NCBI taxonomy): domain Eukaryota; kingdom Metazoa; phylum Arthropoda; class Arachnida; order Araneae; family Macrothelidae; genus Macrothele; species Macrothele yani. Next base: position 103,016,765 of record CM077018.1, on the reverse strand, counting down.
ACAGCTCACGGAGTTTGAACGAAGTCGTGTAATAGGGCTACGAGAAGGTGGATCTTCTTTCCGCAATATTGCAGAACGACTTAGCAGGAATGTAGCCAATGTGCATGATTGTTGGCAGCGGTGGTCAAGGGAAGATACTGCCTCAAGAAGACCGGGTTCCGGCCGGCCACGTGGCACTACTGAGAGGGAAGATCGCCGTGTACGGCGTATGGCAGTGGCGCATCGTACCGCGTCTGCGGCAGCAATTCGAGCTGCAGTTGCCACCACAGTGACACAACGAACTGTTACAAATCGGTTACTTGAAGGACAGCTCCGAGCCAGAAGCCCTGTAGCGTGCATCCCACTTACTCCAAACCACTGCCGTTTGCGACGTCAGTGGTGTCAAGCTAGAGCTCATTAGAGGACGGAGTGGAGATCTGTTGTGTTTTCTGATGAAAGCCGGTTCTGCCTGGGTGCCAGTGATGGCCGTGTGTTGGTTAGAAGGAGGCCAGGTGAGCACCTGCAACCAACCTGTCTGCGGCCGAGACACACTGGACCTACACCTGGAATTATGGTCTGGGGAGCAATTTCCTATGACAGCAGGAGCACTCTCGTGGTTATCCCACGCACCCTGACGGCACAGTTGTACGTCGGTCTGGTGATTCAACCTGTTGTGCTGCCATTCATGAACAGCATTCCAGGAGATGTTTTCCAACAGGATAACGCTCGCCCGCATACCGCTGTTGTAACCCAACGTGCTCTACAGAGTGTCGACATGTTGCCGTGACATGCTAGATCACCAGATCTTTCACCAATCGAGCACGTATGGGACATCATTGGACGACAACTCCAGCGTCACCCCCAACCAGCATTAACCGTCCCTGTATTGACCGACCAAGTGCAACAGGCATGGAACTCCATCCCACAAACTGACATCCAGCACCTGTACGACACAATGCATGAACGTTTGCGTGCTTGCATTCAACATTCTGGCGGTTAAACCGGTTATTAATGTACCAGCATTTTACATTTAAAATGACTCTTCTCGTGCTTACATTAAGCTGTGATCTTGAAACCTTAATCGATTAAATATGTTACCTATGCAAATGTATTGCCGCCATTTCATTCCTCTACAACTATTTTTTCGTGGTGTTCGGATTTTTTTTCCGTCAGTGTATTACTGTAACTTTACGGCAACCTAGGAAACTGCACTTGAAATAATCTTTGCGTAGAAAATACCTGCATTTTATATTTCAGTAAAAGGCTGTTTGCAGTGTAGCGCTATGAATAAATTTCGCTTATTTAGACTATTTGTACATACGAGTGAAATATTTTCCGATGACCAGAGGATTAAAACACGTGCTTCTTTGGTAAATAATTTGACTATTTGTCTCATAAACACTTTTATGTTTCAAGGATGCAAGAAGAAATGAAATAAAATGATTTTATTTTGGTGATTCTTTGATTTCAAACTCTTACTGAAACTTCCCTGTTTGGTTTAATATACACTATATTGACAAAAGTCACCGGACACCTAGAAGAGAAACACAACATAGCATTTATTGACATACATTAGTACGGTGTCGGTCCACCTTTGGCCTTAATGCACGTCCTGACCCTTTTAGATACATGCTTTCGACAAAGTTTTGGAACACAGCGTTAGGTATGCGCTTCCATTCAGTACATAATGCTGCCGCTAACTGTTGCTTAGCAGTAGACCTTGGTTACAAACTTCTCATGCGGCGCTCTGATTCATCCCATAGGTGCTCTATGCTGGCCAGTCCACACACGATACGGAATTATGGTCAAACCACTTCGTAATAGTTCTTGCTTTATGGCTCGGTGCATTATAAAGCTGGTACCAACAAGGCTCGGTTCCACAGTATTGCCACAGAGTTGGTAAGGCATAATTGTCCAGAATATCGAGGTAGACGTGCTTGTTAACAGGTTTGTCCACGATAACCGATGGGCCGGGACCATACCACGAAAAACATCCCTACACGAGTACACTGCCAGCTCCAAACTTGACCGTATAGGAACAGTACACTGGGGTAAATAGCGTTCCCCTGGTTGTCGCCATACCCACACACGGCCATCAGACTAATGGATCGTGTATCTGGATTCATCAGTCCATAGGACCCGTTTCCATTGATCTACGGTCCACGATAAATGTTTTTTACACCATGCTAAAGGACGAGTCGCATTTCGAGTGGAGATGAAAGGGTTATGAGCAGCCGCACGACCACGGTAACCCGTGGAATGAAGTTATCTGCGAATGGTACGTGTACATACCGAGGTTCCAGCATTGTTACTCTCCTGTACACTGAGGTCTTGTACAGTACTCCGTTGATTAGCTGTAACGACTCTCTTGAGGCTTCAGCGACCTCTATCACTGATTTTCTTTGGTCTTCTGGTACATTTTGCTGCTTCAGCACGCCATATGTCTTCCACTTATTCAGTACATCCAAAACATTTGACTTGGGTATGTTTAAACGCCTCTCGATTTCTCTTATGGACAACCCACTAACGTTACAACCAACAATCTTTCCTTTCTCAAAGTCAGTTCTCTCCCGCCGCGACATTTTCACTCAACCTCACAGTGCGATATGATCGCGGTCATTCAAGGGTTCTTCGGGGTTGGCTCAAATTCCAGACGATGGCGAAATGCATTGTTGTCTATGCTGATATTCTGCTTCTCACCCATTAGAATTAAACACGTGTTCATTTGCCATTTGTGTGGAGTCTGGAAGTCTCCCGCAAGACAATCCTTCTCAGCTAGCGAGACTTAAGCATAAACACTGAGGAGCCCAATCTGATCTTCTGCTTCTCACCCATTAGAAGTAAACACATGTTCATTTGCCATTTGTGTAAAGTCTGGAAGTCTCCCGCAAGATAATCCTTCTCAGCTAGCGAGACTTGCGCACAAAAAACGAGGAGCCCAATTTTGTAGAAATTTAGCTCTGAACGACTGTGTCGTCTGCAAACCCGTATTCTGAAACCTAACGGGTATATTTCTGAATATTCGCTCATCGTTAAAATGTATTTTAACGATGAAGATCAGATTTGGTTCCTCGTTTTTTAACCGAAGATCAGATTGGGCTCCTCGTTGTTTATGCGCAAGTCTCGCTGGCTGAGAAGGATTGTCTTGCGGGAGACTTCTAGACTCCACACAAATGGCAAATGAACACGTGTTTAATTCTGATGGGTGAGAGGCAGAATATCAGAATAGACAAGAATGCATTTCGCCATCGTCTGGAATTTGAGCCAACCCCAAAGAACCCTTGAATGCCATCAAGAAGTAGCGGAGCAGAGGAGACGTTTATACGCTGATCATTATTATTATTATTTTTTAATTGGAGGTTTAACGACCACCGTGAGCAACTCAATGGGCTATAAGCAGTCGCCCGTCCCTAATTTAGGGCCACTGGTTCCAGGGAAGGGAGACAGCCAGTACCGTAAGGCAAACACAACACCCATGCCTCACCGGGATTCGAACCCGGACCCTGTTCGGACGAATGATCAGAGGCCATCGCTTAGACCACTGCGCCACCGGGCGGCGATCATTATTTAGAGAAAATAAAGCGAAGCTGTAGCGGTGGTGGCAATCGACATTTCTGAGGAAGGAAATCAGCTGAAAGCTGACGAAAACTAGAAACTGCTAGATGACACATTCTTTGGTAAACAAAGAGAAATGTAGAAAGAAAACAGAGAAGAGACGGTACCGTTTATCACGGTCCAGCGTTACCAAAACGTATGTCTGGTCTCTGATAGCAGCGGCGAACTGGGGCTGTGGGATTACAAAGTAGCTCCTAAGATGTTTCTACATGTGCTCGGATTGGGATACTGATAGATGGTCGTGCGATATTGGGCCGACTGAATACTTTCCACTGTGACGTACCTGCCAGCAGGACGCACACGACATAAAGGTTGATAGCAGTCAGAACGAACGTCCGCGTAGCTCAATTGGTAGAGTGACTTATTCCGGAATGAGAGGGGACCCGGGTTCGAGCCCCGGCGTGGACAAAAATGACGGAGAAATTTACTTCGTTGTACCACTTAAAGGGAGACGTAAACTTGAAGAGTCCGCTGCGTTCAGGAAATGCAAATACATAATCAGTGAGCTGAGTTGATTTACTTGCCTGGCTGTTGTTTATCATAAAATCTGGAGGATAGTAGAGTACTAGAGGAGTTTACGGACCTCTCCGCCGACTCCGGAAAGAGACGCTTGGCACCTATGCGTCCAAGCGCACGACCTCTCTCTCCAGTTTGGTAAGTGGCCATCCTAAGCTGTCGTCTGAACAGATATGTTTTCATTTTCATTTTCAGGAAAGGAAGCACCAAAATAAAGTAACAGAAAACCGGAACGTAAATTAGGTGTATGAAAAACCTAAAAATTCGCAAAGAAGAATAAAGGAAAGCTAAATTTGTGATTAATGCAAAAAATTGCAAAATCCCGTGAATTGAAACGCAAACACCACAGAAAAACTTTTCAAAGTATGTTGAAAAGCACTTTCCGCTGAGTTATTGGTTTTCAGACAATTTTCAAGTTCATTGATGTGTTTACATCAAAATTATAATGGAACAAGTATTTCCTGCAACGTAATCTCAATATTCCCATAAAATGGGGAATTTAAGATTACTTTATGGGATTAAGATTTTGCAATGTTAAATCGAAGTATTCCACATCCCATTCAGTCTATAAAATAAATGCTTGTCTTACTTGATCTAGTGCTCCTGCGTCAAGCAAGATATAAGCATTTATTTTATAAATTTGAAAAAGCTTTCCATAGAGTAAATCAAGAAAAGATGATTGTGGCAATAAATGAAATCGGATTAGATAAGGCCAATACAGAAGGGTAATTTTATTGATAAACTACTAAAATTAAAACGAAATCCGAAAACCTAGAAGCGGAAATTACAGAAAGAGGAATCCAATAAGGATGCTGCCTCCTAACAGAGCCTGGAATCATAAGAAGAGGGGTCCGGTTTGTCTTCATAATAGAACCTAGAATCATAGGAAGACGGGTCCGACAGGAATGATCCCAGGTAGCAATATTATGTTGGACCAACCGTGGTCTTTCAACGGTCGGCCCAGCGACGAGGCGACTCGGCGGCCAACAATTGGATATGTGTTGGTTCAACGGTTGGACCCACATTGGAAAACTGTTGCAAACAGTTTTCCAATGTGATCATGTGTTGTTGGACAACCATTGGACAACCGTTAAGTGGTTATTTGTTGATAAATGGTTGGTCATGTGTGGTTGGACAACCATCGGACAACCATTGGACAACCGTTAAGTGGTTATTTGTTGATAAATGGTTAGTCATGTGTGGTTGGAAAAACCGTTGACCAATTTTCGATAAACAACCAACCTTCACACAACGCTGCCGACGCGAAAATATCATTGGGCCAACCGTTGGCCAATGTCAGTGTGCTACTTGGGATGTCTCTAACAAAACCTGAAATTATAGGAAGAGTGGTCCGGCAACGGTTCTGTCTGAAAATACGATTAGATAAGGCAAATAGGGGAATCCGATAAGGATGCTGCCTCCTAACTGAACCTGGAATCATAGGAGGACAGATCAGACAGGTATGATGTCTCTAACAAAACCTGAAATTATAGCAAGGTGGTCCGGCAACGATTCTGTCTCATAATAGAACCTGGAATTATAAAAAGATGGGTCTGAAACAATCTGGAATCATAGGAAGCGGAGTCCGGTTTTGTCTCCAAATAGAACCTTCAATCATAGAAAAAGGGGTCCGACAGGTACAATGTCAGTAACAGAAGCTAGAAGCATAGGAAAAGGAATCCAGCAAGGGTTTTGTCATCTTATAGAACCTGAAATCATAGGAAGAGGGGGTCCGACAAGTACAGTGCCACTAACAGAACCTGGAAACATAGGAAGAGGAGTCCGGCAAAGGGTTTTGTCTCCCAAGAGGAACTAGAATAATAAGAAGAGGGAGGCCAGTAAGGATAATGCCTTCGAACACAACTTAATCACAGGAAATGGGCTTGACTATGATGCTATCAGACCGCAGCCCTCTTTAATATTTATATATAAAAAGTGGTGGAGAAAATATGGATCAACAATAATGAAGGTATTGAAACTGGGTAATGGAAAATTTATGGAACAGCTTTGCGAATTTAAATATTGAGTCGGTATGCACTGAGTGGTCAATTTATTATGACCATCTAGTTAGTACGTTGTTGAACCTCCTTTCGCCCTTCATACTACATGAATTCGTCTTGGTGTGGATTCCGTTAAATGTCGGCAAGTGGCTTGGGGTATATTAGCCCAAATGTGATGAATTGCACCCTCTAGCTCTTGAAGATTTGATGGTAGCGGATCCAGCTGTCTGATGCCCCTTTCGACTTCATCCCTCCATTGGATGGTTATTGCGTCATTGAGGTGGCCAGTGTAGCAGGGAAAAGTCTCAGTGATGCTCCTCAAACCATTCGTATGCAATATGAGCACTATAATATGGAGCATTGTCCTGATGGAAATATCCATCTCCATTGGGATAAACCATCAGCATAACTGTGTGAACTTGGTTGGCAACGATATTTAAATACCTTTGGGTGGTCAGAGGTTGGTTGCTCCACATGAATCAAAGGATCCCACGAAAACATGCCCTAGACCATAACGTTGCCTCCTCCAGCATGAAGAGTTCTGACGTTGCAAGATGGATCCATGCTTTCGGGCTGCTGTTTCTATATCCTCACCCTTCCATCTGCATGGTATAACGAAGTAAATGTCTCCGTCATTTTTGGTCCACGCCGGGGATCGAACCCGAGTCCACTTATTCCGGAACAAGTCGTTCTACCAACTGAGCTACGCAGACGTTCGTTCTTGCTGCTATCTGCCTTTATGCCGTGTGCGTCCTGTTGGCCAGGCATGTCACATCTCCCCCCCGAAAGAGGGCCGGGGGCATAGCCCACGGGTCAGCCGTGACCATTAATCGTCGTAGGCAGCCATCCGCTGAAGAACGTGCACTTGAGAACTCCCAGTCAATCTGGTGTGTGGAAATGCAACCTGACACACATTTATTTCGAAGCGCTGAAGAAGGGATTCTCTTATTTTTCCTTGACTCGCGGTGTGGAAAGAACATCACACCATTGCGAGATCTTTAACGGCCAGGTCATACGGGAAGTTCGGGCGCCATTATAAAGAAGTACATTTCTCCGTCAATTTTTGGTCCACGCCGGGGATCGAACCCGAGTCCACTTATTCCGGAACAAGTCGCTCTACCAACTGAGCTACGCGTACGTTCGTTTTTGCTGCTGTCTGCCTTTATGTCGTGTGCGGGGGCAGGTACGTCACAATGGTGTAGTTGAAAACGTGATTCGTCGGACTACATTACCATTTATCACTTATTTACTGTCCAAGTCTTGTGTTGCTGAGCAAACTGGAGGCGTTTCTTCTTGTTCGCTGCTGATAGGAATAGCTTCAAGACAGGCCGTCTGCTTCTGTAGCCTATAATGTTACATCATATAACATACGGCGAACAATATGTTGAAAGGCCATCGGATTTGATCCCTGATTCTGTAATCTGACGAAGATATTGTCCGTCTGTTAGACTGAATCAGTATGCCTACTCTCCGCTTGAGCATTCAGTAGCCGTTGACGACAAGACTCTTTGAGCTGAGACCCGTTTCTTTGACTGGTGGTCCACTATTTGTAAACTTTAACGACTGCTGCCCTCGAACACTTCCCAAGTGGAGCCGTTTCGCTCATGCTCGCACCAATGCCTCGGGCACCCACAACCATTCCACGTTCTAAGTCCGTCCAGTCGCGTTTTTTACCCACTCTTTCTTGTGCAATGCACTTCATTAGTCTCTCTATTCCTTCAGCCGTTTCCTTTTCATACTGATTCAGCCATCTTGGGTCAGCAGCATCTGCGGGATATTTACTTTTGCGTAAAATGGACTGGTGGTCATATTAATTTGCCCACTTAGTTATAATGAATATGCTTCTTCTAAGCTTCTTCTAATGCTTGTTGTGTTAATTATATCATGAATAAACTTTCGTGCTAGTAATGTAGTAATAATAATGAGCAAGCTTATAACTGGTAGTAATGTTGTAGTAGTAATTAAGATGAATAAAGTCTTATGCCGGTTGTTACTAATAACACTTAATGAAATAAACCTAACAGCCAAACAGAGGTCCGACAAAACTATGAACTGAGAAAAACGTACTTACTAAAACAACTTTTTATTAGCGAAACTCTTGATATGATCCAACATACACTTCACCGGACACACAGCTACTCAATAAAACGTAGCTCCTTGCACATGAACGAAGCTCTACTCACATAAACGAAGCTCTCCTTACGCATATAACGAAGATCTCTTTACACATGAAACAAAGCTCTCCCTACGCACATCAACAAAAAGCCCTCTCACGTAACACAAACAAAAGCTCTCTCTGGTATCGTTGAACGCTCCTATTTATACTGGCTACCACCACGTCATGACTTACACTCATTGCCAGATCTCATTCAGCGGGAGAAATAACATCTCGTTCAGTAAGAAGATAATTTACATAGGAAAATAAAATAACCAGAAATAGTAAAATCAAAAGGAAAGTGAATCTAGAGTATACGTTACATAGTGTATAATCGAAAAGAATTGAAACAGCAGGAAAGTAGTAGCGGCCTAAACTGCGAAGAATAGGAGCACATTTGAAATGAAAATGTTTTGTTTTAAGTAACAAAATGAGTATTACCCTTAGGAAAACACCGATAAAATGCTACATTTGGACTGTTGTCTTTTTATGGAACCAAAACTTAGACAATTCGCAGTGAAGAACCAAGACTTCTTAAGAGCTTGGAAACGTGGCTTTGGTGGAGAAACGGAAAAATTAAATAGACATACTAAATCACAAATAAAAAGATGCTTAGAAGAATTTAAGAAGAAAAGGAATGTGTGATAACTATTAGAAAAAGAAAGAACTACGTATATCATTTACTTAGAAGAGATGTAATCATAAGAAATATTAGAGGGTAAATCAGAAGGAAAGAGGCCGAAAGGAAGGAAAAGAAAATCAGTCTTCAAGGATGTCCAATGCAACGGAAGTTATGCGGAGATGATTAAGAAATCTCAAGACGAAAGGAAATGGAAGACGGACTGGAATTTGCTCTGATGAACCGCGAGAGTGCACCAAATGAAAAAAAAAAAAAAAAAAAGAATGTGCTCTCGATGGTTCGAGTAGGGATTATCCGTGCATGATATTTTCTTTGATATGCTTCTGAAAAATAAAATGACTCTACTGAGCGTTATATATACAGGGTATGTCTCAGGCATTGTCCAGAAGAACTCCGCGAATATTGTGGAGGAAAGTTATCTTAAATACAGATCATTCATCGGATTCTAATTGAAAAGCAGCAAGCGAGATAACGTCTGAGATAACGTTTTTATTAAAATAAAAATAGGTTCCGAAAATGTCGACAAAGAAAACTTTGATGAGTGATTCACGAAAAGATTCATGTGAACCACGATTACCATACTATAGCTAGGAGTGATGAAACTGTCTTCACCGCTGCTACGAATCAATTCGAAGAGGGATAAAGTGAAGATGAAATTAACATGCGTGTCAATCACGACACAGCACTTCACTGCGTTAGTACAGGGTGTCCGAGAATTATTGGACACATCACAAAATTATATAAAACAAAACATTAAACAGATAGAAAGAAACGGATTGTACTAACTTACAAAACTACACAAGTTAATAAATTTCGATGTGAGATCCCTTGGTTGCTCGTAGTATACGCCCAAGCGATACTCGATTCCATGCCATGTATTGGCTAGCATCTGAGGAGTTATGGAATTAATAGCAGCTGTGATACTCTGCTTTAGTTCCTGTAAATCAGTACAAGGCGTCTGGTAGACACGATCCTTCACATAACCCCACATGAAATAATCCAATGGAGTTAGATCTGGAGAGCGAGGAGGCCACGGAATGGGACAACCACGTCCAATCCATCTGTTGGGGAAATGCTCATTTAGGCACTTATGTACACACGTTGACCAATGAGGAGGCGCGCCGTCTTGTTGTAAAACGACATCACATCTCTTGATCTGGGGTATAGCGAAATTTTCTAGCATATCCAAGTAAATGTCACCATTTATGTTTTTTTCGCAGAAGAAGAAAAGGCCAATCACTTTTCTTTCTGATAGGGCGCACCACACATTAACTTTTGGAGAATCACGTTCCAGTTCAATAGCAGCATGAGGCGGTTCACTGCCCCATATCCAACAGTTGTGACGATTCACATTACCTGATTCCAGAAATGTGGATTCATCATTAAGTACTGAGAAAGTTTTCGTCGTTTTCCATTCGATTCAGCATATCCACAGTGAAATCGTATCGCAGAGTGTGATCATTTACATGCATCTTTTGCACTATTTTAATTTTATAAGCATAAAATGTTAACTCCTTGTGCAAGATATCGCGAACTGTCGATTTCGGAATGCACAGTTCTCTGCTTGTTTTACGAACGGATTTCCTGGGGCTTCGACGGAAACTTTCATTAACTTAGTCAACCGTCTCACCACTGATGCTAGGCCTACCGGCTCCTCCACGATGTTCCACATTGTCAGTTTCTTTAAACTGTTTCATCCACCGCTTAATTGAATTCGTTGACGGAGGATTACAACCATACTCTAAACAGTACCGTCTTTTAACTTTAATGAGAGACTTTAATTCCGCAAGCCAGAACATACACATCGTCTTCTGCTGTACGGATGACATGACTACTGATTGCACATTTCTCATACATTCCTCATCAGGCCACACCTAGCGCCATCTATCGGATTCTGGGAATAACAATTCTGCAAAACAAAAATATAGAGACCGTGTTAGTAATACGTGACATAGAAAAACAGACAATGGTCATAGTTTTTTTGTACATAATTTTGTAATGTGTTCAATAATTCTCGGACACCCTGTACTTTGTTAGAATATCAAAAACAGTGGAATTTTGATTACAGAGTTCCACTGGTTTTCATGTTTAAATATACTGTATTATCAAAGTATACGGACGCCACAGTGTTTTGGGGCTAATGACTTTGTTATCGCAATTAGTAGATAGTCAGTGTACCTTTTGCTTGCATGACAGCAACACCACGTCGAGGCATACTATCAACCAATTTCCGGTAAGTCTGGACAGAAATGGCTCGATATTCTTCATGCAAAGCTGCTGCCAGAGTGGAAAGCGAAGGCGTCGTTGCGGTCGATTTCGCATCAGTCGATCCAGTTCATCCCAGAGGTGTTTTATGGGATTTAGAGCGGGACTGTGAGCAGGCCAGTCTAACAATTCCACCTCATTTTCAAGAAACGAGTCCTGCACACGCTGTCCAGTGTGGCAGGGAGCTCGATCGTGTTGGCAGAGGCAACGGTCGTTTCCATAGTATTACCACATTGTTGGTACGGCAGAATTACACAGAACGTCGAAATACACTTCAGAGTTCATGGTTTAATGTATAGTAACCAACCCCGAGTCCCATTCACGAAAAACAATTCCATACCATGATGGAGCCTCCGCCGAACTTAACACTTGAAAGACCACAGTCCGTCCGTAAGGGTCCGGGTTCGAATCCCGGTCAGGCATGGATGTTGTGTTTGTCTTATGGCACTGGCTCTCTCCCTTCCCTGGAACCAGTGACCCTAAATTAGGGACGGGCGACTGCTTATAGCCCATTGAGTTGCTCACGGTGGTCGTTAAACCTCCAATCAAAAAAAAAAAAAAAACACAGTCCGATGAAAATCGTTCTCCGGGCTGTCGCCAAATCCAAAGACACCGATCCAATTAGAATAGTGAAAAGTGTGATTCATCACTTCAAAAAAAACAGCTTTCCAGTCGCCCACAGTACAGAAACGACGGGCGACACGCCACTCCAAACGACGCTTCGCATTCACGGTAGTGATGTGTGATTTGTGTACCGCTGCTCTACCATAATAACTCACACTGGACAACTCTGTGTGGATAGTTATGGCACTATCCGAGCCATTACAAGCATTTCCTTCTTCAGGAGCGATGGTAACGGCAGAGGAAGAACGGGATTTCTTAACATTTCTTACCGTAGCCCTTCTGTCACGTTCCGTCATTTTGTGCGGCCTTCCTAAACATTTTTCTGCTTTAGGTGCACGGTTCTGCTTCCATCTCTTCACGACATTTATTACAGTCGATTTAAGTATTTTTAGCACGTCTTTTGTAAAAAAAGATAGTGCTTATGTTATCGGTTTGTCCGTCCGTCTGTACCCACGATATATATCAACTATTTGTCCGATTTAAAAACTTCTTTTTGCATTGGGAAGCTTCAAATATGTGAATGATGATCCTTTATTTCGTTTTTTTTACGAGGTACAATTTCGCCGCTAGAGGGCGTAAATGCAGATGATGTCGAATTCAAGAATACGTTTTATTCCACATATTTGCTTCTAAACATCCGATTGAAAAAATTCTTTTATCTTTCGATTCCATTTATGTCGAAGAGTATTTTAGATATAGTTACTTTGTCAAATTACGCATATATTTTCCGCTTGGGGGCGTAAAACTTAATTACATTTATCCCGATAACTCTTCTTCTAAAGCTCCGATTTGAAACATTTTTTCTTCAGCGGATACACCTACCGATGGAAAATCTTTTGCATATAATTCCTAATTTTTGGTAAAAAATACGTTGGCCACCAGGGGGCGTAAATGTTCATTTTTGCTTCTGATGTATTTGCCCTAAAATCTGAGCTTCTAACATATCGATTGAAAAAATTATTTCGTGTACTAATGCCACTCACATCGATAAACCTTTTTGGAATACTTTCTTCTTAAAATATTCCACAGTTTTTTTTTTTTTTTTTTTTTTTTTGATTGGAGGTTTAACGACCACCGTGAGCAACTCAATGGGCTATAAGCAGTCGCCCGTCCCTAATTTAGGGTCACTGGTTCCAGGGAAGGGAGAGAGCCAGTGCCGTAAGACAAACACAACATCCATGCCTCACCGGGATTCGAACCCGGACCCCTTTCGGACGAATTATCAGAGGCCAACGCCTTAGACCACTGCGCCACCGGGGCGGCATTCCACAGTTGCTCCGCTGGGGCGTAGATGTATATCTTATTTTTGTCAATATCTGTACTTCTAGTAGTTCGATTTGAAAAATTCCTTCTTTGTTGGATAGTGTTTTCAGTGTGACATGTTTTTCATATAATTTCAAAATGTTCAAGTAATTCATAGACTTTCCGCTAGGGAGCGTAGCGGTAAATTGCGTTTCCCCTTATATCTCTGCTTCTAAATCGCCGATCTGAAAAAATTCTTTTTGCACCGGATACAGCTTCTGATGGGAAATCGTTTGCCGGTAACTTCTAATTTTTGTAAAAAAAATAGTTTGGCCACCAGGGGGCGTAAATCTTAATTTCCGCTTCTGCTGTATTTGCAGCAAAATATGAGATTCTAAATTCTCGATTGAAAAGGACGCCGTTTGTTGACCGATACTACTCATGTCGACAAACCTTTTAGAAATATTTTCTTCTTAAAATAATGCATGGTTTCTACGCCAGGGTGCGTAGATGTATATCCTATTTTTGTCAATATCTCTACTTCTAGGAGTCCGATTTGAAAAATTTCTTCTTTCTTGGATAGTGTTTCTAGTGTGACATGTGGTTCATATAATTTCAAAATTTTCAAGTAATTCATAGACTTTCCGCTATGGGGCGTAAATGTAAATTGCGTTTCTCCCTATATCTCTGCTTCTAAATCTCCGATTTGAAAAATTCTTTCTGCACCGCATGCAGCTCCTGATGGAAAATCGTTTGCACATAATTTCTAATTTTTGTAAGACATGGTTTGGTCACCAGGTGGCATAATTCTTAATTTCCGCTTTTGTTATATTTGCAGCAAAATATTATCTTCTAAAATCTCGATTGAAAAAAAGTCGTTTGTTGACCGATACTACTCATGTCGACAAACCTTTTTGGAAAATTTTCTTCTTGAAAAAATGCATGGTTCTACGCCAGGGGGCGTAGATGTATATCTTATTTTTGTCAATATCTCTACTTCCAAGAGTACGATTTGAAAAATTCCTTCTTTGTCGGATAGTGGGTCCGATGCGAAAGGGGGCTCCTATAAATTCAAAATTTTCAAGTAAATCATAGACTTTCCGCTAGGCGGCACAAAGGTAAATTGCGTTTTCTGCGTTATTTCTGCTCCTAAAGCTTCGATTTGAAAAATTCTTCCTGTATCGCATACAACACCTGATGGAAAATATTTTTCATATAATTTCTAATGTTTGGTAAATAATGGTTTAGCCGCCAGGGGTCATAAGTGTTAATTTCTGCTTCTGAAGTATTTGTTGCAAAATCTGGGCTCCAGAAAACTCGACATTTTTTTTTCCTTGGACTGATACCGCTTATATGGATAAACCTTTTGAGAATACTTTCCTTCCTAAAATAATGCATGGTGTTCCCACCTGGGGACGTAAAGTCACATCTTTTTTTTGTCGATATCTCTGTTTCTAAGAGTTCGTAAGCTCACGATTCCGTTTACAGCAGTATCTGAGGGATTAAAAACCCAGTTGAAAATCTTCTTTCTTTCCTCAGATCTATTGTTTTCCATACCGGTTCCATTGACTTCGAATAGCTTTTATAAATTTAATTTGCGTCAGAACGGATTCAAAAGTAAAACTTCCGGAACTGACTGTTGCCACGTACGTTTTTTTTTTTTTTTTTTGGTAACTGCACGGGCCATGCATGGGTGGGACGTATATAGGTAGATCCACTACTTAAAAGGACTGTCCGAATACATTTGATCATACGGTTTACGTGAATTTTTTTAATGAAAAACAAATTACAAAATGCGTACGCCATTTTGTTTCTTCGGGGTTTTTTTTGGCTGGAGGTTTAACGACAACCGTGAGCAACTCAATGGGTTATAAGCAGCCCCCGTCTTTAATTTAGAGTCACTGGTTCCTGGGAAGGGAGAGATCCAGTGCCGTAAGACAAACACAACATCCATGCCTCACCGGGATTCGAACCCAGACCCTTTTCGGACGAATGACCAGAGGCCATCGCTTAGATCACTGCGCCACCGGGGCAGCCTTCGGGGCTTAACAATCACAGTGAGTATCTCAGTGGCCTATAAGAAGTCATCCGACCCTAATTTAAAAGTAGACGGAAAATATAAACTAATTGCCACGGACACCAATAACGACTATCGTAACTATCGGCGTCATATAAGAGAATGCCTAATTTGGGAGCAATGCGCTCGTCAAGCTTAAAAAAAAATGGAGTTTTAGGTTAACGACCACCGTGAGCAACACGATGGGCTATAAAGCAGTCGACCGTCACTAATTTAGGGCCACTGGTTCCAGGAAAGGGGAGAGAGCTAGTGTCGTAAGACAAACCCAACATCCATGCCTTCCCGGGATTCGAACTAGGACCCATCTCGAAGGAATGGTTAGAAGCCAGCACTTAGAACATACAACACAACCACGCATTATTTATATGGGAACTACTGTGATTATTCTGCACTCAAAGAATTTGAAATTAGACAGGGAAACTAAATGGTAGAGAGAGAGCTCAAACAAAATTCTGTTAGTTTTTTGTTTCCAAACTTAATCAGATCAGCTACCGAACTAACGTGTACGGGAGATATTTCATGACGTCGTTTCAAGAATCTGGAGTCGTGTGCACCATCTTTAATCTAACCTTCAAGTCGCGTGCACCATCTTTAGTTGTCTAAGTCGTGTGCAACATCTTCAGTTGTCTAAGTCGTGTGCACCATCTTTAGTCTAAGCTTTTAATATTTCTTTAGTTGTCTAAGTCTTGTGCAGCGTCTTTAGTCTAAGCTTTTAATACTGTCTAAGTCGTGTGCACCATGTTTAGTCTAAGCTTTTAATATTTCTGGAGAAAGCGGAAGAGGCACGCTTCTGTTAGCTTTTTCGAAGCAACACAACAACGAATAATCAGAATACGATTGTTTTTTCAATGTTTTTCGCGAAGAGAGTCTATCGTTTTCAATTATTTCCTTCCCCCTGCCATAATTTCTGATAGAAACGGTTAATTCAACCAACTCGTAACCACCCATGCATATTCACAAAGTACTAACGCTCATTCTGGTTGTTTGAAATGCAGATTGAAGATATAAATAAAAGTATTCTGCTTAGCGCAGTAGTAACTCATGAAAAAATGCCAGAAAAGCATTGAAATGAAATCAAAAACAAAAAATGATTCCAAACCTTGAGACACACGGTGCAATTAAATACAAGAGTGGTGACAGCGAAAGTATGCTCTGTGGGGTGGGATCCGAAGAGTTCCTGCGTTCTATTCAGATTCGCGCGCAAGCGCATTCAACAGAACTCTCAGTGTTTCGTTACCACTATTGAAATTGGAAACGGCTTACCTTGCCCCTTGCCAACGGCTTCCCATTCTTCTCATTCACACAACAGACCACCGCGCGTTACTTTTCGGCTGCCAACTTGAATTGAACAACTTCATACGTAAGTTGCACTGCATTACAGTTTCCTATATGAATAAATATTTCTATTTATTTCACGCTATTTCCAGTGGTAACACGGGATGCTAGAATGCTTTGCCCCTGCATAGTACTGATTCTACACCACTTTTTCACTATGAGCTATTATATCATAATGTTCTAAACACTCTGTTTCATCGCCTTTGCGCACGCTCAAAATCATGTCGCATTGGTCATTTCTGTAATGAACGTTACGAGAAGGTCGGCATTTCCTTTTTTAAGTATATATATTTTTTCGTGATGAGAAAAGTTAGGATCCAGGAATTCATCTCTAATATTAGATT
Source organism: Macrothele yani (assembly GCA_039090855.1). Taxonomy (NCBI): domain Eukaryota; kingdom Metazoa; phylum Arthropoda; class Arachnida; order Araneae; family Macrothelidae; genus Macrothele; species Macrothele yani. Next base: position 102,999,973 of record CM077018.1, on the reverse strand, counting down.
CTTCGATTATTACATCAAAATTCATAAAAAAATATGATTTCTCAACTCTTGAAGACAGAGCTTCTTTGAAGATTCTCATATTTGATTCTGATTTTACGTACAATAGTCTTCCAAAGGGTTATGTTAGAATCCCTTTCAAATTTCTGCAAAACAAAACGAATTTTATGTTTAAGTACATAAAGATACACTACACGCATTCAAATAATTCAGGATGTTTATCTTAAAACGAAGCCTGATTCGCAGCCTCCACATAATGCACGTGAGAGGGTTAATTGATCGCCAGTAGATGGATCTTATTGATTTTAATCAGCGAGACATCAGTTTACGCACATTGAAGCGTTCAGAAGCGTGGAAAATGGAAGATTTGTGCTAATGTACCGAACAACCCGACGACTGCTTGATGAAGGAAGATAATTCTTACTTGTGAACAAAGCATTTTCTTTGCAGAACATCGTTTTTGGGGGCAAATCGTTTGCCTGATGCCAAAGAGCTTTTCCACAGGAGACGATGACTAAGAAACAGCAATTCATCATCGTCAGTGCGAACAACCGATCACGCTGCCACCCACCGTTGCTGTCGTTGGTATAATGCCTTATTCAACAACAGCAACAGATTGTTGGACAAAATCTTTTTACACAGATGAAGCATACTTTCACCTGAAAGGCTCTTTTAACAGCCAGACTGACCAGAGGTATTCTCACGAAAGTTCGTTGTACAGTGCACTTTCAAGTAAATAGGCTAATAAACAGAAAAAGTGCTTAGAAAAAAATATGGGTAAATTGAAATTCATATTTATTGTATTTTATAAATACTAATAACAAATTGTTCCGTATTTAATCAGATAATCTGTAACTGCAGTTTTATATACAGTATATATGCAGCGCATATATATATACACTGCTGGATATTTGCTAAGGACGCATCATAAACGGCTATATAGCGCATAAAAAAGTAAGTGTGGTTGGATGCCAAGTGAAATAAAATAATGTCAGAATGCCAGGACATTACAAGAATGACAATTTATTGTGCTCTGAAATCCAGAAGGCTTTGGAACGTGTTCAAGGGACAAACAGGCCATTTTGTGCAGAATACGTAAACGTGAAAAAAATGCAATTACCGTCCGCAGGCGTTCCGGCGTAAGATGTCAATACGGGATATGGCCACCATGGAGGGCGATGCAAGATTCCACACGTCGTGTCATGCTTTGCACAACATTATCAAGCAGCTGTTGGGGTAATTTATCCCATTCCTCTGTCAGTGCACGGATGAGGGTGTCCTTGTTTATTGGAGGGCATTGGTGACCAGCAAGACTCCTCCCCAAAGCATCCCACACATTTTCAATGGGATTCAGATCTGGAGAACGTGCTGGCCATACGAGGCGTTGAATATCCTCGCTCTCAAGACACTCCTGGACAGCGACTGTTCGATGACATGTTGCGTTGTTGTCCATGAGAATGAATCTATCACCGACAGCACCACGGAACATGCGAACATGAGGTAGCAGAACATCATTAATGTATCGTTGGCCAGTCATAGTCCCAGTTGAAAGCACATAGAAAGACGTACGGCCATTGATCATGATGCCAGCCCATACCATGACACTACATGTCGGATATCGGTCCCTTTTCTGTATGTTTGCTGGACAATATGCAGTACCACTATCACGCCAGATCAGTTGTCGTCGACAATCAGACGATAGACTGTATCTACTCTCATCTGAGAAGAGGACAGCAGACTAGTCGTTATCAGTCCAATTGCGATGTTGATGGCACCATTGGAAACGGGCGGTACGGTGACGTCTGGACAATGGGATGCACACAACAGGACGGCGGACGTATAGTCCTCCTTCATGCAAACGTCTGGCGACAGTTTTTCCGGAGATCCGCTTGCCAGTAGCAGCCATAAACTGATTTGCTACCTCACTAGCTGTGCTGCGCCGGTGTCTTTTTGTTGATAGCACTATGTACCGATCTTCTGCAGGTGTCGTACTGCGAACACGACCTCCCCCGTGACGTTTGCTACACTCTACATTTGTTTGAAATGATTTCCAAAGCCTTGAAACAACACTGTGGCTGACGTCGAACTCCCTGGCAACATCTGTTATTTTTCGCACTTCTTCAATCTTGCCAATAATACGGCCACGCGTAAAATCAACTAGGTGATGTCGGGAAGACATACTGAAAATTGCAAGTTCGTCAATTGATTCTTTCCCTTTCAACTTTGCGTTTGAACAACAACGGTCAATACGCGTCAAATCCTTGACATCTCTTATCAGCGCTATGACATCACGAACAAGTTCGGCAATCCAAGATTTGCATACGCACAACACGTCTTACTGTATCCCGCACTTATGCTAATTTCCACATTTTCCTTCCTTCCATTTTATCGTTGCTATCGTTGCAATTGTCATCCGTCCTTACCAATTGTCCGGCAGTGTATATATATATATATATATATATATATATATATATATATATATATACTTAAGAGCAAAACTGAAGACTAAGGAAAAACTTTAGAATTTAAAACGAAGGTTCCAAAATAACCTGAAAATCAAAACGCGCAACGCAGCAGTTTTGAAAATTCAGAATTCACATTCTATAAAGAAGATACCTAAGCAAAAAAATACAAATATAATTTTGACTCACACCTAGTACAACATAGAAAAGGTTATGTATCTACCTGTGTGAGTAAAAGGAGAAAAGATAAAAAAATAAAATAAAACAACTGAATGTAGAAGGTGTCGAGAATACTGAGCCTTGGCTTTATCAAGGACCAGCAAAAACTCTGCATTTTCTCACTTCCACAAAGACCTAGTTGGAAATGGGTTTCTGCAAGGCCATAGATGCAAGTAACATTCCCACCTAAAATAGTTTAAAAAATATATATATGTCATGTCCTCCGTAGAGTTGCATGACCTAGCACTAGTTAACAATTTCGCTTGCATCCATTAACCTTCCTGGCCCGACCCATGCTCTTCATCTGTTACTATTAAACAGAGAGAAGAAGATTAAAGAGAACTCAAGCTGTGAGAGTGACATAATAATTAGAAATGATTTTCAGCCATAACGAAATTCCAAGTTCGTTTGAGAGAGAATTTAAACCTGAAAATCAATGCAAAAGAAATCCAAATTTTTACATTGCAATTAAAAAAGGAAATATTAATATTTAACGAACAGAATTTGAAAGAAAACTTGAGTCTAAAACCCCCTACTCTACAACTTATGACAGCACGAAAACGAGAATAAGTTAAAGATAATAATTAACTAAAGAAAACTTTGTGAAAGTTATATACCTTAAACAGTTAGTTGCAATATGTACAAAGTATTTCAGCAGTGCTTTAAGTGCATAATTAATTAGTTATTAAGAACTTAACTACTTTGAAAAAACAGCGCATAGACAGCGCATAGAAAAGGAACAAGCTTAGCCATCTTCTGTTCCTAGGTACCCCAAAAGACGCTCAAAGTTACAAAGAAAAGAAAGAGTTAAAACCCGCAAAAATGTTAACAGACAAACCAATGCCTAAAAGCTGAAAAGCTAAAAAACGACGGAGAAAAAGTACATGAAGTACAAACATTGAACTTATAAAACCTAGAACCCAAAAACAAGGAAGAGAGCTTACCTCTTGTGTGACAAAAACTTTTCTCCTCACAAGAGAAGAACATGGCTGACCTCTTCCGCCACTCCCTAGACGCTGGGGGGCAGTGAGGGTGGGGCTGATGGCCTCCTCATACAGCAAGAAACCAACGCGCGGAGATTTTAACCAGAGAAAAAATATATAAACTTAAGACTGTGGATCTGTATGATCAGAAAGAGCAGAATTAACTCTCCAGAATACATGAGAAATATTATAAAATACACGAGCAGTGTATTTAATAATCTTTGCATGTATTAAATCACCTTAGTGAGCTTCTATAGATTAATCAGAATCTTATTAATTTTAATGTTGGTTTTACTATTTTTAGTATAGCTATCCTAGTGATGAATAACTAGTTTTCTGTTTTATTTGTTTTTATTTTCTTTTATAAACAGATTTTTAAGCTTTTTTTGTGATTTTGTTTATATTATTTAATTTTTTGTTTTAATAGGACCGTCATATCCATAGCACTAAGGTTCCTTTAGGTAGTTAATAGGCATCCTCTAGCCAACTTCCTTACGGCTTTGATTGGTCAGAATCATATTATTAACTGTGTAGAAAATTAAAGCAGATCTGCCAACCTTACTCTATTATTCAGAATAATTTTTCTTAAAGTTCTTTTGATGAAAGAAGAAGGAATTTCGTTCTCTAGAAAACTTTCTAATAGTATATTAATGTGGTAATTGAAGTCCAAATTGTTGCTGCAAATTCTTGAAATTCTTAGGACCTGAGAAATTAGTACATTCTCAATTACTTTGGTTGAAATGTTATTATTCCAGTGTAGATATTTAATTACTTTGAAAGGATGGCTAAGCTTGTTCCTTTTCTATGCGCTGTCTATGCGCTGTTTTTTCAAAGTAGTCAAGTTCTTAATAACTAATTAATTATGCACTTAAAGCACTGCTGAAATACTTTGTACATATTGCAACTAACTGTTTAAGGTATATAACTTTCACAAAGTTTTCTTTAGTTAATTATTATCTTTAACTTATTCTCGTTTTCGTGCTGTCATAAGTTGTAGAGTAGGGGGTTTTAGACTCAAGTTTTCTTTCAAATTCTGTTCGTTAAATATTAATATTTCCTTTTTTAATTGCAATGTAAAAATTTGGATTTCTTTTGCATTGATTTTCAGGTTTAAATTCTCTCTCAAACGAACTTGGAATTTCGTTATGGCTGAAAATCATTTCTAATTATTATGTCACTCTCACAGCTTGAGTTCTCTTTAATCTTCTTCTCTCTGTTTAATAGTAACAGATGAAGAGCATGGGTCGGGCCAGGAAGGTTAATGGATGCAAGCGAAATTGTTAACTAGTGCTAGGTCATGCAACTCTACGGAGGACATGACATATATATATTTTTTAAACTATTTTAGGTGGGAATGTTACTTGCATCTATGGCCTTGCAGAAACCCATTTCCAACTAGGTCTTTGTGGAAGTGAGAAAATGCAGAGTTTTTGCTGGTCCTTGATAAAGCCAAGGCTCAGTATTCTCGACACCTTCTACATTCAGTTGTTTTATTTTATTTTTTTATCTTTTCTCCTTTTACTCACACAGGTAGATACATAACCTTTTCTATGTTGTACTAGGTGTGAGTCAAAATTATATTTGTATTTTTTTGCTTAGGTATCTTCTTTATAGAATATATATATATATATATATATATATATATATATATATATATATATATATATATATATATATATATATATATATATATATATATATATATATATATATATGGTACTAAAACACTGAGAAATTCTACTCAAAAACCAACAGGTATGAGTAAAAAAGATGATAAAGAAATAGCAACCTGAATGTAGAAAGTGTTATGTTAATTATAAAAATATTTTTGTGGGCTTTAAACTTGCATCTATGGCTTTGCAGAAACCTATTTCCAGCTGAGTCTTTGTGGAAGTGAGAAAATGCAGAGTTTTGCTGGTCCTTGATAAAGCCAAGGCTCGGCATTCTCGACACTTTCTACATTCAGGTTGCTATTTCTTTATCTTTTATTTTTTTTACTCATACCTGTTGGTTTTTGAGTATTTCTTAGTGTTTTAGTACCAGATAAAGTTTTTTGCATCTGTCTCTTCTTACTAGTATGTGAATTCTGAACATTCATAACTGCTGCGTTGCGCGCCATGATCTTCAGGTTTTTTAGCAAATTTAGTTTTAAATTCTTAGGTAAAGTTTTGTCTTTGACTCTGCTCTTGGGTATATATATATATATATACCGGGTGATCCAAAAGTCTTGCATATTTTGAAAACGCAACAACTCGCGGAGTTTTGAGAGTACGGTAAAACGGTTTGCGTAGAAATGATCAGAATGACATCGGGTTTTTTTATGAAATCACATCAATTTTTACTCATTTTACTTACATTTTTCATCGCCAGATGGCGCAGCAACCACAGGTTGGAAGTGTCGAGAAAAATAAACAGCTGATTGTACCGGGTTAGACACCTCATTGTACCAGGTGTTCAATGTGATGGCCGTCCTGTTCTAGCACTGCCTGCAGACGAGAGAAAACACCATGGACGGCATTGAGGAGCATGTCCGGTTGTATAGCTGCCACATGATGTCGAATGGCATCTTTTAGCATGGCCAATGTAGTGGGGCGACATATGTACACTTGTGATTTTAGGTAACCCAAGAGCCAGAAATCGCAGGGTGTCAGGTCTAGTGACCAAGGAGGACAGGCCTTCGGAAAGTGTCGGCTCAACACACGATTTGCGGAAAACGTCTCTTGCAGCAGTTGCTTAACGGAACGTGCAATGTGGGGTGGTGCTCCATCCCGCATAAATGTGCATAGATTCACTGCATCCTGCTCTTGCAAGCTAGGGATAACGTACGTTCGTAACATTTTCGCATAACGTACACCTGTCACTGAAACGGTTTCGAAGAAGGTGCCGCGGACCTCTTCAACAACAAAAAAAGGACCGATAATGAAGGAAGCCGTGAATCCACACCACACTGTCACTTTCGGCTGATGAACTGGCGCATAAACGACTGCTCGGGGATGTTTCGTGGCTCAGATGCGGTAGTTGTGCGTGTTTACCGCTCCGTTTAGGGAAAAGTGTGCTTCATCAGTCCATAAAACGTTCATCAGCCAGTTCTCGTCGACATCCATTTGTAGAAAAAACCATGCTGCGAACTCCTGACGCTGCACGTAATCGCCAGCTTGCAGTTCGTGATGCCATTGCAGTTTGCACGGGTAACTGTACAGAATCCGTCGTAGTGTTCGCCATACAGTCCCCTATGGAATGCCTGTTTGCCGAGAAACATGGCTAGCACTGGAGTCGCCATGTGCGGATGGCATTGCAATCACATCCATTTTCTGCGTAATCGTCTCTGCTGCAGCAGCACGTGTTCGTGGTCTACCACTTCTTGGGCGTGCTGTCAAAGATCCCATTTCCTCGATTTTTTCACCATTCGCCGCAGCGCAGCACTTTTCATAGGACCTTTCCCACTGCTATCTCCTTTCAGTGACCGGTAGGCTCTCAACGCAGCACTCGCACATTCAGCGTTGCAATAGAACAATTTCACCAAGAGCGCTTTGTCCGGAAATGAGAGCGTACTGACACAGACCGCTGTGACTTGTGGTTGCTTCCCAGCTGTTGCTTTTATACCCCCTATACCAGACTTGTTCGCCTGTGGTGCCATCTGGCGATGAAAAATTAAAGTAAAATGAGTAAGCATTTATGTGATTACATAAAAAACGTGATGTCATTCTGATCATTTCTACGCAAACCGCGTTACCGTACTCTCAAACCTCCGAGAGTTATTACATTTTCAAAATGTGCAAGACTTTTGGATCACCCGGAAAGTCACCGAACACCCCTTCAAAAGCAAACGAACGGATCCGCTGCGTTGTTAAGATGCGCGGTACAGCTGCAAACGGTATAAAGACAAGCCTGTAGCTGGCCACGATCATATCACACTGTAAGGTTGTGTGAAAATGTCGCGGCCGGAGAGAACTGACTTTGAGAAAGGAAAGATTGTTGGGTGTTATATTAGTAGGTTGTCCATAAGAGAAACCGAGAGGCATTTAAACATACCCAAGTCAACTGTTTTGGATATACTGAATAAGTGGAAGACACATGGCGTGCCTGAAGCAGCAAAACGTACCGGCAGACCAAAGAAAATCAGTGATAGAGGACGTCGAAGGCTCAGGAGAGTCGTTACAGCTAATCGACGGAGTGCTGCACAAGTCCTCAGTGTACAGGTGAGTAACAATGCTGGAACCTCGGTATGTAAACCTACCATTCGCAGAGAACTTCTTTCCATGGGTTGCCGTGGCCGTGCGGCTGATCATATGAATCTCATCTCCACGCGGAATGCTACTCGCCGTTTAGCATGGTGTAAAAAGCATTTACCGTGGACCGTAGATTAATGGAAACGGGTCCTATGGACTGATGAATCCAGATACACGATCCATCAGTTGGATAGGTGTGTGCGGGTATGGCGGCAGCCGGGGGAACGCTATTTACCACAGTGTACTGTTCCTACGGTCAAGTTTGGAGCTGGCAATGCACTCCTTTAGTGGTGTTTTTCGTGGTATAATCCCGGCCCATTGGTTATCGTGGACAAAATTGTTAACCATCACGTCTACCTCGATATTCCGGACAATTATGCCCTACCAACTCTGTGGCAATACTATGGAAGCAAGCCTTGTTGGTACCAGCAGGATAATGCAGCGAGCCATAAAGCAAGGACTGTTACGGCGTGGTTTGACGGTAATCGTGTGTGGACTGGCCAGCACAGAGCTCAGATATTAATCCCATAGAGCACCTATGGGATAAATTAGAGCACCGCATAAGAAGTTTGGAACCAAGGCCTACTACTAAGCAACAGTTAGCGGCAGCATTATGTACTGAATGGTAACGCTTACCTATCGCTGTGTTCCAAAACCTTGTAGAAAACATGTCTTGAAGGGTCAGTGCATGCATTAAGGCCAAAGGTGGACCGACATCGTACTAATATATGTCAATAATTGCTATGTTGGGTTTTTCTTCTAGGTGTCCGGTTACTTTTGTCAACATAGTGTATATGCCGCGCATATATATACAGGTGTTGTCCAAAATAATGGAAACACCTTGATACCATAGGTGTTACGCACCTAATATGGTGTGGGAGCACCCTTGGCATTTAAAACTGCTTGAATCCTCCTTGGAATGGAAGTCCTGGGTGGTGGTAAGTGGTATGTTGTACCATTCGTCCTGCAGAAACTGCTGCAATTCCTTGAGAGACCCCGAAGAAGGATAACGGGATCGCACGCTGTTTTCCAACACAGACCACAAGGGCTCAATGATGTTTAAGTCCGGTGAGTGTGTAAGCCAGGGAAGGTGTGCAAATTTATCCTCATGGTCCTCAAACCATGGTTGAACAGTTAGACTTCTGTGAATCGTCATCTTGAAAGGTGCAATCCCCTGACGGAAACAATGTCTGCGTCAATGAATGCACATGGTCGGCCAAAAGAGTGACATAGTCACCGCTAGTGATCCGTCCGTGTAAGGTGATAATGGGACCTGCTGCAAACCACGAGATCATGGTCCAAACCATTACGGAACCGCCCCCTTGCTACACTGTAGGAAGGAGACAGTCTGGGCTGTAGGCTTCTACGAGGGTTCACCACACGTAAACTCGTCCTGTGGTGAGGGATAGTAAGAAACTTGATTCATCGGAAAACAAGGCACGTTTCCATTGATCGGCAGTCCACGTTTTATGTTCCTGGCACCACTGTAGTCTCCGTTTCATATTCACCTGTGACACCAGGGGTTTTGCAAACGCAGCTCTGCCGTAAATATTGTGCTTATGCAATTCCCTTCGCACGGTATGGGTCGACACTGGGTTTTAGAGATGTAAGCTCAGCAGTCACTTTCGTCGCCGTGGTCTTCCTCCTTGCGGTCACAATCCTCTTTAATGTCCTCCTGTCTCTCTCAGTGAGTTTGGTTTCCCTTCCACAGTTGTGTCTCGCAGATGTTGTTGTGCCGTGAACATTGTATGCTGTCATGACCTTCGATACGGTACCTCTCGATACCCCCAAATACCTGTTCCACTGTGGTTACTGACGCACCAACCAGACGGGCTCCTACAATCTGCCCTCTTTGGAACTCCGACAGGTCACTCATTGTGCCTCTACCTGGAACGAAATTATGCAAACACCTTTTTACAATGCAATCGCACAGACCCTTGAGACTATGAGCAACACTCTTTTACAAAAAAATTGTAGCTACTTGTTCGTTTTACTCAAAAGCAGCACAAACCAATGTCACTATTTTCAGCGAGGTGTTTCCATTATTTTGGAACAACCCCTGTATTTACTCTATATCAGGTGTACAAATAAGTTTTAAAGCGTTTTTGGGCAACGCAGCATGTAATTTGAGAGAAGACAACAATACCTTTACGAATCAAAATATGCGCCATCATTATCTATCACCTTCTGCCATCAGTCGGGAAGCTGACGGATTCCAGCCATGAAGAATACTTCGCCGTGTGACGCGATGAAAGCGTCAACCCGGTTTTGAACTTCGTCACATGTCCGGAACCGTACAGCAGACAAACCATGCTGCATTGATCGGAAGAAATGATAGTCTGAAGGGGATACGTCGGGACTATACGCCGGGTGCTCCAAAACTTCCCAGCCAAGCGTCAATAACGTTTCCTTGACTGATTTCGCAACATGCGGCTTAGCGTTGTCATGTAGTAATTCCACTTGAGGTAATCCTTTGCCTGTGAATGAAGGTTTCCAACAGATTTCCTGGTTCAATCGCAGCAGTTGTTGCTTGTAGCGATCAGCAGTAACAATTGGATCCTGTTCCAATAGTTCATAATAGAGCACACCCTTCATATCCCACCCGATGCACAACAGAACTTTCTTGAAGTGAATATTGCGTTTCGGTGTCGAAGTCGTTGCTTCACCGGGGTCTACCCAGTGCTTTTTGCGTTTGGGATTGTCGTATCATATCCACTTTTCATCACCCGTAACGATTTTCCATAGGAAAGACTTTCTGTGTTGCTTATTCAACAGATTCAAACACTTCATGACACGCTCATCCTTGTTCCTCTGGCTCAGGGCATGTGGCACCCATTTTCCTTCCTTCTGAATCTTTCCCATTGCGCGAGTAAACGATTGGAAATGGTTTGTTGAGTTACCCCCAGTTGTTCAGCTAGTTCTTTTTGCGTTTGAGACGAATCTTCATCCGGCAATGCTTGCAGCTCCTCATGTGCAACCTTCTGCGGGGCGCCGCTACGTTCTCGATCGCTGACATCAAAATCACCTGCTTTAAACCATCTAAACCAAAACTCACACGTGCTTTTCGATACAATATTCGTCTCCAAAACAGAACAGATCGATACTTTTGCAGCACTTTTTCCTTGATGAAATTCGTAACGAATGCAGTGTCGAATAAATGCAGTATCGCTTGCCATCTTTCACCTACCAATGTGCAAATGCGTTTGATTGTTGGGCAAACTTCTGTGTCACATTTTATACTCTGGACCAGTTACGGTCACATGACAACAATGCGGGGGAATGTCGGATATGCAAATTAGCGGTATACGTCACCCAAAAAACATTTAAAACTTATTTGCACACCTAATATGTGCGCTTGTTTTCGAGAACCCCTCACATGTTTCCTAATGTCAGTTCGAATTTTCCTTCAAGCTATGATACACTATATTATCAAAAGTATTCGGACACTACCAAATATTTGCATAAGCGCAAAGAACGTTTGGGCAGGAAGGGGCGCTGTGAGTGGGGAGGAGGACGTATATAAATCTGAGATGTTCTGTCGTGTTATTAGTACCTTTGAAGCGGATATGTCGCGTGGACGTGAACCAACTTTTGAGTTTCAGCATGGGCGGGTCATAGAGGATATCATTTAAGTAATATTTGCATACGGAGCATTGCAGCTAAACTAATAAGTTGGTAAAATCATTGAATACAATGATTATGATTCGCTTTCCAACATACCAGAAACCATTACTCAAGTTATGAGGATAATGGCTGTGAAATAAATCTCGCTCCTGGGCCCTGACCTTTGACCCCATTTCGATGTTATTCAACAGAATTGGTTTAGTATACCTGCGTAACAACATAGTAAAATTTTGTCGCAATAGAAGCATTTTGTGTCAAGTTATGAGAAAATGCCTGTGTAATAAATCTCGCTCCTGTGCCCTGACCTCTGACCCCATTTCGATGATATTCAACTGGACCAGTTCAGTGTACCTTCAGAACAATATGATAAAGTTTTGTCGCAGTCGAATCATTTCTACGTAAGTTATGACGCGTAAGAGCGATGGAGTGGATCCCACTCTTATGTCCTGACCTTTGACCCCATTTCTTCCATTTTCAAAAGGGTTCGTTTCCAGGTTGTCCCCTACCACATACTAAAATTTCATCGAAATCGAACGATTTCTAAGCGAGTTATCGTGCGGACAGACAGAAGAACAAAGCTGCATCTATACGCTTCTTCAGCCTACTGTTGGAAAGCATAAAAAACAAGAAAGATGACACCGATTTTTCGTGTGTAATACGCACACAAAAAATCAGTGTCATCTTTGGTGTTTCGAAAGAGCGCTCAGAATAATCGCCGATAAAATGGCTAGCAGTTGAGAGCTGTCAGAGTTTCGAAAGAGCGCTCAGATCAATCGCCGATAAAATGGCTAGCAGTTGAGAGCTGTCCGAGTTTCGAAAGAGCGCTCAGATCAATCGCCGATAAAATGGCTATCAGTTGAGAGCTGTCAGAGTTTCGAAAGAGCGCTCAGATCAATCCCCGATAAAATGGCTAGCAGTTGAGAGCTGTACGAGTTTCGAAAGAGCGCTCAGATCAATCGCCGATAAAATGGCTAGCAGTTGAGAGCTGTCCGAGTTTCGAAAGAGCGCTCAGATCAATCGCCGATAAAATGGCTAGCAGGAGAGAGCTCTCCGTGTCACATTTTGTGTCAATCGCCGATAATATGGCTAGCAGGAAAGAGGTCTCCGAGTTTCGAAAGAGCGCTCAGATCAATCGCCGATAAAATGGCTAGCAGTTGAGAGCTGTCAGAGTTTCGAAAGAGCGCTCAGATCAATCGCCGATAAAATGGCTAGCAGTTGAGAGCTGTCCGAGTTTCGAAAGAGCGCTCAGATCAACCGCCGATAAAATGGCTAGCAGGAGAGAGCTCTCCGAGTTTCGAAAGAGTGCTCAGATCAATCGCCGATAAAATGGCTAGCAGGAGAGAGCTCTCCGAGTTTCGAAAGAGTGCTCAGATCAATCGCCGATAAAATGGCTAGCAGGAGAGAGCTCTCCGAGTTTCGAAAGAGCGCTCAGGTCAATCGCCGATAAAATGGCTAACAGGAGAGAGCTCTCCGAGTTTCGAAAGAGCGCTCAGGTCAATCGCCGATAAAATGGCTAGCAGTTGAGTTGAGAGCTGTCCGAGTTTCGAAAGAGCGCTCAGATCAATCGCCGATAAAATGGCTAGCAGTTGAGTTGAGAGCTGTCCGAGTTTCGAAAGAGCGCTCAGATCAATCGCCGATAAAATGGCTAGCAGTTGAAAGCTGTCCGAGTTTCGAAAGAGCGCTCAGATCAATCGCCGATAAAATGGCTAGCAGGAGAGAGCTCTCCGAGTTTCGAAAGAGTGCTCAGATCAATCGCCGATAAAATGGCTAGCAGTTGAGAGCTGTCCGAGTTTCGAAAGAGCGCTCACATCAATCGCCGATAAAATGGCTAGCAGTTGAGTTGAGAGCTGTCCGAGTTTCGAAAGAGCGCTCAGATCAATCGCCGATAAAATGGCTAGCAGTTGAGAGCTGTCCGAGTTTCGAAAGAGCGCTCAGATCAACCGCCGATAAAATGGCTCGCAGGAGAGAGCTTTCCGAATTTCGAAAGAGCGCTCAGATCAATCGCCGATAAAATGGCTAGCAGGAGAGAGCTCTCCCAGTTTCGAAAGAGCGCTCAGGTCAATCGCCGATAAAATGGCTAGCTGGAGATAGCTCTCCGAGTTTCGAAAGAGCGGTCAGATCAATCGCCGATAAAAATGGCTAGCAGGAGAGAGCTCTCCGAGTTTTGAAAGAGCACTCAGGTCAATCTTCGATAAAATGGCTATCAGGAGAAAGCTCTCCGAGTTTCGAAAGAGCGTTATAATAGGCTGCTTAGTTGGAGGTATGAGCATAAGAAGCATTGCTGACGTCAGACAGGTCGCTAAATCGACTGTGGCCTTTGTCATAACAAGTGGAAGAAGACTGGACATTGCAGACATTCACCTCATTCTGGAAGACCCATGAAACTGCAACCCAGGGACCGGAGGGTGCTGTAGAGGAAGATCCGGAAAACCAGGTCCCAATCAATGTACGCCATAGCACATGAGTTCCGGATGGCCACAAATGTTATGGTCTCCCTGAGACACTTCGAAGAGAGGCCCATGCACTCGGGTATCATGGCCAGTAGCCGCGCATAAACCTCTCATCACAAAGACCAATAAAGCCACGCCGCTACGATGGTGTCAACAGCGCAAAAATCGAACACTGGAGCAATAGCGGCAGGTGTTGTGGAGGGACGAATCCCGCTTCATATTAGTCCGATTGGATGGCGTGTCTGGGTTTGGCGGTTACGTCTGCTTTCGGAGTATACAGTGCCTACTGTGAAGTACGGAGGCGGTGGAGTTATGGTGTGGGACTGTTTCAGCTGGTACGGTGTGGATCCACTGGTTGCTATTCATGGCAACATGAACTCGTGCTGTATAGAGACATCCTGGATAACTCAATGCTCCCAAAGTTGTGGCAGTTCTACAGACACGACGATTGTCTTTTCCAGGACGGCAATGCCACTTGCCATGTTTCCAGGGCTGCAATGCCGCCCCGCTGGCGCAGTGTGTGACGTATATTCTAAATTAACTTTCATTTTTAGTTCCTTTTCCTATGTCAATTTTAGTTTGTTCTCTTTTACACTTTCCAAACATAACGTGACATCTTTTCCCTCAAACGAAAATGTAGGTTGGCAACATTTGAGGTCAGAGTGGACGTGACGTATGAATGTGTGAGATAAGAACGATAGTGAAAGGACGAGATAACAGTTGCTGGTGTGGATATGTGGCGGATGTGAATTACGTTATTATTTCGATGTGCGATGTCGTTCTATAGATGTTGTGGTGGAATAAAGAATCAATTACCGTAAGTTGACTTCTGTCTTATGTTTCGCCTGGCCGTAAAAATTTAATTACGAACTATTGCATCGTATTCTTATCGAATGGTTTAGACATAACATACAACCAATATATCTGCACGAAAAAGACAATTACGTTATATTGGCGCCCAAATATAATTTAATTGTCTTTTTCGGGCAGAGATGTTGGTTCTGCGTTATGTCTAAACCATTAGATAAGAATACGATGCAATAGTTCCTAATTAAATAACGAAACATAAGACAGAAGTCAACTTATGGTAATTGATTCTTTATTCCCCCACAATATCAACAGAACGACATCGCACTTCGAAATAATAACGTAATTCACGTCCGCCAGATATCCACACCAGCAACTTGTAACGTACCAGGAAATGTGACGTACCTGCCCGAAGGACGCACACGACATAAAGGCAGATAGGAATCAGAATAAAACGTCCGCGTAGCTCAATTGGTAGAGTGACTTATTCCGGAAGGAGGGGATCCGGGTTCGAGCCCCGGCGTGGACAGAAATGACGGAGAAATTTACTTCGTTATAACGGCGCCCGAACTATCCGGATGACCCGACCGTTCAAAATCTCGCATTGGTGTGATGTTATTTCCACACCGCGAGATAGGAAAAATAAGAGAATCCTTTCTCCAGCACTTCGAAAAAAAATAATAATAATAATAAGGGGGAGATGATGTAACGTACCAGGAGATGTGACGTACCTGCCAGAAGGACGCACACGACATAAAGGCAGATAGGAATCAGAATAAAACGTCCGCGTAGCTCAATTGGTAGAGTGACTTATTCCGGAATGAGGGGATCCGGGTTCGAGCCCCGGCGTGGACAGAAATGACGGAGAAATTTACTTCGTTATAAACTGTTATCTCGTGCTTTTATCTATCGTTCTTAACTCATACATTCATACGTCCCGTTCACTCTGACCTCAAATGTTGCCAACCTCATTCACGTTTGAGGGAAAAGATGTCACGTTAAGTTCGAAAGTATAAGCAGAACAAACTAAAATTGACATAGGAAAAGGAACTAAAAATGAAAGTTAATTTACACTGCTGGCCACCCAAAATGCAACACCAAGAAGGACACGAGATAGCAAAGCCAGAGTTGCTGGACACATAACAACAGATGCAAAGATGAAACGATTGAGCTTACAGGCCCGTGCGACTTGCGGAACACGCAGATATCAATAGTTCGTGTGGCCCCCATGGCTGGCAATAACGGCCGCTACACGCCGCGGCATCGAACGAAAGAGGCTTTGGATGTGGGCTTGGGGTATGTCAGTTCAGGCTGCTTCCACACGTTGCCATAGTTCATCAGGTGTAGCGGCGGGTGCTGCTTGCCGGGCCAATCGGTTGCCGATCAGCGACCAGACGTGTTCGATGGGCGACATATCGGGAGAACAGGCGGGCCACGGCAGCAGTGACACCTGGTGGGCCGTGAAGTATTGTTGCACGATGCGTGCCATTTGCCACCGCGCATTGTCCTGTTGAAACGTGGACGCTGGCAGGTCCTGCAGGTAAGGGAGGACTACAGGCTTCAAAACGTCGGAGATGTAGCGGTGGCCGTTGAGTGTACCGGCGATGCGTACCAGAAGGGTTCGGGTGTCACATCCATTTGCGCCCGAAACCTTAACGCCAGGCAACGGACTGGTATGGCGATGCACAGTGCAGGCGTCATACAGTCTCTCGCCGCGGTGCCGCCACACGCGGATCCGACCATCGTGGGGTTGCAGGAAGAAGCGGGATTTGTCGGAGAAGACAATGTCGTGCCATTTCGTAGTCCAGGTGTGGCGTTCAACGGCCCAATGCCGCCGCACTCGCCGGTGGGGTAATGTCAATGGTAATCGGCGCAATGGGCGCCGTGCGACAAGCCAGCGCTCCTGCAGACGACGTCGAACGGTACGTGCTGCTACAGATTTTTGCGCAACTCACCCTAATTCATGCGCTAACGTTCGTGATGTGGCGGTGTGAGCCGTCAATACCCGCCGCACAACGTGTGCCACGGCTGCGGCAATCGCTCACGTCAGTCCGTCCGTCCCTACTGCACCCACCGAATCCATACTCGCCTCACTGTGGCTGGATGTCGTCCCACACGGGCGCCGAGGTCTGGGTACGATAAACCGCTGTCGCGATAAGCCACTATTCGTCCTCTGTCGAACTCCGAAACGTGCTGGAATGACTGCCGTATTCTGCGACGAGGCATCAGGACGCTTCCCACGCACAGGTCCAGCAGCGCAACACACTTCCACTACTTACACCCCGCCTTCTGTGCACCCTTCTTATAGTGCTTCTCGGTGGCGTGCCGGGCGCACATGATTTGCATATGCCCAGCAGTGCTAATCGTTTTCATGTCCTCTCGCGGGCGACGCATGCTGCGAATTTCAGGCCAATCGGATGCTTCCTTCTTGGTGTTGCATTTTGGGTGGCCAGCAGTGTGGAATAACCGTCACAAGTGGTCTAAGCGATGGCTTCTGACCATTCGTCCGTGATGGGTTCGAATCCTGGTGAGGCGTAGATGTTGTGCTTGTCTCACGGCACGGGCTTCCTCCTTTCCCTGGAACCAGTGACCCTAAATTAGGGACGGGCGACTACTTATAGCCCACTGAGGAGCTCACGGTGGTCGTTAAACCTCCAATCAAAAAAAAAGGGGGGGGGGAGCTACAATGGTATGAGGAAAATCAGGTCTCACGGATGGACTGACCTGCTCAGGGCCCGAACCTCAACTCCATTGAACACCTATGGGATGAACTTGAATGACGGGTTAGGTCTAGACCAACACGACCTTCACTGACAGAGTTAGACGATGTACTTAAGGGCGGAATAGAAAAGCCTCCGTTCTCCATGGACTTGTGGAGAGTTTACCTCGACGAGTGGTTGCTGTAATCTCTGGAAATGGAGGACCTACCCACTGCTGATGTAAATAAAATGCTGGTTTTCTATTTATTACAGTGTCCAGTCACTTTTGTCCGCATAGTGTATTACATGGAGTTTGCGGATAGGCAAATGTCCGGATTCTTTCGATCAGATAGCGTATGTTCCACACTGACTCAAAATGAAAGCGTTTAAAAGTTGGAATGAATGCCACAGCACTGTTATCAGGCATAAGATATTTCTTCGGGGGGATGGGGAGAGGGGAGCTCGGGACGAGCAGCTGTATTGGATATAAGCAGCCACTAGTCTCTAGATTTGTCCCTATGGCTCTAAGTATGGAAAACAGCTTGTGCCATAAGATAACGCACCCCACTCGAACGAGGGCCCGCTCGGACGAAAGGCAAGAGGCTTGAGCTTAGACATCTGCGTCCGCGGGGGCTCATAACATTGTTACTCCATTCTATTATATTATTTGCTAAACGAACGGAAAAATCAATTTTTGCATTGAATTTTAGTTCACTTTGCTGTAAATTGCCTTACCAATGTTCTCTCGAAACGAATTTCAATTATTCAGGTCTTCTGATGAAATTTTGCAGATAATTTACCCATTTATCCCCGAAATTCGAAGGATTAAACACTTCGCGTTTCAGATCTTCCATCTACGCAGAGTCTTTTAAATTTTAAATTAGGTTAACTCCGAAAGAGGAAGAACGAATAAATTCTTCCAACCTAGAGCTGAAAATGTTTCGAAACTGATTACGCAATTCCACTCAGATTGAACAAGTATATCAGCGAATCGATGTCAATTATTCGAGTCGAATGTATGCTGCCGTAATTCACCATAAATAATTTTACTACATTCTCAGGCTTATTCACATTCAAAGCCATTAAGCATTAAGTAGCGGTCGATAACTGCAAAGCTTCATGCTTTATTTTCCCGAGATCGGATGAATAAAAGGAAAAAGAGAAAAGAATATCTGAATAAGACTCATCTAGTTTTTTAAAAGTGCATAATTTTTAAACTGAAAGCCATATATATATATATATATATATATATATATATATATATATATACATACATCATCATCATCATTGCCAACCATTATCAGTCCACTGCTGGATGACGGTCTCCCCAAGTTTCTTCCACAATTGTCTGTCTTGAGCCTGTCTCCTCTATGTCACTCTGGCATGCTTTCGAATTTCATCCATCTACCACCCATGGGGGTCTTCTTCTGGGTCTTTTTCTGTCCCTTGGAATCCAGTCTAACATTTCAGTTGTTCATCGGTGGTCTGTTCTTCTGGGAACATGTCCAGCTCATTGCCATATCAGTAATTTCACTCTGGTCGTGATGCCGTCCACTCTTGTGATTTTCTTTATCCACAAGTTCCTCTTCTTATCTTTCCTGGTTACACCAAGCATGCAATGCATATATATTCCCAAGCTCTTTAATGCCATATTGGAAAATGTCTTTCAATCACTGAACTGGGAAAACAAAGGGATAAAGATTAATGGAGAATATCTAACTCACCTTCGTTTTACTGATGATGTAGTCATTTTTGCAACTACCCAATCAGAGCTGCAGTATGATCCAGGAACTTGCTGACAAGAGTAAAGCAGTGGGATTAAAAATAAACTTTCAGACGACAAAAGTGATGTATAATGCTTTTACATGAAATGAAGATTTGGCGATTGATGGAGATAACAGATACTTACGTTTACGTACGTTTATGTTGGACAGCAGATATCAAGTGAGGGTCACATTGATGAAGAAATTAATCGGCGTATAAAACTTGCCTGGAGAGCTTTTGGAAGAAATAGCATAATTTTCAAGAGCAATATACCATTATGCATTAAAAGAAAAGTGTTTGATCAATGCATCCTTCCAGTGCTTACGTATGGTGCAGAGACGTGGACCTTAACTAAAAGAGACATGCAAAGGCTGCAGACAACTCAAAGATGCATGGAGAGGTGCATGCTTGGTGTAACCAGGAGAGATAAGAAGAGGAACTCGTGGATCAGAAAAATTACAAGAGTGGAAGATCAGAGTAAAATCCCTGAAATGGCAATGGGCTGGATATACTGCCAGAAGAACAGACCATCGATGGACAGTCCAAATTTTAGAGTGTATTCCAAGGGACAGGAAAAGACCCAGAAGAAGACCACATGAGAGATGGGTGGATGAAATTCGAAAGTATGCTGGAGTAACATGGAGGGGACTGGTACAAGACAAACCGTTGTGGAAGAGGCTTGGAGAGACCCTCGTCCAGCAGTGGATTGATAATGGTGACAATGATGAGGATATATATATATATATATATATATATAGACTCTTGCCAAAAAATTAAGGATCACTTACATTTTCATAGTATACTTTTATTCCAACAAGATGTGGGTGAAAATATTTTAATACGGGGTAAACAAAGATGAAGAGGATATCTACACCATAAATAAGCATGAATTCGTGCTTATTAATGGAGAAAATTGATAAAAGAACAAAACGTATCAGTTTCTTTCATTGGCTCACAATAACAAAAATTGACAGAAAAAAATTATGCATCTTTTCAGGTCTTCTGAAGAAAATTTGCAGATAATTTACCCATTTGTCACCGAAATTCGAAGGATCAAACATGTTTACTCCTTCGAATAATAGGGTGCATGTCCACCCCTGACTGCAGTGCAATAGGGTGAATGTCCATCCCTGACTGCAGTGCATGATTGGCATTGGTGGGTCATGCTTTTCACGAGATTGTCCAGAAGATCCTGAGGGAGGTTTCTCCCTTCTTCTTTCAGCGCCATCTCTAGGTCCTTTTGGGTTCCAGGTGGGAAATCGTGTTCAGCAATGCGCCTCCCCAGAGTATCCCCAAGCATTTTCGGTTGGATTCAATTCGGGGAGTACGCAGGCCACTCCATTCGGTTGAAACCCTTGCTCTACGACAGTTCAACAACACATGTGGTCGAGAAGGATGGGCGTTATCGTCCATAAAAACGAAAGAAAGCACTACAAACAGCCTTACACATTTTGAAATAACCTCCTGGCAATAACACGAGGCATTCGTTGACCTTTTTTTACACTAGGAGCTCCGTACACCCATTGATCATAATCCCTGATCAGAACATTATATTCCACCACTCCTATAACGATCAATTTGTACGACGTTTCTGGCTGAATAAAGAGGGCGAGGTTCTCGCCAGATGTATTACCGCCTAAAGTCAGACGATAACCAAAACTGACTTTCGTCTGAAAACCAAACATTGGCCCATTGCTCTTTTTTCTTTTTTTTTTTTTTTTTTTTTTTTTGATTGGAGATTTAACGACCACCGTGAGCAACTCAATGGGCTATAAGCAGTCGCCCGTCCCTAATTTAGGGTCACTGGTTCCAGGGAAGGTAGAGAGCCAGTGCCGTAAGACAAACACAACATCCATGCCTAACCGGGATTCGAACCCGGACCCCTTACGGACGAATGATCAGAGGCCAATGCCTTAGACCACTGCGCCACCGGGGCGGCCCATTGCTCTTCATTCCATACGGAGTGTTCACAACACCATCGTTAGAAAATTGCTTTGCGTGCTGGGATCAATGGAACACATTAAACAGGTTTTCAGTCATACAATACGAAATTATTGAAACGCCTAGGCACGATTTGATGCGATATTTTGGTACCTGTGCTTGATTCCTTTTAGCCGTTACAACAATAATTTCGTATTGTATGATTATTCGGCGAGATCTTTTAGCCGTTACAACAAGATAAACGATCTTGTGATGGAGTAGTTTTCCGTGGTTGACCACCACTTAACCTTCTGGTAGCTATTCCATGTTCAGGAAATTGTTTCCAGATCCGTGATACTCTGGGTAATTCTGATCTCCTTCGCTATGTCTCCCATTGTCCGCCCTTATTCCAGTTTACCAACAATTCGACCTCGGGTAAAATCATTTAGATGAGTTCTTTTAGATGTACAAGTTGCCATAACAACGAAACAGGCAGTTCCACACTTCCAACACGCACAAAACAAACGATTTCTTCACACTCACTCTTCAGCTTTTATTGCCCTTCGGCAGTACACAGCAGTCACGTGATTCCCTACAATTTGCATATGATCAAATACTCTCACATAGCTTGCTCTTACGTGTTTCGGTGACGTCAGAGTGTTTTTACCGCTAACCAACATCTTGCGAGTCCAAAATTTAGCCTTTTGTTGTTTATTCTTAATTTTTGGACATGAGTGTACAGAAATACACTATATTGACAAAAGTCACCGGACACCAGAGGAACACAACATAGCATTTATTGACATACATTAGTACGGTGTCGGTCCACCTTTGGCTTTAATGCATGCACTGACCCTTCGAGACATGCTTTCGACAAGGTTTTGGAACACAGCGATAGGTATGCGCTTCCATTCAGTACATAATTCTGCCGCTAACTGTTGCTTGGTAGTAGGCCTTGGTTCCAAACTTTTTATGCGGCGCTCTAATTCATCCCATAGGTGCTCTATGAGATTAAGATCAGGGCTCTGTGCTGGCCAGTCCACACACAATACGGAATTATCGTCAAACCACGCCGTAACAGTTCTTGCTTTATGGCTCGGTGCATTATCCTGCTGGCACCAACAAGGCTCGGTTCCATAGTATTGCCACAGAGTTGGTAGGGCATAATTGTCCAGAATATCGAGGTAGACGTGATGGGTAACAGGTTTTTCCACGATAACCAATGGGCCGAGACCATACCACGAAGAACACCCCCACACGAGTACACTGCCAGCTCCGAACTTGACCGTAGGAACAGTAAACTGTGGTAAATAGCGTTCCCCCGACTGCCGCCATACCCACACACGACCATCAGACTGATGGATGGTGTATCTGGATTCATCAGTCCATAAGACTCGTTTCCATTGATCTACGGTCCACGATAAATGTTCTTTACACCATGCTAAACGACAAGTTGCATTCCGAGTGGAGATGAAAAGCTTATGTGCAGCCGCACGACCACAGTAACCCATGGAATGAAGTTCTCTGCGAATGGTACGTGTACATACCGAGGTTCCAGCATTTTAACTCACCTGTACACTGAGGACTTGTGCAGCACTCCGTCGATTAGCTGTAACGACACTTCTGAGGCTTCGACGTCCTCTATCACTGATTTTCTTTGGTCTGCCGGTACGTTTTGCTGCTTCAGGCACGCCATGTGTCTTCCACTTATTCAGTACATCCAAAACAGTTGACTTGGGTATGTTTAAACGCCTCTCGGTTTCTCTTATGGACAACCCACTAATATAACACCCAACAATCTTTCCTTTCTCAAAGTCAGTTCTCTCTCGCCGCGACATTTTCACTCAACCTCACAGTGCGGTATGATTGCGGCTAACTGCACTCTTGTTTTTCTACTGTTTGCAGCTGTACCGCGCATCTTTACAACGCAGCGGGTCCGTTCATCAGCTTTTGAACGGGTGTCCGGTAACGTTTGTCAATATAGTGTATATACGAGAGCTGTGGGAAGAAAGAGTGAGACTGTAGCTGTAGCAAGGCAACGAATGACGTACCTTAAAATGGTAGTGTTACTTAAAAAGATCATTGTTTGCTGAGTTGCCGTGCGAAAGTTGTCAGTCGGTGGTTGGCCCTTCATCAGACAGAGAGAGGAAGGGAAGTGAAGTCATATCCGGTTTCGACTTTGTGCGTAATGTCTGCGATGAGGGAAGAGCAGTATTCTGCGTTGAAATTTTGTTATCGCCTGAACAAAACACAGGGTTGAAGGAGGCATATGAGGAAAATATTCTGCCATGTGCTAAAGCATGTAGGTGGTTTAAAGAATTTCAAGGAGGTCGTTCATCAACAAGCAAGGAAGGGGGGCCAGGTAGTACGGGGACGGTTGTTACTGTTGATCAACACTGCTGCTGTAATAGTGCGAGAAGATCGTCCAATGACTGCAAGGCATTTGGGGAAACTACTGGGAATGTTTCACAGCAGTGCTCATGTGATATGCGTGATCATTTGCATATGACACGCGTGCGGGTGTGCGAGGTGGGTTCCACGTTTGCTAACAGCCGGACAGATGCAGGTGAGCGTTGATGTCTGCTAAATATGGAAAACGAAGTTTGAGGAGCTTGGTAATGCTTTCCTGGATACTATAATAGCCGTAGATGAAACCTGGATTCATCGTTATGATTTGGAATCAAAGCAACAAAGTTCTGTGTGGAAGTCACCTTCTTCTCTCACACCCAAAAAAGGCTTAGCTTATGTCTTCCGCTGGCAAGACAATGATTATCACATTCTTTGACACTATCCGGTTAGTTTCTCAATATACTGCATCACCTCATGCTACCGTTACAGGTGCTTGTTGTGTCACTGTTGCGGAAAACAAGGCTACAGGGTGCATAGGAAAGTCCCTTTAGCCTGAAATAAAATGCAAACAGAGAGAGGTACAGATATGCAAGTGAGATAAGGGTATAGTAAAGCGACTACGCCCAATCGAATGCAACCAATAGCAGCGCCCCTAGTGGCGAAATGCGGAAGTTAGCCCTTGCAAATCGAAAACGAAAAGAGATAGAGCAAAATTCCCCAATACAAAGTTGTAGAGCATCAATCAATTAGTACAAAACGACATTTGTTTCACACGGATAAGATAAATTATCGCCTGAATACCCTGAAATGTCCGAAATCGATTCGAATCTGCATATTCACATTTCGCAAATGTAGCCGTATGCAAATGCAGATTTTGACGTTGTACCGTACCTACGATATAAAAACTAGTAGCAGGATGTACCCTGATCAGAATTTTAGGTCTACGTACGCTGTGTGAGAATGGCGAGCTTGGATTTCTGTGGTTACGTAAAAAATCAGATGTACGCAACAGCGCCTACAAGTCTGCTGGATCTACGTCGTCCTGTTACAGATGCTTGCAGTAGTGTGACACCTTCCATGCTGAGGAATGTGCATGCAGATTTACTTTCACAAATACAAATGTGTATCGTGGGCAATGGCGAACTCTTCGAACATACTCGACATTAACTTTTTATCACTGTGCGCCAGTTTGCCTTTTTTGTTTTTGTTTTGTCTGACGTCATCAAACTGTATTGACATAAGTACGCATTTATACAATAAATTGTGTGTATTTGCTCATACCTATGCCTGTTCTCTTCAAACGTTCACACTAAAGGTCGCGCATTGATTTCGGACATTTTAGGGTATTCAGGCAACAATTTATCTTATTCGTGTGAAACAAATATCGTTTTGTACTAATTAATCGATGCTCTACAACTTTGTAATTGGAAATTTTGCTCTATCTATTTTCGTTTTCGATTTGTAATGGCTAACTACCGCATTTCGCCACTAGGGGCGCTGCTGTCGGTTGTATTCGATCGGGCGTAGTTGCTTTACTATACCGTTATCTCACTTGCATAACTGTACCTCTCTCCGTTCACAAGTTATTTCAGGCTAAAGGGATTTTTCTATACACCCTGTATATAAGACAGACGTCCTCGGCTGCTTGCTCCAGGCCAGAAGACGGACCAATAGTTGGTCCAAAAATACTTTCATTTTAATTATATTTTAATTAAAAACCTTTTAGCTCTGTGGATGCTGTGAGCTCCATTCTGCCTCTTGGTTAATTATCGTGCTCGGACGGACTACTCAGTTAGAATGCACGAAATACGCGTTATTTTAATTGTTTTATCGGGAATGCTCAATCATAATTTTTAAGATGTTTTTCACCCGTGGATTAATGAAAAGTGAAAAAAATTGCTTCGTTCAACAAAAAACATTGCTTCCTTTATTCAATTTGCAAAACCATGTAGTACCAAATAGCCGGAAAATATTCAACATTTCGGGAGCAATATTTTTTATACGTTCATTTCTAAAAAAAACATTCCACGCATTAGAAATGGTTTGCATAGAGGCAGTGTACTTTACTCTAATTAAGGGAATACGTCTTTGTGAGGAATGGGATGTTAGCTCTATATCTGTTATAGCAGGGGGCGTATATAGAATTTCTTTTCGGGAGGAGCCGACGAAAAATGAAAGTTTTTGAAACCTGCAAAAACAAAATAAAAGTTCATGAAAAATTGAAGAAAAAATTAAAGCATTTGTTTCTAATGTAAAGTTGACGCATTTTTATTAAATTAAGACATTTTTTTCTAATGTAACGCATTTTTTTCGTTAATGTAAGTCGCATTTTAACCAACAACATAAAAAATGAAACACTTTCGCGGTTCCCCTCCAAATACGCTCCTGTCTGTTAGCAAGGAGGGGCGTATTAAATTGCCTTATAAATGCGCTATGAATAAAACGGTATGGTTTATGAATAAAAGCGTTAAAGAAAAAAAATTCCGCCCAGAATTATGTGTAAAAATACTGATGTTGCTCTCCCAAGTTTCTCGTCTACTGGTATCGGGATGTTGAGGGCGCTCTTCGACCGTCCGTTACACAGTTTTAAGACAGTTCTTATCTTGGGTCCTAATATCTGATGCTCTCCTACCTAAGGGCTCTTCAGTTTAGCAAGCTAAGTTTCAGCGGAAGTGCCGTATCCTTTTCGCGCTTTGATGATCTCTCTCTCTGTTTATAGTGTGTGGGTGTAGATTTTAGATTCTCGACTTTCTTTTTTGTGTTTATACACGAAGAAAGAAATGTGTGCTTTCTTCGCTGTCGTGTTTGTTCACCTGGACTTTCATGAATTCTTTCACCATCCCTTCGGTTTCTTTATGAATTTCACTTCGTGTTCCTTTCTTTATTTTATTCAATTCCATTCTGTTCTATCTAATCCTTTTTTTTTTTCTGTATTGCATTGGTACTCTCGGTCTGTCATAGTTCGTTTCAGGACAACGCAAATAAATCTCTTTGTATCCTAGGAAAAAGTTGTTCTTGGAAAATCTATGTATTGTCACATCACACAGACAAAAAACAGAGAAAGAAAGAAACTAATTTTACTTCCCACGGAGATCTTTTATTCATTTCTAATCCAGGATTATTCGCAAAATGCTGCATTCCATACGTTGGAAAGTGTCTCTTCGAAACCTACGTAAAAAGAAAAAAAAACAGAAATAATGACTCAATACGCTTGATGAATCTGTCGATAACTGTCTCAATAGGTAGAAGGTAAAAATATGTGTGTGTGAAGAGATCGATACATGGATGTTATTAACCAGTTTCTTCAAGTTTTTCTATAGCGGATTATCAAAACCCAGTCTTTCCGAAATGGAAAGTCTTTTCCCTATCCTTCTCCTGCACAGCATGCCGGTAAATTAAATATCTTGTCTCCGCCTTCCTCTCCGGTTTCTTGTCTTGCAATCCATCGGCCTGCAATCAGTAGCAAATTTTGTTCCTCTGTTAACCTTCTTCGTTGCAATGCTGTTTTTACTTTGCCGTAACTAAACACTGTATTATGTCTCACTCACCCGATCTTCGTTTTGTCCATTTTTCTTTCTGTCTCTAAGAGAGATGTCTGTCATTATTCTTTCCATTCTCCGTTTTGTAGTTTTTAAAAGTATTGAAGAGTCCTGATTTTCACATTCATATGACAGTACTTTATAACGTAATTTTCTTTCCGCTGTAACTTAGTCCTTACGTCAGTAATTACATAATGTGTGCTAAGTTAATGCAATATTAGGAGGTACCCATGCACCTTACTAGAAAGAGGTCAAGTAGTACTTACAAATACTTTTATTTTGCTTGCTTGGGTTGTACTTTACACTCACATATGGATTACTGGCTTCTTCGATACAGTATCAGTGATTTAACATCCAAAAACAGCGTAAGAGCACGTCTATCATCAATAACATCACTGCCCCAGTAAACAGATCAGATCATATGTAGAGGATTTTAGGAAGGGAGTGTCTAACCCCAGGTCTTAAACAACCATTATAAATAGGAAGCTAGGAGATTTGGGCTAGAGTGCCCGATATTAAAGTCACACGGAAGCGAGGTAGAAGACGCCCTTATTTACTACCGGGGGCCAGTACCCGGAGTCCGACGGCTTAACGTGCCCATTCAATGCTCTAGTAGATCAGATCAGATCATATGTAGAGGATTTTAGGAATGGAGTGTCTGATCCCAGGTCTTAAACAACCCTTAGAAATAGGAAGCTAGGAGATTTGGGCTAGAGTGCCCGATAGGAAAGTCACACGGAAGCGAGGTAGAAGACGCCCTTATTTACTACCGGAGGCCAGTACCCGGGGTCCGACGGCTTAACGTGCCCATTCAATGCTCTAGTAGATTAGTTCAGATCATATGTAGAGGATTTTAGGAAGGAGTGTCTGACCCCAGGTCTTAAACAACCCTTAGAAATAGGAAGCTAGCAGATTTGGGCTAGAGTGCCCGATAGGAAAGTGACACGGAAGCGAGGTAGAAGACGCCCTTATTTACTACCGGAGGCCAGTACCCGGGGTCCGACGGCTTAACGTGCCCATTCAATGCTCTAGTAGATTAGTTCAGATCATATGTAGAGGATTTTAGGAAGGAGTGTCTGACCCCAGGTCTTAAACAACCCTTAGAAATAGGAAGCTAGCAGATTTGGGCTAGAGTGCCCGATAGGAAAGTGACACGGAAGCGAGGTAGAAGACGCCCTTATTTACTACCGGGGGCCAGTATCCGGGGTCCGACGGCTTAACGTGCCCATTCAATGCTCTAGTAGATTAGTTCAGATCATATGTAGAGGATTTTAGGAAGGGAGTGTATGACCCCAGGTCTTAAACAACCCTTAAAAATAGGAAGCTAGCAGATTTGGGCTAGAGTGCCCGATAGGAAAGTGACACGGAAGCGAGGTAGAAGACGCCCTTATTTACTACCGGAGGTCAGTACCCGGGGTCCGACGGCTTAACGTGCCCATTCAATGCTCTAGTAGATTAGTTCAGATCATATGTAGAGGATTTTAGGAAGGGAGTGTATGACCCCAGGTCTTAAACAACCCTTAAAAATAGGAAGCTAGCAGATTTGGGCTAGAGTGCCCGATAGGAAAGTGACACGGAAGCGAGGTAGAAGACGCCCTTATTTATTACCGGGGGCCAGTATCCGGGGTCAGACGGCTTAACGTGCCCATTCAATGCTCTAGTAGATTAGTTCAGATCATATGTAGAGGATTTTAGGAAGGGAGTGTGTGACCCCAGGTCTTAAACAACCCTTAGAAATAGGAAGCTAGGAGATTTGGGCTTAGAGTGCCCGATAGGAAAGTGACACGGAAGCGAGGTAGAAGACGCCCTTATTTGCTACCGGGGGCCAGTACCCGGGGTCCGACGGCTTAACGTGCCCATTCAATGCTCTAGTAGATCAGATCATATGTAGAAGATTTTAGGAAGGGAGTGTCTGACCCCAGGTCTTAAACAACCCTTAGAAATAGGAAGCTAGCAGATTTGGGCTGGAGTGCCCGATAGGAAAGTGACACGGAAGCGAGGTAGACGGCGCCCTTATTTACTATCGGGGGCCAGTACCCGGGGTCCGACGGCTTAACGTGCCCATTCAATGCTCTAGTAGATTAGATCAGATCATATGTAGAGGATTTTAGGAAGGGAGTGTCTGACCCCAGGTCTTAAACAACCCTTAGAAATAGGAAGCTAGGAGATTTGGGCTAGAGTGCCCGATAGGAAAGTCACACGGAATCGAGGTACAAGACGCCCTTATTTACTGCCAGTACCCGGGGTCCGACGGCTTAACGGGCCCATCCGACGCACGGCGGATATTTAGTGGTTCGAGCGTTCGTACCTGCCTTATCTATCGTTCTTATCCGGCCACACATATGTCACACTTGTACCGACTTCAGTGTGTTGCCAACATTATTCTCGTTTGAGGAAAAAGACATAATGTTAAGGTTTGAAAATGTCTAAGAAAACAAACTCAAATTTACAGAGAAAAAGAAACTCAAAAGGAGAGTTAAATAGAATATACGTTACAACTTTCAATAAACACTGTTAAAACGCTGTACTGTTTTTGAGAAGACGTATGTTTTAGAATGGTATTACTTATTCTTCTCGCCATCGATCTTAATCCTATCCTACTTCAATTTTCTTTACATGCTCTTCCCCTTATACGAAGTGTAGTACCTTTATTACACTGGCGTGCAAAAATTAAGGACGAGACGGGTTTTCGAATGTAACGTCGTTCAGAAGTGCTCCACATCGACTCAAATCATACCATAAGATTCCCAAGATGTACGAATATGGAACAAGTGAACAAAACCGTCCAAACAAGGAATCCAAAGGATACAAAGGCACTTCATTGAAAAGGTAGCTTCAAGCACAACTGGACAGAAGACAGAAGCGTCCATGTGACAGGCGGCTGCCAAGAAAATCCAGTCTTTAGTAGGGGATATGATCACCCCAGACTGCGTTGCAGGATTTACAACGTCTGTCCATGTTGAGGACGAGGTTGTCAAAGAGCGGTTGACGCATCGCGGCCCATTCCTCTTGTAGCGCCAATCGCAGCTGCGGAATCGTTGCTGGCGGCTGGTGACGTGCTACCAAGCGTCTCCCGAGAAGGTCCCACACATGTTCGATTGGATTTAGGTCCGGGAACCTTGCGGGCAATATCATGCGTCAAATATCGTCACTCTCCAACAGCTCTGCGACAGCCACTGTACGATGAGATGTAGCGTTGTCGTCCATGAAGAGGAACTCAGAACCCACAGCACCTCTAAACAGACGCACGTGAGGCAGGAAAACTTCGGTACAATAACGGACACCAGTGACTGAAACTCCTTGGAAGATGTGGAGGTCAGTAAGGCTACCAATCATGATACCGCCCCAAACGAGAACCCCGCCACCTCCAAAACGGTCCCTTTTGATGATGTTGGAGGTGTGATTACGTGTTCCCTGCTCTCTTCAGATGTGTATACGTCCAGAATCGCTCGTCAGACTAAATCGGCACTCGTCCGTAAAGAGAACTCGACCCCATTGCTGATGTGTCCAGTTCTTGTGTTCCTGGCACCACAGAAAGCGCGGTCTCCGATGAGCAGGCGTTAATGGCACACACCGTACTGTTCGTCGTGCAAATAGACCACCTTTGTGCAGCCTCCTGACCACGGTAAAACGCGATAACGGACGTCCAGTTGTCTGTTGCATGTGCCTTGCGATTTTTCCCGCTGTCTGCCGTCTGTCTCTTCTCGCATGTAAGACAATACACCGGTTGTCCGCCGCCGTGGTTTCTCGTGGACGACCACTGCTAAACTCTCGGACAGCTGTTCCTGTCGTTTGAAATGCTCTCCAAGCTCGTGATACTATGCTGTGAGCGATCCCGAACTCCTCGGCCACACTAGTCACACTTTGACCTTCTTCCAACTTCCCAATCACGCGACCTCGGGTAAAGTCATGCAGTCAATAGCTATAGCTTTCACCGAATTGTTGAGCGTACACCGCACGTGTGCTTTATACCCTTCCGACACTCCCCCACCCCCTTACGTCATGTTGCATATATGCGCATGCCCTACCGTACCGGACCCTAGTCTATCTCCTGAGTGGTCTTTCGGTCCGTTCTGCCTGCTCGTCCCGCTGTTATGCTAATTTCTCCTCTTCGTCCTTAATTTTTGCACACCAGTGTAGTACCCATTGTTATAATGAGGATTTACCAACAATAATTCCTTCATCATGGAGACAATTCATACGTACTATGCCAGCGCCTATTCATGAACATATATATCGATCTAACACTTTTGATGACACGTGATGGACTTAAAATTAGACCTACATTGATAATTATATAGTCATTATTACTGTCACTGCATTCTGTAATGTGTGCAATTATATCTTTACAAATTTCCTTGTTTAACATCTCAAAATTTAAAATCCTTGTTGTTCCCTGAGAGTGGTGTAGCCTGTTATAACTTCACAGCATCATGTTGTCAGGACAACGTGACGTAAACTTTTGTATATAAGTGCGTGTATCTGAGGGTGCACACGACATTATGTCTTGAGAATGAGCTATAGTGGGGATTCGAAAGATCTTGCCTTTTTAACTTGTCATCTTTTAGCCTTTTTAACCTATCATCTTTTATTTGTACTTTGGGACCTGACTGTATTAAACTTACTGCCAATAACTCAATTGTACACAGTGGATATCTTTTTAATCGTGTGAGACAGTTCTTTTAAATGTGTATCATTTTAAAGCACGAAAAGAAGATATTTTTAGCTTGACCTTCTTCCAATTATTCGAGATCCAGTTTCGACCCTTTAACGACCATTGCCCCAAAATCTTGTATCACTCTAAATCCCATAACGCCCGAAACTGTCTGTTGTTTCACTTCTTTGTTTAATAACAACAATCGTGACCGAGGGTGACTTCTGCTGATCCCTCATAGGTTGAGAAAATTTGAAGAACAAGTAGGGTAGGAAATCTGACTCACTCTAGACAGACGTTTCGGGAGGCTATGGTCGTTCGTGCGCACGGGCGTTTTGGGAGTTATGGTCGTTAAAGGGTTTAATGCTAGCGTGCCCATCGTAGGCGCTTTAAAGGGTGAACTGAGGTTAGCATGGGTACTCGGAGCGGCCTGCAACTACGCAGCCCCATTTTTAGCAGAGTTAGATGTTCTGTGTCACCAGCATTCAAATTATCGGCGAGTTTCCTCATAGTATCCCTTCTGTTGGCTCGTACCTTACTTCTAGCATAGATGAGCCGTGGTCTGCCCACATCTTGCTGGCGGCTCGTGGGTTTTTTCCATCCTCGGACCACTTTTTGAAGGTACTAACCACGGCTGACCGTGAGTACCTCAGAAGGCTTGCCGTCTAGAAAATGCTCTGACCCAGTCGTCTAGCCATTACAATTTGGTCATTCCCATCTGTGGAACAAGAATAACACTGAATAATAGAGTTCAGTATCAAGTGTTATTTATACCGTTTCATGACCTTCACACGTGCCGTCGTTTATCTGCAGTTGCTTCGATTTGCATAAGGACGCACTGGTTATAATATTTTGGCTCTTCGGTGTATCTCACAGACTAGAAATAACTATGTAAATGAAAACTTCCAAGTTGAAAAAATAAGCAAAAACTTACCTAACAGCTACTGTTTATTTTTCACGCATTAGAAGTTAAAGTCATCAGTACAATATAATCACCAAGTCGTATCGCTAACACTTAATGTCAAGCTCTTGTATCAACATATAAATCTCAGTCAGAATAACACGTACTCGTAGATTCACATAAATGTGTAACAATTTCATCCTCTTTTGCTATTCCAAGTACAGTTAAACCAGTGTTTCTTTCAGGTCTTTTTGGCCAGGGGGTGGGGTGGAACCTTAGAAAGGGAAAGTTTTCCATTTGCGATCATCACCATTGTCAACCATTATCAATCCACTGCTGAACGAAGGTCTCTCCAAGTTTCTTCCTTTAGTCTCCTCCATGTTACTCCCGCATACTTTCGAATTTCATCCACCCATCTCACATGTTTTCTTCTTCTGGGTATTTTCCTGTTCCTTGGAATCCAGTCTAAAATTTCGGCTGTCCATCGATGGTCTGTCCTTCTGGCAATATGTCCAGCCCATTGCCATTTCGGGGATTTTACTCTGATCATGATGTCTTCCACTCTTGTCATTTTTCTGATCCACGAGTTCCTCTTCTTATCTCTATTGGTTACACCAAGCATGCATCTCTCCGTGCTTCTCTGAATTGTCTGTAGTCTTTGTATGTCTCTTTTAGTTAAAATCCACGTCTCTGCACCATACGTAAGCACTGGAAGGATGCATTGATCAAACACTTTTCTTTTAAGACATAATGGCATATTGCTTTTGAAAATTATGCTGTTTCTTCCAAAAGCTCTCCCGGCAAGTTTTGTACGCCGATTAATTTCTTCATCAATGTGACCCTCACTTGATATCTGCTGTCCAAGATAAACGTACGTGTCTGTTATCTCCAACTTTTCTCCATCAATCGGTAAATCTTCATTTCTTGTAAAAGCATTGAACATCACTTTTGTCTTCTGAAAGTTCATTTTTAATCCCACTTCTTTACTCTTGTCAGCAAGTTCCTGGATCATACTCTGCAGCTCTGATGGGGTAGTTGCAAAAATGACTACGTCATCAGAAAACGAAGGTGGGTTATATATATATATATATATTATCATCATCATCATTGTCAACCATTATCAATCCACTGCTGGACGAAGGTCTCCCCAAGTTTCCTCCACAACGGTCTGTCTTGTGCCAGTCTCCTCCATGTCACTCCCGCATACTTTCGAATTTCATCCACCCATCTCCCATGTGGTCTTTTTCTGGGTCCTTTCCTGTCCCTTGGAATCCAGTCTAAAATTTCGGCTGTCCATCGATGGTCTGTCCTTCTGGCAATATGTCCAGCCCATTGCCATTTCAGGGATTTTACTCTGATCATGATGTCTTCCACTCTTGTCATTTTTCTGATCCACGAGTTCCTCTTCTTATCTCTTTTGGTTACATCAAGCATGCACCTCTCCATGCCTCTTTGAGTTGTCTGCAGCCTTTGTATGTCTCTTTTAGCTAAGGTCCACGTCTCTGCACCATACGTAAGCACTGGAAGGATGCATTGATCAAACACTTTTCTTTTAAGACATAATGGCATATTGCTCTTGAAAATTATGCTGTTTCTTCCAAAAGCTCTCCAGGAAAGTTTTATACGCCAGCGGTCGTCAGAGCCCCTTTAGTGGGAACAGGAGGCACCACGAGAAGGCGGGGTTGACATTTGTCAATTAGAGGCTGTATTATGTTGCGCATCACCTGACCTATATTATATATATATATATATATGTGTATTTTAACTACTATATTTATATATATAGAAGTAATTACTATATATCTAGCACAGGGGCGCATTTAGAGAGGGCTTAGCTCCCCCTCTCCCGGAAAATGTGTCATTTTTTTTTGTTTTTTGGTTAAAATGCGACTTACATTAGAAAAAAATGCCTTAATTTAATAAAAATGTATCGACTTACATTGAAAAAAAAAATGCTTTAATTTTTCTTCAGTTTTTCATTAACTTTAATTTTGTTCCAGATGGTGGATTTGAAAAACTTCCTATTTTCGTCCCCCCCCTCCGTAGAAAAATTCTATATACATCTCTGATATACATAGTTATTACTTCTTCAAACATTTCGGGTATAACAAAGTTTCTTCAGCTAAAGAAGGGAGAGAGGGGGGGGGGTCTCCGCAGGCTTGAAATTTTCATCTATTAAAACGCATTCAACGCACTCTTGATCCTGAATCACGATTCCCAGGCAATCATGTATGATTAGTCTACTTATTATATTTTTAAAGCATACCATGCGTCG
This sequence comes from Macrothele yani, assembly GCA_039090855.1. NCBI lineage: Eukaryota > Metazoa > Arthropoda > Arachnida > Araneae > Macrothelidae > Macrothele > Macrothele yani. The sequence continues at coordinate 102,965,101 of CM077018.1, read as the reverse complement.
TAATACACTTTTTAATAAAATAAACTAAAACTAGTACCATTTGAACAAATATTTAAAAAAATATGATTGAAGAAATATTTGTAGCATAAAAAGAAACGAAACTTCCTTTTTCATCATAGCCTGAATTAATTACAATTTGGCTCGGAATCCTAAAATGACTCGGGGGGGGGGGTCGTTTTCGAGAGGGCTTCGCCCCCTGGATGTATGCCTGAAAGAAACACTGAGTGGAACCTCGCTTATACGGTTTTCTTGGGGATGGTCTGAGGCACGTATCCAGGAATTTCGTTTTGCGGGGGGGGGGCGAGTCCGAACAAAACCTAAGAATAATTTATATACAGGGTTACAAGGAAAGTTCGTGATCAGGCCAATATCTCACGAACTATGGCAGTCATCGATTTACTTCTTGTGCAGTTGTGTAGGAAACCCCTATGGCGCACACAATAACACCACGAAGGATCCCCTTGCCCCCTTTGGGGGGGGGGTTGAGGGGCTATCGTGCCCTCCTTTGCAGATAGGGCAAAAAAGTAAATAACAAACTTGTTCAGCGAGGCAAAAATAGTACATAAAGGTTTTTGTCCCATAACAAAAGATGGAAGGGGACTCTCCAAATGCGAAAAAAGCGGAAAGCTACCCGAGTCGCTGTGTCCGAGGCGTATTTGCATGGATTTCAAATGTGCTTTCTGCTCCGTCGTCAGAATAGAAAAATGATATGCGTGCCAACACTTCGTGGACCAGTGACGGGAAGTCGAAAGCTTTGCCACGTACGCAAGTCAATTAGATGTGCATACAGTTTTCCTATTGGATGAGTGTTTCGCCACTTTATGCTATTTCTCCTTGTCTCAGTGTATTTTTTACTGCATTGGACATCAAAGTCTGATATTGAATATGTCAATGAACTGCGTTTTATTCCAGAACAAGAACTGTTGACAAGGTTTGTAGGAAAACCTCTCCTTTGTGCTTTCATTTACTTAGAACTTACCAGTTTAGATAAGTTCTAAGTTCTTGTCTATACTCTGTTGTTGTTTCCGGATGTTGTGATGGGCCACATTCCCGGTCCCCTTCCATCTTTTGTTATGGGACAAAAACATCTCTGTATTGTTTTTGCCTCGCTGAACAAGTTTGTGATCTACTTTTTTGCCCTATCTGCAAAGGGGGGCACGATAGCCCCATCAACCCCCAAAAGGGGCGAGGGGATCCCTCGTGGTGTTATTATGCGCGCCATAGGGGGTTTCCTAAACAACTACACAAGAAGTAAATCGTTAACTGTGTGACGTATATGCTAAATTAACTTTCATTTTTAGTTTCTTTCCCTATGTAAAGTTTGAGTTTGTTCTCGGTTATACTTCCCAACTTAACGGGACATCTTCTCTCTCACGAGAATACTGTTGGCAACACTTTTGAGGTCAGAGTGAACGTGACGTATGACTGTATGAGATAAGAACGATAGATAAAGACTACGAGACAGCAGTTGCTCGTGTGGGGTGTTGGATATTGATTTGTTAAGTAAAATGTGAAGTGCGATGTTGTGCTGATGATATAGTGCGCAATAAATCAATTAAGGTAAGTTGACTTAGTCTTATGTTTCGTCTGGCCGTAAAGGTTTAATTAAGGAAGTGTTCCATCGTATTCGTACTTCATGATTTAAACATAACGTAAGAACGACAATATTTCAGCACGAAAAGAAGATTACGTTATAACTGCCATAGTTCGTGAGATATTGGCCTAATCAAGGACTTTCCTTGTAACCCTGTAGAGCAGATGTAGGTGGCAAGTTGTATTGACCACATGCTATACTAACCTGCCGGATGCATGCCGTTCATTTTTCTATGCCACATCTCTTGGGAGAGGGAAGGGGAACCCTGAGATTATAGAGAAAAAAATTAATCTGATATAATAGAAATAAAATAATAAATTAGGGTTGCTACTAGGAATAAATGAAAAGACCAAATGCGAAATTTATTGAAATATATTAAACTGCCAACCTAAATTGCACAGAAACTTGCCTTGAAGATCACTCATAAACAAACCGTTTTACATCCATTCATTCATTTCAACAGACTACATAAAGAAGCTTAAGAAGTTCTTTACTGCCTTTATTTAATGTGTAGGTAGCCGTAGGTCCTGGCATGGGTTCTGGGTAATGGCATGTGCGGAGGGCGCATGTGCCTTTGCCGAGTTACGGATTTGTTTATCGCTTCCTCTAAAATAATTTTGTGGACACTTACTACAAAAAAATAATTAAAAAAACAAAAAAAAATCCACATTTTTGTTGTTGTTGGGTGACCTTTGGGAGGGGTCCGCACCCCCTGGATCCGATCCTTGGATACGTGCCTGGATGATCTTATAAACCGTATACACAGTTACAAATATCTTTGAAAGTTACAAATATCTTTGAAATACGTAAGAGTAACATGAAGTTGATATGTTGAAGTTACAAAGACCTTTAACTGTAACGTATCGGTAATGTTTCAAAGTTATGTAACGTTTGAGGACATTTTGACGTAACCGTAAGGTTTCTGAAACATTACTGTTACATTGCGCAACGTATCTGAAAAGTCTCAATGTTTAAGTGCTACGTACTTGTAACATATACGAAATATCCTGTTCTGTGTGGGCAGTCTCAACTTGGACGATCAGTCAGATGCCCGCGCATCTGAGCACTCTGCCACAAAAACAGTCGCCTTCTTTTTCTCCTGGAATATTGTAGAGTATAACTGAGAACCGTATAACCGAGGTTCCACTGTACTATTTTTTCCCTTTAAATAATCACTACACTAAAGAGCAATTGAATTAGAGATACCTGTCTAGTAACGTGCAGCACCACCTTCCGCCCTGATGACGGCGGCGATTCATCTCGGTATGGACTCGACAAGACACCGGAAGCGTTGGAAAGCCATACGGATCCACGACTCCTGAACAAACTCCCACAGTTCACGAAGATTTGATGGAGGGGGTCAGAGCCTCCAACATCTATCTCGATGGCATACCAGATGTGCTCGATGGGATTGAGGTCAGGTGACCTAGCTGGCCAAGGAAGCGAGGTCAAGTCGGTGGAGTTTTCATCCAACCATTCGGATACAATTCGGGAGCCATGGCACGGTGCATTGTCTTGTGCAGGATGAGGTCCCCAGTGGGATGTTGAAGACGCACAAACGGGAGCAAATGGTCGCCCAGGATATCCCGGTAACGTTGACCTGTGTGGAACGATGTCACACGTACCAGGGTTCCCATTTTAGTCCACGTAAACAGTCCCGAGACGAGAATGCCACCCCCACCAGTTTGAAGAGCACCCTGCTGGGAAGAAGGATCCATCGCTTCATGTGGTTTGCACCGTACTCGTATCCTGCCATTCGCATGTACCAACGTGAATCTCTACTCATCAGTACAGGCAACATTTTTCCACATGTCTAAGGTCCAGTGGCGATGTTTCCGCGCCCATGCTAATCTTTGCACCCTGTGATGTGCGGTCAGCAGTGGTACCCTCGTGGGACGATGGCTTCTGTACCTCATAGCGAGGAGATGGTTCTGGATGGTGTGGCTGCTTACACGTTTTTGTGCACCAGCTTTAAATTGCCGAGTGATTTCTTGCACCGTGGCTCGTCTATCCGCTGTTACAATGCTAGCTAGCCGACGACGACCCCGCTCATCTACACGCTGTTGTCCACGGCAGTTGGCCCTTGCAGGGATAATTTTACCGGATTCGATGTACTCACGGTGCACCCGTGACACAGTGGCTCGTGAAAATCCCGGTGCCTGCACGACTTCCGAGATGGAGTGACCCATTCGTCGGGCTGCGACAATTTGCCCACGATCAAATGCGCTTAGATTCTTCGTCTTACCCATACTGGGCCCGACTGTTACTGATTCATGTTGCATCACTCCTTATATTGTCGGATCGCTGCATACGTCATGCCGTTTCCGTTTACAGGGCCGCCCACAGCGCCACATTTGCATAACGCCAGCTGTCTCTAATTCAATTGCTCTTCAGTGTATATACGTTGCATGGATTTAGTCATATAAAATTTAGTGATACAAAAGGCGAGAACATGCTGTTCGGTTCTTCCCTCCGGTAAAAACAAAATAATATTTAGAACCCTCTTCCTTTGAAAAAATTAAAAAAAAAATTCAATCGAAGCTCTCCTATTTAGTTTATTCTTTTCGGGAGAAAACGCATGAAGACTTTCTCAAAAAATTCAAATTAATCGGATTCTATTCGTTTTAAATACCAAGAAAGAAATCTGGGTTGAAATCCACGAATGATGTCCTGTTGCTTCAAAAGATATAAAGTTGCTATCGATGTTCAAAAGTTTTTAGGCTTGGTGCAGTGTGCACTTCGTTTTAAAATAATGAACATGATATTTATTTCGCTTAGGGTTTTTATTGGCGATATTTTTTGTGAAAGCAAAAAAGTTCTTGGAAAAAGGAGAACAAAAAGAAATTTATTCATCCATTCTTTAAATACATCCATAAGATACATTTGGAAAGAACAAAGTTTTTCCCGGAAATAAAGAATATTCCTCAAGGATGATAATGTTTCAAATGTCTAACAGCAGAAGAAAAGAAAAAGGGAAAAAATTGGATGCTAACAAGAGCCAGAAAGTGATTAAAGGACATCCCAAATGTACGCCGCAACTTTCCCAGAAAAGCTTCGGCGCCATTCGACACCGCCAGTGAAATCCTCTGCCGAAGAAGTCGATTATGGTAATCGTAAGAAATGGAAGACTAAACCATTCGATTTGTTCGGTGCTCCTCCTCTGAGAAGAACTCTACAAATATTCCAAAAAAAAAAATGCGTACATAAAATTGTTGCGACCATTTTGTATGAATTCCCCCTCTGAAACGAAATTTTTTTTTCAGATTGGACACCCGAGGAGTTTGCAGTAAATCTACTGAATTGAAACACTGAACCGTTTATAGTAAATCACCGGAAAAAAAAAATAAATTGAGGCCAAATACAACTCCAAAGTAACATCAATATTATGCATAAAACAGAGAGAGAGAGAGAGAGAGAGAGAAGGGTAGAAACGCATCATTTTATCTATCATATTGTATTCCTTTTTGACAACAGATCAGTAAGGCTAACATTCAGTAAAATATCAGGGTACATCAGTAAAAAATTATTTTTCCGATTTGTCACCTAATAAATAGAATTATTTAAGTTGGTTAAGAGCAAGAATATTAAGTTTGTTAAGAGCAAGAATATATACTGGTCAGAAAAAGTTAGGAATATTGCATGAAATGATGTATTTTTTTTATTGGAGGTTTAACGACCACCGTGAGCAACTTAGTAGGCTATAAGCAGTTGCTCGCCCCTAACTTAGGGCCACTGCTTCCAGGGAATGGAGAGAGCTAGTGCCGTAAAAAAAAAAAAAAAAAAATTAAGGCCAAATACAACTCCAAAGTAATATCAATATTATGCATAAAACAGAGAGAGAGAGAGAGAGAGAGAGAGAGAGAGAGGTAGAAACGCATCATTTTATCTATCATATTGTATTCCTTTTTGACAACAGATCAGTAAGGCTAACATTCAGTAAAATATCAGGGTACATCAGTAAAAAATTATTTTTCCGATTTGTCACCTAATAAATAGAATTATTTAAGTTGGTTAAGAGCAAGAATATTAAGTTTGTTAAGAGCAAGAATATATACTGGTCAGAAAAAGTTAGGAATATTGCATGAAATGATGTATTTTTTTTATTGGAGGTTTAACGACCACCGTGAGCAACTTAGTAGGCTATAAGCAGTTGCTCGCCCCTAACTTAGGGCCACTGCTTCCAGGGAATGGAGAGAGCTAGTGCCGTAAAAAAAAAAAAAAATTAAGGCCAAATACAACTCCAAAGTAATATCAATATTATGCATAAAACAGAGAGAGAGAGAGAGAGAGAGAGAGGTAGAAACGCATCATTTTATCTATCATATTGTATTCCTTTTTGACAACAGATCAGTAAGGCTAACATTCAGTAAAATATCAGGGTACATCAGTAAAAAATTATTTTTCCGATTTGTCACCTAATAAATAGAATTATTTAAGTTGGTTAAGAGCAAGAATATTAAGTTTGTTAAGAGCAAGAATATATACTGGTCAGAAAAAGTTAGGAATATTGCATGAAATGATGTATTTTTTTATTGGAGGTTTAACGACCACCGTGAGCAACTTAGTAGGCTATAAGCAGTTGCTCGCCTCTAACTTAGGGCCACTGCTTCCAGGGAATGGAGAGAGCTAGTGCCGTAAAAAAAAAAAAAAAATAAATTGAGGCCAAATACAACTCCAAAGTAACATCAATATTATGCATAAAACAGAGAGAGAGAGAGAGAGAGAGGTAGAAACGCATCATTTTATCTATCATATTGTATTCCTTTTTGACAACAGATCAGTAAGGCTAACATTCAGTAAAATATCAGGGTACATCAGTAAAAAATTATTTTTCCGATTTGTCACCTAATAAATAGAATTATTTAAGTTGGTTAAGAGCAAGAATATTAAGTTTGGTAAGAGCAAGAATATATACTGGTCAGAAAAAGTTAGGAATATTGCATGAAATGATGTATTTTTTTATTGGAGGTTTAACGACCACCGTGAGCAACTTAGTAGGCTATAAGCAGTTGCTCGCCCGTAACTTAGGGCCACTGCTTCCAGGGAATGGAGAGAGCTAGTGCCGTAAAAAAAAAAAAATAAATTGAGGCCAAATACAACTCCAAAGTAACATCAATATTATGCATAAAACAGAGAGAGAGAGAGAGAGAGAGAGAGAGAGAGAGAGGGGTAGAAACGCATCATTTTATCTATCATATTGTATTCCTTTTTGACAACAGATCAGTAAGGCTAACATTCAGTAAAATATCAGGGTACATCAGTAAAAAATTATTTTTCCGATTTGTCACCTAATAAATAGAATTATTTAAGTTGGTTAAGAGCAAGAATATTAAGTTTGGTAAGAGCAAGAATATATACTGGTCAGAAAAAGTTAGGAATATTGCATGAAATGATGTATTTTTTTTTATTGGAGGTTTAACGACCACCGTGAGCAACTTAGTAGGCTATAAGCAGTTGCTCGCCCCTAACTTAGGGCCACTGCTTCCAGATAATGGAGAGAGCTAGTGCCGTAAAAAAAAAAAAAAAATTGAGGCCAAATACAACTCCAAAGTAACATCAATATTATGCATAAAACAGAGAGAGAGAGAGAGAGAGAGAGAGGGGGTAGAAACGCATCATTTTATCTATCATATTTTATTCCTTTTTGACAACAGATCAGTAAGGCTAACATTCAGTAAAATATCAGGGTACATCAGTAAAAAATTATTTTTCCGATTTGTCACCTAATAAATAGAATTATTTAAGTTGGTTAAGAGCAAGAATATTAAGTTTGTTAAGAGCAAGAATATATAATGGTCAGAAAAAGTTAGGAATATTGCATGAAATGATGTATTTTTTTTTATTGGAGGTTTAACGACCACCGTGAGCAACTTAGTAGGCTATAAGCAGTTGCTCGCCCCTAACTTAGGGCCACTGCTTCCAGGGAATGGAGAGAGCTAGTGCCGTAAAAAAAAAATAAATAAATTGAGGCCAAATACAACTCCAAAGTAACATCAATATTATGCATAAAACAGAGAGAGAGAGAGAGAGAGAGAGAGAGAGGGGTAGAAACGCATCATTTTATCTATCATATTGTATTCCTTTTTGACAACAGATCAGTAAGGCTAACATTCAGTAAAATATCAGGGTACATCAGTAAAAAATTATTTTTCCGATTTGTCACCTAATAAATAGAATTATTTAAGTTGGTTAAGAGCAAGAATATTAAGTTTGGTAAGAGCAAGAATATATACTGGTCAGAAAAAGTTAGGAATATTGCATGAAATGATGTATTTTTTTTATTGGAGGTTTAACGACCACCGTGAGCAACTTAGTAGGCTATAAGCAGTTGCTCGCCCGTAACTTAGGGCCACTGCTTCCAGGGAATGGAGAGAGCTAGTGCCGTAAAAAAAAAAAAAAAATAAATTGAGGCCAAATACAACTCCAAAGTAACATCAATATTATGCATAAAACAGAGAGAGAGAGAGAGAGAGAGAGAGAGAGGGGTAGAAACGCATCATTTTATCTATCATATTGTATTCCTTTTTGACAACAGATCAGTAAGGCTAACATTCAGTAAAATATCAGGGTACATCAGTAAAAAATTATTTTTCCGATTTGTCACCTAATAAATAGAATTATTTAAGTTGGTTAAGAGCAAGAATATTAAGTTTGTTAAGAGCAAGAATATATACTGGTCAGAAAAAGTTAGGAATATTGCATGAAATGATGTATTTTTTTATTGGAGGTTTAACGACCACCGTGAGCAACTTAGTAGGCTATAAGCAGTTGCTCGCCCCTAACTTAGGGCCACTGCTTCCAGATAATGGAGAGAGCTAGTGCCGTAAAAAAAATAAATAAATTGAGGCCAAATACAACTCCAAAGTAACATCAATATTATGCATAAAAAAAAGAGAGAGAGAGAGAGAGAGAGAGGGGTAGAAACGCATCATTTTATCTATCATATTTTATTCCTTTTTGACAACAGATCAGTAAGGCTAACATTCAGTAAAATATCAGGGTACATCAGTAAAAAATTATTTTTCCGATTTGTCACCTAATAAATAGAATTATTTAAGTTGGTTAAGAGCAAGAATATAAGGTTTGTTAAGAGCAAGAATATATAATGGTCAGAAAAAGTTAGGAATATTGCATGAAATGATGTATTTTTTTTATTGGAGGTTTAACGACCACCGTGAGCAACTTAGTAGGCTATAAGCAGTTGCTCGCCCCTAACTTAGGGCCACTGCTTCCAGGGAATGGAGAGAGCTAGTGCCGTAAAAAAAAAAAAAATAAATTGAGGCCAAATACAACTCCAAAGTAACATCAATATTATGCATAAAACAGAGAGAGAGAGAGAGAGAGAGAGAGAGGGAGAGGTAGAAACGCATCATTTTATCTATCATATTGTATTCCTTTTTGACAACAGATCAGTAAGGCTAACATTCAGTAAAATATCAGGGTACATCAGTAAAAAATTATTTTTCCGATTTGTCACCTAATAAATAGAATTATTTAAGTTGGTTAAGATCAAGAATATTAAGTTTGTTAAGAGCAAGAATATATACTGGTCAGAAAAAGTTAGGAATATTGCATTAAATGATGTAATTTTTTTTTATTGGAGGTTTAACGACCACCGTGAGCAACTTAGTAGGCTATAAGCAGTTGCTCGCCCCTAACTTAGGGCCACTGCTTCCAGGGAATGGAGAGAGCTAGTGCCGTAAAAAAAAAAAAAAATAAATTGAGTCCAAATACAACTCCAAAGTAACATCAATATTATGCATAAAACAGAGAGAGAGAGAGAGAGAGAGAGAGGGGTAGAAACGCATCATTTTATCTATCATATTGTATTCCTTTTTGACAACAGATCAGTAAGGCTAACATTCAGTAAAATATCAGGGTACATCAGTAAAAAATTATTTTTCCGATTTGTCACCTAATAAATAGAATTATTTAAGTTGGTTAAGAGCAAGAATATTAAGTTTGTTAAGAGCAAGAATATATACTGGTCAGAAAAAGTTAGGAATATTGCATGAAATGATGTATTTTTTTTTATTGGAGGTTTAACGACCACCGTGAGCAACTCAGTAGGCTATAAGCAGTTGCTCGCCCCTAACTTAGGGCCACTGCTTCCAGGGAATGGAGAGAGCTAGTGCCGTAAAGAAAAAAAAAATTGAGGCCAAATACAACTCCAAAGTAACATCAATATTATGCATAAAACAGAGAGAGAGAGAGAGAGAGAGAGAGAGGGGTAGAAACGCATCATTTTATCTAACATATTGTATTCCTTTTTGACAACAGATCAGTAAGGCTAACATTCAGTAAAATATCAGGGTACATCAGTAAAAAATTATTTTTCCGATTTGTCACCTAATAAATAGAATTATTTAAGTTGGTTAAGAGCAAGAATATTAAGTTTGTTAAGAGCAAGAATATATACTGGTCAGAAAAAGTTAGGAATATTGCATGAAATGATGTATTTTTTTATTGGAGGTTTAACGACCACCGTGAGCAACTTAGTAGGCTATAAGCAGTTGCTCGCCCCTAACTTAGGGCCACTGCTTCCAGGGAATGGAGAGAGCTAGTGCCGTAAAAAAAAAAATAAATTGAGGTCAAATACAACTCCAAAGTAACATCAATATTATGCATAAAACAGAGAGAGAGAGAGAGAGAGAGAGAGAGAGGTAGAAACGCATCATTTTATCTATCATATTGTATCCTTTTTGACAACAGATCAGTAAGGCTAACATTCAGTAAAATATCAGGGTACATCAGTAAAAAATTATTTTTCCGATTTGTCACCTAATAAATAGAATTATTTAAGTTGGTTAAGAGCAAGAATATTAAGTTTGTTAAGAGCAAGAATATATACTGGTCAGAAAAAGTTAGGAATATTGCATGAAATGATGTATTTTTTTATTGGAGGTTTAACGACCACCGTGAGCAACTTAGTAGGCTATAAGCAGTTGCTCGCCCCTAACTTAGGGCCACTGCTTCCAGGGAATGGAGAGAGCTAGTGCCGTAAAAAAAAATAAATAAATTGAGGCCAAATACAACTCCAAAGTAACATCAATATTATGCATAAAACAGAGAGAGAGAGAGAGAGAGAGAGAGAGGGAGAGGTAGAAACGCATCATTTTATCTATCATATTGTATTCCTTTTTGACAACAGATCAGTAAGGCTAACATTCAGTAAAATATCAGGGTACATCAGTAAAAAATTATTTTTCCGATTTGTCACCTAATAAATAGAATTATTTAAGTTGGTTAAGATCAAGAATATTAAGTTTGTTAAGAGCAAGAATATATAATGTTCAGAAAAAGTTAGGAATATTGCATGAAATGATGTATTTTTTTTATTGGAGGTTTAACGACCACCGTGAGCAACTTAGTAGGCTATAAGCAGTTGCTCGCCCCTAACTTAGGGCCACTGCTTCCAGGGAATGGAGAGAGCTAGTGCCGTAAAAAAAAAAAAAATAAATTGAGGCCAAATACAACTCCAAAGTAACATCAATATTATGCATAAAACAGAGAGAGAGAGAGAGAGAGAGAGAGAGGTAGAAACGCAACATTTTATCTATCATATTGTATTCCTTTTTGACAACAGATCAGTAAGGCTAACATTCAGTAAAATATCAGGGTACATCAGTAAAAAATTATTTTTCCGATTTGTCACCTAATAAATAGAATTATTTAATTTGGTTAAGAGCAAGAATATTAAGTTTGTTAAGAGCAAGAATATATACTGGTCAGAAAAAGTTAGGAATATTGCATGAAATGATGTATTTTTTTTTATTGGAGGTTTAACGACCACCGTGAGCAACTTAGTAGGCTATAAGCAGTTGCTCGAATCTAACTTAGGGCCACTGCTTTCAGGGAATGGAGAGAGCTAGTGCCGTAAAAAAAAAAAAAATAAATTGAGGCCAAATACAACTCCAAAGTAACATCAATATTATGCATAAAACAGAGAGAGAGAGAGAGAGAGAGAGAGAGAGGGGTAGAAACGCATCATTTTATCTATCATATTGTATTCCTTTTTGACAACAGATCAGTAAGGCTAACATTCAGTAAAATATCAGGGTACATCAGTAAAAAATTATTTTTCCGATTTGTCACCTAATAAATAGGATTATTTAAGTTGGTTAAGAGCAAGAATATTAAGTTTGTTAAGAGCAAGAATATATACTGGTCAGAAAAAGTTAGGAATATTGCATGAAATGATGTATTTTTTTATTGGAGGTTTAACGACCACCGTGAGCAACTTAGTAGGCTATAAGCAGTTGCTCGCCCCTAACTTAGGGCCACTGCTTCCAGATAATGGAGAGAGCTAGTGCCGTAAAAAAAAATAAATAAATTGAGGCCAAATACAACTCCAAAGTAACATCAATATTATGCATAAAACAGAGAGAGAGAGAGAGAGAGAGAGAGAGAGGGGGTAGAAACGCATCATTTTATCTATCATATTGTATTCCTTTTTGACAACAGATCAGTAAGGCTAACATTCAGTAAAATATCAGGGTACATCAGTAAAAAATTATTTTTCCGATTTGTCACCTAATAAATAGAATTATTTAAGTTGGTTAAGAGCAAGAATATTAAGTTTGTTAAGAGCAAGAATATATACTGGTCAGAAAAAGTTAGGAATATTGCATGAAATGATGTATTTTTTTATTGGAGGTTTAACGACCACCGTGAGCAACTTAGTAGGCTATAAGCAGTTGCTCGCCCCTAACTTAGGGCCACTGCTTCCAGGGAATGGAGAGAGCTAGTGCCGTAAAAAAAAATAAATAAATTGAGGCCAAATACAACTCCAAAGTAACATCAATATTATGCATAAAACAGAGAGAGAGAGAGAGAGAGAGAGAGAGAGAGAGGTAGAAACGCATCATTTTATCTATCATATTGTATTCCTTTTTGACAACAGATCAGTAAGGCTAACATTCAGTAAAATATCAGGGTACATCAGTAAAAAATTATTTTTCCGATTTGTCACCTAATAAATAGAATTATTTAAGTTGGTTAAGAGCAAGAATATTAAGTTTGTTAAGAGCAAGAATATATAATGGTCAGAAAAAGTTAGGAATATTGCATGAAATGATGTATTTTTTTATTGGAGGTTTAACGACCACCGTGAGCAACTTAGTAGGCTATAAGCAGTTGCTCGCCCCTAACTTAGGGCCACTGCTTCCAGGGAATGGAGAGAGCTAGTGCCGTAAAAAAAAAAATAATAAATTGAGGCCAAATACAACTCCAAAGTAACATCAATATTATGCATAAAACAGAGAGAGAGAGAGAGAGAGAGAGAGGGGGTAGAAACGCATCATTTTATCTATCATATTGTATTCCTTTTTGACAACAGATCAGTAAGGCTAACATTCAGTAAAATATCAGGGTACATCAGTAAAAAATTATTTTTCCGATTTGTCACCTAATAAATAGAATTATTTAAGTTGGTTAAGAGCAAGAATATTAAGTTTGTTAAGAGCAAGAATATATACTGGTCAGAAAAAGTTAGGAATATTGCATGAAATGATGTATTTTTTTTTATTGGAGGTTTAACGACCACCGTGAGCAACTTAGTAGGCTATAAGCAGTTGCTCGCCCCTAACTTAGGGCCACTGCTTCCAGGGAATGGAGAGAGCTAGTGCCGTAAAAAAAAAAAAAAATAAATTGAGGCCAAATACAACTCCAAAGTAACATCAATATTATGCATAAAACAGAGAGAGAGAGAGAGAGAGAGAGAGGTAGAAACGCATCATTTTATCTATCATATTGTATTCCTTTTTGACAACAGATCAGTAAGGCTAACATTCAGTATAAATATCAGGGTACATCAGTAAAAAATTATTTTTCCGATTTGTCACCTAATAAATAGAATTATTTAAGTTGGTTAAGAGCAAGAATATTAAGTTTGTTAAGAGCAAGAATATATACTGGTCAGAAAAAGTTAGGAATATTGCATGAAATGATGTATTTTTTTTTATTGGAGGTTTAACGACCACCGTGAGCAACTTAGTAGGCTATAAGCAGTTGCTCGCCCCTAACTTAGGGCCACTGCTTCCAGGGAATGGAGAGAGCTAGTGCCGTAAAAAAAAAAAATAAATTGAGGCCAAATACAACTCCAAAGTAACATCAATATTATGCATAAAACAGAGAGAGAGAGAGAGAGAGAGAGAGAGAGAGGTAGAAACGCATCATTTTATCTATCATATTGTATTCCTTTTTGACAACAGATCAGTAAGGCTAACATTCAGTAAAATATCAGGGTACATCAGTAAAAAATTATTTTTCCGATTTGTCACCTAATAAATAGAATTATTTAAGTTGGTTAAGAGCAAGAATATTAAGTTTGTTAAGAGCAAGAATATATACTGGTCAGAAAAAGTTAGGAATATTGCATGAAATGATGTATTTTTTTTTTTTATTGGAGGTTTAACGACCACCGTGAGCAACTTAGTAGGCTATAAGCAGTTGCTCGCCCCTAACTTAGGGCCACTGCTTCCAGATAATGGAGAGAGCTAGTGCCGTAAAAAAAAAAAAATAAATTGAGGCCAAATACAACTCCAAAGTAACATCAATATTATGCATAAAAAAAAGAGAGAGAGAGAGAGAGAGAGAGAGAGGGGGTAGAAACGCATCATTTTATCTATCATATTGTATTCCTTTTTGACAACAGATCAGTAAGGCTAACATTCAGTAAAATATCAGGGTACATCAGTAAAAAATTATTTTTCCGATTTGTCACCTAATAAATAGAATTATTTAAGTTGGTTAAGAGCAAGAATATTAAGTTTGTTAAGAGCAAGAATATATAATGGTCAGAAAAAGTTAGGAATATTGCATGAAATGATGTATTTTTTTATTGGAGGTTTAACGACCACCGTGAGCAACTTAGTAGGCTATAAGCAGTTGCTCGCCCCTAACTTAGGGCCACTGCTTCCAGGGAATGGAGAGAGCTAGTGCCGTAAAAAAAAAAAATAAATTGAGGCCAAATACAACTCCAAAGTAACATCAATATTATGCATAAAACAGAGAGAGAGAGAGAGAGAGAGAGAGGTAGAAACGCATCATTTTATCTATCATATTGTATTCCTTTTTGACAACAGATCAGTAAGGCTAACATTCAGTAAAATATCAGGGTACATCAGTAAAAAATTATTTTTCCGATTTGTCACCTAATAAATAGAATTATTTAAGTTGGTTAAGAGCAAGAATATTAAGTTTGTTAAGAGCAAGAATATATACTGGTCAGAAAAAGTTAGGAATATTGCATGAAATGATGTATTTTTTTATTGGAGGTTTAACGACCACCGTGAGCAACTTAGTAGGCTATAAGCAGTTGCTCGCCCCTAACTTAGGGCCACTGCTTCCAGGGAATGGAGAGAGCTAGTGCCGTAAAAAAAAAAAAAATAAATTGAGGCCAAATACAACTCCAAAGTAACATCAATATTATGCATAAAACAGAGAGAGAGAGAGAGAGAGAGAGGGGTAGAAACGCATCATTTTATCTATCATATTGTATTCCTTTTTGACAACAGATCAGTAAGGCTAACATTCAGTAAAATATCAGGGTACATCAGTAAAAAATTATTTTTCCGATTTGTCACCTAATAAATAGAATTATTTAAGTTGGTTAAGAGCAAGAATATTAAGTTTGTTAAGAGCAAGAATATATACTGGTCAGAAAAGTTAGGAATATTGCATGAAATGATGTATTTTTTTTATTGGAGGTTTAACGACCACCGTGAGCAACTTAGTAGGCTATAAGCAGTTGCTCGCCCCTAACTTAGGGCCACTGCTTCCAGGGAATGGAGAGAGCTAGTGCCGTAAAAAAAAATAAATAAATTGAGGCCAAATACAACTCCAAAGTAACATCAATATTATGCATAAAACAGAGAGAGAGAGAGAGAGAGAGAGAGGTAGAAACGCATCATTTTATCTATCATATTGTATTCCTTTTTGACAACAGAT
Source organism: Macrothele yani (assembly GCA_039090855.1). Taxonomy (NCBI): domain Eukaryota; kingdom Metazoa; phylum Arthropoda; class Arachnida; order Araneae; family Macrothelidae; genus Macrothele; species Macrothele yani. The sequence goes on along the minus strand of CM077018.1, from coordinate 102,949,557 downwards.
CAGTAAGGCTAACATTCAGTAAAATATCAGGGTACATCAGTAAAAAATTATTTTTCCGATTTGTCACCTAATAAATAGAATTATTTAAGTTGGTTAAGAGCAAGAATATTAAGTTTGTTAAGAGCAAGAATATATACTGGTCAGAAAAAGTTAGGAATATTGCATGAAATGATGTATTTTTTATTGGAGGTTTAACGACCACCGTGAGCAACTTAGTAGGCTATAAGCAGTTGCTCGCCCCTAACTTAGGGCCACTGCTTCCAGGGAATGGAGAGAGCTAGTGCCGTAAAAAAAAAAAAAAAATTGAGGCCAAATACAACTCCAAAGTAACATCAATATTATGCATAAAACAGAGAGAGAGAGAGAGAGAGAGAGAGGGGTAGAAACGCATCATTTTATCTATCATATTGTATTCCTTTTTGACAACAGATCAGTAAGGCTAACATTCAGTAAAATATCAGGGTACATCAGTAAAAAATTATTTTTCCGATTTGTCACCTAATAAATAGAATTATTTAAGTTGGTTAAGAGCAAGAATATTAAGTTTGTTAAGAGCAAGAATATATACTGTTCAGAAAAAGTTAGGAATATTGCATGAAATGATGTATTTTTTTTTATTGGAGGTTTAACGACCACCGTGAGCAACTTAGTAGGCTATAAGCAGTTGCTCGCCCCTAACTTAGGGCCACTGCTTCCAGGGAATGGAGAGAGCTAGTGCCGTAAAAAAAAAAAAAAAATTGAGGCCAAATACAACTCCAAAGTAACATCAATATTATGCATAAAACAGAGAGAGAGAGAGAGAGAGAGAGAGAGAGGTAGAAACGCATCATTTTATCTATCATATTGTATTCCTTTTTGACAACAGATCAGTAAGGCTAACATTCAGTAAAATATCAGGGTACATCAGTAAAAAATTATTTTTCCGATTTGTCACCTAATAAATAGAATTATTTAAGTTGGTTGAGAGCAAGAATATTAAGTTTGTTAAGAGCAAGAATATATACTGGTCAGAAAAAGTTAGGAATATTGCATGAAATGATGTATTTTTTTTATTGGAGGTTTAACGACCACCGTGAGCAACTTAGTAGGCTATAAGCAGTTGCTCGCCCCTAACTTAGGGCCACTGCTTCCAGGGAACGGAGAGAGCTAGTGCCGTAAAAAAAAAAAAAATTGAGGCCAAATACAACTCCAAAGTAACATCAATATTATGCATAAAACAGAGAGAGAGAGAGAGAGAGAGAGAGAGAGTAGAAACGCAACATTTTATCTATCATATTGTATTCCTTTTTGACAACAGATCAGTAAGGCTAACATTCAGTAAAATATCAGGGTACATCAGTAAAAAATTATTTTTCCGATTTGTCACCTAATAAATAGAATTATTTAAGTTGGTTAAGAGCAAGAATATTAAGTTTGTTAAGAGCAAGAATATATACTGGTCAGAAAAAGTTAGGAATATTGCATGAAATGATGTATTTTTTTTTATTGGAGGTTTAACGACCACCGTGAGCAACTTAGTAGGCTATAAGCAGTTGCTCGAATCTAACTTAGGGCCACTGCTTTCAGGGAATGGAGACAGCTACTGCCGTAAAAAAAAAAATAAATAAATTGAGGCCAAATACAACTCCAAAGTAACATCAATATTATGCATAAAACAGAGAGAGAGAGAGAGAGAGAGAGAGAGAGGGGTAGAAACGCATCATTTTATCTATCATATTGTATCCTTTTTGACAACAGATCAGTAAGGCTAACATTCAGTAAAATATCAGGGTACATCAGTAAAAAATTATTTTTCCGATTTGTCACCTAATAAATAGGATTATTTAAGTTGGTTAAGAGCAAGAATATTAAGTTTGTTAAGAGCAAGAATATATACTGGTCAGAAAAAGTTAGGAATATTGCATGAAATGATGTATTTTTTTTTATTGGAGGTTTAACGACCACCGTGAGCAACTTAGTAGGCTATAACCAGTTGCTCGCCCCTAACTTAGGGCCACTGCTTCCAGATAATGGAGAGACCTAGTGCCGTAAAAAAAAATAAATAAATTGAGGCCAAATACAACTCCAAAGTAACATCAATATTATGCATAAAAGAGAGAGAGAGAGAGAGAGAGAGAGAGGGGGGTAGAAACGCATCATTTTATCTATCATATTTTATTCCTTTTTGACAACAGATCAGTAAGGCTAACATTCAGTAAAATATCAGGGTACATCAGTAAAAAATTATTTTTCCGATTTGTCACCTAATAAATAGAATTATTTAAGTTGGTTAAGAGCAAGAATATTAAGTTTGTTAAGAGCAAGAATATATAATGGTCAGAAAAAGTTAGGAATATTGCATGAAATGATGTATTTTTTTTATTGGAGGTTTAACGACCACCGTGAGCAACTTAGTAGGCTATAAGCAGTTGCTCGCCCCTAACTTAGGGCCACTGCTTCCAGGGAATGGAGAGAGCTAGTGCCGTAAAAAAAAATAAATAAATTGAGGCCAAATACAACTCCAAAGTAACATCAATATTATGCATAAAACAGAGAGAGAGAGAGAGAGAGAGAGGAGAGGTAGAAACGCATCATTTTATCTATCATATTGTATTCCTTTTTGACAACAGATCAGTAAGGCTAACATTCAGTAAAATATCAGGGTACATCAGTAAAAATTATTTTTCCGATTTGTCACCTAATAAATAGAATTATTTAAGTTGGTTAAGATCAAGAATATTAAGTTTGTTAAGAGCAAGAATATATACTGTTCAGAAAAAAAAAAAAAAAAAAATAAATAGCAAGAATATATACTGTTCCGTAAAAAAAAATAAATAAATTGAGGCCAAATACAACTCCAAAGTAACATCAATATTATGCATAAAACAGAGAGAGAGAGAGAGAGAGAGAGAGGGAGAGGTAGAAACGCATCATTTTATCTATCATATTGTATTCCTTTTTGACAACAGATCAGTAAGGCTAACATTCAGTAAAATATCAGGGTACATCAGTAAAAATTATTTTTCCGATTTGTCACCTAATAAATAGAATTATTTAAGTTGGTTAAGATCAAGAATATTAAGTTTGTTAAGAGCAAGAATATATACTGTTCAGAAAAAGTTAGGAATATTGCATGAAATGATGTATTTTTTTTTATTGGAGGTTTAACGACCACCGTGAGCAACTTAGTAGGCTATAAGCAGTTGCTCGCCCCTAACTTAGGGCCACTGCTTCCAGGGAATGGAGAGAGCTAGTGCCGTAAAAAAAAAAAAAAAAAAATTGAGGCCAAATACAACTCCAAAGTAACATCAATATTATGCATAAAACAGAGAGAGAGAGAGAGAGAGAGAGAGAGAGGGGTAGAAACGCAACATTTTATCTATCATATTGTATTCCTTTTTGACAACAGATCAGTAAGGCTAACATTCAGTAAAATATCAGGGTACATCAGTAAAAAATTATTTTTCCGATTTGTCACCTAATAAATAGAATTATTTAAGTTGGTTAAGAGCAAGAATATTAAGTTTGTTAAGAGCAAGAATATATACTGGTCAGAAAAAGTTAGGAATATTGCATGAAATGATGTATTTTTTTTTATTGGAGGTTTAACGACCACCGTGAGCAACTTAGTAGTCTATAAGCAGTTGCTCGAATCTAACTTAGGGCCACTGCTTTCAGGGAATGGAGACAGCTACTGCCGTAAAAAAAAAATAAATAAATTGAGGCCAAATACAACTCCAAAGTAATATCAATATTATGCATAAAACAGAGAGAGAGAGAGAGAGAGAGAGAGAGAGGGGTAGAAACGCATCATTTTATCTATCATATTGTATCCTTTTTGACAACAGATCAGTAAGGCTAACATTCAGTAAAATATCAGGGTACATCAGTAAAAAATTATTTTTCCGATTTGTCACCTAATAAATAGAATTATTTAAGTTGGTTAAGAGCAAGAATATTAAGTTTGTTAAGAGCAAGAATATATACTGGTCAGAAAAAGTTAGGAATATTGCATGAAATGATGTATTTTTTTTTATTGGAGGTTTAACGACCACCGTGAGCAACTTAGTAGGCTATAAGCAGTTGCTCGCCCCTAACGTAGGGCCACTGCTTCCAGATAATGGAGAGACCTAGTGCCGTAAAAAAAAAAAAAAAAAATAAATTGAGGCCAAATACAACTCCAAAGTAACATCAATATTATGCATAAAAAAAGAGAGAGAGAGAGAGAGAGAGAGAGAGGGGTAGAAACGCATCATTTTATCTATCACATTTTATTCCTTTTTGACAACAGATCAGTAAGGCTAACATTCAGTAAAATATCAGGGTACATCAGTAAAAAATTATTTTTCCGATTTGTCACCTAATAAATAGAATTATTTAAGTTGGTTAAGAGCAAGAATATTAAGTTTGTTAAGAGCAAGAATATATAATGGTCAGAAAAAGTTAGGAATATTGCATGAAATGATGTATTTTTTATTGGAGGTTTAACGACCACCGTGAGCAACTTAGTAGGCTATAAGCAGTTGCTCGCCCCTAACTTAGGGCCACTGCTTCCAGGGAATGGAGAGAGCTAGTGCCGTAAAAAAAAAATAAATAAATTGAGGCCATATACCACTCCAAAGTAACATCAATATTATGCATAAAACAGAGAGAGAGAGAGAGAGAGAGGGGGTAGAAACGCATCATTTTATCTAACATATTGTATTCCTTTTTGACAACAGATCAGTAAGGCTAACATTCAGTAAAATATCAGGGTACATCAGTAAAAAATTATTTTTCCGATTTGTCACCTAATAAATAGAATTATTTAAGTTGGTTAAGAGCAAGAATATTAAGTTTGTTAAGAGCAAGAATATATACTGGTCAGAAAAAGTTAGGAATATTGCATGAAATGATGTATTTTTTATTGGAGGTTTAACGACCACCGTGAGCAACTTAGTAGGCTATAAGCAGTTGCTCGCCCCTAACTTAGGGCCACTGCTTCCAGGGAATGGAGAGAGCTAGTGCCGTAAAAAAAAAATAAATAAATTGAGGCCAAATACCACTCCAAAGTAACATCAATATTATGCATAAAACAGAGAGAGAGAGAGAGAGAGAGAGAGAGGGGTAGAAACGCATCATTTTATCTATCATATTGTATCCTTTTTGACAACAGATCAGTAAGGCTAACATTCAGTAAAATATCAGGGTACATCAGTAAAAAATTATTTTTCCGATTTGTCACCTAATAAATAGAATTATTTAAGTTGGTTAAGAGCAAGAATATTAAGTTTGTTAAGAGCAAGAATATATACTGGTCAGAAAAAGTTAGGAATATTGCATGAAATGATGTATTTTTTTTTATTGGAGGTTTAACGACCACCGTGAGCAACTTAGTAGGCTATAAGCAGTTGCTCGCCCCTAACTTAGGGCCACTGCTTCCAGGGAATGGAGAGAGCTAGTGCCGTAAAAAAAAAAAAAAAAAAACAAGAAAAAACACGACATTCATGCTTCACTAGGCTTCGAACCTGGACTCATATCGGACGAATGGTCAAAAGCATTGCTTAGACCATTGAGCCACTGGGGCAGTAAAAGGGTGTAAGTATCTGACTCAAGTAATACCCTCTGCAATAACATCAGTGAGGCAACGTCACACAAACGATAAAGAGTGTGTCTACAAAATGAATTTATTGTGCAGTTTCTGCACACAACAAAGTAGCACTGCAACATAGACAAAATGGTTAATTCGGAGACTATTCCTAACGCTGGATTTCAGTACCCGGTAATACCACCTCTGTGTCGGTGAACGTCTTGACACCTCCGAGGCATATTTACAAGGACATTACTGATGAGTGTCTGGGGCAGCTCGTCCCATATCGCAGACAACACGTTGTGGAGGTCTGCCAGTGTCCTGGGGTATCGAATGTGTTTATCTAGACGTAACTGCACAGTGTCCTAAACGCTCTCAATACATTTAAGGTCAGGAAGCCTAGAAGAAAGCTGTAACGATTCAATCCCATGATTTTCCAACTCCTGAAGCACACGCTCCAGGCACGCTGACTGATTGCACTGTCATCGAGAAAGAATGCATGTCCAATAGCAACGCGCAACAGTATCACAATAGGCACAATGATCTCGTTTCGGAACACTGAGCTTGGTGATGGTTGCACTGTCACCGAAGAAACGGAAAGCATGTCTAATAACAGCGTGAAACAGTGTCACAGTGGTCGTTTCGGTAACTGAGACATTCATGTTGCCTTTACAAACATACAAGGAAGTACGGTATTTAAAACACACTCCTACCCAGACCAGAACTGACCGCCGCTGGTAAGGCTGGACGGACTGCACGTAGTTTGGCTGTATGCGTGTGCCGGATCTCCTCCACGCGTGTCCTCGTCGAGTATGAGGATAAAGAGCGAAACGGAATTCGTCTGTGAAAAGTACATGGCGCCACTCTGTTTTCCATGACATTTATACTGTTGGATCCTGGTACATCTTTGGTTGGTTGGTTGGTTGGTTGGTCAACTTTTATGGCGCAGGGCCATGTTTGGCCAAAGAGCGCCAGAATACATTTTCGACGACGTGAGCTGATGTCAATGCTACACATCTCAGTGACCTCCTTGAGGTGAGTCCGTACTCGTGAAGAAGGTTTAGTACAGTTTTTGTGAATAATGTGGCACCAGAAGCAGCTCGAAGTGATTCCCAGATTTGGCTACTGGTGATACTAGGTCTTCTCCGAGCACCTACTCTCAGGTAGGGATCTTTCCTCCTGGAGGTTATCCTCGGGCGACCTCCAGGAGGCAAGATTTCGATTCCGCAGAAATCTTGTGTGTAGTAGACTTCCTGCACTTTGCGAAACTCTTAAAGTAGCAGCACCATCAATCTGCCGTACACCTGCTTGTAACATGCAGCAGATCTATTTCTGTCGTCAATGCTTGAACGTCGTCTAGGCGTAATTCCAGATTAATCCCGCACTGAAGGTAATACACTCAGCAAACTTCTAGATCAAGCGGTGAAACGACCCATTTCCGAGTTCTTGCAGGATACTTTTATCGGAGCTCGCACGCCACGTCTTGTGTTGTGTTGTGATGCTAATTTACATATGACATAGATACCCACGCTGATAACCGATCTCCAGTAGTCACTAAATTTGTATATCACCACATTTTCCCGTCAATATCCTTAACTTTCTGTAACCAGTGTATAACTTCGGCATTTTACTAGGAAACTAGATCAAGAAAAAAATAATCGTATATAATGAGGCAACACAATAGGGTAAACGTACATATTCGGTACAGAAAATATTTTGTTTTCGGATTTCTTCGCGCACCTGGACAGAAGAGAATTTATTCGAATAATTCAAAACAGTTTGAGCCAATCTTTCCTCTAAGCGGCCCTGGGCAATGCGCGCCTAACCCAATGAGTTGGGCAGGCATCAAAACCACTTGGGCAAAAAATGTGTTCTTTCAGCTTCTTTTACTAATGCAGTAAAAGTTGGAACTTGGATTGGAACCCATATGTTTTCTAATCCCCTCGTTTTTACCACCGTTATTTCCGCAATTGATTTTAAATTAAAAAAATATATTTAAAAAATTTCATTAATTAAAATTTTTATTTTATAAAAAGTACTTCTGGGATAAAAGCACTGAAAATTAGGAAAAACATGTTTAACCATAATACACAGTTTCTTTGTAGTTTCAAATTTTTATTTTATATAAACTTACTTCAGGAATAAAAACACTGGAAATTAGGAAAAGCATGTTTACGCATTGTTACGTAGATTTAATTCTAGAATTTAAGCAAAGATATTAAATCTCGTTTCGCAACTTTTATTTTGCTTTTGTGCTTCCTTTTCCTTTGTTTCAACAAAGCGTAAGAGAAATTTCGCTGTGTCACTCCTCTACTAAAACATCGGAGGCACAATTCATTTAGAAACGCCAGTTTGTCTCATTTTAGAGTCTGCACCTTTGTATGTTGCAAACGGATTAGTATGTCGTGCTCGTTTGATCCTTTGCCTTTTTTAATTTCAAAGCAGCCAACTAAAAGCGCAAGCACTCTTAATCTTTACTTTGATTTTTCCCATGAGGTTTTGGGGCGGCAAAGGGGTGAGTTATCGAAAAAAATAAGATGTGACTTTACGCCCCCTAGTGGGAAAACCATGCATTATTTTAGGAAGAAATTATTCTCAAAAGGTTTTTCAATATGAGCGGTATCGGTCCAAAAAATAAATGTTTAGTCGAGTTTTCAGGATCCCAGATTTTGCTGCAACTACATCAGAACCAGAAATTAACACTTATGACCCCTGGTGGCCAAACCATTCTTTACCAAACATTAGAAACTATATGAAATATATTATCCATCAGGTGCTGTATGAGATACAGGAAGAATGTTTCAAATCGGAGTTTTAGAAGCAGAAATAACGCAGAAAACGAAATTTACCTTTGCGCCCCCTAGCGGAAAGTCTATGATTTATTTGAAAATTTTGAACTTATATGAAAAACATTTCCCATCAGAAACACTATCCAACAAAAAAGGAATTTTTTCAAATCGGACTCCGAGAAGTAGAGATATTGACAAAAATAATATATACATCTACGCCCCCTCACGTAGAAACTATGCATTATTTAAAGAAGAAAATGTTCCTTAAAGGTTTGTCCACCTGAGTAGTATTGGTCTACAAACGAGTTTTTTTTTCCAATCGAGATTTTAGAAGCTCATATTTTGCTGCAAATACATCAGAAGCGGAAATTAAGACTTACGCCACCTGGTGGCCAACCATTTTTTACAAAATTAGAAATTACGTGCAAAGAATTTTCCATCAGGAGCTGTATCCGGTGCAGTAAGAACTTTTCAAATCGGAGATTTAGAAGCAGAGATACAGGTGAAAACACAATTTACCTTTACGCCCCCTAACGGAAAGTCTATGAATTACTTGAAAACCTTGAAGTTATACGAAAAGCAGGTCACACTGAAAACACTATCCAACAAAGAAGGAATTTTTCAAATCTGACTCTTAGAAGTAGAGATAGTGACAAAAATAAGATATATATCTACGCCCCCTGGCGGAGAAACCATGGAATATTTTAAGAAGAAAATATTCGGAAAGGTTTATTGACGAGGACCGAAATTCTTTCGGTCCACGAAAGAATTTTTTTCAATCGAGATTTTAGAAGCTCAGATTTTATGGCAAATACATCAGAAGCAAAAATTAACGCTTACGCCCCCTGGTGGTCAAAGTATTCTTTATTAAAAATTAGAAATTATATGCAAAAGATTTTCCATTATGAGCTGTATCCGCTAAAGAAAACATTTTTCAAATCTGAGTCTTAGAAGAAGAGATATCGGGAAAAACGTAATTTACTTTTACGCCACCTAGCGGAAAATCTATGCAAAATTTGAAATAAGTAAGTATACCTAAAATACTCTTCGACATAAATGGAATCGAAAGATAAAAAAAAAATTTTCAATCGGATGTTTAGAAGCAAATATGTGGAATAAAACGTATTTTTGAATTCGACATCATCTGCATTTAGGTCCTCTAGCGCCGAAATTATACATCGTAAAAATAAAAACAAATAAAGGATCATCATTCGAATATTTCAAGCTTCCCCATGCAAAAAGAATTTTTCAAATCGGACTAATACACTGCTGGACAATTGCTAAGGACGGATCATAAACGGCTATATAGCGCATAAAAAAAGTAAGTGTGGTTGGATACCAAGTGAAATAAAATAATGTCAGAATACCAGGACATTACAAGAAAGACAATTTATTGTGCTCTGAAATCCAGAAGGCTTTGGAACGTGTTCAAGGGACAAACAGGCCATTTTGTGCAGAATACGTAAACGTGAAAAAATGCAATTACCGTCCGCAGGCGTTCCGGCGTAAGATTTCAATACGGGATATGGCCACCATGGAGGGCGATGCAAGATTCCACACTTTGTGTCATGCTTTGCACAACATTATCAAGCAGCTGTTGGGGTAATTTATCCCATTCCTCTGTCAGTGCACGGATGAGGGTGTCCTTGTTTATTGGAGGGCATTGGCGACCAGCAAGACTCCTCCCCAAAGCATCCCACACATTTTCAATGGGATTCAGATCTGGAGAACGTGCTGGCCATACGAGGCGTTGAATATCCTCGCTCTCAAGACACTCCTGGACAGCGACTGTTCGATGACATGTTGCGTTGTCGTCCATGAAAATGAATCTATCACCGACAGCACCACGGAACATGCGCACATGAGGTAGCAGAACATCATTAATATATCGTTGGCCAGTCATAGTCCCAGTTGGAAGCACATAGAAGGACGTGCGGCCATTGATCATGATGCCAGCCCATACCATGACACTATATGTCGGATATCGGTCCCTTTCCTGTATGTTTGCTGGACAATATGCAGTACCACTATCACGCCAGATCAGTTGTCGTCGACAATCAGACGATAGACTGTATCTACTCTCATCTGAGAAGAGGACAGCAGACCAGTCGTTATCAGTCCAATCGCGATATTGATTGCACCATTGCAAACGGGCGGTACGGTGACGTCTGGACAATGGGATGTACACAACAGGACGGCGGGCGTATAGTCATCCTTCCTCAAACAGTTTTTCGGGAGATCCGCTTGCCAGTAGCAGCCATAAACTGATTTGCTACCTCACTAGCTGTGCTGCGCCGGTGTCTTTTTGTTGATAGCACTATGTGCCGATCTTCTGCAGGTGTCGTACTGCGAACACGACCTCCCCCGTGACGTGTGTTACACTCTCCATTTGTTTGAAATGATTTCCAAAGCCTTGAAACAACACTGTGGCTGACGTCGAACTCCCTGGCAACATCTGTTATTTTTCGCCCTTCTTCAATCTTGCCAACAATACGGCCACGCGTAAAATCATCTAGGAGATGTCCGGAAGACATACAGAAAATTGCAAGTTCATCAATTGATTCTTTCCCTTTCAACTTTGCGTTTGAAACACAACGGTCAATATGCGTCAAATCCTTTATAACTCTTATCAGCGCTATGACGTCACGAACAAGTTCGGCAATCCAACGTTTGCATACGCACAACACGTCTTACTGTATCCCGCACTTATGCTAATTTCCACATTTTCCTGCCTTCCATTTTATGGTTGCTATCGTTGCTATTGTCATCCGTCCTTAGCAATTGTCCGGCAGTGTAGTTGCAGAGATATCGTGTCTACAGACGGACGGACGGACAAACCGATAACATAAGCACGATCTTTTTTTACAAAAGACGTGCTAAAAATGTTACAGGTTTTTGTTTCTTCTTCCCCGCGAAGAACACTATTTAGTTCATTACATTCCGAAGGATGCGTTGTTACGTGCAGATAACTATAATACACATAACAACTTATTTCAATAATACCAAAATTGCTTTCACGTTCTGTTATGAATAAGGAAATCCAACTGTGAACTAGTGAGGAAAGCAATTGAAAACAACCAAAGCCTAAAGATAGCAAAGGGACATCTCAGTAAGGGAAGAAAACAGATTATGGCTCTGAGAAAAGAAGATGGTTCTGTAACAAGAAATAGAGGCGAAATTTTGACAAGAGTGAAAGATTTCTACTCCAAATTATATGAAAGGGATGATACATGTACTCCAGACATCATGAAAGGTATCAGTACCAGAGTTCTCCCAGTCCTCCCAGTAGAAGTTGCACATGCAATCAAGAACATGAAGCGGGGAAAAGCTCCAGGAGAAAATGGAATTACTGTAGACATCATACAAGAAGCAAGTGGAGAAATAGAAACAGTACTCGCCCAAATTTTCACTCGATGCCTTAATGAAGGGAAGATTCCTGAGGATTGGAACAACGCTACAATGATCCTGCTACATAAAAAAAGGTGACATTGAGGATCTCAGGAACTACAGACCTATCAGCCTCCTATCAGTGGTTTATAAAATCTTCACTAAAGTTCTTTCACACCGCTTGAAGGTAACACTGGACATGGCTCAACCGAGAGAACAAGCTGGATTCAGGAGTGGCTACAGCACAATAGATCATATCCACGTACTGAGAGAACTAATTGAAAGAGCGAGGGAATATCAACTTCTATTGTGCATGGCTTTTATCGATTATGAAAAAGCCTTTGATTCGGTGAAACCATCAGCAGTTACAATGGCTCTGAAATCCTGCTGTATTGAAGATGCATACTTTAATATTATTAATAACATCTATGAAAATGCAAGTGCAAAGATTCGGCTGTTTGAGAATATAGCACACATAAAATTGGAAAGGGAGTGAGACAAGGTGACGCCATATCTCCCAAGCTCTTTTATGCCACATTGGAAAATGCCTTTCAATCACTGAACTGGAAAAACATAGGGATAAAGGTTAATGGAGATTATCTAATTCATCTTCGTTTTGCTGATGACGTAGTCATTTTTGCAACTACCCCATCAGTGCTGCAGAGTATGATCCAGGAACTTGCTGACAAGAGTAAAGAAGTGGGATTAAAAATAAACTTTCAGAAGACAAAAGTGTTGTTCAATGCTTTTACAAGAAATGGAGATTTATCGATTGATGGAGAAACGCTGGAGATAGCAGACACGTACGTTTATCTTGGACAGCAGATATCAAGTGAGGGTCACATTGATGAGGAAATTAATCGACGTACAAAACTTGCCTGGAGAGCTTTTGGAAGAAACAGCATAATTTTCAAGAGCAATATGCCATTATGTCTTAAAAGAAAAGTGTTTGAATAATGCATCCTTCCAGTGCTTACGTATAATGCAGAGACGTGGACCTTAACTAAAAGAGACATTCAAAGGCTGCAGACAACTCAAAGTTGTTTGCCGCCCCGGTGGCGCAGTGGTCTAAGGCGTTGACCTCTGATCATTCGTCCGTAAGGGGTCCGGGTTCGAATCCCGGTCAGGCATGGATGTTGTGTTTGTCTTACGGCACTGGCTCTCTCCCTTCCCTGGAACCAGTGACCCTAAATTAGGGACGGGCGACTGCTTATAGCCCATTGAGTTGCTCACGGTGGTCGTTAAACCTCCAATCAAACAAACAAACAACTCAAAGTTGCATGGAGAGGTGCATGCTTGGTGTAACCAGGAGAGATAAGAAGAGGAACTCGTAGAACCGAAAAATGACAAGAGTGGAAGACATCACGATCAGAGTTAAATCCTTTTAAATGGCAATGGGCTGGACATACTGCCAGAAGGACAGACCATCGATGGACAGCCGAAATTTTAGACTGGATTCCAAGGAACAGGAAAAGACCCAGAAGAAGACCACATGGGAGATGGGTGAATGAAATTCGAAAGTATGCGGGAGTGACATGGAGGAGACTGGCACAAGACAGACCGTTGTGGAGGAAACTTGGGGAGACCTTCGTCCAGCAGTAGATTGATAATGGTTGACAATGATGATGATGATGATGATTTGGCTGTGAAAAGGGGCCTCAAATCCTCTGGAAAAGCTGTATTCTTTTTTTTTTTTTTTTTTTTTTTTTTTGATTGGACGTTTAACGACCACCGTGAGCAACTCAAATGGGCTATAAGCAGTCGCCCGTCCCTAATTTAGGGTCACTGGTTCCAGGGAAGGGAGAGAGCCAGTGCCGTAAGACAAACACAACATCCATGCCTCACCGGGATTCGAACCCGGACCCCTTACGGACGAATGATCAGAGGCCAACGCCTTAGACCACTGCGCCACCGGGACGGCAAAGCTGTTTTCTCGTCATCCAGTCTTTATAAACTAAAACAGAGAAAATGTCTTAATATTTTACTTATTTATTGACAAAAAGAAAAAAACCCTCCAAAATTTGCTTTTCTTGTCAATACTACATTCAAAGCAGCCATCAAAAATTTCTGGCTATTTCTTTAACCAGCTTCATATGAAGTTTTCGCAAAAAATTTGTGAAATTCTTTGGTTTAGAGTAGAGGCTCTTTCAGCCGTGAGGCCCCTCCCCCGCAGTGCGGGGGTTGCGGAGGCTATCATTACGCCCCTGCACTTGCAAGATAGTATTTTGTTCTCATCAGCCTATCCAGATGGCTCACTTCCAGTTCGTTGCGTGATTTAATTTTGATGCTATTCATTAGGCTAAATCCTCTCTCGGCATCAGCACTGGAAGCTTGAAAACTGCCTTATCATGTCAACCAACTTTGATAAATTTGAAAACTTTTCTTCTGAGAATACATAGCCTACCACATCTTTGAAGGTTTTTAATACACCTATTTTTAGCTTTTCCGTTTCAACAAACTGAAACTCTGTGTCTAATGAAAACATTAACACATTTTTGATTTCATTTTTCTGAGCTGATTTTGTCAGAAAATGTCTGTATTCTCTGACAAATGTGCGGAGGAAGTTAAGTTATATTGCGCGGCCACGTACACGCTCAGCTTAGAGGGAACATTGGTTCGAACCAAACTTTTATTTTATAACACGTTTAGGCAGCCCCTTTGAAAGCGCAGTGATCTAAACCTGGCTTCTGACAATTCGTCCGAAATGTGTTCGGGTTCGAATCCCGGTGAGGCATAGATATGTTTGTCATACGGCACTGGCTCTCTCCCTTCTCTGAAGCCAGTGACTCCAAATTAGAGAAGCTTATAACCCATTGAGTTGCTCTCGGTGGCCGCTACACCCCCAACAAAAAAGCATGTTTGGACATTCCTTACCCTACTACTCCACATAATATCGAAGTACAGTAGAACGCCGATTATCTGAATGCCCATTATCCGAACTGCCAGTTCACCGAATCACCGCAACTAAGGATTGTTTTGTTTTTTAATTGGAGTTTAGTGATCACAGTGAGCAACTAGATGGGCTGTAAGCAGTCGCCCGTCCCTAATTCAGGGTCACTGGTTCCTTCCCCGGAACCAGTGCCGTAAGACAAACACAACATCTATGCCTCACCGGAATTCGAACCCCGACCCATCTGGGAAGAATGGTCAGAAACCAGCGTTTAGGCCAGCCACTTCGACGCTAACCGAGGAATGCGATCCGGTCTCTGGCATATGTCACCCACAAAAACAGTCAGTTACTTCTAAATTTCCTTTCATCGACCTCTAGACCACCAGTTTTTGTAAAAGCATTGTACATCAGTTCTATTTTCTGTACGTTTCTTAAACCCCACCTCTTTACTCTTGTCAACAAGTTCCTGTGCCATGTTAGGAACAAGAGTGAAGAAGAAGCCGCAAGTCACCAAGCTGGTTAGTGAGCGTGAGATCGCCTTGGCTCTAATCATGGTGTTATGATTATACCGCTCTTTGTCGGTTGTCAGATCACGTTTAATGAGAACGCGTTCCATATCGAGAAAGTGGGGTTGACATTTCTCTTCGAGAGGCTATATTTTGGGCATCCATAGACCTAGCACCCCCAATACCATTATACCCTAATCCAGAATATACGGGTACAGCAAGTTAAACGTACGGTAAATGTAAACTTTTGGATGTCACGAATGTAACTGAGCGTATAGCGAAAGAACTCAGATAAAAAAAGGAAATGCCGTATTTATTTCGTATTATCAGCAGCCGCGTATAATCCGCAGACATTGAAATCCAGGAAAATAAAGACAATTCCTTAGTATTGTCTGCCGAGATTCAGAGTCCGCAGGTCTTAAAATTAAAAAAATATATATTATAATAATAATAACAATCGCCGTTTAATGTGTACCCGTGATGTTGATCCGAGACCGTAATTTCCTACAGAAAATTCGCGGTTCACGGGATTTCCCAGCAGTTCAAAAAATGAAAAACAAAACGATCTGCTTACTAAAAATAATTTTCATTTTTAAATACTTTTCTACTACTTTGAAGTGAATAAAGAGCAAAAATTTAGAGGTTTTTTTTTCAGCTATACTACGCTACGTACCTAGTCTCGGAACTTTTTGATCGCACTACGGTAAATTACCGTTTTAGAGATGTGTTAATGGAAAATTCTGAATTTTCAAAAACCTTTCCGCAATTCCTTTCGTATATTAACGGAAAAACTCCATTCTCACTTTTTCCGTATCCGTATGACGAGAAATTACCGGTAATAGGAGCGGTTGGTGAGAATATTTGAGGTTTGATTAATTTTTAGATTTCAATCGTCTGTTGAATTTTGAAGTTTCGCAGCGAGATCAGATATTATGGATACCATATCGTTTATTGTGGCACAGGATATTTCTTCTCCTCTCCCCTATTTTGTGTACCAGAGGTATCAGTTTTTTTCACAAATTATCTTAACTTTTTGATTTAAACTCATATTTTCAATGATCACCAGAATTCCATACGTTATAACGAAGTAAATTTCTCCATCATTTTTGTCCACGCCGGGGCTCGAACCCGGGTCCCCTCATTCCGGAATAAGTCACTCTACCAATTGAGCTACGCGGACGTTCGTTCTGACTGCTATCTGCCTTTATGTCGTGTGCAGGAACGTCACAACGTACATAACTTACTCAAAAATACATGCGTGGGAACGTATATGAAGTTAAATGCTGTCTATGTACGTTAAAATAAACCAATATGTTCCAATTGCAGAATTAAAATACGATATTTATTTACAATTAAAACAATGATTAAAAACTACTTGCAAGATCTTTCGGAAGTAACTATAGTTACATCATCAGCAGACTGTCACAGAGAAACAGTGGGGCTGGTATTAAATACAGAGACATCCCCGGATATTAGGCTTCATTTTGCCACAACATGGTAATCGATAAGAAGAAAAGAGAATAGCTGATCACGTAGCTCGTTCGTCATGGGCCATATCATCATTCGCAGAAAAAGTTGCAATCAGCAACCTCCACGGTGTGGAATAAATGCTGGCAGGTCCTCATTGCAACAGTTTTGAGCATATCGAGCTATATACAAACTTTCTGTGAAAAGAAGAGAACGTCGATTAAGTGTTGTAGCTCATATAGAACTTATTCGGCATAACAGAAACCACAGAAATCAAGGGGATCCTATATACACCATGTCTTTTGGTGGTTTGGATTGGGTCGCGGTCTTTCTTGATAAGGCTATACATAAAGTGCGTCGCATAAATATAGACAGTCGACTTGGTTGGTTGGTTGGTTGGTAGATTTTATTGGCGCAAGGGCCATGGTTGGCCAAAGAGCGCCAGACACAAGACAAACAGACAGAATTTAAAAAACGTGGCATAAATCCCCAAATCTGGCTGACCAAGTAAAACCGAACCATGAGTACGAAGGAAGGGTTAAAAAAGACAATGAAACAAACAGTATAAAAAACATGGTACAATGGTGAGAAACAAGCCGATTAAGTAAAACTGAGGAATGAGAATGATAAAACACATCACGAAATCGAACACAACTACACATATGATGAGTCACTAGGAGGGGACGAACTGTCACTCTCCTCCCCCCGCTCCTCTGCAATGCTGGCCGAGGGCGGGGACGAACTGTCACTCTCCTCCCCCTCATGTTCCTCTGCAATGTTGGTTGAGGCTGGGGACGAACTGTCACTCTCCTCCCCCTATGTTCCTCTATAATGTTGGTTGAGGGTGGGGACCTCGCTGAGTCTGAGACAGTTGCAATGATGGTCAGTTGGACCGCGACAGTTAGATGGACACTGCACACCTTTGCGGATTTAGGGCCGGGTATTCCACACGTGCAGGCTTTCTGCTGGGAACTGGAAGAGTCGGTCGTCTTCAAAAGAGAAGGCGCAGACTCAGCTGGTTGAAGAAGCTGGAGCTCGGTGAAATCCACCTGTGTTGCTTGTTCAGCTGTAGATCGATTGGCAAGTGCGGCGAGAGCTACAGGGCGCGGAACAAAGGGCTGCACGGGTTGTGGCAGAGACTGAACTACTGCGGCAAAAGTACGCTGTCGGTTGTTGGGAATACCCAACTTGGCCTTGGCAGCAGGGTACGAGGGGCCTTCCAGGGTCTTGAGGCGCTGGATCGCCATCTCGTCCTTCCATTTCATACAGTTGCGGGAGTAAGCTGCATGGGCCTCACCGCAGTTAACACAGCAGGCCGCAGAAGTACAACCTTCCCCGTCATGTGCACTGGAGCCACAATTTGCGCAACGAGCGGAACTCTTACAGAAACGTTGGAAATGCCCGTACCTCTGGCACCTGAAACAGCGCAGAGGACTGGGAATGTACGGGCGAACTCCACAGACCAAGTAGCCAGCCTTGATTTCGGTCGGAACTTTCGGGGAGTTAAAAGTCAAGATTACATTTTTAGACTTAATCAAAGAACCATCGCGCCGGAACATCATACGACGTGCAGCAATAACACCCTGATCTGCAAGTTCAGTCACCAATTCGTCTTCACTGCATGGCAAGAGATCAAACTCCGAAATAACACCCCGAGAGGTGTTAAGAAACGGGTGAGGTGCCACTTTGACAGGAATGCCTTGAAGACTAGTGAGGTGCATAAGAGTGTTACTCTGAGAAACACTGCAAGTTTGGACAAGCAGGTCCCCAGAGCGAAGCTTCCTCACAGACTTCAAGGGGCCAACCGTAGCGTCCAAAGCTTTAGAAATGAAAAAGGGAGATCTGGTGGACAGTCTCTCATTCGGATCGATGGATTCTACAACTAAGTGTGTAGCCTGCGTATTCACAGCAATCGAGGGGAGACGACGCTTCGCAGCGACTGGTACAGCTGCCGAAGAAGAGGTTCCACATTCTTGGTCCAGGTCATTTGGTCCAGGTCATGGTCGAAAGATCGTTTAAGGTTATGAGACTTGGTAGGTTGAGAAGACGAAGGAGAGTCGTTGTCAACGATCATTTTCTCAGGTGACTTGAATTTGGAGTGTTTGTTTTTGGTTTTACCCATGGAAAAAAGGAGAAGGATTCGTCTGCAGACTACTCCACCCACCACCGAGCCATACAAGGGAGAACTGGAGGTCTGCAAGCCAAGAAAATGACGCTGGACACAGTTCTGGAGCTTATACGTTGCAGATATAGTCCGTTGGCTGTGATCACACGCACTCGGCGGACACTTCGGCCTCCTGGTACCGTCATGCCAACGCCTTTGGCATGATCCCACAGCCCCCGGGCTTACCCTGCCGTGCTATACGACAAAAAAGCCGCTAAAGCCCTGTACACAACTTGGTACATGACTTCTGACTAGAGATGGGTTAGTCTCTAGCCTCCCGTTTACAGCGAAGCCGGGGTCGAAGAGGAGTGTTGGTACACAGGAGGCACTGCTCCGGTCTCCTGCGACCTCAGCCGCCAGACATCCCATTTCCGCCTCACGGGTCTCCGCACGCGGCAAACATGCAGGTAGGTCTAGCACCCAAACCAGCTAAAAGGAAAAAAGAAATCCAAAGAAGACAAATCCTGGAAGGGAACCTAAACGGAATCTCAGCAACCTACGAACTGAGCGGTTAATATAAAACAGTTAGTGGTGGAGGGTAACAAAACCACAAGACCGGGGTGTTAGTACATAACGTGGTAGAGATTAGGTAGAGAACACAACACGGGCAACTAGCCAGTGGAGAAAATAAATAAAAACGAAAAAGCGAGACACAAGACCAGCTCGGGATCGTGGGGCGACTCCCCAACAGCTGGATGAACAGCCGTCCCTGCAAACTCCAACAGCACCGAAATAAAAACAAGCGGTGGCATGACATCAGATGTTGACCAGTCACAAGGTCAGCTCGGGCCGTGGGGGCGCCGCTCCCCAAATAACTGGAAAACCAGTTATCCCCGTGCGGGGACAGTCGACTTGAACGCAATGCGAATATAGGTAGGCAGCTGAAGTGGTACCTAATTAGACATAACCCAACAACAAACATTTCGATCCGTCGAGATGACTGGATTGTGTGAAAAGAATACCACAAAGTGAAATAGTGTAATTTTAGGTGTCTCATAAATATAAAGACAACTATGTAAAGTAGCCACATGCAAATGAGATGTACAAATTAGCATGTTGTACGCACGCGCATGGGCCGTAATTCGGTCCAGCCTACAAAAGACAGCGGACCTGCCGTCAGACATTCATTTGCCGAAATGCCACGGAACAGTCAACTTTCTGGTGAGGAGGTGCAGAAGATTTGGATACTGAGGGCAAATGGATTGCTTGTAGTGAAAATTTGTAAAGCCATGGGTAGGAGTAGGGCAGTCATTTATAACGCTTTATCGAAACGCGGTGCGTTAACGGCCTGGAAGGCCTCGAATAACAACCAAACGAGATGATCGTGCCATCATGCGTTTAGTTTCATCCCAAAGGTTATCACTACGTCCCGTTTCTATGACTGTTGGTGTCACCATCTCAAAGGACACAGTTCATCGGCGAATCAAGGAAAGTCACAACATTGTGCTCCGCAAAATGCGCCGTCTTCCACCCTCACGCGGCTCCACAAGGATGCTAGATTGTTACGGGCAAGCAGCCACATGCACTGGACGGACGAGTGGATGACAACTATTTTCTCCGATGAGAAAAAGTTCAACCTTGACGGCTGAAACTGCTATTGGCATGATTTACGACGCGAGCCACGCACCTTCTTCAGCAGACAGAAAAGAGGGGGATCTGTGATGGTCTGGGGAGCTTTTGCGTTCAATGGGACAACGGATATCGCTTTTCTGCAAGGCAGGCAAAACTCCGAAACGTATCAGGACATACTCAGCAGCCACCTTCTACCGTTTGCCGAAATTCTAGCGGGTGTTGATTATCTGTTCCAGTAAGACAATGCCTCTATCCATCGGTCTGCATCAACAAAAATCTAGTTTAATACTCATCATGTGACCGTAATGGAATGGGCAGCACTCAGTCCAAATCTGAACCCTATCGAGAACCTTTGGGTTATCCTAGCTCGTGATGTGTATGCGATTGGACGGCAGTTCTCAAGTGTGGTGGCATTGAAAGAGCAGATTGAACGATGCTGGTACGCACTTACATCACTTGGTGGACAGCATGCCCAATCGGGTTTTCAGTGTTATTCGGAACAACGGCTCCACTATTCGTACCGTAGGTACTCATAACTAGTAAGTCTTTATATTTTTGAGACAGTGTATTTCTGTTTTTTTCTTGCATTTGGCGTTGGAATTGTTATGCTTCCGTCAAACTATTGTGCAGCTGCGTGTCCTATGCTATTTTTGCTTTAAATATGAGGTGTATATTTCAGCTCGTTGTTATTTCTTTTTCATTCGAGAATTTGTTCTGTCTCTATATTTATGCGACGCACTATATTATTCGTGCGGAAACTAAACTTTTAAGTAATGTTTCTTACAGAGATTTTTTAGGGTAAAAGTAACCAAAGGAAAATTATCTATAGAACCTACAAACTTCATCTGGCGTACGTCTCGTTGTAGAGTAGTATAAGGCGCACAATGTTGGTTGCGGACAAGTTTATTAAAGAGATCACTTGAATAACCGTAGGCAATAGCCATTCGGTAAATCTTCTCGAGTTCAACCCTACGTAAACCAAATAGTTTTTAATCATTGTTTTAATTGTAAATAAATCTCGTATTTTAATTCTGCAGTTGGAACATATTGGTTTAATTTAACGTACATAGACAGCATTTAACTTGATATACGTTTCCACGTATGTGTTTCTGAGCGTATTTTTAATTTTTATTTCTATTATTACTTTTTCTTTCATTTCGTAATTTAAGCGCTCAAAAAGTCTTGTTAGATCATGAAATTTTCAAGTTTTCAAATATTATCTGACTTGCCATCCTTGTCACATTTACGCCAAAAATCGGATTGTCATCTTCAAAATTTGTATTATATGGCGTAATCCCGTATATCTTTCATGATTTATCTGCTTCTCCGGGCAATCACGGGATAGGATTATTAACCTCCAGATTCGCTAAACATGAATGCCGGTTGCTTCGACTAGCGAATCCTATGATGGTTAAATTCAAATTGATCGGAAACTTGAAACTTGGTCGTTCTGGGTGGTGTAGTGGTTAGCATACCTAGGCGTTTTCTGGGAGACGCGGATTCGAGTCCCGCTCCAGGACGATGAAAAAATTTTCAAGTTTTCAAATACACTGCTGGACAATTGCTAAGGACGGATCATAAACGGCTATATAGCGCATAAAAAAGTAAGTGTGGTTGGATGCCAAGTGAAATAAAATAATGTCAGAATGCCAGGACATTACAAGAAAGACAATTTATTGTGCTCTGAAATCCAGAAGGCTTTGGAACGTGTTCAAGGGACAAATAGGCCATTTTGTGCAGAATACGTAAACGTGAAAAAAATGCAATTACCGTCCGCAGGCGTTCCGGCGTAAGATGTCAATACGGGATATGGCCACCATGGAGGGCGATGCAAGATTTCACACGTCGTGTCATGCTTTGCACAACATTATCAAGCAGCTGTTGGGGTAATTTATCCCATTCCTCTGTCAGTGCACGGATGAGAGTGTCCTTGTTTATTGGAGGGCATTGGCGACCAGCAAGACTCCTCCCCAAAGCATCCCACACATTTTCAATGGGATTCAGATCTGGAGAACGTGCTGGCCATACGAGGCGTTGAATATCCTCGCTCTCGAGACACTCCTGGACAGCGACTGTTTGATGACATGTTGCGTTGTCTTTCATGAAAATGAATATCACCGACAGCACCACGGAACATGCGAACATCAGGTAGCAGTACATCATTAATGTATCGTTGGGCAGTCATAGTCCCAGTTGGAAGCACATAGAGGGACGTACGGCCATTGATTATGATGCCAGCCAATACCAGGACACTACATGTCGGATATCGGTCCCTTTCCTGTATGTTTGCTGGACAATATGCAGTACCACTATCACGCCAGATCAGTTGTCGTCGACAATCGGACAATAGACTGTATCTACTCTCATCTGAGAAGAGGACAGCAGACCAGTCGTTATCAGTCCAATTGCGATGTTGATGGCACCATTGCAAACGGCCGGTACGGTGACGTCTGGACAATGGGATGCACACAACAGGACGGCGGGCGTATAGTCCTCCTTCATGCAAACGTCTGGCGACAGATTTTCGGGAGATCCGCTTGCCAGTAGTAGCCACAAACTGATTTGTTACCTCACTAGCTGTGCTGCGCCGGTGTCTTTTTGTTGATAGCACTATGTACCGATCTTTTGCAGGTGTCGGACTGCGAACACGACCTCCCCCGTGACGTTTGCTACACTCTCTATTTGTTTGAAATGATTTCCAAAGCCTTGAAACAACACTGTGGCTGAAGTCGAACTGCCTGGCAACATCTGTTATTTTTCGCCCTTCTTCAATCTTGCCAATAATACGGCCACGCGTAAAATCATCTAGGTGATGTCGGGAAGACATACTGGAAATTGCAAGTTCGTCAATTGATTCTTTCCCTTTCAACTTTGCGTTTGAACAACAACGGTCAATACCCGTCAAATCCTTTATATCTCTTATCAGCGCTATGACGTCACGAACAAGTTCGGCAATCCAAAATTTGCATACGCACAACACGTCTTACTGTATCCCGCACTTATGCTAATTTCCACATTTTCCTGCCTTCCATTTTATGGTTGCTATCGTTGCTATTGTCATCCGTCCTTAGCAATTGTCCGGCAGTGTATTATCTGACTTGCCATCCTTGTCACATTTACGCCAAAAATCGGATTGTCATCTTCAAAATTTGTCTTGTTAGATATTTAAGCTGGTGTGATTTCTTCCGTATCAAGAACTCAATTATAGATATCGTGGAACAATTTTCCAGTAAAACGAATTTTCACAAATTGAAATCATAGAACTTAGAACGAAATTAAAAGAGTCTACGAAAAGGTGGAAACGAGTAGAAAGGAAGCAGTAAAAAAAGGAGGAGAGATTGTAAAGTATGTTTTGTTTTGCAGCATAAACAAATTACATTCAGGTATTCAGCACATGCACGTTGCCTTACTCAGTTAACTGCATTTTTTTTATGATTTAGTAGCTATAAACAAAGAACGAAAAAGGAAAAGGAAGAATAGAATTCCTGGAAAATATACTCTTTTTTTTTTTTTTTTTTTTTCAAACCTGTCGCTCATTTAACACGTAGGTGATCCTGCTTTTAATTACTCTTTCACGCGAAATGGGTGCCTCGCACTGCCGCACCAGGTGATGTTGCACCAAATAATCATGACCGTGAGTAAAACAGCAATGTTCTTCGATCGCGCTACATTTCTTGAGCACAATAGACAAACACTGGCCGGAAAGTTTGGCCTTCTAGCTCGCTAATTAGGTTCTTTACATTGTGTGTTGATGTGAGACAATGTCGTTTGAAATCTCCCGGGACAAGAATTTAGAAGAATCATGGGCAAAATGAAAACAAGCCTGTCTCAAAAACTAACGTATTATGTCTCTGTTTCATTGATGTTGTTTTTCCTGGAACGCAGTTTTCCTTAACGTCTAGTTCATTTCTTTAGAGTCATTTATATTTCTTTCCCTGCCATCCCAAACGTATTTCGTTCCTTTGTGTTTTGGAGAAGTAGAAAGAGCTGTAGTGTTGCTTACATCACCGATTGCTTTGATTTTCCTATGTTGATTTACAAACTACTTACTGCATTAATGAATATTGTATTATAGCAACTGAAGTAGAAACATTTCAGTTTTTTTTTTTTTTTGATTGGAGGTTTAACGACCACCGTGAGCAACTCAATGGGCTATAAGCAGTCGCCCGTCAATAATTTAGGGTCACTGGTTCCAGGGAAGGGAGAGAGCCAGTGCCGTAAGACAAACACAACATCCATGCCTGACCGGGATTCGAACCCGGACCCCTAACGGACGAATGATCAGAGGCCATCGCTTAGACCACTGCGCCACCGGGGCGGCCATTTCAGTTTGAAGACAGCAATTGTTCATTCAGAGTGCGCCATCAAATATATCATTTTTAGCAAATCTTTTGAAAAAGAAAGAAGAGTGTGTGTGCTTATCTTATCACTATATCCGTCCGTCCGCCAGGGCACTCTTTGTACCTATCAGTAGGATTTTTTTTTCGATTGGAGGTTTAACGACCACCGTGAGCAACTCAAATGGGCTATAAGCAGTCGCCCGTCCCTAATTTTGGGTCACTGGTTCCAGGGTAGGGAAAGAGCCAGTGCCGTAAGACAAACACAACATCCATGCCCGACCGGGATTCGAACCCGGACCCCTTACGGACGAATGATCAGAGGCCAGCGCCTTAGACCACTGCGCCACCGGGGCGGCTAGTAGGATTTGAAAAATCCCTTTTGCACTGTGAAACCTGGACTCTCAGAATGGTTGTCCTTGTGATTTCTTAATTTTCCAAAGCATAACTTCACTGCTAAATGAACATCATACTGAATTCAAAATGCAGTGTTGCTTAATACTAAAGCAACTGTTACAGTGTTTTTTTACATTCTTAATGCAAAAGAACTAATATGCATAAAAGTTTTCGCAAATTATTGGATTTGTGAAAAAAATTAGTGAAAAAGAGTTAAATTATATCAGCAAAAAAAAAAAAAAGTCGTGAAAGTGCCCTTGTTCTCTTTGTAAGTAATTTATTCTATGCATCTTTCACATGACAAAATCTTTATGGGTGGACTCGGTACCCTTCATTTCGCAAAAATTGACAAAAATATCGATTTTCTAATTCTTTTCCTAAAACATACTTTGGGACCTCTAGTATACTGTGATGAAATTTTACGTTGATCGGAAGCATATAATACGAGTAAAAATAAAGGATATTAAAATGGGGTAAACAGCATGTTAATTAGTCCTAAGAACAAAGGGACAGCGTCATCTGGAGTGATGAGACTAGAACATCTATATTTGGTAGTGATAGACTATAGTATGTAAGAAAAAGAAATGGAGAAGATTTGCAGCCTGAATGCATTAGAGCTACCTTCAAGCACCCAGTTAGTGTTATGATCTGGAGTTGTATGACAGCAAAGGTGTGGGCAGAATTTGTGTGATTAATTGTAGGTTAAATGGGAAGAAATGCATCATTGATGTACTTGAGCCAAAACTGAAGCCTTCGGCACGTGATCTTTTGCAGAAAAATGAATCCTATATACACTATCTACCAACAAGTAATTGGACACCTGTGATAGCAAAAAAAAACCGAAGTTTATTGACCTTCAATAGTTCGTGGACCCTCCACGAGCGGCGATTACAGCTGCGACCCTGCAGGGCATACTCTCAACCAGGCGTTGTACGACGGCTAGTGGTATTTTCTTCCACTTGGCTTGGAGAAGACAGGTCAGTTCCTTCACCGATTTCGGACGGTGGGGGCACCCCTTAAGTCGACGCTCCAACTCGTCCGAGAGGCGCTCGATAGGGTTAAGGTCCGGGCTCTGCGCAGGCCAGTCCATTCGATTAACTCCATTGTCACCATGCCAAGCCATGGTGGTCCTCGCAGCATGACAGGTGGCATTGTCATCCTGAAAGTAACATGGGTCCATCCCGTAAAACTGCCACAAAGTAGGAAGCGCATGGTCATCCAAAATGTTGCAGTAGGTCTCGGCGTTGAGTCTTCCAGGAATTGCGACCAAGAGTCCCGTGCCATACCAGGAGAAACACCCCCATAGCATAATTTCACCGCCGCCGAATTTCACAGTTGGCACAATACATTCCGGCAGGCGGCGTTCTCCAGGCAGACGCCAAACCGAGACTCTGCCATCCGAACGGTAGAGGGTGAACCTTGATTCGTCGCTCCAAGAAAACCTGTTTCTACTGTTCAACGGTCCACATTCGACGTTCTTTGCACCACGTTAGCCGAGCAGGGCTATTGGACTTGGTGATCAAAGGCTTGTGGGCGGTAGCACGTCCATGATAACCGAGCAGATGGGCTTCCTTACGGATGGTATTCATCGAAAGAACACTCCCGGATGCCTGTTGAAACTCCTCGCGGATGTGGCCCATCGATTTGGTGAGGTTCTTCCGAATTTCTCTGGCCAGGACCCGTCGGTCTCTAACTCCCAGTTTTGTGGGTCTGCCGGGTCGGGGCACATTCCGACATCCACCTCTCATCTTCCACTTGCCAATCACGTAGGCCACTGTCGATTTTGGGTACTTCAACTCGCTGGATATGTCACGTATGGATCGGCCATTTCTGTGATACCCGAGGATTACACCTTTCTCGAAATCAGAGAGCTCCGAACTGCGTGGCATCTTGCATGCGACTGGTTGCGTTGTTGTTTCCCACACGATACTTAACGGCGGCGGCCGTGACGTGTATCAGGATCGCAGATATGGTCGATTGCAGGGGTGTCCAATTACTTGTTGGTAGATAGTGTATTTCAACAAGATTGAGCTCTTTGTCATGTTGCTGCTGTGTGCATAAGGTGGTTTCAGGAAAATCATATTACACTGCTCGAACGGCCAGGTAATAGGCCTGACCTGAATCCAATAGAAAATTTGTGGAACCGATTATGTTGGATCCACCTAAAATCTTTGCCTTGTATTTCCTATTTTCAATTCTGTAGCCATTTTCTTGACAATTTATGCGTTCCCAAGGATGAAAATTTGAACATCGATAAAAAATAACCTCATATTATAGCCTAGTATGCTTAATATGTTATAAAATTTAACCATAATTAAGCAATCCAACATTTGTTTGTCTACTGACGTCATCAATGTACAGGTCGCGCCATCTATTTTCTGGTCCCACCATCACCAAAGGAAAAGTTATTGACTTTTAATATAAATATGATTAAATTTTAGAAAATATTAAGTATACTAGGCTAAAATATGAATTTTTTTCAGATGTTCAATTTTTCATTCTTGGGAACGCACTAATTGTGAAGAAAATCGCTAAGTTTGCCCATTGGAAATACAAGGCAAAGATTTTAGGTGGATCCACCTTAAAGAAACTTATTAGTCAGAAGTAACCAAGGAATAAAGCACAATTGATAGCAGCAATCATAGAATCTTGGTTACACACAATAACACCTGATGAATTAAAACGGCCGCCCCGGTGGCGCAGTGGTCTAAGGCGCTGGCCTCTGATCATTCGTCCGTAAGGGGTCCGGGTTCGAATCCCGGTTAGGCATGGATGTTGTGTTTGTCTTACGGCACTGGCTCTCTCCCATCCCTGGAGCCAGTGACCCTAAATTAGGGACGGGCGACTGCTTATAGCCCATTGAGTTGCTCACGGTGGTCGTTAAACCTCCAATCAAAAAAAAAAAAATTAAAACGCTTGCTTCACTCCGTGGAACGCAGTTGTAAGGCTGTAATTGCGGCGAAAAGTTTCCAGACTAAGTACTAACAGAAATGGTTAGAAGTTATGAAATACGCTTTACCATGGTTTTTTGTGTATGACTTCTTTTAAAATGCATTTTTTAAATAAAACGTTCTGCATATTAAATTATCTTTCTAATGATATATAATTTTATGTTATTAGTCTGAACAAGTTAGTAAAATCATGCAATGCATTAATTATGATACGCTTTCGAACATACCAGAAATCATTACTCAAGTTATTACTCAAGTTATGAGGATAATGGCTGTGGAATAAATCTCGCACCTGTGCCCTGACCTTTGACCCCATTTCGATGATATTCAACAGAACCGGTTCAGTAAACCTCATGTTATACCTCCGGAACAACATACTAAAGTTTTGTTGCAATAGCAGCATTTGTAGTCAAGCTATGAGGATAATGGTTGTGGAATAAATCTCGCTCCTGTGTCCTTACCTTTGACCCCATTTCGATGATATTAAACAGAATTGGTTCAATATGTCTCCGGAACAACATACAACATTTTTGTCGCATTAGAAGCATTTTTAATCAAGTTATGAGAACAATGGCTGCGGAATAAATCTTGCTCCTGTGCCCGGACCTTTGACCCTATTTTGATGATATTCAACAGAACCGGTTCAGTATACCTCCGGAACAACATAAAGTTTTGTCGCAATCGAAGCTATGACAATCGTAAGTTATGACGCATAAGGGCAGTGGAAGGGATCCCGCTCCTGTGTCCTGATCTTTGACCCCATTTCTTCGATTTTCAATAGGGTTCGTCCCGAGGTTGTCCCTTACCACATATTGAAATTTAATCGAAATCGAACCATTTTTACGCCAGTTATTGTGCGGACGCCCAAACAGACGGTCAAAGCTGGAGCGTATACGCTTCTTCAACGTACGGTTGGAAAGCGTTAAAAAGACTGTTGTTATGAAATATCAAACCTCAGAAATACAAATTTTCTGAAAGGCTTCCAAAGTGTTGGCCACTAGTGTAGTCTCCGTTATAAATGGTATCGAAGACAATAAAGAATATTTTTGATATGACATTCAGAAGCAGTGATACGTAATCAAATGTGAATTTACGCCCTCCAACGCATCCGCATTTACGCCCTGTATTGGTGACGATTCCGAAAGAACCGGACAGCAAGTATTATCTTCATAACATTTTGGGTTTCCCAATGCAGAAAGAATTTTTCAAATCGAACTAATACAGTGGTGTGCAAAGTATTGCAGCACCTGCAACAACCATGAGTTTTTAAGTTTAACTCTTTTTTTAACTAACTAATTTTCATAGTTATTTCATCGTTTATATGTCACTAGATGCGAAATTTAATGGAGATTACAAAAATGTCTTAGTTTTTCCTGTAGCTACTTCTTTTCTTAAGATATTACAAAAACATATGGTGTTTGACAAATGCATTGAAATTCACGTTAGCTGCGTATCAGTTGTTACAGCCAATCATAGACATTCTTTTACCTGATTGGCTGCTTCCTAATGCTCTCCTAATCCAGCTCCAGCCTTTATAAGAGTTGACGCAGAGCTACTAGAGCATTGTTCACTGGTTAAATGGGTATCCTTTCCTATACCCCACCTGAAATTCTCTCACCCTTCTATGTGCAATATCGTACTTGTACGGTGGCGCCATCTATTGTACTCTAATCTCACTACAAACTGTTCTGTCAAAGTCGCTAGACTTGCTCTCATTCCTTCCGTTTCTGTGTCCTGCCCAAAAGGCGATCTCGCTGTAGGTGGCTGGGACCTAAACTCTACTACCTGTGGACGGAAGTCCTACAAGAAAATGACGCTGACCCCCCTACTAGAGCATTGAGCCGCGGATGGCTTAGTGGTTAGTGTTTCAGACTATCGATGCTGGGTCCCCAGGTTCAAGCCTGGGCTGATCTTTCAGAGATGGTGTGATTTACTAACAATCGCTGAATATCCGCCGTGCATCGGACGAGCACGTAAAGTGACGGCCCCCAGGCTGGACCCACTGGTTAAATGGGTATCCTTTCCTATGTCCTCCCTGAAATTCTCTCACCCATCTATGTGCAATATCGTACTTGTACGGTGGCGCCATCTACTGTACTCTAATTTCACTACAAACTGTTCTGTCAAAGGTCGCTAGACTTGCTCTCATTCCTTCCGTTTCTGTGTCCTGCCCAAAAGGCGATCTCGCTGTAGGTGGCTGGGACCTAAACTCTACTACCCGTGGACGGAAGTCCTACAAGAAAATGACGCTGACCCCCCTACTAGAGCATTGAGCCGCGGATGGCTTAGTGGTTAGTGTTTCAGACTATCGATGCTGGGTCCCCAGGTTCTAGCCTGGGCTGATCTTTCAGAGATGGTGTGATTTACTAACAATCGCTGAATATCCGCCGTGCATCGGACGAGCACGTAAAGTGACGGCCCCCAGGCTGGACCCACTGGTTAAATGGGTATCCTTTCCTATGTCCTCCCTGAAATTCTCTCACCCATCTATGTGCAATATCGTACTTGCACGGTGGCGCCATCTACTGTACTCTAATCTCACTACAAACTGTTCTGTCAAAAGTCGCTAGACTTGCTCTCATTCCTTCCGTTTCTGTGTCCTGCCCAAAAGGCGATCTCGCTGTAGGCGGCTGGGACCTAAACTCTACTCCCTGTGGACGGAAGTCCTACATGAAAATGACAAATTCTCTCTCTACTAGAGCATTGTACTGGTCGCTTCTTGTTGTTATTAGGGTATAATTTTTGTACATTCTCAATAATCATCAAAACAGCGGAATTGTTCACAGCGGACAGAGTAGAAATAGTTGTTCGGCATGAAGAGGGATATTCTTCAAGGCAAATCGCTGAAAGAGTGAGCTGTAATTAATCTACAGTTATTAGGCTACTGAAAAGTAAAAGGAACTAGTGATATTAAAAATATGCTTCACAGTGGAAGGCCCAGATCCACTACAACCAGGCAGGACAGAGTGCTCAGAAAGCTAAACTTGGCAGACAGGAGGATCAATTTACCTCAATTGCTTCAAAAACGATCTGAAGTGACTGATGTTACTGTTAGTGCATCTGATGTTAGGAGGAGGCTGCTTCACTATGACTTACGTGGCTACAAAGGGAGGAGTTAACCACTGTTAACTGAAAATCAAAGACAGCGTAGACCTCAGTGGGCAAACAGTATGTCTCATGCACAACCAAGCAACGTGAAAATGTTCTTTTCAGTGATGAATCAGAATTTTTCCCTATTGGGAATCAGCGTAGTGCCTATGTAAGGAGATTCAAGCATGAAGAATTCCATCCAAGTTGCTTGGTGTCTACTATTAAGCATCCGGTGAAGGTCATGGTTCGGAGCTGCATGTGCGCACCCGGCATTGGGAACCTCCATACTGTCGATGGTTTAGTAATTGCATAGAAATACATCCGGATATTAGAAAACAAGACGCTGCCATCATCTAAAAGACTTTATGACATCAGTTTTATTTTTCAAGATGACAATGCTCCCTGTCATCATGCGGAAGTAGTGAAGAAGTGGTTTCAGGAAAAAATGTTCAGCATCTTGATTGGCCACCACAGTCACCGGACTTAAACCTGATTGAAAATTTGTGATTCAAAGTGTCGTATGAGCTATCAAAAAAGAAGCCAACAATCAAAATTCATCTCTTTGAAGATGTAATTGAAATTTGTAATCGTATTGTTCAATCCAATCTTTCACAAAACCTTGTTCACAGTAGGCCATCGAGATGCAAAGCTGTCATTAAAGCTAAAGGCTGGGCAATAAATTATTAGATACATTTTATAATTGTGCTTAATTATACACTATATTGACAAAATTCACCGAACACCTAGAAGAGAAACACAACATAGCATTTATTGACATACATTAGTACAGTGTCGGTCCACCGTTGGCCTTAATGCGTGCACTGACCCTTAGAGACATGTTTTCGACAAGGTATGCGCTTCCATTCAGTACATAACGCTGCCGCTAACTGTTGCTTTGTAGTAGGCCTTGGTTCCAAATTTATGCGGCGCTCTAATTCATCCCATAGGTGCTGTACGGGATTAAAATTAGGGCTCTGTGCTGGCCAGTCAGCACACGATACGGAATTAATGTCAAACCACACAGTAACAGTCCTTGCTTTGTGGCTCGGTGCATTATCCTGCTGGTACCAACAAGGCTCATTTTCATAGTATAACCACAGAGTTGGTGGGGCATAATTGTCCAGAATATCGAGGTAGAAGGGCAGGTTAACAGGTTTGTCCACGATAACCAATGGACCGGGACCATACCACGAAAAACACCTCCACACGAGCACCCAGCAAGCTCCAAACTTGACCGTAGGAACAGTACACTGTGGTAAATAGTGTTCCCCCGGCTGTCGCCATACCCACACACACCCATCCGACTGATGGATCGTGTATCTGGATTAATCAGTCCGTAGAACCCCTTTTCCATTGATCTACAGTCCACGATAAATGTTCTTCACACCATGCTAAATGACGAGTAGTATTCCGAGTGGAGATGAAAGACTTATGAGTAGCCACACGACCACGGTAACAATGGAATGAAGTTCTCTGCAAATGGTACGTGTACATACCGAGGTTCCAGCATTTTTACTCACCTGTACACCGAGGTCTTGCGCAGTACTTCGTCGATTAGCTGTAACGACTCTCCTGAGGCTTCGACGTCCTCTATCAATGATTTTCTTTGGTCTGCCGGTACGTTTTGCTGCTTCGGGCACGCCATGTGTCTTCCACTTATTCAGTACATCCAAAACAGTTGACCTGGATATGTTTAAACGCTTCTCGGTTTCTCTTATGGACCACCCACTAATATGACACACCCAACAATCTTTCCTTTTCTCAAAGACAGTTCAGCGACATTTTCACTCAACCTCACAGTGCGATATGATAGCGGTCAGCTGCAGGCTTGTTTTTATACCGTTTGCAGCTGTACCGCGCATCTTAACAACGCAGCGGTTCCGTTCATTTGCTTTCGAAGGGGTGACTGGTGACCTTTTGTCAATATAGTGTATTTCTGTTTTAAAATATCATGTCATTCCTTCTGAATTACAAAAACGATTTATTGTTGTAAACCTAAGTATTAGATAAAAGGTTGTTTTCATAATAATTTCGACTGGGTCACGATTTTTGTAATGTATCTTAATGTAAGAACAGAAACAGCTATCGGAAAAGCTAAGACATTTCTGAAATCTCCATTAAATGTCGCATCCAATGACACTGAAATAATGAAATAACTATGAAAATTAGGTAGTTAAAAGAAAAGTTAAATAATAATAAACACCTTCACAGTGCTGTCGTTACACGATTTAAAAGCAGGTCTCAGTTGCAATTAAAAAATGAACTTTATTTACATCTAAAACCATCACAGGAAACATGCTAGTACTTTCGGACCCACACTGGGTCCATCATCGAGCAACATATTGGGCCAAACTCCTGTTTTATAAGGAAGTGGTTAGTCACCTCAAGTCACTGGTTGGATGACGTAGTTCCATTTGACGCAAGCGCACTTCCGCATGATGTACACATACACAAATAAAAATCACTACATGTTAATATGATGGTATGAATTGCGATAAAATGTACAATGATTAAAAGTGAAATGTCTCCATGACGATGGTAATATACATGGTGAGTCATCGTTACAGCATTGGTTGGAGAATAAGTTGATAAAAATGCTCTCCATAAATAGTAAATTAGTTTTGTTGGATGATGTTGCTAAGTATTTAACATTGTTCCAATCCGGTATATGGCAGCCCTAATTAACCAGTCGAGACAATGTTGTAGCACACGATCCTTTCCTTACATTGTAGGCATGTTCAGAAATCCTAGTCGAAATATTTCGAAGGGTGGATCCTATACATCTGAAGTCATGAGTCATGCACATTAGGGAGAGTAGCCTTTAGAGGTATTGAGTACAACTCCGTGTCTATGTAAAGGGTTGACTTTATCACCATCTCTTTTGAACAAAGAAAGTAATGTTTTTTTGTTTTGTTTTTTTGTCTGAATTCCAATATCCATATATTGCTAGGCACACGCTTTTTTCAGGATCTGTTCAACATCGGAGATGTAATCAATGGAACCTACATAATTGATTACATCTCCGATGTTGTACAGATCCTGGAAAAAAGCGTGTGCCTAGCAATATATGGATATTGGAATTCAGACTAAAAAACAAAACAAAAAAACATTACTTTCTTTGTTCAAAAGAGATGGTGATAAAGTCAACCCTTTACATAGACACGGAGTTGTACTCTATACCTCTAAAGGCTACTCTCCCTAATGTGCATGACTCATGACTTCAGATGTATAGGATCCACCCTTCGAAATATTTCGACTAGGATTTCTGAACATGCCTACAATGTAAGGAAAGGATCGTGTGCTACAACATTGTCTCGACTGGTTAATTAGGGCTGCCATATACCGGATTGGAACAATGTTAAATACTTAGCAACATCATCCAACAAAACTAATTTACTATTGATGGAGAGCATTTTTATCAACTTATTCTCCAACCAATGCTGTAACGATGACTCACCATGTATATTACCATCGTCATGGAGACATTTCACTTTTAATCATTGTACATTTTATCGCAATTCATACCATCATATTAACATGTAGTGATTTTTATTTGTGTATGTGTACATCATGCGGAAGTGCGCTTGCGTCAAATGGAACTACGTCATCCAACCAGTGACTTGAGGTGACTAACCACTTCCTTATAAAACAGGAGTTTGGCCCAATATGTTGCCCGATGATGGACCCAGTGTGGGTCCGAAAGTACTAGCATGTTTCCTGTGATGGTTTTAGATGTAAATAAAGTTCATTTTTTAATTGCAACTGAGACCTGCTTTTAAATCGTGTAACGACAGCATAGTGAAAGTGGTTATTATAATTTATTGACACGAATCTCCACGAATTTTGGACAAGAGTTAAATTTGAAAATTCGCGGTTTTTTGCAGGTGATTCAATACTTTTGTGTAACACTGTAATTGCAGAGATATGCTATCTACAGGCGTAGAAAGTGATACTGTAAGCACAACGTTTTTTTTTTTTTTTTTTTTTACGTTCTAAAATATGCTGGAGGGGATTTTTCCGATATGTGTTTTTTTTTTTTCAATTTATGTGGGCCACTAGTGTTTTTAGTCGGTTATTTGAATTTTTTCTGTTATTTGCATGGCTGGCTTAGTGGAAATAGATTTGTTGTTGCCTTTCAACAAACGAAATTTTCATGAAGCCTCTGACCCACTTCTTCTTAAACCGTATTTATTAAATCTAATTCATCATCATCATTGTCAACCATTATCAATCCACTGCTGGACGAAGGTCTCCCCAAGTTTCCTCCACAACGGTCTGTCTTGTGCCAGTCTCCTCCATGTCACTCCCGCATATTTACGAATTTCATCCACCCATCTCCCATGTGGTCTTTTTCTGGGTCTTTTCCTGTCCCTTGGAATCCAATCTAAAATTTCGGCTGTCCATCGATGGTCTGTCCTTCTGGCAGTATGTCCAGCCCATTGCCATTTCAGGGATTTAACTCTGATCATGATGTCTTCCACTCTCGTCATTTTTCGGATCCACGAGTTCCTCTTCTTATCTCTCCTGGTTATACCAAGCATGCACCTCTCCATGCAGCTTTGAGTTGTCTGCAGCCTTTGTATGTCTCTTTTAGTTAAGGTCCACGTCTCTGCACCATACGTAAGCACTGGAAGGATGCATTGATCAAACACTTTTCTTTTAAGACATAATGGCATATTGCTCTTGAAAATTATGCTGTTTCTTCCAAAAGCTCTCCAGGCAAGTTTTGTACGCCGATTAATTTCTTCATCAATGTGACCCTCACTTGATATCTGCTGTCCAAGATAAGCATACGTATCTGTTATCTCCAGTTTTTCTCCATCAATCGATAAATCTTCATTTCTTGTAAAAGCATTGAACATCACTTTTGTCTTCTGAAAGTTCATTTTTAATCCCACTTCTTTACTCTTTCTTGTCAGCAAGTTCCTGGATCATACTCTGCAGCTCTGATGGGGTAGTTGCAAAAATGACTACGTCATCAGCAAAACGAAGGTGGGTTAGATAATCTCCATTAATCTTTATCCCTTTGTTTTCCCAGTTCAGTGATTGAAAGACATTTTCCAATGTGGCATTAAAGAGCTTCGGAGAAAATCTAATTCTAATTACTCAAGACTAAATTTAACTTGTTAGGAAGTACATCTTAAATGAAACAGCATTTCGTGGAAGCATATGATACACACAATTAGGTCACTGACTTTTGCTTTCTTTTCCTCGCACAAAGGAATTCTTTCCTCGTAATTTTCGTTTTGCTGCTGAGGAGTTGGCAACAGAAACAAACGGAAGTGCTTCCTGACCCTAGTTGACTGCCTCATCCCTATGACGTACTTCTTCATCCAATTAACCCCTTTGCTTGATCCCTTTAGGCAGGTCGGAACCAATGATGAACGGGCACGAGAGGGGACGTCAGTTCCAGAAGAGTACCAATTGGGAACAAAGGAGAATATTTTAGGACGCACTGCTTCTCCTTCTTCGCCGCGCAACTCAGTTGATGACTGTGTCTTTCGAAAGAATGCGGTTGACGAACGCGTTTAGAAAGCCAGGAGCGGGAGGTGTGAAGATGTTGTCACATGTCGGGAAATTTTTTACGAAAGACATTCCAACGAGAAACATGTAGCTATGTCTTTTTTTTTTTTTTTTTTTTTCATACATTGGTGTGTTCCATCTATTTCTTTTGCTTCATGCATGTTCTTTCTGGAAAGAATCAGGGCAGGCTTTAAAGAGCACCGGCCAGCATAACATTCGCAGAAATATTTACACATCAACATAAGGGTAACTAAAACATTTGCAAACTTTTACCGCTGTGCGTTACTAAACTTTACCGCTGTAGCGTTTTTTTTGCTGCAGCATTTTAAATCGTTTCTAAACTATAGAATCTGTAAATACTCGAAAATACACTGGCGGAAAGTGAAAAAAGAACACCAAGAAGGAGACGTCTGATGCCAACGAAATTTATTCAGCATAATAACGGAATACAGAGGATAACGTGATCAAAACATTATGGCAAAATACAGCTGTATTTGCTGGTAAACTGAAAAATAACATTTCCATGTAACATGTTTAGTACGAGGTTGAACCGCCATGAACTGCGTCACACTGTGCAATTCTGGCATGGAGTCTGTCGTACAGATGTTGGATGTAAGTTTGGGGTATTGAGTTCCAAGCATCCTCAACCTGGACGCGTAAATCGTAGATGGTCGTGGCTGGCCGTGGAGACCGGAGAAGTCGTTGTCCCATAAAATCCCACACGTGCTCAATGGGGGACAAATCCGGTGGCCATGGAAGTTGTCTCACACCCTGAAGTGCATGTTGCGTTGCACGTTCCGTGTGTGGGCGTGCGTTATCTTGCTGGAAAACACCACGCTGGACTGACCTTACAAATGGCACAACAACGGGCTGAATGATGTTGTTGATGTAGAAGGTGCTATTTAACGTACCCGGTACAAACACTAGTTGTGTACGGAAGTGATAGCTGATCGCTCCCCACACCAAGAGACCATGTGTAGGCCCTGTGTGTCGCTGGCGGATGCAAGAAGGGTGGAGACGTTCCCCTGTGCGTCTGCGAACACGCATACGGCCATCGGAGACCCCCAAGCAGAATCTGCTTTCATCGCTGAACACGACAGATCGCCATTGCGTTCTCCAGTGCAGACGGTGGCGACACCACTGCAGCCGTTCCTGACGATGGGCTGGAGTCAGAGGTACACATGCCAGAGGCACACGTGCACGTAGTCCTGCATCCAGTAGACGGTTGCGGATTGTTCGCACTGTCACCTCAGGTGCAACGGCAGCTCGGATTTGCGTCGCATGTGGATGTTCTGCTTGACAACGCCGCTCTTCTTATGCGTCGATCGGTCCGCTCATCAGTCCGTCTGTGACTCCCGGTTCCACGTCTTCTCGTGTGGGAATGTTCCTCTGACCATCTACGCCACCATCGTACCACCGCTGATACTCCCCGTTCAATTCGCTCCGCAATACGACGATACGACCACCCGGCCTCGCGGAGTCCGACTAGACGACCTCACTCAAAGTCGGATAACTGCTGAAATCGTACACGTCTTCTATGTCCAGGCATTGCATCTTCTTCAGTGTCTTCGCGCGTGTCCGTACGCCGACGACTGATTATATTCACTTCGCCGTACTCCCTAAATACCGCCGACGATAATTTGCATATTATGCCGTGCCGTGGCGTAAGCGCTCACCGGTTGGTCCCGAAATTAACATCACACCTACGTAAACTCGACCCCATCAACATATGTAAATTTCATGATCGTCCGCCAATTCCTTCTTGGTGTTCTTTTTCACTTTCCACCAGTGTACAATGGTCACAAAAAGTTAGGGATATTCGCATGAAATGAAGGATGCATATACACTATATTGACAAAAGTCGCCGGACACCTAGCAGAGAAACACAACATAGCATTTATTGACATACATTAGTACGGTGTCGGTCCATCTTTGGCCTTAATGCATGCACTGACCCTTCGAGACATGCTTTCGACAAGGTTTTAGAACACAGCGATAGGTATGCGCTTCCATTCAGTACATAATGCTGCCGTTAACTGTTGCTTAGTAGTAGACCTTGGTTCCTAACTTCTTATGCGGCGCCTTAATTCATCCCATATGTGCTCTATAGGATTAAGATCAGGGCTCTGTGCTGGCCAGTCCACACCCGACACGGAATATTCGTCAAATCACGCCGTAACAGTTGTTACAGGGCTTGGTGCTGAGTTCTATTACAGCGCCCTGTGTGTAGGGTTCGTTTGATGTTTGCTCTGCAGTAAGTACTGTACCGTAATTCTCCCGACTGGAGCAGATAAATAAAATACAAGGTATCAAAAATAGACTATAGTTAAACTCTTTTCGTGCAGTGAGGAAGACTTTTATTCAGATGTTGCGGGTAATATCACCAAGCTTTTGTCCATCATTTTCGTGCTTTCATTATTTTATTTGTCCCTTCGGTGTCCTACTCGCCGAATTTTGCTTATCTCTTCCCGGCCATTCATTCCTCTTACTTCATCTGTTCCGAAAAAGCCGCGAGGCCTTCAGAACCTCCTAAAAATTCTGCTTTTCTCTCAACTTTCTGCCACCGAGTCTCCTGTTCTCTTGCTCGGGGAGCAACCCCTAAAAAACTGTACGCTCGTCCGACCTATTCCTAGAAAGTGCGGCCACCGCTTCACTCTCAAAACTCTATGTTCTTAATTGCTTCGCTACCCCCTCTCCTCGCTTGGTCGTGCTTGCTTGGGACGGTGAAAAAGCAATAAAGTCCAGTTTCATTCTTCTCACATCGACGAAACTATAAATCTAACATCCCCTCTGTTGCGACGCGTGGAAAAAGAAGTACTTTGCCTGTTCGCTGCCCAGACCATCAAAATGGCGGTAATTGAAGGAAAGTTATTCCAATTATTTATCCCGAAAAATGGCTGCTGAAATTTATTTCTGATAAATATGGAAGCCACGGTTACACAGCCCTTGCTATATGGATCGGTGCATTATCCTGCGGGTACCAGCAAGGCTCGGTTCCGAAGTATCGCCACAGAGTAAATAGGGCATGATTGTTCAGAATATCGAGGTAGGCGTGCTGGTTAAGAGGTTTGTCCATGATAACCAATGGGCTGGGACCATACCACGAAAAACACCTCCACACGAGTACACTGCCGGCTCCAAACTTGCCGGTAGGAACAGTACACTGTGGTAAATAGCGTTCCCCAGGCTGCCGCCATACCCGCACACACCCATCCAACTGATGGATCGTTTATCTGGATTCATCAGTCCATAGGACCCGTTTCCATCGATCTACGGTTCACGATAAATGTTCTTTGCACCATACTAAACGACGAGTAGCATTCCAAGTGGAGATGAAAAGCTTAGCAGCCGCATGACCACGGTAACCCACGGAATGAAGTTCTCTGCGAATGGTACGTGTACATACCGTGGTTCCAGCATTTTTACTAACTTGTACACTGAGGTTTTTTGCAGTACTCCGTCGATTTGCTGTAACGACTCTCCTGTGGCTTCGACGTCCTCTATCACTGATTTTCTTTGGTTTGCCGGTACGTTTTGCTGCTTCAGGCACGCCATGTGTCTTCCACGTTTTCAGTGCATCCAAAACAGTTGACTTGGGTATGTTTAAACGCCTCTTTGTTTCTCTTATGGACAACCGATTAATATAACACCCAACAATCTTTCCTTTCTCAAAGTCAGTTCAGCGACATTTTCACTCAACCTCACAGTGCGATATGATAGCGGTTAGCTGCAGGCTTGTTTTTATACGGCTCTTCTTAACAACGCAGCGGATCCGTTCATGTGCTGTTGAAGGGGAATCCGGTGACTTTTGTCAATATAGTATATATCAGTGGTTACGTATCACAATCGATAAATAGTGCGTTTACAAAATCTAGTTATTGTGCAATTTTTGCACACAACAAAGTAGCACTGTAATAGAGACAAAAAAGTTAATTCTCGGAATCCATACCTCTGGATTTTAGTACCCGGTAATATCCCCTATGTGGCAAAGAACGTTTTCACCCTTACAAGGCATACTTGCAATGATATTATTGATGACTGTCTGAGGCAGCTCGTCTCATATTACAGGCAACACGTTGGAGGTCTGCCAGTGTAGTTGGTATGGAACGTGGTTATACAGACGTCTTTGCGCAACTTCCCAAATGTTCTCAATAGGATTAAGGTCAGGAGACCTTGGAGGCAGGTCTAATAATTCAGTCCCATGATTTTCCAG
Organism: Macrothele yani; assembly: GCA_039090855.1. Classification (NCBI taxonomy): domain Eukaryota; kingdom Metazoa; phylum Arthropoda; class Arachnida; order Araneae; family Macrothelidae; genus Macrothele; species Macrothele yani. Next base: position 102,908,724 of record CM077018.1, on the reverse strand, counting down.
ATCCTGAAGCACGCTCCAGCCACGGTGAGAGGTTGCATTATCATCGAACAGACAGAATGTGTGTCCAGTAGCTGCATAAAACAGTGTCACAATGGTCACGATGATTTCGTTTCGGTACTCTGTGGTATTCCTATTGCCTTGAGAAACACACAAAGAAGTACGGCCACCATAAAAACACTCCTTCCCAGACCAGAACTGTGTTACGTAGATTTAATATTAGGATTTTAGGCAAAGATGTTAAATCTCATTTCGCAACTTTTATTTTGCTTTAATGCTCCATTTCCTTTGTTGCCAGTACGCGGGAGAATATTTTTGCTGTGTCACCTGATATTGAAATATCGGAAACAGGGTTTATTCAGAGACGTCAGTTTGTCGCATTTTAGGCACTGGGCTTTTGTATTTCATAGAATCATTGATATTGTCCAGCTCGTTTGATCTTTGCCTTCTTAATTTCAAAGCAGCCGACCGAAGGCGCAAGCCCTCTTAATTTCCGCCTTGAAGCTCTGCTAAGCCGACGCCGGCATTTTCCCCATGGTTTTTTGTGGAAGTAAAGGGGTGAGTTTGCGTGGGGGCAAGGGGAAGGGGGAGGGAAGACAAATCGACTCTGGGAATTGAAAGCGAGCAGTCGCAAGCAGGAGGCTAGGAAGCGCCTTAATTGTTAGGAAGCAGGTCTTAAGCTGACCGGAGAAAGGGTGATTTTTCTCAGCAGGCGCAAAAAGGAGACGAAGGAAAGACCGAAGAGAGATTTAGGGATGGAAATCCGAGTTTCAGAGGAACAGGGAGAAAGAATTACTAAGCTGAGGACAACCTTTCTGCGATTAAGTAAAGAAAATAATAAAGTGTTTTTCAAGAGATTTAAAAGGATTGCATAAAAATTATTACTTATAGCTATTTTATTATCTTCAACCACGCAAGAATATGGAAGTTAACATAAACTAGGTAACAACTGACTGCCTCTGGTAAGAGTGGACGAACTGCACATAGTGTTGCATTCGTGTGCCGAAGCTCCTCAACACGTGTTCTCGTCGAGTATCAGGATAAAGAGCGAAATGGGATTCGTCTATGGAAAATAAATGGTACAACTCTGTAGTCCATAACATGTAATGTCGGACCCAGGTACATCTTTGACGACGGTGAGCTAATGTCAATGCTATACATCTCCGCGGCCTCCTTGCTCTGAGTCAGTACTCGTGAACACGGTTTCGTACCGTTTGAGTTCACACAGTATAACGAAGTGAATTTCTCCGTCATTTTTATCCGCGCCAGGATTCGAACCCGGGTCCACTCATTCCGGAATAAGTTGCTCTACCAGTTGAGCTACGCGGACATTTTATTCTGATTCCTATCTGCCTTTATGCCGTGTGCGTCCTTCTGGCAGGTACGTCACATCTCCTAGTACGTTACATCATCTTCCCCTTATTTTTCTTTTTTTTCGAAGTGCTGCTCTTATTTTTCCTATCTCGCGGTGTGGAAATAACATCACACCATTGCGAAATTGTGAACGGTCGGGTCATCCGGATAGTTCGGGCGCCATTATAACGAAGTGAATTTCTCCGTCATTTTTATCCGCGCCAGGATTCGAACCCGGGTCCACTCATTCCGGAATAAGTTGCTCTACCAGTTGAGCTACGCGGACATTTTTTTCTGATTCCTATCTGCCTTTATGCCGTGTGCGTCCTTCTGGCAGGTACGTCACATCTCCTAGTACGTTACAACAGTACTATGACACTAGAAGCAGCTTGAAGTTATTCCCGGAGTTGGCTACTGGTCATACTAGGCCTTCTCCGAACACTTACTGTCAGGTAGCGATCTTGCCTTCTAGTAGTTATCCTCGGGCAACCACTCCTGGATCGATCTACAACATTTTCATGCCGTAGAAATCTTGTGTGTAGCCGACTTACTACACTTTGCGAAGCCCCTAAAGCAGCAGCCGCATTGATCTGCCGTACGCCTGCGTGTAACATGCCAAGAGCCCTATTTCTTTTGTTAATGTGGTCGAACAACCAGCACTCCAGAGCAATCCCCCGAACCCTTGTTAAGTCGCTTATCGCAGCGGCCTTCTTGCTCTGAGTCAGTACTCGTGAACACGGTTGCGTACCGTTTGAGTTCATACTATGACATCAGAAGCAGCTTGAAGTGTTTCCCGGAATTGGCTACTGGTGATACTAGGCATTCTCCGAACACTTACTGTCAGGTAGCGATCTTGCCTTCTAGTGGGTATCCTCGGGCAACCACTCCTGGATCGATCTACAACATTTGCATGCCGTAGAAATCTTGTGTGTAGCCGACTTACTACACTTTGCTAAGCCCCTAAAGCAACAGCCGCATCGATTTGCCGTGCACCTGCGTGTAACATGCCAACAGCCCTATTTCTTTTGTCAATGCTTAAACGTCATCTGGACATCATTCCAGGTTAATCCCACATCATTCCACACACGATTGGTCTAGAACAAACTTCTGGACTAATCGTTTCACCGATTGGTCTAGAAAATTGTTTATTCAACAAACTTCTAGACCAATCGGTGATACTAATTTTTTCATTCAACAAACTTCTAGACCAATCGGTGATACTAATTTTTTCATTCAACAAACTTCTAGACCAATCGGTGATACTAATTTTTTCATTCAACAAACTTCTAGACCAATCGGTGAAACGACCCGTTTTCCACTTCTCGCGGGGCACTCTTATCGGAGCTCGCACACCACGTGCTGCGTCTTCCTGATGCTAATTTACATATGAAGAAGCTTCCCATGCTGGTAACTGATCTTTAGTAGTGGCTAAATTTGCATATTACTACGTTTTCCCTTCGAAACCGCAATATCCTTAACATTTGTGTTCAGTGTATATTAGCTTTCCCTTTGAGCTTTCGTTCCTGTAAAAGTTGTGCTGATTCTTGGCTACGTTCTTCATTTCTGAGCGTCATATTCTAAACCTCCAATTTTCTTTTTTGTTACATTTGGAAACACTGGCAGTTTAGCTAGGTGAAAGATTACGATACAGAAGTGATGAAAGCGACTTAACAAGGGTTCAGGGGATTGCTGTGGAGTGTTGGTTGTCCGAATATACGCTACGTTAACTACAGTTAACGAGTTGTGCTATCATTTGCTATTATTGTCCGTAATGAACGCCATTGTGGAAATTACATTCGACTACCCAGCTGATTATTAGGTGTGCAATTTAATTCTCTTCCACAAACACGACACGTTGACAGCAAATTGTAGCAAATCGAATACGCACCTAATCTGGGAACTAATCCCCGTCGTGTTGGATACATTTGAGCCATCGGTCAGGGAGCTGCCGAATGCCACTGCGGAAAAAAGAGGGCTGTTTTGAGCTGATAAAGTCATCAATATTTGCGTGGACCTCCTCGACAGAAGTGAAGTGCGTATCACTCAGGTGATGTTGCAGGGAGCGAAAGAGGTAATAATCCGACTGGGGCGAAGTCTGGAGAATACGCCGGGTGGCACAAAATCTCTCATCCCAGGTCGGTGATCGTGTTTAAAGTCGTTTTCGCGGTGTGAGAACGCGCATTATCCTGAAGCAAGAGGACCGACCTTCTGCACTTGCCGGTGTATGGACTTTTCGCCTCCATTGCGTCCCTCACACGAATGAGTTGCTGACAATAACGCTTTAGCATTGACAGTTTCATCAGGTTTGAGCAACTCATAGTGTACGACACCGCGCTGATCCCACCACATGCACAGTAACAACTTCCTGGGATGAATATTCGGTTTGGCAGTTTTGGTGGTAAGCTGCCCTGGATAAAACCACGATTTGCTCCACTTAGGATTATAGTAAAGGATCCACTTCTCATCACAGGTCAAAATCTTGCGGAGGAAATCCTTCTTCTTGAATCTCGAGAGCAAGGACACAGCAAAACCCTAGCGCCTAGACTTGTTCGCAGCTGTGAATTGGTGGGGCACCCAAACGGCTCTCCTTGTGAATCCGTCCAAGCTTGTGCAGGCGCTTTGCAATGGCTTGCCATGTTACTCCAAGTTCCTGGGCAAGCTCTAACTGTGTGCGACAGGAATCCGCGTCCAACAGTTCCGGTTTCTCATCGTCAACTTTCTGTGGCTGTCCCGGAAGTTCTGCATCACGGAGATAAAAATTTCCTTGCTTAAACCACTTCTTACACGTACTGTAGGACACAGCAGCCTCACCCAAAGCAGCACCGATCGTCTGCTGGGCTTCCACGGCACATTTGTTCAGCTGAAACGTGAACAGGAGACAGTGCCTCAAATGTTGCTTCTCGAACGACATTGCTTTCCCGGTCAACTTTCGTCCCTTCTGCCACTACAGATGTGAGCAGGTAAGGTTGCCTGGAAAGCTGTTGGATGGCGCTGCAATCAGCCATTATCGCACACAGCTATTTGCATTGGCCGACGTTCTGTGATCGCTTGCGGTTAGGGGCCGAGAATTAAGTGCACACCTAATGGTTTAACAGTTGTGTTTTTATTGTGAATCTATGTGGAGAGCTGCGTGTTGTAAAGAACAAACGTAAGTGTTCTTCATTATTGGTTCATCCAGTAGACTCTTCCGTTTGGACTTCTTGTGTTATAAGCACTAAGTGTTCATTTAGCGTAAGTTTAAACAGACATTCCTTACCACACGTTACGCCTTACAATTATTTTTAACATTTGCGAATATCAGGGGATATTATGAAAGATTTCCGTTAGTTGCTATTTCTTACTTTGTAGAACGTCGAGTTTTTCTTTGAATTTTACGTAAGGAAATCTAAACGTTGAGGCGAGGTGTTGAGGCGAGGCATTTAATGTGTGTGTGTGTGTGTGTGTGATAGCTGCACGGTTTAACAGAAGCTACGGCAAAACAATTAATTTCCCTCCCACACCTGAGCAGTACCGACCGTAAATCTGTCACAGGGGAGAAGCGCTCCCTTCTAGTTCCTTATGCTCTGATCAATGACTCAATGCACGATAGGGAAGGGCTAGTCCCCCTGACACAGATATCATGCAACTGGGTAGAAATAATTAAATCAAAGATCTCTCTCCTTTCTTAGGTTTCGTCGCCATTGTCATAGGCCTTATTGTTAGAAGGTAATCAGTTTGAAAGGATTAGTGCCGATCACCAATCTTTTAAATGACCACTTCAAATACCAAACTTAAACGGAAAGCATTCTGACGCGTATGTTCACTCGTTCCAGCAGCTTTCTGCCCACTTTTTAGACAACGAATATATTCGTTCGAGCTGATCTCGTCCCATTTTGCTAACTCCGAGTATATTCGTTCCAGCTAGTTAAATGTTTTAAAATTGCTTCATTACTGCATTGCTGAATTTTAATGTATAAATAGTTTAGTTGAATTACCTTCTCAAGCCATCTCTGGAGAAAGTCCATGCTTAACAATGAATTACACAGTCGAGTCACATTATTGTGACCACCTCCTACTTTTGACGTCAACAGCGCGTAGCCAATGAACGAAGGCACAAGTCGTGAACTAGCTTGGAGGGTATATAAGGTGTGCTGTAGGCATTCTGAAAATATATAGCCGCGGGTGGCCTAGTAAGCAACGTTCGTGACTGCCACGGAAAAGACCTCAGGTTCGATCCCAGGCAGGTACGGTAGGTAGGTAAGTAGATTTTAATGGCTCAAGGGCCATGGTTGGCCAAAGAGCGCCAAACAAAAGACATCAAAAGAGAACAAAATCAATAAAACACGTACACAAGGCTAAAAACAGGATGAAGCGGTAAAAATGAAATATGATAGTGAACAAGGTAAAATCTAGATAAGTTTAAAAAAATCAATATCTTGTAAAAACGAAAACACTGCTTTCATGTCGCAGGCTTCGCCAAAAATAGTTTGCAGCGTAGCTGCTCCTTCGTCCAACAGATGAGGGTGAAAATAACGAAAACGATGATCACAAAACCGAACACAAGTACACAAAACATGAAGGACAGTGAGACGACAGTTGCACGCCTCACACACCGGGACACTCTCGCCACACAGCAAAAAGCGGTGAGTAAAACGACAGTGCCCAATGCGGAGACGTGCAAGAACAACTTCCTCACGGCGGTTCTTCCGCAAACTGGACTGCCATAGTCCGATCTGTGGTTTGATGGCATAGAGTTTATTGCTGCCCTGCTGAGACCACAGGGACTGCCACTCATCCAAAACAAATTTCCGGATCAAAGGGCGAAAATCTCGGAAAGACAGTGGCAGTCGAGCTGGCGACATGGAGGAAACAGACCTGGCAGAGAGATCTGCCAGCTCGTTACCCTGGATCCCAACATGGCCAGGAACCCAACAGAATCGGACCAAGAATCCAGCACCTTCCAAAGTTCCAAGAAGACGACGGACATCACGGATGACAAGCGAGTCCGTGTCCTCTGGAGAAGAAAGGACTTGGATAACGGACTGGGAATCGGAGCAAATCATAGCGCGACGATGAGATCTAGACTGTATGTGACACAAAGCGAGGTGTACCGCACGCATCTCTGCCGAAAAGACGGTGGATTCAGGCGGAAGCCTCTCAGCATGGGAGGCATCGCCACACACGAAAGCGGATCCAACAACCTCACCGGATTTCGACCCGTCAGTAAATACAGGCACGAAATCCGGGAAGAGAGACTGTTTCTCGGCAAAGAGCTGCTGGTACACCAGAGCAGGAGTGGAAGATTTTGGCCACACACAAAGGGAAAGGTCAGCCGCTGCTTGAACCGGCTGCCAAGGCGGTTCATTGTAGAACCGGGTCAAACCAATCCTTGACAAGTCGAGACCAGCATCGCGCACTAAGTTCGACAACCGAATCCCAAACGTCGGAACACAGGAAGGCCGGTGTGAGAATAGGCGGACACATTGCGGTTGGAATATGGAACCATGCAGTGGATGATCAGGAAGAGACTTCAACTTGGTGAAGAATTGAAGAGACAGCTGCTTACGTCGGATGCACAACGGCAGTTCATGGGCCTCGGCATACAGGCTATGCACGGGAGAGGTACGGAAAACACCAGTGCATAGCCGCAGAGCCTGGTGATGGACAGGATCCAGAGGCCGCAACACGGAAGGACGTGCGGAACCGTACGTTATGCATCCGAAGTCTAACTTTGACCGAATCAGGGAATGGTAAATGCGAAGCATTGAGCACCTGTCAGCCCCCCAAGAAAGCTCGAGAGAGGACCATCAGGATACTCAATGACTTCGTGCACGACACCTTCAAAGACTGGATGTGAGGTCGGAAGGTGAGTGCTCGGTCAAAAGTTAGCCCAAGGAACTTGGCTTCTGACACCACAGGAATGGTGGTACCATCCAGACGGAGACTGGGGTCTGGGTGAAGGCCCCGTTTGCGGCAAAAATGCACGCAAACGGTCTTCTGGGTCGAGAAGCCAAATCCATTGTGGGAGGCCCAGGTAGAGATCTTATTAATGGCCGACTTCAGCTGCCGCTCAATAGTGCGCATGTTGACAGATGCGCAAGAGATCTGCAGATCATCCACGTACGTGGTGCCACGGACCGTCGGAGAAAGTAGGGTGAAAAGATGATTAACACGGAGGATGAACAATGTCCCAGAAATTATGGAGCCTTGAGGGACACCCTGCTCTTGTGGGTATAACGCAGAGAGGGTCGATCCAACGCGCACATTGAACATCCGGTTTTGGAGAAATCCGGCAATGAAGGTTGGCAAATTTCCCCGCAATCCGCAGTCATGCAGATCACGAAGAATGCCGTATCTCCAGGTTCGATCGTAGGCTTTTTCCACATCGAAGAACACGGAGACCAAGTGCTGACGCCGGACAAACGCCTCCCTGACAGATGTCTCAAGGCGAAGATGATGATCTGAGGTGGATCGGAATTTCCGAAATCCACTCTGATGAGGTGAAAGAAGGTGACGTGATTCCAAATAAAAAACCAAACGAAAATTGATGATGCGCTCTAGAACTTTGCAGAGGCAGCTCGTCATAGCAATTGGTCGGTAGTTCAACGGGTTAGCGTGATCTTTACCAGGTTTGAGAACAGGAACGACAATGGCAGTGCGCCAAGATTCGGGAAAGTCACGCTCGTGCCAGATCCTGTTAAACAGGACCAGCAGACATTCAAGAGAGGACGGAGAAAGGTGCTTCAGCATTTCATACTGGATGTTATCCGGTCCGACAGATGTTCGGCCGGACCGATTCAGTGCAATCTTTAGTTCGACGGCAGTCAGCGGGCTGTTATAATCGGTAGCGGAAAACGGTCCAAAGGAAACCTTGGACCGTTCAAGCCGCGGCTGTACCTGCCGGAACGAAGCAGCGTAATTGCGGCTGCTGGACACCGAAGAAAATGCGGCGCCCAGACAGTCAGTAATACCCTGAGCGTCAGCAACCGTTCCTCCACCACTCTCAAGAATGGAGATTTCCCCAGAAGGGTACTTACCCCGAATCTTACGGATCCTGTCCCAAACGATCTTAGAGCTGGTAGTGGTGTTAATCCCGGATACGTATCGTATCCAAGATTCCCGTTGGCTACGACGACGTACCAAACGCGAGTAAGATTTGGCTCTCTTGAAAGAAAGTAGGTACGCGTCGGTGGGGTACCGACGAAACCTACCCCAAGACTGATGTTGGACCTGACGAGCTGCCTTGCAAGTGGAATTCCACCAAGGTCGCGGGCAACGTGGAAGTTTAGTCGACATCCTGGGGATGGTAGATACTACCGCTTGCACAATACAATCCGTTACCGCCGCAACAGCTTCATCGATCGTACCCGAGGTCACCATGTCTGGAGTAATGGTCGCTGAAGCCGTGAATGAGTCCCACTTGGCTCGATCGATAGCCCATCTAGCAGGGCGAGTAGGATGACGGTACTCGTCACCTGCTAGACGGAGAAAGATGGGAAAGTGATCACTGCCAAGGGAATCATCAGACACGCTCCAGGACCAGTCAGGATATAACGATGGCGAACTCAAGGACAGATCAATGGCTGCGTACGAGCGGGTGGGTTCATGAAAATAAGTGACTGCCCCAGTGTTGTGGAGACAGAAGGACGTGTTGGAGAGAAGGGACTCAACAGCACGGCCCCTGGAGTCTGGAGTGGTAGAACCCCACAACGGATTGTGTGCATTGAAATCTCCTAAGATGAAGAAAGGAGGCGGCAGCTGGTCAACTAAATCTTCCAGATCCGAAAGGTTTACAGCTTCATCTGGTGGTATGTAGATGGAACACACTGTGAACAGTGGGTTCACAGATAGTCTCACTGCCTCTGCTTGCAAAGTCGTCCGAAGGGCAACTGCAGTGACAGGAATACCATGAGTAACAACGACGGTCACTCCTCCGCAGGCGATAACGCCGTCCAGGTGATCTTTGCGGAAAAGGGAATGTCTCCGCAGCGAAGGAGTGTCCGTCGTGCGAATCTTTGTCTCCTGAAGACACACGCACACAGGTGTGTGCGAAGACAGTAAGCCTTTTAAATCATCAATGCGTGAACGCAGACCTCGGCAATTCCACTGAATGAGCGTGGCCATAATGAAAAAATGAAACTAAAGAATGAAGACAGACGACTAGAAAGTCTCCATGTTATAACGAAGTAAATTTCTCCGTCATTTTTGGTCTACGCCGGGATTCGAACCCGAGGCCGCTTATTCCGGAATAAGTTGCTCTACCAATTAAGCTACGCGGACATTTTATTCTGATTCCTATCTGCCTTTATGTCGTGTGCGTCCTTCTGGCAGGTACGTCACATCTCCTGGTACGTTACAATGTCGTCCGTCACCTCCAATCCATCGGCAGTGTCTGGAGGTAACACAGGGCTGTGTTTACCCCCTGTGTTGAGAGGTGGTTTTTGCTTGCTCTGTTTCGGGGAGGATGAGCCGGGTTTCACCTTTTCTGGCTTCTTCTTTGCAGTGCCCTGGACCTGGGTCCCTGTGATGGCCCACCCACTACCGAGCCCAACGAGGGAGAGCCGGAGGTCCGCAAGCCCAAGAGGACGCAGGACACGGCTCTAGGGATAGTCAGCGGATATAGCAAGTTGGTAGGGCAGACACACGCTCGGCGTGCACCCAGACTTTTACGTGCCCGGAGAGCACCCCTTTGGCATGCCCACCCTACCCCCAAACTCACCCAGCCGAACAGAAGTACAAGCCGCTAGAAGTCTGGACGCCACTCGGCCACAAACTTCCTGACTAGGAGTGGGTTAGCTCCCAGCCTCCCGTTAAGGGTGAAGCAGAGGGCAAAGAGGAGTGTTGGCATCTGGAGACACTACAACCCGGCCCCTAAATACCTCAGCCTCCAGCATCCTCATTTCCACCTGTACGGGTCACCGCACACGGCAAACGTGCAGGTAGGTCGAAGCTAACCAGCTCCGGAAAAAACAGAAAATGTAACGAGGAACAAAACCCGGAACTGGCGCCTCATCACAACCTCAGCAGCCTACAACTGAGGCGGGTACATGTCAATAAATGAACGAAAGACGAAAAAGCAAAATGATAAGAGAAGATCGGCTCGGGCCGTGGGGACGCCATCCCCCATCAGCTGGATGAACAGCTGTCCCTTCGGTTATGTAATCGTTAAAGCCGCAGGGGCAAGAGAAACAGTCAAAAGGTTAGCTCGGGCCGTGGGGGCGCCGCTCCCCAAATAACTGGAAAACCAGTTATCCCCGTGCGGGGCAGGCAGGTACGAACGCTCGATCCACTAAATACCCGCCGTGCGTCGGATGGACACGTTAAGCCGTCGGACCCCGGGTACTGGCCCCCGGTAGTAAATAAGGGCGTCTTCTACCTCGCTTCCGTGTCACTTTCCTATCGGGCACTCTAGCCCAAATCTCCTAGCTTCCTATTTCTAAGGGATGTTTAAGACCTGGGGTCAGACACTCGCTTCCTAAAATCCTCTACATATGATCTGATCTGATCTACTAGAGCATTGAATGGGCACGTTAAGCCGTCGGAACCCGGGTACTGGCCCCCGGTAGTAAATAAGGGCGTCTTCTACCTCGCTTTCGTGTGACTTTCCTATCGGGCACTCTAGCCCAAATCTCCTAGCTTCCTATTTCTAAGGGTTGTTTAAGACCTGGGGTCAGACACACCCTTCCTAAAATCCTCTACATATGATCTGATCTGATCTACTAGAGCATTGAATGGGCACGTTAAGCCGTCGGACCCCGGGTACTGGGCCCCGGTAGTAAATAAGGGCGTCTTCTACCTCGCTTCCGCGTGACTTTCCTATCGGGCACTCTAGCCCAAATCTCCTAGCTTCCTATTTCTAAGGGTTGTTTAAGACCTGGGGTCAGACACTCCCTTCCTAAAATCCCCTACATATGATCTGATCTGATCTACTAGAGCATTGAATGGGCACGTTAAGCCGTCGGATCCCGAGTACTGGCCCCCCGGTAGTAAATAAGGGCGTCTTCTACCTCGCTTCCGTGTGACTTTCCTATCAGGCACTGTAGCCCAAATCTCCTAGCTTCCTATTTCTAAGGGTTGTTTAAGACCTGGGGTCAGACACTCCCTTCCTAAAATCCTCTACATATGATCTGATCTGATCTACTAGACCATTGAATGGACACGTTAAGCCGTCGGACCCCGGGTACTGGCCCCCGGTAGTAAATAAGGGCGTCTTCTACCTCGCTTCCGTGTCACTTTCCTATCTGGCACTCTAGCCCAAATCTCCTAGCTTCCTATTTCTAAGGGTTGTTTAAGACCTGGGGTCAGACACTCCCTTCCTAAAATCTTCTACATATGATCTGATCTGATCTACTAGACCATTGAATGGACACGTTAAGCCGTCGGATCCCGAGTACTGGCCCCCGGTAGTAAATAAGGGCGTCTTCTACCTCGCTTCCGTGTCACTTTCCTATCTGGCACTCTAGCCCAAATCTCCTAGCTTCCTATTTCTAAGGGTTGTTTAAGACCTGGGGTCAGACACTCCCTTCCTAAAATCCTCTACATATGATCTGATCTGATCTACTAGAGCATTGAATGGGCACGTTAAGCCGTCGGATCCCGAGTACTGGCCCCCGGTAGTAAATAAGGGCGTCTTCTACCTCGCTTCCGTGTCACTTTCCTATCTGGCACTCTAGCCCAAATCTCCTAGCTTCCTATTTCTAAGGGTTGTTTAAGACCTGGGGTCAGACACTCCCTTCCTAAAATCCTCTACATATGATCTGATCTGATCTACTAGACCATTGAATGGACACGTTAAGCCGTCGGACCCCGGGTACTGGCCCCCGGTAGTAAATAAGGGCGTCTTCTACCTCGCTTCCGTGTGACTTTCCTATCGGGCACTCTAGCCCAAATCTCCTAGCTTCCTATTTCTAAGGGTTGTTTAAGACCTGGGGTCAGACACTCCCTTCCTAAAATCCTCTACATATGATCTGATCTGATCTACTAGAGCATTGAATGGGCACGTTAAGCCGTCGGACCCCGGGTACTAGCCCCCGGTAGTAAATAAGGGCGTCTTCTACCTCGCTTCCGTGTGACTTTCCTATCGGGCACTGTAGCCCAAATCTCCTAGCTTCCTATTTCTAAGGGTTGTTTAAGACCTGGGGTTAGACACTCCCTTCCTAAAATCCTCTACAATCAATCAATCAATCAATCTGAAAATATATCACTCGTTGCTTTCATGGATAAAAGGAGTAATTTATCAGATTTGCAAAAAGGTTTAATTATCGGCTTTCGGGCTAAGGGTGGCAGTATTTCTGAAACAGCGCAGTTTCTGAACTTTTCGCGTGCTGCTGTGGTTAAAGTGTATCGTGATTGCAGAAATGGCACCACTGCGAATAAGCGAAGTGGAAACTGCGGATCACCACGTGCCATTGATGTAAGTGGTGAACGACAACTGCGAAGGTGAGTGAGGGCCGATCGACACGCTACAGTGGAGCAACTCACTGGCCGAATGAACCAGGGAGCTATACTGGAAGTGTGTCTAAAACGACAGTTCAGAGAACCCTGCTGCGTATGGAACTCCGATGCAGACGGATAGTCACTGCACCTATGCTAACGAAGGTGCATCGGCAGGAAAGGCTTACATTTGCACGGCAGTATCGGAATTGGACTTCCGCTGATAGGCAAAGGATTGCCTTCTCCGATGAGTCACGTTTTCTGCTTCATCGAACGGATCGACTTTGGCGTATAAGGCGAGAAACATCGGAACACTCTTCAACAATTGCTGCAAGAACACAAGATGGTGGATGCAGCGTTATGGTCTGAGGAATGTTTCGTGGCATGCCCTGGGTCCACTTATTCCTGTGGAAAGCACTATGGACCGAATTCGCTATGAATCCATCCTTGCAGACCACGTACACCCATACATGCTGATTATCTTTCCTGGGGCAGATGGGATCTTCCAGCACGATAATGCGACGTGCCACGCAGCTAAAAATGTCCGAGAGTGGTTGGAAGACACGATGACGACTTCAAAGTACTTCCCTGGCCCCCTAATTCCCCGGACTTAAACCCAATCGAGCATCTGTGGGGCCACCTCGATCGTGTTGTTCGCTTTATGGATCCTCCAAAACGCACCCTCCAGCAGCTGTCAGATGCAATGCAGTCAGCATGGCTCCACATACCTCTGAACACCTTCCAACACATTATTGAGTCACTCTCAGCCGGTCTAGCTGCTGTCCGCGCTGCGCACGGCGGTAACTCTGGATAATGTGACTCGACCGTGCATTTTAGCCATTTCATGGGAAGTTGCTAATCTTATTCCTTTCCCTGGAACAAATAGGGATGCTGAAAATATAACTGTTCCTTCTTTTCTGAAGCATATTGTTTTTTTTTTCTAGTAGAAATGCCATACTTACTGCTGCCATTACCCCGAAAGAATTAACTAACTCTGGAAGGAAAATCGGACCCGCATTTCCCCTTTTTTTTTAAGTGTTTACGGACTCTTATGAGTATCTGCGTCTGTAGTGATAACTCCCTAAATTCCCTAATTTCGGGGCCGCTAGTTCCAGTGGGAAATGTGGCCAGTGCCGTATACCAAAGCCCATGTTTCGACCGGACTAGAACCAGGGCGCATCGTAGGTAATCAGCCACAAGCCCACGCCTCTGACCATCGTACCAACGGGGGTACGTAAATTGCTTTTGCTGCTTAATATAAATAATTTTTAGTTAATTTCTTCTGATTATGATACTATGTTTTAACTGACATTACTACCGTTAAAGTAATGTGCGTACATGAGGTTTTGTAGATTTTCTTCTGAGAGTCAAAAAACGAAGAAGTAATCTTTTTTTCCAAAATGTGGGCCTAAAAATATGCAAGTCCGCTCTTATGTTGTTGGGGTTTGGAGGGGGGGGATTTAATAAGCACCATGGGAAACTCAAAGGGCTATAAGCAGCCGGTCTTCCCTAAGTTGGGGCCATTGGTTCCAAGGAAGGGAGAAAACCAGCAACTTTCCTCAAAAACTCCGCTCATGCCTTATCCAGGTCTCGAACCCGGGCCCATCTTAGACGAATTATCAGAAGCCAACGTCTCAGACCACCAGGATGGCGTTCTTATTGTTAAGCACATCTAAATTCACAGCTCCAAATATTGTGAACACTACTATTTGACAGGGAAAGTCTTAAAGCCTCAGATAGATAACAGGAAAACGTATGGCTCACTTACAAAAGGGACCCCGGTGCTCGAGACGACACTAAACATCACTACGTCCCCTTGTTCACATCATGCGATACAGTACCCTGAGACACGCTGTCAAATGGCTTTAAACCCTCTAACTGGTTTGAACGCGCTCAAAGTATACCTTTTTCTAAATCGGCTTGGGCGCTGGTGATTCGTCCACAACGTACTACTCCCGAAGCTGTTTAACAGCATCAGGGGAGACTCGCCTTTTTCTCCGTAAAGCAGTTTGCAAGCGTGGAATGAGTTCATTGTTGCCGTGGGGATTGACGGCTTGAACGCGCCTTGCGCGTTCCAACCGCAGGAGTAAAAATATCTGGACAGTAAATAAGCTGTTATCCCTATTTTGCGTCCAAAAGTTTGCTTTCCCAATCGCCTCAATTTACGTTCTTTCAAAAAATAAAAATAAAAAAAGGTAGCGTTTGTACAGGTGCCTATCCAAGTGTACTCATGCCTTATCCATGAGTACACCTGGATAGACACCTGTACAAACGCCATTTTTGTATCTAAGGCAGTGGTGTACAAACTTTTATGGGAGCGGGCCAAAAGAAAAGAACAAATACACGAGACGGGCCGACATGTTCTCCGTTTTTCCTGATTAAAAACAATACAAAAATTATAGCATTTAAAATCATGTCGCGGGCCGCATTGAACCTGTCTGAGGGCCGCATCTGGCCCGCGGGTCGTACTTTGCCCATCACTGATCTAAAGAATACCTATATTTCTTCTAAACCTATTAATACTTCTGCATAGAAGGAGCACGTTTCGTGTAACTTAATTTCATTAAACTAAATACGCTAGATATTATTTTATTCAGAAACGCAGTGTGCAAGCGTGAAAGTCAGATTCCGCATTTTTTCCAGAAGAAATACAGTTTTCCTTCGCTAACACACACAACATCTTTTAACGTGCTATTTGAAAATTAAAATTAAAATTTAAAAAATGTGTCTCAGGGTACGGTATCGCATGATGCTAGACGAACGAATGTGGCGCGACATCTATAAATGAGGCAAGCCTACCGCGCCAGTTCTTTCCGTGCGCATCATTCAAGGAAATACCAGGTTGCTACTGAGAAGTACACTGAAGAGCAATTGAATTAGAGATACCTGTCTAGTAACGTGTAGCACCACCTTTCGCCCTGATGACGGCGGCGATTCGTCTCGGCATGGACTCGACAAGACACCGGAAGCGTTGGATCCACGACCCCTGAACAAGCTCCCACAGTTCACGAAGATTTCATGGAGGGGGATCAGACCCTCGAACTTCTCTCTCGATAGTATCCCAGTTGTGCTCGATGGGATTGAGGTCAGGGGACCTAGCTGACCAAGGAAGCGAGGTCACGTCGGTGGAGGGTTCATCCAACCATTCGGATACAATTCGGGAGCTGCATTTTCTTATTGCAGGATGAGGTCTCCAGTGGAATGTTGAAGACGCACAAACGGGAGCAAATGGTCGTCCAGGATATCGCGGTAACGTTGACCTGTGAGCGACGATGTCACACGTACCAGGGATCCCATTTCAGTTCACGTAAACAGTCCCAAGACGAGAATGCCACCCCCACCAGCTTGAAGAGTACCCTGCTGGCAAGAAGAATCCATCGCTTCATGTGGTTTGCGCCGGACTCGTATCCTGCCATCCGCATGTACCAACGATAATCTCAACTCATCAGTCCAGACATTTTTCCACATGTCTAGGGTACAGTGGCGATGTTCCCGCGCCCATGCTAATCTTTGCACCCTGCGTGATGTGCTGCCAGCAGCGGTATCCTCGTGGGATGATGGCTTCTGTGCCCCATAGCGAGGAGAGGGTTCTGGATGGTGTGGCTGCTTACACGTTTTTGTGCGCCAGCGTTAAATTGCCGAGTCATTTCTTGCACTGTGGCCCGTCTATCCGCTGTTACAAAGCGAGGTAGCCGACGATGACCCCGCTCATCCACACGCTGTTGTCCACGGCAGTTGGCCCTTGCAGGGATAATTTTACCGGATTCGATGTACTCAGGGTGCACCCGTGACAGTGGCTCGTGAAAATCCCAGTGCCTGCACGACTTCCGAGATGGAGTGACCCATTCGTCAGGCCCCGACAATTTGCCCACGATCAAATGAGCTTAGATCCTTCGTCTTATCCATACTGCTTCCCACTCTTACTTATTCCCGTCGCATCACTCCTTATATTGTCGAATCGCTGCATACGTCATGTCGTTTCCGTTCAGGGCCGCCCACAGCGCCATATTTCCATAACGCCAGCGGTCTCTAATCCAATTGCTCTTCAGTGTAGATAATACATTTCACGAGCACAACAGCTCGAAGTCGACAGAGAATGTTTTTCAAAGACTTCAACCACGAGCGCTTTCTTTCCAGAACAATCTTGGCTTCACCATGAAAACAAAAATATGTTGTTGAGGAAACTAAACAGGCAAAGTGTACGATGCGTGTTTCGTAAAACGGAGGTATTTATCATTAGAAACTTATTTTTATTTATTTGTTTTCATTTATTTATTATATTTTATAAAATTTCTGCTGTACAATGTTATAGAAAAGTAATATATTGCTCAGTAAAAATACAACACGTGCCACAATCATAAACTAATTGTACAAATAAAGTAAACATAATCACCAATAAAACTCACAAAATACAACAAAACACCAAAACTTTCATAATAAATACAAATTCTGCACAACAACAAAACTCATTCAATTAAGAATTAATATCAATTAAATAGACTAATTACCAATTGTCAATTTGAATAAAATATTATATGTTTAAAATAATTAAATGTACAACAAGGTGCCAAGGGAAAAGGCTGAAATACTGCCTGACAAGCCCCTGATCCCCTCTAAATAAAAATAAAAAAAATATTCCAGTCCAGTCAAGACAACGAAAGCAATTTTACAAGGCGTTTCTTTCACAAATCATAAAGCAATAAATTCCAATATTCAATTTCCCGCGTTGCCGCACCGGTGGCGCAGTGGTCTAAGGCGTTGGCCTCTGATCGTTCGTCTGTAAGGGGTCCGGGTTCGAATCCTGGTCAGGCATGGATGTTGTGTTTGTCTAACGGCACTGGCTCTCTCCCTTCCCTGGAACCAGTGACCCTACATTAGGGACGGGCGACTGCTTATAGCCCATTGAGTTGCTCACGGTGGTCGTTAAACCTCCAATAAAAAAAAAAAAAAAAAAATTCCCGTCAAAAAACTCCTTAGCGCTCGCTTAAATGCCGGATAACGTGTCTCTGATCTAATAAACAACGGTAATCCATTCCGCTCACGCAATCCCAACGCATTGATATTATTAAACATTAAACCTGTAAGAGGCCACGGAACAGAAAAACCCGACCCACCACGAGGATTATAGGAGTGAGTTGTACGCCGTAATGCAATCACGTTGGAGTATCTTCCTGTAAAAATACGTCCGTGGACCATCAGCAGCAATCTGTATTTATGTAGTTGCTCAAAAGTTAATATCTGAAAATGGCGAAAAAGAACCTCGGAACCAACCGAAAAATTTAGTAATCGGACAAACTTCCTCTGCAACACAGATAAACGAACTATGTTTACGCCTTGTAGTCGCACCCCTATTAAAATGTAGTACGACAATACAGGAAAAATAAAAGAACCGTATAAAATTAACAGAATTCTAACTGACAAAAAACCAGAGACCCGCGAAATCATACCAATACGAGATCTCAAACATAACGCAAGCTGACCCACCTGAGAATCCCGTCTGAGAGATTCATGCAGAACTACACCGAAAATTTTCACTGTGGTCTGGAACTGTAATGCCGTATCATTAAGTAAACAAAACTCAATTCACAAGGATGATGTTGGAAAACAATACGCACCCCGTCTTAGTAACATTTAACGTTCAAAAATTACATGCAAACCAACGAAGGTACTCCCTAATTTCCAGATTTACTCGAGGAATTTACTCACTCAGATTATTCCCCCTAAAAAATAGGCTCACATCATCAGCAAACAATGAGCACCAGATGGAACCTGAAAAATATCATATAATTGGTGCAAAAATAATGGCCATTTTCTAACGCAAACTTCGAAAGGACATAAGTCAGCTTAGAATGAAAGTATTTTAATCAAAATGTGACAAATTCGAATCAATACATTTCTGCCAACGAGAAACGAGTTGATATTTTGAACGAGAAATGCCTGCCTTCGGGAGGCGACAAACTCTCTGAAGGCGGTTTCAGCAGGGTACTGGTTAGGGAAGCGTTTCTGCCAGAGAAAGGTGTCCAGGTGCTTGAAGAAGTGGAAGTCTGTTGGTGATAAGTCCGGGGAATATGCTGGGTGAGACAGAACTTCGTACTCCAACGCGTTCAATGTCTGGAGCGTGGTTCCGGTACATGAGGCCTGGCATTATCGTGGAGAAGGATGGGACTTTTTCTGTTGATTAATGCGAGGCACAAAAGCTGCAGTTTCTGGTGCATATCGTCGATGAACTGACAGTACTTCACGGAGGTGATCGTTTTGTTCGGTTTGAGGAAACTGTAATGGATCAATTCATCTGCAGACCACCACACAGTCACCGTGATCTTCTGTGGGTGCAAATGGGACTTAGGGAAGTGGCGAGGTGGTTCCCCTTGATCCAACCATTGCGCTTAACGTTGCCGCTTGTCGTAAAGGATCCACTTCTCGTCACACGTTATGATTCGATCAAGAAATGGGTCGTTCTTGTTGCGCAGAATGAGTGAAGACGACACCTCATAACGATTATTTTTTCTGGTGTTCGCTGAGTTCACGAGGCACCCACTTATCGAGCTTTTTCGCCTTCCCAATATCTTACAAATGGCGACCGATGGTGGTGTGATTCACCCCGAGTTCTTGGGCGACCTCTTGTGTGGTTTTTATTAGCGGAACAGCTTCGATAATTTCCCGCAGTTGGTCGTTATCAACGTCGGTAGGGCGGCCACGACCTTCGGCATCTTCGAGATTGGTTTCGCCGGCACGGAATTTTTCTAACCATCTGCGGACTGTACGTTTTGAAACTGTTTACATGCCCCACGCTTTCGTGACATTTCGAGTTGCCTATGCGGCTTTGTGTCCAAGTTTGAACTCGTGCAGCAAAATGATGCGAATTTCTTGTTTTGACAGAGCCATTGTTCTTTACCTGAAAACACGGTACAAAAAAAAACATACCAACAACAAACTAAACAGCCAGATCAATTCAGCGATAAATAAGCTTCAAAATGATATATCACCAGCAATAACACTAACAACATGTCTTATACAAATTGTATGGCAAATGCACATTTTTCGGCCATTATTTTTGCACCGACCTAATATATAGAGCAAAAACAAAATAGTGCCCAACATTGAACCCTGAAGAACTCCAAATGAAACAGACTCAACTCTAGAACAGTGATCATGAATCTGAACAAAGTGCTTCCTGCCTAATAAATAATTCTGAAACATGTTAAGTGCAACATTTCTAATCCAAAAATGACGAAAAAGAACCTCAAATAAAGGTCTCGCTCTTTCCACGTTTATAAGTGAGTCACGGAAAAATTCTCACTGGCCGCCACCGGGAATCGAACCACGGGTCTTCCAGTTACGCGCCGGATATGCTTCCACTACACCACAGCGGCCTCAAATTCCTCCTGACTCACACTCGCTAACTGCCAAGCCAATTTGGCAGGTTGCTTCTTGGAGCCCCGCACAATGCTGGGGATTCACCAAAGATTGTAAGCAGCAACTGAAGAAATAATTAGAAGGCGAAAGAATAATTAATACAGACATTTAACGTGAACCAGGAACATCAAACAAAGATCTTCGCTTTTTCCACGTTTATAAGTGAGTCACGGAAAAATTCTCATTGGCTGCCACCGGGAGTCGAACCCAGGATCTTCCAGTTACGCGCCGGATATGCTTCCACTGCACCACAGCGGCCTCGAAATTCTCCAGACTCACACACGCTAACTGCCAAGACAATTTGGCAGGTTGCTTCTTGGAGTCCCGCACAATGCTGGGGATTCACCAAAGATTGTAAGCAGCAACTGAAGAAATAATTAGAAGGCGAAAGAATAATTAATACAGACATTTAACGTGGACCAGTGTTTTCTTCGATTCATTTTTTGATGAAAAAGAACCTCCGAGCCAACCGTAAAATTTAACTTATTTAAAAAGTGAAAGCGTTTAGGGCGTTCTGTGTCTCACATTTCATTTGTCACTTGATCTCAGAAACATACGTCAAAATTGTTTATTAAAGGATTACGTCTCTTATAAAAAAAAGCGCGAGTGTTTTCTTCGATTCATTTGTTTAACTAGATACTGCCCTATGAAGTGATCATCGGGGAACAGAAATCAAATCAATGATGAATGCGATGTCTGCACTGAATAAAAATATTTTTTTTTTATAGAATATGAAGTACACTATCTACCAACAAGTAATTGGACACCCCTGCAATCGACGATATCTGCGGTCCTGATACACGTCACGGCCGCCGCCTTTAAATATCGTGTGGGAAACAACAACGCAACCAGTCGCATGCAAGATGCCACGCAGTTCGGAGCTCTCTGATTTCGAGAAAGGTGTAATTGTCGGGTATCACAGAAATGGCCGATCCATACGTGACATATCCAGCGAGTTGAAGTACCCAAAATCGACAGTGACCTACGTGATCGTCAAGTGGAAGATGAGAGGTGGCTGTCGGAATGTGCCCCGACCCGGCAGACCGACAAAACTGGGAGTTAGAGACCGGCGGGTGCTGGCCAGAGAAATTCGGAAGAACCGCACCAAATCGATGGCCCACATCCGCGAGGAGTTTCAACAGGCATCCGGGAGTGTTCTTTCGATAAATACCATCCGTAAGGAAGCCCATCGGCTTGGTTATCATGGACGTGCTACCGCCCACAAGCCTTTGATCACCAAGTCCAATAGCGCTGCTCGGCTAACGTGGTGCAAAGAACGTCGACAGTGGACCGTTGAACAGTGGAAACAGGTTCTCTGGAGCGACGAATCAAGGTTCGCCCTCAACCGTTCGGATGGCAGAGTCTGGGTTTGGCGTCTGCCTGGAGAACGCCTCCTGTCGGAATGTATTGTGCCAACTGTGAAGTTCGGCGGCGGTGGAATTATGCTATGGGGTGTTTCTCCTGGTATGGCACGGGACCTTAGTCGCAATTCCTGGTAGACTCAACGCCGAGACCTACTGCACCATTTTGGATGACCATGCGCTTCCTACGTTGTGGCAGTTTTACGGGGTGGACCCATGTTACTTTCAGGATGACAATGCCACCTGTTATGTTGCGAGGTCCACCATTACTTGGTATGGTGACAATGAGGTTAATCGAATGGACTGGCCTGCGCAGAGCCCGGACCTTAACCCTATCGAGTACCTCTGGGACGAGTTGGAGCGTCGGCTTAAGGGGTGCCCCCACCGTCCGAAATCGGTGAAGGAACTGATATGTCTTCTCCAAGCCGAGTGGAAGAAAATGCCGCTAGCCGTCGTACAAAGCCTATTTGAGAGTATGCCCCGGAGGGTCGCAGCTGTAATCGCCGCTCGTGGAGGCTCCACCAACTATTGAAGGTGAATAAACTTTGTTTTCCTTTGCTATCACAGGTGTCCAATTACTTGTTGGTAGATAGTGTATGATCACCCTAATTTCATTATACTTAATTAGTAAGGTAACGATAACGTTTAAATTTTCTCTTTAAGATATTCTTGCTAGAATAGCAGCGTTTCATATTTATGGCAACAGTATTTTGTGCATAGTAATCTATGCCATGTTTGACTTTCAATATTTTTTGCAATCTGCGGTTCACAAGATTAATTTTCACTATGCATGTATTCATGGCTTTTTAGTTCTTGCTGAGAGAGCCAGACCGAACCTTCTTTTACATAAAACTTTTAGTTTTAAATTTCGGAATAATTATTTAAATAAAATACCATAATAACCCGGTAACATGTAACAAAATTTAATTACAGTAAGATGTGAGGTTGAAACACAGAAGGAGTTGACCTGTAGTGTTTGATTTTTTCCAAGTTGTACACGGAAAATTTCCTTTCTTGTACACATAAGCGTAGCGTGACTAAAAAATTGGTGGCAGAAATGAGTGTGAACTGAGGTTTTCCTTCTGGGGAGGGGACGCGAATAAGTGTAAACTGACGTTTTTCTTGAAGGGGAGGCACAAAAAAATGTGAACTGATGTTTTCTTTTGAGAGGGCAATAGTTTCTTCGTAAATGTAACAAAATGTAGATCTTTTAAGTGCATGACAAACATTTTTTGTTATGCATTACTCTTCAACAGCTGCTGATAATGAACGGTGACGGACAGTCCAGCGTATTTTTGACAAGATGCAAAAATTTTCTGAAAATAAAGTCCTCTCTTTTATTACAAATTCTTTTAAATATTACAAATCTCTTTGCTGATCCATGAATAATGTTATACAATCTACGTTGATAGCATTTAGCTGTCGTTTTACTTCCTCACAAAAACTAACCACAGCCAAATCCGAAAGATGATTATAGAAGTTTGTCCGTGTGCTTATAAAATTCTTGCTTTTTAGCACGTCTTTTGTAAAAAAAAATCGTGCTTATGATACCGGTCCGTCCGTCGCTGCTCATATTGTGCGCGGATGCGACATCGAGGATCCTCACTGTCCGTGGAGGTTAATGTAACTGCAATCCGCTGTCACAATTGTCCCTGCGTGCGAGCATTGCTCTTGATATACCCTCCTCGATGCGCAGTTCCCATGAGCTGGGGGGGGGGGACTATTTCGTAAATGGTCGTTATTTTTTAATCATTTGGATATTTGGCTTGGAGGTACTTGCATGTGGAGTTTAATCATAGCAACTATTTCGTGGTGATTCCGTTTTTTTTTTTTTTTTTTTTTTTTTTTTTTTTATTTTTGGCAAAGTGGGTACATTAGCTTGTGGCTCCTTCCAGAACACCATTACACAGTGTATACGAAAAGCAGGGAGCAGGCAAGAACAGAAGAAATATCTCATGAGCTGAAAAAAATTAGGACTGTAATTTAGAAACCGAATGCAGTTCCCTTCTTTTCCTCAATGTAATGTAATCCTTAGCGCAAATTTAACTCTCATTTTTATGTAAAATGTTAGCTTGACAAAGATTAGTCTCAGCATTTTCTTTGTATTATAAAACCGTTACGGAACGCCGGTTTTTAAATATAATAATTTAATACGATATGAGTCTGTAAATAATGAGTTTTTGCATTTTGTACCATGCAACAGTAATAAGGCTTAAAGAACAGTGTTCAAGAAATTGATTTACTTTTTGTTCGGCCATCCGTTTCTTTTTTACGGCAACTGACGTTTAAAAGAGTCCGGCACCTTTCTCACTAGGAAAAAAGCACTGCGTGTATTAACCTTTTCTTCAGCTGCTTTCTTCAATGCAAAATATTCAAAGCGACCATGTCTTTTGTTGTGAAAATTGCAAACCATTTTAATTCATTTTAAAAGTCGCCTTCCTAAAAATTTTCGATGTAGAAATATTAAAGCATTGTCAATGATCCAGGGATTGTGAAAAAATGGCGGACGCAATTCATCATAAAAAACATTTTGTAAAACTTTCATTCACTGACTCATAATGGGCAAATAGGGAATAGAGTTTTTGCCTGAGTTCCTCTTTTTATCAGGTAACAAGGCACATAACCATTCGCTTTTAAAAAGCACAAAAATATTGAAAATTTCGTGGTCATACCCCATTGCACCCAAACGTCTGTGAATTCTTTACAGTTCTTTAAAGAGAGCGATTCGTGTTTCTGTTCTTCGGGTGATAATTTCTTCATATTTTATCATCCGAATTGAAATTACATTTCCTTTAATCTCATTATTGATAAATGCCTCCTCGGCAGCTTACCTAAATGCGTAATTCTCTTTTCCGGCTTTCAGCTTTTCCATAATTTCCCAAATTCTATTTATTTATTTAATAACTCGTAGACCGTAAATTCGGAAAAATTACAGAAGAGCACACACTCACCCCTGAGGCCTAATAAGTGCACTGGGAAAATGCGTTACGTAACTTTCAAATACGTTTGGTTGCTATACAGTGTTTCTTCAGGACTGAATTAATCTGCATAATGACAGCCATAAATTTTTAAAGAAATTACTGAAGGAATAGCACGTGGGCTTCTCAAGTTTGTCTTTACGCCACTCGAGAAAATGCCCTCTTTCACCTTTTATTTATCATGAACTGCCAAATATCGCCTTCATCTAAAAATTAATAATGAGAGTTCAAAGTTTGAAATCACATTATTTTTTCATTTTAAAATTCAGTACTTGATGCATATACACTGAAGAGCAATTGAATTAGAGATACCTGTCTAGTAACGTGTAGCACCACCTTTCGCCCTGACGACGGCGGCGATTCGTCTCGGCATGGACTCGACAAGACACCGGAAGCGTTGGGAAGCCATACGGATCCACGACCCCTGAACAAGCTCCCACAGTTCACGACGATTTGATGGAGGGAGGTCATCTCTCTCGATGGTATATCCCAGATGTGACCTAGCTGGCCAAGGAAGCGAGATCACGTCGGTGGAGTGACCATCTAACCATTCGGATACAATTCGGAAGCGATGGCACGGTGCTCTGTCTTGTTGCAGGATGAGGTCTCCAGTGGGATGCTGAAGACGCACAAACGGGAGCAAACGGGAGCAAATGGTCGTCCAGGATATCCCGGTAACGTTGACCTGTGAGGGACGACGTCACACGTACCAGGGGTCACATTTTAGTCTACGTAAACAGTCCCCAGACGAGAATGCCACCCCCACCAGCTTGAAGAGTACCCTGCTGGGCAAGAAGGATCCGTCGCTTCATGTTGTTTGCGCCGTACTCGTATCCTGCCATCAGCATGTACCAACGTGAATCTCGACTCATCATATGTCCAGGCAACATTTTTCCACATGTCTAGGGACCAGTGGCGATGTTCCCGCGGTCCATGCTAATCTTTGCACCCTGTGATGTGCGATCAGCAGCGGTACCCTCGTGGGACGAAGGATTCTGTACCCCATAGCGAGGAGATGGTTCTGGATGGTGTGGCTGCTAACACGTTTTTGTGCCCCAGCGTTAAATTGCCCAGTGATTTCTTGCACTGTGGCCCGTCTATCCGCTGTTACAATGCGAGCTAGCCGACGATGACCCTGCTCATCCACACGCTGTTGTCCACGGCAGTTGGTCCTTGCAGGGATGGTTTTACCGGATTCGATGCACTCACGGTTCACCCGTGACAGTGGCTCGTGAAAATCCCAGTGCCTGCACGACTTCCGAGATGGAGTGACCCATTCGTCGGGCCCCGTCAATTTGCCCACGATCAAATGCGCTTAGATCCTTCGCCTTACCCATACTGCGTCCGACTTTTACTGATTCCCGTCGCATCACTCCTTATATTGTCGAATTGCTGCATACGTCATGTCATTTCCGTTCACAGGGCCGGCCACAGCGCCACATTTGCATAACGCCAGCTGTCTCTAATTCAATTGCTCTTCAGTGTACACACATACTAAGAGATACCTATCTAAAATTCCAAATTCAAAAGGAAAGACGTCAAATTTTATTCACTTGGTGTTGCACTTGGCTATCGCCACAGCTTTTGCAGCTCTTTTCCGCTCACTGTTGCGCTGTCACGCTGCTGTCTTCTTTTCATTTTTTCGCTCCGTGAACTCGTTCATCACCGTACTGCGTACACAGCCAGCCAAAAAAGCTACGTTCGTTATGTACTAACCGAAGTTCCGGTCACCAATGATAATTTTTCCACGCCGTCACAACTAATGTCAACTCTCTACTACTGGAAAACACTCCGCCACGACCAATCTCCATTTTCTATCGCTGAAGCATACGCTGCCAGGATCATTCATCACTCTCAACTCCTGGAACGCCCGACTATCCGACCAGTCTCCACTCTGCACTGCGAGCACGCAAACCGCGACGAACAATCACCGCTCTGTACAACTGAAAATCACGCCTGGAACGCCCAGTCACCACTTTCTACTGCTGAAACGTACGCTGCTATGATCAATCACCACTTACTACTCCTGGAACGCTCGTCTATAGAACCAGTCGTCACTCTGTACTACGAGGACGCTCGCCACACGAGTAATCACTAATCACCACTCACTACTGCTGGAACTCCTTCCTGTACGCCTAGTCGTCACTAACTGCCGAAACGTTCTTCGCCAGAACTAATCATCACTCTCTAATCCTAGAATGCCAGACTATACAATCACTCGCCACTCTGTACTGCGAGCACTACGCCGTCTTGAGCAATCACCACTCTATTTCTAGAACTCATGCCTGCACTGCCAGTTGCCACTTTCTACTGCTGAAGCGTACGCCACCTCAACCAATCACCACTCTCTACTCGTAAAACGCCCGTCTACAAGACCAGTCGCCACTCTCTACTGCGAGTACGCTCGCCACCACGATCAGTCACCACGTTGTATCGCTAGAACACGTTTGCCCGACCAATCGCCACTCTCTACAGCTGGAAGACATACGAGTTGTTTCGTTCTATTTTCCTCGTCCAGTCGAAATTTGAGGGAAGTGTGATCATATTGTTTAGCTGAGTCTATAAGAACACAAATGTTTTCATGATATTCAACATTATTTGTACTCAGGAATCTAAAAAGGTGTTATTTGTGTGTGCCCTTTGTGTCTTTACTGCTTTTAGTACATGCGTAGAAAGAATCACGCTACTCTGCACGTAACCGCACGTGGTAAGATGATATACTTCGTAAAATATGTAGATACTTCGTCATGCTCATTTGGGTAATACGAAGAATAATTTAAAAACTGATTCTGAAGATTTATGCTGAATGTCAGAATCATACTATGCAAATTAATGCTGGTAAGGCCACAAGAATTAGGCGAGGATAGGAAACTCTTGGCAAAATAACTTTAGGGAAACCATTTGGAGAAATAAATAAGTTTCCTTGTCTATACGCAATGAAGTGCCATTGTGAATATTACAGAATTGAAATAGGGTGGGCGAATATAGTTTGGGAAATGCATAGAATAATACTAGGACAAGCCGCCAACGGTAACAGATAACACGGGTACAGTTGGCAAATTTTGAGCGAAGCTATTGCAGAATCGGAAGCGGTCAAAACCTGACCATGGTCGATGTCCAATCGCATACCAAAAATTACGGTGATCGGATGTGTCATGTCATAGCTATGCCCAAACAACTAATTGTCCCGAGCCTCGTATAGACAGCGGAATTTTTTAAATTATTATTTAAATTGGTCCGTTTTTTAATAGTCATTATTTTTATACCACACGACCAATCACCATGATACCAACCCCATGTCACTCACCATGTCCTTCCCTTTCTCTGTGGCAAGTGTCACCGCGATCGGCTGAATATCTTTGGAGGAGATATGTAACAAACGACCCCTTCTCAAAACTCGGAAACCCCCTGAAAATGCAAGTTTTTGGACGATTATTCCTCAATGACACATAATTTCGGGAATCAGAAGGCGTCAAAACCTGGCCGTGAGCGATGTCCAATCGCATGTCAAACATCACGGTGATCGGATGTGTCATCTCGTACCTATGCCCGAACAACTAATTGTCTCGAGTCCCGTAAAGAGAGCTCCGCTCGGCCTTCGACCTCGCTTCGCTCAACGAGAGTTGATCAAAATCATAAGGTTACTAGGGTAATAATTGTACAGACATGATGGTATAAATAGCAATGTATCTGCTCGAAAACACTGCCCGGTCTGCAGACGCATATGCATGTTACAGCTATGCTGTGGTAGTTCAAAATGGCTATTGGGATGCAATGTTCGTCTCGCCAGGACTTCCTAAGAACGATTCGATTTATCCGGGAGAAGAAAGTTTCGCCGACTGATATCAGGCGATAGCGTATTGGAGTGCATGGCGAACGTGAAATTTTGCGTTAACATGTTGCTGAATGGTGTGCAAGTGTTAAGGATACCGTAACGTACGACAGAGGTCGTGGAAGTCCAAGCACGTAACGGATATCAACATAGCACGAAATGACGAAATGATTCACCACTGTATGCGTTCAACATTGCAGCACACTGGATTTGAGCTTGGCATGTCTTACGGTAGGTCTAATACGTTGTTCGTGAACTGTTTTAAAGCACAGCAAATTGTGGGCGAGATGGGTTCCACGTGCCTTAACAGATTAAAACATAGGAATGCAAATCACATTACTGCAACGTTTTGCTCAAGATGGAAATTAGCTTCTTTACACAGTTTTTACGGGGGACGAAAGCTGGGTCCATCATCACACTTCTGGGAAAGAAAAACCGTGACAAATACAATTACACACTTACGACACCTAGGGCGAAACAGTACCCCAGAAAAAGCTGATCGTCTTGACCACGTTTGCCACGGTTCGACATAAAAAGGATTTGGACCATCCTTGGAGTGCAAGCATACCACCATATCCACACGAAAAAGTTCTGAATAGCACCTTCTGCCGGAAAAGTTCTGAGAAAGATATTTGAAGTTCGTTCAGTAGACTCTGGCGGAGGTCACGGCTCTTGCTGGTGTATTTGAAGACACCATCTCTTCTGTATCGCCCTGGTGGCAGAGTGGTTTAAGCGCTGGCTTCTGATCTTTCGTCCGAGATGGGTCCGGTTTCAAATCCCGGTGAAGCATGGATGTGTTGTATTTTTCTTATGGCCCTGGAGCTCTCCCTTCCCTAGAACCAGTGTCTCTAAATTAGTGACAGGCGACTGCTTATAGACAATTTTCTTCCATGACAATTGTAACGTATACTCTAATTTAACTTTCCTTTTTGGTTCCTGTTATCTTATGCAAATTTTGGTTTATTCTCGTTAAGCAGTTTCTAATCTTAACCCAACATTTTCTCTCCCTCTAATGTTGGTTTGGCAACCTGACGTCGGGACAAGGGTGAATGGCGTATGTGATCAAGACTGAGAAGAGTGCTGTTTACGATTTGTATTATAGATTAGAGAGAGAGAGAGAGAGAGAGAGAGAGAGAGAGAGAGAGAGAGAGAGCTCGGAAAGATTTGTTACGAGAGATATTATTCGAGCTTGATTGAATTGCTTACATTGATGTTATGTATGCTTTGTTGATATTGAGGGTCTCAATTGTTAAGTTAGTAAGACTCTAAGAGTATATTCTGTATTCCGAGAATCTGATGTATACCGATGTCTAAATGTGATACCAGATGATTGAGTATGAAGTGAGTTATATTCTGTAAGTACCAAAGACCAATAAATATTGATTGATCTCGTAAGCAGACTTTGACTTTTCTGGCCATAAATACTATTCAGTGCTTATTTAGCTCTGTGTTATATACATTTAACCTCTTAACGGGCTGGAACGAATAAACTCGGCGTTGGCAAAATGAGCTGGTATCAGCTCGAATGAATGAATTCGCTGTCTAAGAAGTGGACCGAACGAGGCTGAAACGAGGAATCTTACCCATCAGAGAGCGCTGCATGTTTGAATCACTCGTTTCTACCCAATGACATTATGTTCGTGCCAGGGAAACTACCCGTTCCCCATCGGGACTTCAGTCATTAAGCAGGGAATAAGGTACTAGAACAGAGAGAGAGTGGAGAGAGACAAAGACAGAGATGAACAGAAAAAGAGACAAACAGACACAGAGAGGGAGAAAGAAAGAGAGAAATAGGAAGTGTCAGAGAAAGATAAAGTTAGAGACAGTAAGAGATAGAAAGAGACAGTGAGATAAAGAGAAAGAGAGAGAGAGAGAGAGAGAGAGAGAGAGAGAGAGAGAGAGAGAGAGAGAGAGAGAGAGACATAGAATCAGATAGAGAGAGGCGAAAAGATGCGGAGACAGAGAGGTAGAAAGAGACTGAGAAACAGAGAGAGAGAGAGAGACAGAGAGAAAAAGACTGAGATACAGAGAAAGAGAATTTATGACCAGTGACAGGTTTGTGGTTGGTACTTCTCAGATGAAAAGGTGAAAGGAATCGTTTTGCCCCAGCTTTCGTAAATCCAGATCTCTATGAGAACATATAGGATTCAGAAACGCAGAAAAGTATAGGCAGCATTTGGTCCACATACATCGGCCGCTTAAAGCGTTAAGCTATCCGGAGCACGACTAAAGTTTACGAAACATTTCAGTAAGAAGTTAAGCTTCACAGTGGAACAAAGCTATGCAGTAGAATTACGCTTAAGTCAGAAAGTGCTTTAACGGTGAAATGTTACGGTTTTATCTGTAGCATAAGTAAATATCAATTCTTTGACAGCCATGTACGCTAAACCTCGACATAATGACTGGTCGCATTTCGAATTTTAAACTCCAGACTTGCTGCAGCAATATCGATAGGACTCTTACTAGCATCCTCCATTCAGCCTAGATCTCGCACCTTGGGATTTTAACCTCTTTTCACCATTGAAAGATCATCTGAAAGGATGTCGCTTCACCACAGATGAATAACTCAAATTGCTTTTCATTAGTAGCAGGTGCAAGAATTTTACGCAGAGGGAGTAATAAATTCATTACACGAACCGAGTGCTTTTGATGCTCTTGCCGAAAAATTGTGTATGAATGGACCTTTTATTTCATACATTCTATTCGAAGCATTGAATATACTTTTACGAAACACGGACTTTGTAAACTTACTCTCGTTCAACTTACGTCAAGATATCTCAGAGGATCGAAATCCGACCTCCATCAAGATGTCGTTTATTCGAGTAGCAATCTATGAGCTAAACAATGAAAAATCAATCGAACAGAAACTTCTCTCTTTCGCGATCAAATTCGTAAGAATGAAAACTTACGCATGGTAGTTTGAACACGAAACAAATAAGTAAGAAATTAATTAGACTACACCACAATATAATAAACACAGTAACACAACAAGCAGTCGTATTGGTTTATGTTCAATTAATGTCACCCGAAAGATATCCATTAGCAGTCCTAAGGAGAATGAGACAAAGAGAAAGACCAAGAAGAAACTTCATGTAATATCATCTAAAGGAAATCGCAAGATTTCCGTACTTTCGGGTGCCAGCGGAGGAAGCACGGATTGAGGAAAATGGAGTTTCATGCTCAATGGATGGCTCAAACACTCCCAAGATGGTCAATGAAGATTATTTTATTTAGCTCATTCGATTTTGTAGTATCATGGAGTATTTTGCTCAAGTCCCAAATTTCCCTAAGAAATATATATATATATTTTTTTGCATAACACATATTCAAAGGCAACTGTTGCTAAAAATGCAGTGAAAAAAAGAATAAGTATTAAATTATTTTCTTCCTTCTTTTGGTTCGGTGTTTTATTGATTTCGGTGTTTTAATGACCAGCGTGAGCACCTCGAACGGGCTATAAGCAGTCGCCGGTCCCTAATTTAGGGCCACTGGTTCCAGTGCCGTAAGACAAACACAACGTCTACTCACCCTGGATCCTAACCCAGACCCATATAACGAAGTAAATTTCTCCGTCATTTCTGTCCACGCCAGGATTAGAACCCGGATCCCCTCATTCCGGAATAAGTCACTCTACCAATTGAGCTACGTGGACGTTTTATTCTGATTCCTATCTGCCTTTATGTCGTGTGCGTCCTTCTGGCAGGTACGTCACATCTCCTGGTACGTTACACCATCTCCCCCTTATTTTTTATTTTCTTTTCGAAGTGCTGGAGAAGGGATTCTCTTATTTTTCCTATCTCGCGGTGTGGAAATAACATCACACCAATGCGAGATTTTGAACGGTCGGGTCATCCGGATATTTCGGGCGCCATTATAACGAAGTAAATTTCTCCGTCATTTCTGTCCACGAGAGGATTAGAACCCGGATCCCCTCATTCCGGAATAAGTCACTCTACCAATTGAGCTACGCGGACGTTTTATTCTGATTCCTATCTGCCTTTATGTCGTGTGCGTCCTTCGGGCAGGTACGTCACATCTCCTGGTACGTTACATCATCTCCCCCTTCTTTTTCTTTTTTTTTTTTTTTTCTCGAAGTGCTGGAGAAGGGATTCTCTGATTTTTCCTATCTCGCGGTGTGGAGTGTGGAAATAACATCACACCATTGCGAGATTTTGAACGGTCGGGTCATCCGGATAGTTCGGGCGCCATTATAACGAAGTAAATTTCTCCGTCATTTCTGTCCACGCTAGGATTCGAACCCGGATCCCCTCATTCCGGAATAAGTCACTCTACCAATTGAGCTACGCGGACGTTTTATTCTGATTCCTATCTGCCTTTATGTCCTGTGCGTCCTTCTGGCAGGTACGTCACATCTCCTGGTACGTTACATCATCTCCCCCTTCTTTTTTCTTTTTTTTTTTTTTTTTCTCGAAGTGCTGGAGAAGGGATTCTCTGATTTTTCCTATCTCGCGGTGTGGAGTGTGGAAATAACATCACACCATTGCGAGATTTTGAACGGTCGGGTCATCCGGATAGTTCGGGCGCCATTATAACGAAGTAAATTTCTCCGTCATTTCTGTCCACGCTAGGATTCGAACCCGGATCCCCTCATTCCGGAATAAGTCACTCTACCAATTGAGCTACGCGGACGTTTTATTCTGATTCCTATCTGCCTTTATGTCGTGTGCGTCCTTCTGGCAGGTACGTCACATCTCCTGGTACGTTACATCATCTCCCCCTTATTTTTTCTTTTTTTTTTTTTTCTCGAAGTGCTGGAGAAGGGATTCTCTTATTTTTCCTATCTCGCGGTGTGGAAATAACATCACACCATTGCGAGATTTTGAACGGTCGGGTCATCCGGATAGTTCGGGCGCCATTATAACGAAGTAAATTTCTCCGTCATTTCTGTCCACGCTAGGATTCGAACCCGGATCCCCTCATTCCGGAATAAGTCACTCTACCAATTGAGCTACGCGGATGTTTTATTCTGATTCCTATCTGCCTTTATGTCGTGTGCGTCCTTCTGGCAGGTACGTCACATCTCCTGGTACGTTACATCATTTCCCCCTTCTTTTTTCTTTTTTTTTTTCTCGAAGTGCTGGAGAAGGGATTCTCTTATTTTTCCTATCTCGCGGTGTGGAAATAACATCACACCATTGGGAGATTTTGAACGGTCGGGTCATCCGGATAGTTCGGGCGCCATTATAACGAAGTAAATTTCTCCGTCATTTCTGTCCACGCCAGGAGTCGAACCCGGATCCCCTCATTCCGGAATAAGTTGCTCTACCAATTGAGCTACGCGGACGTTTTATTCTGATTCCTATCTGCCTTTATGTCGTGTGCGTCCTTCTGGCAGGTACGTCACATCTCCTGGTACGTTACATCATTTCCCCCTTCTTTTTTCTTTTTTTTTTTTTCTCGAAGTGCTGGAGAAGGGATTCTCTTATTTTTCCTATCTCGCGGTGTGGAAATAACATCACACCATTGCGAGATTTTGAACGGTCGGGTCATCCGGATAGTTCGGGCGCCATTATAACGAAGTAAATTTCTCCGTCATTTCTGTCCACGCCAGGATTCGAACCCGGATCCCCTCATTCCGGAATAAGTCACTCTACCAATTGAGCTACGCGGATGTTTTATTCTGATTCCTATCTGCCTTTATGTCGTGTGCGTCCTTCTGGCCGGTACGTCACATCTCCTGGTACGTTACATCATCTCCCCCTTCTTTTTCTTTTTTTTTTTTTCTCGAAGTGCTGGAGAAGGGATTCTCTGATTTTTCCTATCTCGCGGTGTGGAAATAACATCACACCATTGGGAGATTTTGAACGGTCGGGTCATCCGGATAGTTCGGGCGCCATTATAACGAAGTAAATTTCTCCGTCATTTCTGTCCACGCTAGGATTCGAACCCGGATCCCCTCATTCCGGAATAAGTCACTCTACCAATTGAGCTACGCGGACGTTTTATTCTGATTCCTATCTGCCTTTATGTCGTGTGCGTCCTTCTGGCAGGTACGTCACATCTCCTGGTACGTTACATCATCTCCCCCTTCTTTTTTCTTTTTTTTTTTTTTACTCGAAGTGCTGGAGAAGGGATTCTCTTATTTTTCCTATCTCGCGGTGTGGAAATAACATCACACCATTGCGAGATTTTGAACGGTCGGGTCATCCGGATAGTTCGGGCGCCATTATAACGAAGTAAATTTCTCCGTCATTTCTGTCCGCGCCAGGATTCGAATCCGGGTCCCCTCATTCCGGAATAAGTCACTCTACCAATTGAGCTACGCGGACGTTTTATTCTGATTCCTATCTGCCTTTATGTCGTGTGCGTCCTGCTGGCAGGTGCGTCACACTCACCTCGCAAAAATGGTCAGCAGCCAGCGCTGAGATCAATGTGCTGGTTAGAAAATGAAGTTCTTTGGAAGTTTAACGATACCTAGAAGGAGGAAAACAGCATTTAGGAACAGTGTCCAAAAGAAAAAAAAAATATGCTGCTCTTAAAAATAATGTTACGGGTTATATGATAGTACTTTAAAAATGGTATGGCAATATAACGAACAAAGTAAACTTTTCGCTGAAATTTATGGATCAAACTTACGTCAAAATATCTCAAAAATTCGTATCACGTCTAAAACAGTTATGGTTGCACTACAATTTATACTTGATTACACTAGGATGCTGTCGCTGATGAAGACGGAATGACAAAAAATATAAGCATTTAGTTAAAGTTTATATTTTTTGTTTAACGCCTACAGAAAACGGTTGGTATGCGCATTTTGATACATATGGATTATGTGCATTCCTCGCCAAGATTAGTGAAAGAAAAATAAAGCACGTAATCCGAATATTGTGAAAACGGCAAGTACGTTTTCCAACAAAACTACCCTTCAGGTGCGTCCTAACTTCACTTTAGGTTTGTTAAAACTTCAGTTTAGGTATATGTTCTTCATGTGCCGTATTCTACACGGTCGTTGTCATCGTCATGAGCTACTCACAACCACGATGGTGAATTTCCTGTGGAATATGGATCATGATGAGCTGGTTTCCCGTTGTCTTCCTCATCGCAATATCGTAGTAATTCACGCTGATCCAACCATTCCAAACAGCAGCCGCAAGAAATAGATCACATTGCCGAGGACCGATTTTAAGAATCTACCCATATGTTCATGTTATATTCGTAGAGATCCTGTAAAATCGCGAACGGGATGGTTGATGACAGGATTTGAGCCCACCTACGCCACATACCACACAACCACGACAATGGTGTTATTATATCTGAAATGTAAAAACGAGCAAAATAAAGTACGTATAACGTGCAATCCACATTAATACTCACTGAATCACGACCATCCCCAAGCAAAGTGAATTACACCCGACACTGGCATAACGAGTAGGTCCTAGGAAGTATCCTGTAAGATGAAGGGGAGTATACACAGTGCGTCAAAGACTTTTTAAGACTGGCGCTAAATTTCAGCCTACGGTGGCGCCACCAGTGTAATCGCGAATGCATTATAAACCGTGACCATCTGCTTGCTTTCTGCCAAAAGTACTGCGCAGTTGTTAAAGTAAGTCAAACGAAACGGACGTTCATTAGAGAAGTAAATTTTTTTCATGTTGAATTATTAAGATGGAACAAAGGGCTGTTATTAAATTTAACGCAAAACTTGGTAAAATTGCCCCGGAAACGTACCAAATGATGTAACAAGTTTACGGTGAGTTTTGTTTAAGTAGATCAAATGTTTTCCTGTGGTCCAACCTTTTTTGGACGGAAGAGAGACGATAGAAGGTGATAAGCATACCGGAAGACCAAGTTCATCTAGGACACGAGATTATTGAAAAAGTGCGGGATTTCGTGGCAAACAATCGATGTTCGTCACTAAGAATGATGGAAGAGTCTTTAAACATCAACAAAGAAACGATTCGAACCATCCTGCATGAAGATTTGTGGAAAACCAAAAGTCTGTGCTAAATTTGTTCCGCACATTTTAACCAATGAACAAAAATCAAGGAGAAGTGCACATTGCAAAGACATCATTTCAGCCGCTGAAAATGATCCAAACTTCTTAAAACCGATTGTTACTGGTGATGAAACATGGTGTTTTCAATATGATCCTAAAACAACGCGACAAAGTGCGGAATGGAAGTAAAAAAACTCGCCACAAGCCGAAAAAAAACAAGAAAAGTTCCATCGAAAATCAAAACAATGCTCATTACGTTCTTCGATAGTAATCCACAAAGAATTGTTCCAAGTGGACAAGCAATTACGGGTGAGTTTTATTTAAATGTTTTGAGTCGTTTGATGGGGAGAATTTGTCGCATTCGTCCAGAATATCGGGATGAAAACAGTTGGTGTTTGTTGCACGATAATGCACCCAGTCACACCTCACTTCTTGTTCGTAGATTTTTGGCGAAAAATAACGTCTGTGCGTTCAATCATCCACCGTATTCGCCTGATTTAGCACCCTGCGACTTTTTCTTTATACCCAAAACATAAAATGACGTTAAAAGGGTGTTGTTGTGATGATATTTCGACCATACAAACAACTTCAACGTGTGCTTTGGAGGCAATTCCGCAAAGTGAACTGGAACAGGCATTCGAATCATTACTAAATCGCTATAACAAGTGTATTGAAGCCGGAGGGACTTACTTTGAATAACAAACCAAAACAAATTATAATTTCTTGTTTATATTTCATTTTACAGACCTAGTCTTAAAAATTCTTTGACGCACTGTGTATAAGAGGTTGCTGGTTCCATCTAAAGCGAAGTTAGGGACAGGATGGGTAACTCAAGGATTTACCTGAGTTTACGAAAGGCCAAATTGTGTGCCTGCGCAACATTGGTGCGTCCATTTCTGAAACGGTGACACTTGTGGGTTGTTCAAAGACCTCCGTGGTTAAAATGGGTTGTTCGCCGATATGGCACCACTCCAAATGGTTAAAACTGCGATACTTGGTTGTTTCGCCATTTAAGCACCACTCCTAGCGCTAGAATGGTTAAAACAGGGATACTTGGTTGTTTCGGCATTTTGGTACCACGGACTTCTAGTAAGGCGAATACAAATATTCTAAGGTTGTTTGGCCATGTTAAATGAATGAGTGGTCGGTTGGTTACTATGAGAATTTATTTAGCCCCAGTGACAGGGAAAGACCAGTTCCAAGAACGTCTTCATGAGATAAAGATAATGAGTACTGTGTAAGGCGTGTGATAGATGTTAGTAAAGCTCGAGTTGTGTGCCGCAATCGCTGTAAATGGAGACTTATGATACATCAACAGTGAGTAAAATCTAGCATCATCAGTTTTGAACGTCAATCTGGCAGATGATCGGTTTTTGAGGAGCTAACCTCTGAATCAAGAGAACAGCTTAGTTGTATGTATATAAAGGTAGATTGATTAGTAGGAGATCAAAATTCAGGCCATAGGAAATCGCAACAAAATTTATTGTGCAAAAATATGATCAATATTGATAGCATGAAGTGACTTAGACTCCGTATAGGGGGTGAAGAAGCCTTAACAAGAGAAAGAACAGATGAACATAAAGGCGAAACAAAAGAAATCACGTGCCTATGCGCGTCTGGACATGTTTCAAGTCGTACATGCGTTAACCGTAGGCCAATAGAGCCATTCGAGAGTGAACAGTTGCGAAATCAATGTAAGTCTGTTTGTGATTTTTTACTCTTTCCAACCGTAGGTTGAAGAAGCGTAAATGCTCCAGCTTTGTCTGTCCGTCTGCCTGTCCGCACGATAACTGGCGTAAAAATGGTTCGATTTCGATGAAATTTTAGTATGTGGTAGGGGACCACCTGGGGACGAACCCTATTGAAAATGGGACAAATGGGGTCAAAGGTCACGCGGGATCCATTCCACTGCCCTTATGCGTCATAACTTGCGTAAATACGGTTCGATTTCAATGAAATATTACTATGTGGTAGGGAACCGCCTGGGGACGAACCCTATTCAAAATAAGTGAAGTGCGGTCAAAGGTCAGGACATAAGAGCGGGATGCATTCAATTGCCCTTATGCGTCGTAACGTGCGTAAAAATGGTTCGATTTCGATGAAGTTTTAGTATGTGGTACGGGAACACCTGGGGACAAACCCTATTGAAAGTGGACGAAATGGGGTCAAAAGTCAGGACATAGGATTGGGATCCATTCCATCGCCCTTATCCCATATTTTTAAGGTGGACGTCAAGTAAATTTGCTTCCAATACTTCCAATGGAAAAACTTTTGTACACATTTCCTTCACAATTAATGTGTTCCCAAGGATGAAAATTTGAACAATCGATTAAAATAACTTCGTATTATAACTTGGAATACTTAATATTTTCTAAACCATAACCATAATTATATTAAAAATCAATAACTTTTCCTTTGGTGGTGTTGAAACCAGAAAAAGGATGGCGCGATCTGTACTTTGATGACGTCAGTAGACAAACAAATGTTGGATTGCAAAATTATGGTTATGTTTTAGAAAATATTAAGTATTCCAAGTTATAAAATGAAGCTATTTTAATCGATGTTTAAATTTTCATCCTTGGGAACGCATTAATTGTCCAAAAAAAAAGATGGCGCGACCTGTACTTTGATGACGTCAGTAGACAAACAAATGTTGGATTGCATAATTATGGTTGTGTTTTAGAAAATATTAAGTATTCCAAGTTATAAAATGAAGATATTTTAATCGATGTTTAAATTTTCATCCTTGGGAACGCATTAATTGGGAAGAAAATGTGTACAGAAATTTTTCTAATCGAAGTACAGGAAGCAAAATTACTTGACGTTCACCTTAAAGGAGCAATTCTTGTATGTATGTAAATTTTATTTTGAAAACGGCACTACGGATTTTGATGAAAGTCGTTAACTACCGTTTTCTGGTACTAGAAATCGATTTAGCTTGATCTCGACTTTAGGAAAATTCGTTTAGTAGGTTAAATAACCACCCCAAATTACCAAGTTTTTAGTGTCATGGCGTCATCCTATTAATGTTATCCATGCTTTTTATGACGCCATACTCTCGCAATTCAGATGTTGGCGCGCGGCCACGCCGTCGGTCTCATTTTGTCACGCGTTGTGTGTGGATCCTATTAAAGTTTTATGACGTCACACTTTTGCGAGCAGATGGTCGTGATTCTTATCTGCCTCATTACGTCACGCGTTGTGTGCGTATGTTCGTCCACACGGAAACTCGCGTAAAAATCGTTCGATTTCGTTGAAATTTTAGTATGTGGTAGGGGAACACCTGGAAAGGAACCCTATTGAAAGTGAACGGAATGGGGTCAAATGTCAGGACATAGGAGCGGGATCCTTTCCACTGGTCTTAAGCGTCATAACTAACTTAAAAAAAGGTTCGATCTCGATTAAATTTTAGTATGTGGTAGGGGACGACCTGGGGACAAACTCTAATAAAAATAAGAGAAATGGGGTTAAAGGTTAGGACATAGGAGCGGAATCACTTCCATCGCCATTATGCGTCATAACGTACGTAAAAAGGTTTCGATTTGGATGAAATGTTAGTATGTTGTAGGGACCTGCCGGGGGACGAATCCTATTGTAAATGGGCGAAATGGGGTCAAAGGTTAGGACACCGGAGCGGGATCTATTCCATAGCCCTTATGCATCATAACTTACGTAAAATTGCTTCGATTGCGACAAAACCTTATCATGTTATTTCGGAGGTATTCTGAACCAGCTCTGTTGAATATCATCGAATGGGATCAAAGGTCAGGGCATAGGAGCGATATTTATTCCACAGTCATTATCCTCATAACTTGAGTAATGATTTCTGGTATGTTGGAAAGCGTATCATAATCAATGCATTGCATGATTTTACTAACTTGTTGAGGTAAAAATTAGTAATAGAAATTTAGAGCAGCGCATCATTTTTTTTTTTTGATTGGAGGTTTAACGACCACCGTGAGCAACTCAATGGGCTATGAGCAGTCGCCCGTCCCTAATTTAGGGTCACTGGTTCCAGGGAAGGGAGAGAGCCAGTGCCGTAAGACAAACACAACATCCATGCCTGACCGGGATTCGAACCCGGACCTCTTACGGACGAATGATCAGAGACCAGCGCCTTAGACCACTGCGCCACCCGGGCGGCGCAGCGCATCATCATTAAATTCTGTGGGAAGATCGGTAAACCTGCTACTGAAAAGTGG
Organism: Macrothele yani; assembly: GCA_039090855.1. Taxonomy (NCBI): domain Eukaryota; kingdom Metazoa; phylum Arthropoda; class Arachnida; order Araneae; family Macrothelidae; genus Macrothele; species Macrothele yani. The sequence continues at coordinate 102,868,216 of CM077018.1, read as the reverse complement.
AGCTATTGAAAGTGGCGTATAGTAAGGATGCTACGAAAACGCCAAGTGTATTTGAAAGAGCCGGAAAAAACACGCATGTCACGCTCGCAGTTCAAGACCATGCTTGTAAGTTTGTTTTCTTACGGTTTCCAACCGTAGGTTTAAGAAGCGTATATGCTTCAGCTTTGTACGTCTGTCTGTCTGTCCGCCCGCACGATATCTCGCGGAAAAATGGTTCGATTTCGATGAAATTTTACTATGTGGTAGGGGACAACCTGGGAAAGAACCCTATTGAAAATGGGTGAGCCGCCCCGGTGGCTCAGTGGTCTAAGGCGTTGGCCTCTGATCATTCGTCCGTAAGGGGTCCGGGTTCGAATCCCGGTCAGGCATGGATGTTGTGTTTGTCTTACGGCACTGGCTCTCTCCCTTCCCTGGAACCAGTGACCCTAAATTAGGGACGGGCGACTGCTTATAGCCCATTGAGTTGCTCACGGCGGTCGTTAAAAATTCCAATCAAAAAAAAAAAAAAAAAAATGGGTGAAATGGAGTCAAAGGTCAGGACATAGGAGCGGGATCCATTCCATCGCTCGTATACGTCATGACGTACGTAAAAATGCTTCTATGAAGACAAAACGTTAGTATGTTGTTCCGTAGGTATACTGAACCGATTCTGTTGCATATAATAAAAATGGGGTCAAAGGTCAGGGCACAGGAGCCAGATATATTCCACACCCATTATCCCCATAACTTGATTAAAAATGCTTATATTATGACAAAGCTTTAGTATGTTGTTCCGGTGCTATACTGAACCAATTCTGTTTAATATCATCGAAATGGTGTCAAAGGTCAGGGCACAGGAGCGAGATTTATTCCACAGCCATTATCCTCATAACTTGAGTAATGATTTCTGGTATGTTGGAAAGCGTAATAAGATCAATGTCATTGCATGATTTTACTGACTTGTTTTTTTGTTTTGTTTTCGATCACAAGAAGATAGTTCATCACGAATTCACTGAACGGAGACAGAGGTCAACAACCAACATCGCTGTTTCGAGGTAAAGTGATACAAATACTACTTAGTCTGTCGGTAATCCAACCCGGTATTAAGTACAAGTTTGTAATTCAGTGGACGGTCTGTGTAGTTTTGTAGGCAAGTGATACAAATACTACTTATTCTGTCGATAAGTGATACCAGTACTACTTATTCTGTCGGCAAGTGATACAAACACTACTTATTCTGTCGGTAAGTGATACCAGTACTACTCATTCTGTCGGCAAGTGATACAAATACTACTTATTCTGTCGGTAAGTGATACCAGTACTACTTATTCTGTCGGCAAGTGATACAAATAATACTTATTCTGTCGGTAAGCGATACCAGTACTACTTATTCTGTCGGCAATTGAATTAAATTATTGTGTTTGAAGATTTAATGATACACTGTCAAACATTTTTTGGTAGGTTGCACCGCTTTCTGAGAAATGATACACCATTGTGTGGTACAACCAAAAGCCAACAACATGGTGACACTTTACACCATCCACCATTTTTCTGTTGTAGGAAACACCCATCTTATATTTTATTTGGTGTACAAGCACAATTGAATGATAACATAAAATTTCTATTTAAAGCGATTTATTTAAATTTTTTAGAGTACGCTTTGGAGATCTAAAAAAAATTAAATAAATCGCTTTAAGAAGAAATTTTATGTTACCATTCAAATAAAATATAAGATGCGCTTTTGCTACAACAGAAAAATGGTGGATGGTGCAAAGTTTCACCATGTTGTTTGATTTTGATTGTACCACAGAATGGTGCATATTTTCTCAGAAAATGGTGCAGTTGTTGCAGCACCAGTTCTTTGGTGCAACCTACCCCTGAATTTTTAACAGTGTACACAGTGAGTCAAAGTGTTTTTAAGACTGGCGCTAGATTTCACCCTACGGTGGCGCCACCAGTGTAGTCGCAAATGCGTTATAAACCGTGACCATCTGCTTGCTTACTGCCAAAAGTACTGCGCAGTTGTTAAAATAACTCAAACGAAACGGGCGTTCATTAGAGAAGTAAAATTTTTTTCATGTTGAATCATTAAGATGGAACAAAGGGCTGTTATTAAATTTAACGCAAAACTTGGTAAAAGTGCCTCGGAAACGTACCAAATGATGAAACAAGTTTACGGTGAGTTTTGTTTAAGTAGATCAAATGTTTTCCTACAGCACAAACGTTTTTTGGAGGCAAGAGATACGAGAATGATGGAAGAGTCTTTAAACATCAACAAAGAAACGATTTGAACCATCCTCCATGACGATTTGGGCAAAACAAAAGTCTGTGCTAAATTTGTTCCACACACGTTAACCAATGAACAAAAATCAAGGAGAAGTTCACATCGCAGAGACATCATTTCAGCCGCTGAAAATGATCCAAACTTCTTAAAATCGATTGTCACTGGTGATGAAACATGGTGTTTTCAATATGATCCTAAAACAAAGCGACAAAGTGCGGAATGGAAGTAAAGAAACTCGCCACAAGCCAAAAAAACAAGAAAAGTTCCATCGAAAATCAAAACAATGCTCATTACGTTCTTCGATAGTAAGGGTTATTATCCACAAAGAATTGTTCCAAGTGGACAAACAATTACGGGTGAGTTTTATTTAAATGTTTTGAGTCGTTTGATGGGGAGAATTTGTCGCATTCGTCCAGAATATCGAGATGAAAACAGTTGGTGTTTGTTGCACGATAATGCACCCAGTCACACCTCACTTCTTGTTCGTAGATTTTTGGCGAAAAATAACGTCTGTGCGTTCAATCATCCACCGTATTCGCCTGATTTAGCAGCCTGCGACTTTTCTTTGTTCCCAAAACTTAAAATGCCGTTAAAAGGGTGTTATTTTCATGATATTTCGACCTTACAAACAGCTTCGACGCGTGCTTTGGAGGCAATTCCACAAAGTGCACTGGAACAGGCATTCGAATCATTATTAAATCGCTGTAACAAGTGTATTGAAGCCGGAAGGGACTTATTTTGAATAACAAACCAAAACAAATTATAATTTCTTGTTTCTATTTCATTTTACAGACCTAGTCTTAAAAATTCTTTGACGCACTGTGTATGATAAAAGAAATACAATAGCGTGCAGCAACTTTTAATTTTTCGAAAATCATTTTGAAAGAAATTAATTCAGAAAAATGAAATCGTATACTAAGAATGTATATCTAAATTAACTCATTATTGATCAATCAATCGCTATCACATTACCCTTTCGAATATTTTGGAATCGTTTCTGTAGTTAGGCAAAAGACTGTGGTTTGAAAGCCATTTATATTCCCGTGTTTTGAAAGAAACTATTTAAAATGGAAACTTGCTCAACAAGAACAAATTGTTCGGTAACCTAAATTTTCACTTTAGCAGCATTCACTGTACATAAAACATTTATTCAGACTTCTTTTCTTTTTTACATTTCCCGCAAGGTATTCTTTTTCGTTGCATTAGTGTATTTCCCACAAACGCTGATTTTGTGCTTGTATTCATAAATATTTCTCTTCCCCTTTTGCTACTGCAAACGATTTCGAGTAATCCTGAGCTTGTTAACTCAGTGCAGTGGTACGAGAGAGACGACCGTACTAAGATGTGGCTCCCGAAGTGATTTGTGAGCGTTCCTTTATACACTGGCTAACGCTCATTAAATTTTATCCCCTATAAGACGTGTTCTGTCAGATCTCGGATCATCCACAACAGAACCTTTTGTATGAGACACAGAATTTCGCGCTTAATTGCCTTCAATAGTATCATTCCGGAACATCACAATCGGGAAAAACCAATCTGAAAAACTCCCATCTTACCTCCTGAATATGTATGAGGTATAGCTATTAAATAACGAGACGGACGCCGTGGCTTTACACTGAAGAGCAATTAAATTAGAGATACCTGTCTAGTAACGTGTAGCACTTCCTTTCGTCCTGATGACGGCGGCGATTCGTCTCGGCATGGACTCGACAAGGTACCGGAAGCGTTGGGAAGCCATACGGATCCACGACCCCTAAACAAGCTCCCACAGTTCACTAAGATTTTATGGAGGGGGTCAGAGCCTCAAACATCTCTCTTGATGGCATCCCATATGTGATCGATGATGGGGTTGAAGTCAGGTGACCTAGCTGGCCAAGGAAGCGAGGTCACGTCGGTGGAGTGTTCATCCAACCATTCGGATACAATTCGGGAGCGATGGCACGGTGCATTGCCTTGTTGCAGGATGAGGTCCCCAGTGGGATGTTGAAGACGCACAAACGGGAGCAAATGGTCGTCCAGGATATCTCGGTAACGTTGACCTGTGAGGGACGATGTCGCACGTACCAGGGGTCCCATTTCATTCCACGTAAACAGTCCCCAGACAAGAATACCACCCCCACCAGCTTGAAGAGTACCCTGCTGGCAAGAAGGATCCATCGCTTCATGTAGTTTGCGCCGTACTCGTATCCTGCCATCCGCATGTACCAACGTGAATCTCGACTCATCAGTCCAGGCAACATTTTCCCACATGTCTAGGGTCCAGTGGCGATGTTCCCGCGCCCATGCTAATCTTTGAACCTTGTGATGTGCGGTCAGCAGCAGTACCCCCGTGGGACGATGGCTTCTGTACCCCATAGCGAGGAGATGGTTCTGGATGGTGTGGCTGCTTACACGTTTTTGTGCACCAGCGTTAAATTGCCGAGTGATTTCTTGCACTGTGTCCCGTTTATCCGCTTGTTACAATGCTAGCTGGCCAACGATGACCCCGCTCATCCACACGCTGTAGTCCACGGCAGTTGGCCCTTGCAGGGATGGTTTTACCGAATTCGATGTACTCACGGTGAACCCGTGACACAGAGGCTCGTGAATATCCCAGTGCCTGCACGACTTCCGAGATGGAGTGACCTATTCGTCGGGCCCCGACAATTTGCCCACGATGAAATGCGCTTAGATCCTTCGTATATTGCGTTCGACTCTTACTGATTCCCGTTGGCATCACTCCTTATATTGTCGGATCGCTGCATACGTCATGTCGTTTCCGTTTACAGGGCCGCCCACTGCGCCACATTTGGATAACGCCAGCTGTCTCTAATTCAATTGCTCCTCAGTGTATTTAAATAAGAAACTCACATTTTTCACTCTTATCACATTAAGTGTACTTCCCTTCTGCATCAACAGACCTCTGCATTCTAATCTGCCAGTGGACAAAGCACTGATATAGCTCAAATGGTGTGATCCTTTTGAGAAGCTTGGTCGTTCTCTTCTTCGCCGCAGTAACTGACTTAAAACAGGTCTACTTGAGCACAGATTTGACTTTAGGAAAAGGAAAATTTCGCATCTAGCCTAATCTGGTTAGTAGGCAGTATGTTCAACCAATGTAGTGCGTTTCTCGGCAAAAAAAAAAAAAAAAAAAAACGCTTCATTGTAATCGCTGAATGAGCTGGCGCGTTGTGCTGATGAAGGATGAATCCATTTTCGTTGCCTCTCTTCTTCTAACTCATTGTCTCAAAGTCACCAGAACCTGTTTGTGGTACTTCTACTTTGCTGTTGCTCCATCGGAAACCCGCGCTGCCAGAATTACGCACTGTTAATGTCAAAGAAAACAATTAGCATGGCCTTGGATTTGCTTTGCTTTCTTCATCCTTGGTGGCGTTGATGTTTTCCAATAAACCGACTGTTTTTACGTTTCAGGATTGTATTGGAAGATCCAGGTTTCATCACAAATGATAACAATATCTGAAAGGTTGGGTTCGTCTGAATTTGCCTCAGCATGTCAGCACAATTTCGTTTGCCATTTTCTTTTTGCGCAGGCGTGAGAAGCTTTTGAACCATCTTAACACAAACCTTTGTCAAGTTCAGATTATCACGTAAAATTTACCTAACTGTTTCTTTAGCGATGATTAACATTTCTGCTATCATTCCAGTACTCGGTCGTCGATTATTTCGAACAACTGCGTAGATTATGTCCACCTTGTCTTCTGTTTTTGAAGTGTTTGGGCGTCCCGGACGTTCGTCGTCTTCAATGTCCTCCTGGCCTTCACTGAACCTCTTACGCTACACATAAACACGCGAACATGACATGCATTCTTCCCTGTACGCCTCACTTAATTTATTGCATTATGCAGCCTCGTGCGGGCCAGACAAGTGCTCTGCTGCGAGGTTCTGATGGGTTCCATTCACGTTCCTGCCTCCTACGCATTCCAAGAACCCGGCTGGTCATCGTAGAAAATATACGATGACCGGCTAGCGGTATATCGCGAAAGTTGTGGAAGTTGAAGTGCTGCTACATCTACAGACGGTCTCCGGTGCCATTTTTCAACTCGACAATGCCCGGCCTCATGTGGCGCAGAATGTCTTTCATCTCCTGGATGCTCGATATGTCCCACGTCTTCCTTGGCCAGCCCGTTCTCCTAATTTGTCACCCACTGATCAAGTGTGAGATGTGGTCGCTCGACGCTTGGCCCGTCAAGCTCCGCCGCCAATTATCCAAGATGAACTTTGAGTACGAATCGTGACAACATGGAATGACCTTCAACAATGCGACATCCAGAATCTCATTAATTTGATGCCACGCCTTGTGCGAGCCGTTATTGCCGCTTGTGGTAGGTGCACAAGGTATTAAGTATTGTGTGTTCTAAATCATTTACAGGACTGTATTTCTGATCACTTACAACTTGTATCATAAGTAATATACCCTGTGAATCTCACTTCAATTTCTCAGGTCCTTCTCAATTTTTCATTTTCAACCGACAGCAGTGTATGATGAGATAATCATCATGAAGTGCGTCTAAACACTTAAAGAACTACCCCAGCAAAAACAGTCTTGCTGGGCCAGCACTGCCAGCAATGGCCCAGCACTATGTTCCCGCTGCCGAACCTTCAATAAAATGTCCGGGCGGCCAACAGAAGGGCCAGAAGTTCAGGCCAACAGCTGGCCAACAGTTGGCACCCCATCAGTTCTCATATGCCACAACAGGGCCATCAGTGGTCCATCACAGGCAATAGCTGCCACAAGTGGCCCTTCAGTGGCCCTGCAAGCACGTGCCAGAAATGATGGCAAGCCTAATGTGGTCAGCTAGTGGGTCGGTAGTGGTAGCCGGCAACCACGTGACGTAACTGGTGGCTTGCCGAATCTTGTCCGCCAATTTCCTAGTGGTAGACATAATAAAAAAAAATGAAGAACAACCGCAGTTCCCCAACGCTGCAATTTTTTTTCTTACCCTTACGAAACTTGTGAACTAACGCACTGCGCTGGGGAAACATTCTCATCAAACCGAAAAAACGCCCGCTTGCATCTGAGTAGATTTGAACTAGGGCCGTTTGCATGATAGCTGAGCACTCTACAGACCCGACTAATTTGCCATGCTCGCGCGTATGCTTAAAGCTATCTGTTTCGTATGCAATGTGTAATCGAATGTTTCCCTCTTTCAATTTACAATATTGCGAGGTATTTTTCATAAAAGTCAGTTTGATATAATTCATAAATTAATTTTTTCAACGTAATGATAGGTTTTTTTTCTTTTTACCTTAAGGGAACTTCACTCATTTTCAAGGAGTGTACATACTTAGAGTCGCTTCCCAAAGTTTTGTACTGTTCTTGTCGTCTTGAAAAGAGATTGTTGAATAAATATATATTTACCCGGGTTCATGTCACATTCTGTTACATTTTTAACGTTGTGTCTTTCCTTTCCGTTGTCCAAAGCTACATTTGTTTTAAAGAGGAAAGCTATTTTATTTTACGTGTCGTTATTTTTAGAAGCGAATTCCTCCCAGTCTTGTGTATTCAACTCATGGACGAGTACACCACATAGCGTTGCTTTTTTTCTTTTCTTTCAAATAATTAATACATTTTATACGTGTATAATTCTTTTTTTTTCCAACAAACGTTTTTTTAATTGTTTTCCAGGACATTTGTTTCAAGCGGTTTCAAATGTTTTCTTGTTTTTCATCCACTCCATTGCATGAATTGTTATTCATGGGAATGGAGTGGGTGTATTTCATGGCTGTAATCTAGTATTTCACGGCTTAATCTGATATCTTCGTCGACATAAAATTTCATTAGGAAATTAATTCGCCTCTCTACATATGGATTTTTTCTTAACATCCACTAAAATAACATAATGGCGATAGCGTCGTCTTCAACTAACTGGTACCATGAGAGACACAGCAAGTGTTGCTTCTGCGCATGCGCAGTCCCGTTGCTTCCACCTGCTGTTGGGGGTTGCATTGGTTGCCAGCAACGGACCCCTAGTGGCACTTGCTTGGAGGCCCACAATTCACGGCGATGCTGCAGGGCCATCAATGGCTCGCCAACTGATAGCGCTGCCACCAACGGACCACTACCGGGCCGTGAGCGGTAGATTTCAGCCAGCAGTGACCCATCACTGCCAGCTGTTGGCCAGCAGTTTCCCAGCACTTGTGTTTTTTTTATTCTTAATTAAGAATAAAAAGAGGTAGTTGAGAGCGTCACGTCATTTTGCTTCTAGATTTCAGGCGGAACACGTTGGTTTTAAAATTTGCATCTTTACAGTTATGACGACACTGTGTAGGAACCATTTAGAAGTAAGATGGAGAGCCATTGAAAAGGATTGAAGCCCGCCAGTCTCAAGCCGAAGTGGCACGGTGGCTCAGTGTGAGTAATTCCGTTGTCCATCTGCTTTGGGACACATTCCAAAGTACAAATAGGACATCGAAAAGATTCAGTAATGGAAGACTTTGGGAAACAACTTCAAGAGATGACCGTTATTTACTACTAAGTGCTCGAAGAAAGACTGCCGCACGAATCTGCCTGATTTCGAATCTTATGGCAGCAACAGGAAATATGGTACCTTGTTCCAAGGTGCGCAGGAGGCATAATGAACACAGTCTTTATTCTAGAAAACCAATGATGAGCTCTCTCCTCATTTCTCGAAATAAAAGAGAAGGTCGTCTCCATTGGTATGGCAGTCATATCAACTGAACAAATGATCAACGGAGCTCCGTGATCCTCACGAATGAGTCCATATTTGCTCTGCAGAGTGACTCCAGGGGGAGACATATCTGGAAAGAAGCAGGCACACACCATCGTCCTATAAACGTCCTAAACAGGAACGCTTTTGTAGTGGCAGTAATATGATATGGCAGGAATATATCTGGGCTGCCGCACAAATCACTACGTGCTTCCGACAGACTCCGGGAACTGTCAGATTTATAGGGATGAGATGCTAAAACGCTTTGTTAGGTCATATGCAGGAGCAATTGGTGGCAATTATATCCTACAGGGCGATAATGCATGTTGTGACGTGCCTGCCCCGCAGGACGCACACGACATAAAGGCAGATAGCAGCGAGAACGAACGTCTGCGTAGCTCAGTTGGTAGAGCGACTTGTTCCGGAAGAAGTGGACTCGGGTTCGACCCCCGGCGTGGACCAAAAATGACGGAGATATTTACTTCGTTATAATGGCGTCCCGAACTTCCCGGATGACCCGGCCGTTCAAGAACTCGCAATGGTGTGATGTTCTTTCCACACCGCGAGATAGAAAAAAATAAGAGAATCCCTTCTTCAGCGCTTCGTAAAAGAAAAGTGCGTGATGTTGCATTCCACACACTAGATTGACTGGGAGTTCTCAGGTGTACGTTCTTCAGCGGATGCTGCCTACGACGATTCATGGTCACGGCTGACCCGTGGGCCATGCCCCCGGCCCTCTTTCGGGGGTGGGGGTGGGGGAGATGTGACGTGCCTGCCCCGCAGGACGCACACGACATAGCAGCGAGATGAACGTCTGCGTAGCTCAGTTGGTAGAGCGACTTGTTCCGGAATAAGTGGACTCTGGTTCGATCCCCGGCGGGGACCAAAAATGACGGAGATATTTACTTCGTTATAAGTTCCTCATCGAGACAGAATTGTTGGGATTTTTTAGGCAGTCGTATTCCAGTACTTAACCCTCTCTTCAAAAAATACAGGAGTGTTAAAGTGCCATGGTGGAGCAATGGTCGTTACTGCCAAGATCACTTCTGGGCACTATCACTATGAGCATGAAGCACTGATGTCAATCATGTATTGCTGAGACAGGTGACCACACTCCATATTGACTCAATTTTGCTATTTCGTTTTAAGCATGTTCTGTGTAAGCAGACATGAATACTTGTTATTTTCTATAACTTATAATTAGTTTTCTTATTTTATACATATGATATGAGAAACCCTATTAAATTACACGTTTTCTTCAAATTTCATATGAAAATTCCTTATAGCTTTGCAGGCATTTCAAAATTGTATTTTGTTCCTTAATTCATGGGAACCAGTAAACACCGAAGAGCCAAAACATTATGACCAACTGCTTAACATGATGTTGGTGCGCCACGTGCCGGCAAAACAGCTCTTACCCGGCGAGGGATAGACGCTACAAGATTTCAAATGGAGTGGTATCTGGTACGAAAACGTTTTGTGTTTCATTTCCCTTGCGTGGGCATGTTGCTCATGTGAGCACTATGTAATTAGAATTTGAAATATTTTTTTTTTTTTTGATTGGAGGTTTAACGACCACCGTGAGCAACTCAATGGGCTATAAGCAGTCGCCCGTCCCTAATTTAGGGTCACTGGTTCCAGGGAAGGGAGAGACCCAGTGCCGTAAGACAAACACAACATCCATGCCTCACCGGGATTCGAACCCGGACCCCGTTTGGATGAATGATCAGAAGCCATCGCTTAGACCACTGCGCCACCGGGGCGGCAGAATTTGAAATAGAGCAGTTTTATAGTCAAATGCCTCGTCACCTAATTAGTGACGCGCATGAATGGATTAACGAGATTCCCACTGTCCCTATCTACTATCTAGCAAAACCACAGCCAAGGGAACGGAATGACTGGACCTTGAATGACTGGACCCTTAGCTCTTGGAAGTTACGTAGTTGAACCGCTGCTGACCGGATTTGCTGTTCCAATACAAACCACAAGTGCTCGACTGGACTGATGTCTGGGGAATTTGAAATATACGGCAATACCTGGAAGTCTTCCGCATGCTCCGCGAACCATTCTCGCACAATCGGGCAGTGTGGCATGGAGCATTATCCTTCTGAAAGAAGGCACAACTAAAGGGGAATACTGTTGCCATGGAAGGATGTACCTCATCTGTAATAATGTTTAGATAGGTGGTAAACTGCCTAGTTTCTTGCACATGAATGACTGGACGCAGGGTTTCCCAGAAGAACATGCCCAAAGCATTACATTTCCTCCGCCGGCTTGTTTACGTCCCACGGTGTATTCTGGCGCCAACATTATCCGAGGTGAACGACACACACGCCCATATGGTGCAACAGGAAAGAAGATTCATTGAACCAGATGACCTTTTTGCAATCACGAAGTTCTAGTTTTGGTGCTCGCGTGCCCGTTGTAGGAGCTTTCGACGATAAACCGAGGTTAGCATGGACACTCAGATCAACCTGAAGCTATTCAGCCCCATTTTTAGCAGGGTTCGATGTATTGATTATTATAACACACCACTCTCTTCACAAGCATTCCAGTTAACGGTAAATTGCGCCACAGTTTCCCTTCTGTTGGCTCGTACCATACGGGATAGTCTTCGCTAACCTCTAGCATCGATGAGCCTGGTCGGTCCACCACTTGCCACAGTATCCCTTCTGTTAGCTCGTACCATACGGGATAGTCTTCGCTCACCTCTAGCATCGATGAGCCGGGGTCGGCCCACACCTTGCCACAGTATCCCTTCTGTTGGCTCGTACCATACGGGATAGTCTTCACTCACCTCTAGCATCGATGAGCCGTGGTCGGCCTACACCTTGCCACAGTATCCCTTCTGTTGGCTCGTACCATACGGGATAGTCTTCACTCACCTCTAGCATCGATGAGCCGTGGTCGGCCCACACCTTGCCACAGTATCCCTTCTGTTGGCTCGTACCATATGGGATTGCCTCCGCTCACCTCTAGCATCGATGAGCCGTGGTCGGCCTATACCTTGCCACAGTATCCCTTCTGTTGGCTCGTACAATACGGGATAGTCTTCGCGCACCTCTAGCATCGATGGGCCGTGGTCGGCCCACACCTTGCCACAGTATCCCTTCTGTTGGCTCGTACCATACGGGATTGCCTCCGCTCACCTCTAGCATCGATGAGCCGTGGTCGGCCTATACCTTGCCACAGTATCCCTTTTGTTGGCTCGTACCGTACGGGATAGTCTTCGCGCACCTCTAGCATCGATGGGCCGTGGTCGGCCCACACCTTGTCACAGTATCCCTTCTGTTGGCTCGTACCATACGGGATTGCCTCCGCTCACCTCTAGCATCGATGAGCCGTGGTCGGCCTATACCTTGCCACAGTATCCCTTCTGTTGGCTCGTACCATATGGGATAGTCTTCGCGCACCTCTAGCATCGATGGGCCGTGGTCGGCCTTCACCTTGCCACAGTATCCCTTCTGTTGGCTCGTACAATACGGGATAGTCTTCGCGCACCTCTAGCATCGATGGGCCGTGGTCGGCCCACACCTTGCCACAGTATCCCTTCTGTTGGCTCGTACCATACGGGATTGCCTCCGCTCACCTCTAGCATCGATGAGCCGTGGTCGGCCTATACCTTGCCACAGTATCCCTTTTGTTGGCTCTTACCATACGGGATAGTCTTCGCGCACCTCTAGCATCGATGGGCCGTGGTCGGCCTTCACCTTGCCACAGTATCCCTTCTGTTGGCTCGTGCAATACGGGAAAGTCTTCGCGCACCTCTAGCATCGATGAGTCGTAGTCGGCCCGCACCTTGCCGGCGGTTCGGGGTATTTTCTCTGCTCGGACGACTTTTTGAAAGTACTAACCACCGCTGACAGTGAGCACCCCACAAACCTTGCTGTCTCGGAAATTCCCAAACCCATTCGCCTTTCCATTACAATTCAGCCTTTGTCAAACTCGCTGCCTTTCCCATCTGAAGAACAAGAATAACACTGATTAACAGAGCTCAGTATCAGGTGTTATACACAGTCGAGTCACATTTTTGTGACCACCTCCTACTTTTGACGTCAACAGCGCGTAGTGAATGGAAGAAGGCACGTGTAGTGAGCTGGCTTGGAGCGTACATGAGGTGTGCTGTAGTCATTCTGAAAACATATCCCTCGTTGCTGTCATAGATAAAAAAGAGCGATTTATCAGATTTTCAAAAAAAGATGAATATCGGCTTTCTGACCAAAGGTGGCAGTATTTCTGAAACAGCGCAGTTTGTGAACTGTTCGCGTGTTTCTGTGGTTAAATTATATCGTGATTGGAGAAATGGCAACACTGCGAATAAGCGACGGGGAAAAAACTGCGGAGCATCACGTGCCATTGATGTGAGAGGTGAGCGTCGGCTTCGAAGATGTGTGAGAGCCGATCGACACGCTACAGTGGAGCAACTCACTGGCCGAATGAACCAGGGAGCTACTGGAAGTGTGTCTAAAACGACAGTTCAGAGAACCCTGCTGCGTATGAAACTCCGATGCAGACGGATGGTCACTGCACCTATGCTAACGAAGGTGCATCGGCAGGAAAGGCTTACATTTGCACGGCAGTATCGGAATTGGACCTCCGCTGATAGGCAAAGGATTGCCTTCTCCGATGAGTCACGTTTTCTGCTTCATCGAACGGATGGACGTTGGGGTATAGGACGAGAAACATCATAAACAAATACTCTTCAACCATTGCTGGCAGAACACAATCTGGCCGGAAAGGTTTTCGGCATTCTCTGGTTACACTCATACCTGTGAAAGACACTATGGACCAAATTCGATATTAATCCATCCTTGCAGACCGCGTATATATTCCTGGTCCCCTAATTCCCCAGAAGTAAACCCAATTGAGCATCTGTGTGACCACCTCGATCGTGTTGTTCGCTCTATGGTTCCTCCACCACGCACCCTCTAGCAACTGTCAAATGCACTGCAGTCAGCATGGCTCCACATACTTGTGAACACCTTTCAGCACCTTACTGAGTCACTACCAGCCCGCCTAGCTGCTGTCCGTGCTGCACACAATAATGTGACTCGACCGTGTATATATCGTTGCATGACCTTCACACGCGCCGCCGTTTACCCAAAGACGCGCTGATCATAATGTTTTTGCTCTTCAGTTGTGATTTCTTCTTCCAAATAGGATAAAAACAGAAAGACTAGGTAACTTCGTTTGAGTAAGGAAACAGGAATAAATCGAATTGTTGTTGAAATAACAAATCCAGCGGTTTTGTTCCTTCAGGTGCCATTACATAATACGTTGATTCTCATGCCGGAAATGAGAGTAAACAGTTTTACTTCAAATATATCATCATCATCATCATCATTGTCAACCATTATCAATCCACTGCTGGACGAAGGTCTCCCCAAGTTTCCTCCACAACGGTCTGTCTTGTGCCAGTCTCCTCCATGTCACCCCTGCATACTTTCGAATTTCATCCACCCATCTCCCATGTGGTCTTCTTCTAGGTCTTTTCCTGTCCCTTGGAATCCAATCTAAAATTTCGGCTGTCCATCGATGATCTGTCCTTCTGGCAGTATGTCCAGCCCATTGCCATTTCAGGGATTTAACTCTGATCATGATGTCTTCCACTCTTGTCATTTTTCGGATCCACGAGTTCCTCTTCTTATCTCTCCTGGTTACACCAAGTATGCACCTCTCCATGCTGCTTTGAGTTGTCTGCAGCCTTTGTATGTCTCTTTTTGTTAAGGTCCACGTCTCTGCACCATACGTAAGCACTGGAAGGATGCATTGATCAAACACTTTTCTTTTAAGACATAATGGCATATTGCTCTTGAAAAGTATTTATATATATATATATTTTGAGGTTTAACGACCACCGTGAGCAACTCAATGGGCTATAAGCAGTCGCCCGTCCCTAATTTAGGGTCACTGGTTCCAGGGAAGGGAGAGAGCCAGTGCCGTAAGACAAACACAACATCCATGCCTGACCGGGATTCGAACCCGGACCCCTTACGGACGAATGATCAGAGGCCAGCGCCTTAGACCACTGCGTCACCGGGGCGGCTTCAAATATATGAAAAGCCCATAAATCGAAAGGAATTGTTTAATAAAAGTGCATAATATCACTTTACATCATTATCTACATCCTATGTGTCTCCTACTGAGTTATACATTCTGACTGTTTCCAAAGGCGAAAGATAATGAAGAGGAGAAATTTTCATCAATAAAATCGTTTGTTGAATGTCTGAGTATGCAACATTCGCAATATGCAAATGTTTTTATGTAGAGCTGCAATCCATTTTCTGAAAGGAATATAAATGTACGTTCAACTCGTGAAAGTCAGTATTCCATTATTATTTTCTGTATTTCTCGAAAAACTTCCCAAGAGATTGAAGCAATCGTCTTTGACATGAATTCCTTAATGCTTTAACAACAGTCTTTCCACTTTAAAATACTCCTTTTGCCACGTTAAAATTCAACAAATGGAAAAGCAGACAAAGCCATTAGTGAGTTAGGGAAAGGGCATTCGCCGAGGGAGTTTTGATTACAGATTCCACTCGATGGCTTTCCAAAGACGCCATTTTCAACTTTTGGTTTATTTTTGTGAGAGAAACCCCGTGAGCTTCCTCTCCTATTACCTCGTCGGCATAATGTTCAATACTTCATTCGTTGTTGAATCGAAACAACAGAACATAATGACATTGCTTAATTGAACCAGTGTTTTAATGTCAGATACATAGCTCGAATGCCAATAAAATATCCTCTTTGTTTTCACGTTTCTAGAAATAAAACGTTTTGCGAAAAATACAAACTCTTTGGAGAATACAACAAAGTTAAGAACATTTTTTCCATTCCCGAACTTTATTCCAATTGAACTTCGCATTGGATTGTCTAAAACGTCTGTCCGCGTTTTGGCGATAGATATCGCTTGTATTAAATTTAAAAGGTTAATCTGAATTGCAGGCACATGATGTTTAACCCTTTTATTCGGCTAGAAGCAATTAACTCGGGGTTAGTACAATGAGCTGAAATCATCTCTAACAAACATGAGGTGTGAACAGAAAGTATCCAGACTTGTTGCATAAGTTTTGGACCGCGCCATACAACAGGAAGCGGTTTGGCACAGGTTGATCTTGGATCTTACTACGCACGTGCCGTGAGTCACGTCTCCCCTGCCCTTCCGTTTTTTATACATTTTCCAACCGTAGGTTGAAGAAGCGTATATGCTCTATCTTTGTCCGTCTGTCTATCCGTCCGTTTGTCTGTCGTTCCGCACGATAACTCGCATAAAAATGATTCGATTTCGATGACATTTTAGTATGTGGTAGGGAACAACCGGGGAAGGAACTCTATTGAAAATGGGTAAAATGGGGTCAAAGGTCATGACATAGGAGCGAGATCCATTCCATCGCCATTATGCGTCATCACTTACGTAAAAATGCTTTGATTGCGACACAACTTTAGTATGTTGTTCCGGAGGTATACTGAACAAATTCTGTTTAATATGATCGAAATGAGGTCACAGGAGCGAGATTTATTCCACAGTCATTATCCTCATAACTTGACTAAAAATGCTTCTATTGCGACAAGGCACTAGTATTTTGTTCCGGACGTATACTGAATCAATTCTGTTTAATGTGATCTAAATGGGGTTAAAGGTCAGGGCACAGGAGCGAGATTTATTCCACAACTATTATCCTCATAACCTGACTAAAAAGATTTTTATTGGGACGAAGTTTTACTATGTTGTTCCGGAGGTATACTGAACCGGTTCTGTTGAATATCATCGAAATGGAGTCAAAGGTCAGGGCACAGGAGCGAGATTTATTCCACAGCCATTATCCTCATAACTTGACTAAAAAGGCTTTTATTGCGACAGAACTTTAGTATGTTGTTCCCGAGGTATACCGAACCTATTCTGTTTAATATCATCGAAATGGGGTCAAAGGTTAGGGCACAGGAGCGAGATTTATTCCACAACTATTATCCTCATAACTTGAGTAATGATTTCTGGTATGTTGGAAAGCGTATCATAATCAATGCTTTGCATGATTTTACTAACTTGTTAGAACTATCATAGCTGGTGATGAAACTTGGGTTTATGGGTATGACCCTGAAACTAAATCCCAGTCTTCACAATGAAAGACCCCAAACTCTCCCAGACACAAAAAACCACGGGAGAACTGCAGCAATGTCAAGCCGATGTTGATTCTTTATTTCAATCATGAGAAAAGTGTGCATCACGAATACGCTCCATCAGGTCAGACAGTCGAGGAGGAGTACTACTATCAAGTTTAGCGGCATTTGGGGCATGCAATTCCTCGCAAAAGGCCGGCATTACATGAGCGTGGCAAGCATCAACTCCGCCATAAAAACGCGCCTGCCCATGCGTCGGAACTTGTGCAGAAGTTTCTTGTTAAGCATCGTAATACACAGGTCCGACAGCCACATTATTTGCTAGAACTCTCTCTCGTTGCGACTTTTTTTCTCTAATACTACTTGAAAGGGAAAAAATCAAATACTACTTGAAAGGGAAAATATTTCATGATACTGCGAAGATACAACAGAATGCGATGAAGCAACTGTTCGCTATTTCAGAAGATGACGTCAAAAATGCTTCGAGTAGTGGAAACACCGCTGGGCTAAGTGTGTGGTTTCGGAAGAGGACTACTTCGTAGACGATTAATTTCGAATCCGTAAGTATTGTACTTTTTTTCAATAAATCCAGTCTGTGTTCCTTTTGATTCCACCATGTACTCTTGTATTACGAACTGCTACTGAGCAACCCAACAATCAAGTATGATAGGCACTGTTCCTACACTGGTGTGCAAAAATTAAGGACGAAGAGGAGAAATTAGCATAACAACGGAACGAGCAGGCAGAACGGACCGAAAGACCACTCAGGAGATAGACTAGGATTCGGTACGGTAGGGCATGCGCATATATGTAGCATGAGGTAGGGGAGGGGGAGGGTGTCGGAAGGGTATAAAGCACACGGGCGGTGTACGCTCAGCAATTCGATGAAAGCTTTTACACGGTGTACATTGGTTTAACCGACGTCGAGTTGCTGCCACCGTGTGATATGGCCAACAGGCAATACAGTAGACGACATCTGGATGACTTTACTCAAGGTCGCGTCATTGGGAAGTTGGAAGAAGGTCGAAGTGTGACTAGTGTGGCCGAGGAGTTCGTGATCACTCACAGCATCGTTTCACGAGCTTGGAGAGCATTTCAAACGACAGGAACAGCTGTCCGAGAGCTTAGCAGTGGTCGTCCATGAGCAACCACGGTGGCGGACGACCGGTATATTGTCCTACAGGCGAGAAGTGACAGACGGCAGACAGCGGGAGAAATCGCAAGGTACATAAACAGACAACTGGACGTCCGTTGTCACGCTTTACCGTGGCAAGGAGGCTGCACAAAGGTGGTCTATTTGTACGACGACCAGTACGGTGTGGGCCATTAACGCCTGCTCATCAGAGACGGCTGTTTCTGTGGTGCCAGAAACACAAGAACTGGACACATCAGCAATGGGGTCGAGTTCTCTTTACGGATGAGAGCCGATTTAGTCTCACGAGCGATTCTGGACGTATACACATCTGGAGAGAGCAGGGAACACGCAATCACACCTCCAACATCATCGAAAGGGACCGGTTTGGAGGTGGCGGAGTTCTCGTTTGGGGCGGTATCATGCTTGGTAGCGGTACTGACCACCACATCTTCCAAGGAGGTTCAGTCACTGGTGTCCGCTATTATGCCGAGGCTCTCCTGCCTCACGTGCGTCTGTTTAGAGGTGCTGTGGGTCCTGAGTTCCTCTTCATGGACGACAACCCTACACCTCATCATACAGTGGTTGTCACAGAGCTGTAGGAGAGTGAAGATATTCAACGCATGGATTGGCCCGCAAGGTCCCCGGACCTGAATCCAATCGAACACGTTTGGGACCTTCTCGGGAGACGCTTGGCAGCACGTCGCCAGCCGCCAGCAACGATTCCGCAGCTGCGATTGGCACTACAAGAGGTATGGTTCGCGATGCCTCAACAGCTCCTTGACAATCTCGTCCTCAGCATGGACAGACGTTGTAAATCCTGCAACGCAGTCAGGGGGGATCATATCCTTTACTAAAGACTGGATTTTTCTTGGCAGCTGCCATTCACATGGACGTTTCTGCCTTCTGTCCAGTTGTGCTCGAAGCTACCTTTTCAATAAAGTGCCTTTGTATCCTTTGGATTCCTTGTTTGGACGGTTTTGCTCACTTTTTCCATATTCTTACATCTTGGGGATCTTATGGTATGATTTGAGTCGATGTGGAACACTTCTGCACGACGTTACATTCGAAAAACCGTCTCGTCCTTAATTTTTGCACGCCAGTGTATGAATTCTTTTTTTTTTTTTTTTTTTGATTGGAGGTTTAACGACCACCGTGAGCAACTCAATGGGTTATAAGCAGTCGCCCGTCCGTAATTTAGGGTCACTGGTTCCAGGGAAGGGAGAGAGCCAGTGCCGTATGACAAACACAACATCCATGCCTGACCAGGATTCGAACCCGGACCCCTTACGGACGAATGATCAGAGGCCAGCGCCTTAGACCACTGCGCCACCGGGGCGGCATGTATGAATTCAAAATCAGGATTATCATCCAAACTATCAAATTCCGCAGCAACACCACTGGTAGACACAGATCTTCGAAATCGAGGATCGGGTTCCGATGTATTCTGCCGTGAAACACCAAGATTCTGTACTGGCAGAAATGAATGTTTAACAGTAAGTCCGAGATGTACCAACATGTCCAGGAGACCGGAGAAATGGCAATATCTTTTCCCCTCTGTCCTCAAACCAATCCAATAGCATAGGGGAAAAGGACACACAAAAAGGGCAGCGTGTACACGTCACAGCTGTTATAATATGAGACTCAGGTCACATGCCAAAATATGCTATCAGCGGAAATATGCCATCAGCACCCCCGTCCTGTTTTAATATTTTTGAGCGTGGAGAACAAAAAATATATGCATTTGTAAGGAATTTCGTAGAGCAATAAATCCAAAACTTGAATGAAAAGATCTTTTATTGTTGCAAGTAGTTGAAATCTCGGGTACTTTATGATGATTTGTCTGTAAAGATTTAAAATACAATAACGTTGTGCGATAACCGAAATCCGCGTTTTACTGTCTTATACACAGTGCGTCAAAGAATTTTTAGGACTGGCGCTAGATTTCAGCCTACGGTGGCGCCACCTGTGTAATCGCGAATGCGTTATAAACCATGACCATCTGCTTGCTTTCCGCCAAAAGTACTGCGCAGTTGTTAAAGTAACTCAAACGAAACGGGCGTTCATTAGAGAAGTACAATTTTTTTCATGTTGAATTATTAAGATGGAACAAAGGGCTTTTATTAAATGTTACGCAAAACTTGGTAAAAGTGCCTCGAAAACGTACCAAATGATGAAACAAGTTTACGGTGAGTTTTGTTTAAGTAGATCAAATGTTTTCCTGTGGCACAAACGTTGTTTGGACGGAAGAGAGACCCTAGAAGATGATAAGCATACCGGAAGATCAAGTTCATCTAGGACACCTGAGATTATTGAAAAAGTGCGTAATTTCGTGGCAAACAATCGATGTGTGTCACTAAGAATGATGGAAAAGTCTCTAAACATCAACAAAGCAACGATTCGAACCATCCTGCATGAAGATTTGGGCAAAACAAAAGTCTGTGCTAAGTTTGTTCCACACACGTTAACCAATGAACAAAAATCAAGGAGAACTGCATATTGGAGAGATATCATTTCAGCAGCTGAAAATGATCCAAACTTCTTAAAATTGATTGTTACAGGTGATGAAACATGGTGTTTTCAATATGAACCTAAAAGAAAGCGACAAAGTGCGGAATGGAAGTCAAAAAACTCACCACAAGCCAAAAAACCAAGAAAAGTTCCATCGAAAATCAAAACAATGCTCATTACATTCTTCGATAGTAAGGGTATTATCCATAAATAATTTGTTCCAAGTGGACAAACAATTACTGGTGAGTTTTATTTAAATGTTTTGAGGCGTTTGATGGGCAGAATTCGTCGCAATAGTCCAGAATGTCGGGATGAAAACAGTTGGTGTTTGTTGCACGATAATGCACCCAGTCACACCTCACTTCTTGTTCGTAGATTTTTGGCGAAAAATAACGTCTGTGTGTTGAATCATCCACCGTATTCGCCTGATTTAGCCCCTTGCGACTTTTCTTTGTTCTCAAAACTTAAAATGACGTTAAAAGGGTGTTATTTTGATGATATTTCGACCATACAAACAGCTTCGACGCGTGTTGAATCATCCACCGTATTCGCCTGATTTAGCCCCTTGCGACTTTTCTTTGTTCTCAAAACTTAAAATGACGTTAAAAGGGTGTTATTTTGATGATATTTCGACCATACAAACAGCTTCGACGCGTGCTTTGGAGGCAATTCCGCAAAGTGAACTGGTACAGGCATTCGAATTATTATTAAATCGCTGTAACAAGTGTATTGAAGCCGGAGGGACTTATTCTGAATAACAAACCAAAACAAATTATAATTTCTTGTTTCTATTTCATTTTACAGACCCAGTCTTAAAAATTCTTTGCCACACTGTGTATAAGTTTTCACTGTTTATTCAGAGAGAAAACGTATTTTTTTTCTAAAGTTCCTGAAGTAAACTAACGAAAACAGTTAGAGAAAAATGTAGGTCTCAAAGCCCGAATATCCTTAACTTCTTTCCTTTGAGAATTTGGATTCTGCGAGATTCAAGCGGCTATATATGTTCAGACGATGTTTGCACATGTGGTCTCATTCAGGTCAATATCTTCAGGGTAGAAAGAGGATGATCAATTTATCTTGTTGCAAGAAAAATAAGGCATTTCAGATCAATCTGAAGCAAGTTGTTTTAACACAAGTCTTAGATATCTGATGAGTCGTGTCGCAGACACTTCTTAAGCTTTCCCGTATTTCGTTTAATCAGTTTGTTTCTCCATTACTTGGATATTGTTTATATCCGTTCGTCTCAAGACCAAGATGTGCACTAAAATTAACATAAAGCAGTACTTAATTTCCGAACTAAATTAGATTTCCTTATTTTAACGGGAAAACAGAATAAACACATTTTTCCCAACACCCATTTGCACGTTATATAATGTTTTTTTAATTATTTGGAACGGTAGAGAAAATTTCAATGTTTATTTTGTGTGGAAGTCACTTTTTAGCAACAGAGATTCCTTTTTACCACCAGTTAGCTACAATAAAAGAAAATGTCATCTTCAAAATAATATGGATAGTAATATCAAAAACGAAGTTAAATTTTAATGCTGAAAACATGAAGCAGAAGATCGATAAAACATGAAGCACTTGATCGAAAATCACTTCTGCGTTATTTATTTACGGGGGCATAAAAGCTCAAACGCACGAAACTTAATACCGACATTTAACGTGGACCAGGGACATCAAACAAAGATCTTCGCTCTTTCCACGTTTTATAAGTCAGTCACGGAAAAATTCCCATTGGCCGCCACCGGGAGTCGAACCCAGGGTCTTCCAGTTACGCGCCGGATATGCTTCAAATTGGCTTGGCAGTTAGCGTGTGTGAGTCTGGAGGAATTCGAGGCCGCTGTGGTGTAGCGGAAGCATATCCGGCGCGTAACTGGAAGACCCTGGGTTCGACTCCCGGTGGCGGCCAATGAGAATTTTTCCGTGACTCACTTATTAAACGTGGAAAGAGCGAAGATCTTTGTTTGACACGAAACTTATTCCTTCTGTGGATGATTTTGATTAAAGCAATGAAAGCTTGCCTGATGCAGGATTAAACAAAGAGCGAATTCACCGCAGAGGCGTTTACCGAAGCAAGAGATGTCATTAAATTTAAACGCAAGAGATATTTTAAATCCCGCTTCGGGATAACTGTTTTTTCAGGTAATTTGAAAGCAAATCATTCCGCGTTTCATTTTGACTTTGTCTGTATGTTTTTCTTGGTGTTGTTTTGGTTTTGCTCATTTAACAACCACCGAGAGCTAAGCGATGGGTTATAAGCAGTCGCCAGTCTCTAATTTAGGGCCGTGGATGGCCTAGTGGTCAACGCCCGTGACTGCCACAGAAAAGTCTCAGGATCGATCCCGAGCAGGTACGAACGCTTGAACCACTAAATATTCGTCGTACACCCGATGGGCACGTTAAGCCGTCGGACCCACAGGTACTGCACCCCTGCTTATAAATAAAGGCGTATTCCTCCCCCTTTCTACTTCGTTTCCGTGTGGCTCTCCTGTCAGGCACTCTAGCTCAAATCTCACAGCTTCCTGCTTCTACAGATAGTTTAAGGTCTGGGGTTAGACACTTCCTTTCGAAAACCCTCTATATAAAACTCTAAATTAGGGACACTGGTTCCAGCGAAAGGAGAGAACCAGCCACATAAGACAAACACAACATACATGCTTTAACAGGATTCAAACCCGGACCCATCTCGGACGAATGGTCAGAAGACAGCGCTTAGACCACTGCGACACCGTCGAGGCATTCATTATGACCTTGTGACTGCCCAACTGTTCTCGTCAAGGTTCCCCCCCTCTCAGGAGTCTCAGCTTTCGGGGGGTAGCGACGTCGTTTCCCAGGAATACAAGTGCAAGTTCTGGTTTGCTTTTCGCTCCTTTTGTGAATTTACTTTAACGAATAATTACCCCATGCAGAAAAGTAAAAACAATGAAATAAAATACAAATTAGGGAAAAAGAGGGAGAAAGAAAACGGAACTCTCTTGAAATATAAAAGTAAATCACATTCTCCGAATTTGCTTGATGATGGTGAAGCTACAGATTCCGGGTCTGGTTCATTTCCACGACGTTTACTTCACCGAAGGGTCACTTGACCGAAAATCACTTCACCGAAGGATCACTTGACCGAAAATCACTTCACCGAAAAGATTGTTTCACCGAAAGATCACTTGATCGAAAAGTTCATTTCACCAAAGGGTCACTTGATCGAAAGGTACATTTCACCGAAGGGTCACTTGATTGAAAAGTTCATGTCACCGAAAGGTCTCTTTACCTAAAAGTTCATTTCATCGAAAGGTCATTTCACCGAAGGGTAAGTTTATCGAAAACTTTGGATTTCGTTACAGGATCTGTTGAAGTATTGTGCAAGTTCGGCAGACACACCACCGAAACCTTAGGGGATTATACTGAAATTTCACTTTTGATTTCTCCGTGTCACAGAGAACGCAAAGATTTAGTTTTAAGGCAAATATATATATTTTTTTTTTTTGAGACAATAGGCCTCGGCTAGCAAATTTTAATCATGTTCAGAAGGTTTACATAGAAGTCATGTTCAGTGCTCATGTTCATAAGGTTTACATAAAAAGTAAAATTAATAATATTGCACATTTTTCTCAGGCAAAAAGAACCGATTTTAGGTCCTTAGGCCTTGGCTTAGGCCTTTTTACCCAATTTTAATCGTGCAAACTCATTTTCATAAGGTTTACATAAAAAGTCAAGTTAATAATGTTTCACATTTTTTCAGACAAAAAGAATCAAGTTTAGGGCTCTAGGCCTCGGCTAAGGCTTTTTTTAGCAAATTTTAAACGTGCGTGCTCATGTTCATGAGGTTTACATAAAAAGTTTCTTTACATTTTATGTAATGCTTATGCATATGCGTAGGATTAAAATCTGTTAAAATGGCTTATATCTAGGCCTACGGTCAAAAAATTAATGTTTTGTGGTTGAGTAAAAGAAACGTTATTTACTTGATTTGCTATGTATCCCATATGAATATGAGTTAGGAGCATTAAAATGTGACAAAACGGCACAGATCTAGGGCTTATAATTAATGTTATATTTCGAAAAACCTACTCATGGGGAGGTGTTTCATAGAAATTAAAAGTGTATTTTTTATACAATCCGATAATGTTGAGTGGCCAGTTTTTCAAAAACCCGCACCATACTCCAACAGATCTGTAACAACAAAATTCTAAGTTTTCGATAAACTGACCATTCGGTGAAATAATCTTTCGATATAATGAACTTTCAGGTAAAGTAATCCTTCGGTGAAATGAACTTTCGATGAAATAATCTTTCGATATAATGAACTTTCAGGTAAAGTAATCCTTCGGTGAAATGAACTTTTCGATCAAATGTCCTTTCGATGAAATGAACTTTTAGGTGAAGTGACCTGTCGGTGAAATGTACCTTTCGATCAAGAGATTTTCGGTCAAGTGACCTGTCGGTGAAATGTACCTTTCGATCAAGAGATTTTCGGTCAAGTGACCTTTCGATTAAGTGAATGATATCCACAGGTTCCTTATCATTGAAGGCAAAATTACTTCTAGTTAGCAGGAAAAAAATTGTTTACTATTGTGGTCCCTATAGCTCTAGATTTTTTGCAATTCAACATTTTCATTTTTCGCAAAATGTTGACGCCTCTCGCATGATGACATGGTCTATCTGATGAATTTATGGTCACGCAGTCTTAAAATTAGGCTTAAACAACCGTCTTGGCAAAAATATTCTTTATGTATTCACAGAAACGTGTAGGAGCATCACAGTGCGCATTGAAGTTGCCAAAAAAATAGCTTGTGTGGAGTAAAATATGTATCGCCACTTGTCAAATCTGTAACATTTATCCATTATAGTCAAATATGAGTATGTACTAAAGCTTTTTACTTTAATACAGACATTTAGCGTGGACCAGGAACGTCAAACAAAGATCTTCGCTCTTTCCACGTTTATAAGTGAGTCACGGAAAAATTCTCATTGGCCGCCACCGGGAGTCGTACACAGGGTCCTCCAGTTACGCGCCAGATATGCTTCCGCTACACCACAGCGGCCTCGAATTCCTCCAGACTCACACACGCTAACTGCCAAGCCAATTTGGCAGGTTGCTTCTTGGAGCCCCGCACAATGCTGAGGATTCACCAAAGATGGTAAGCAGCAACTGAAGAAATAATTAGAAGGCGAATGAATAATTAATACAGACATTTAACGTGGACCAGGAACATCAAACAAAGATCTTCGCTCTTTCCACGTTTAGAAGTGAGTTACGGAAAAATTCTCATTGGCCGCCACCGGGAATCGAACCCAGGGTCTTCCAGTTACGCGCCGGATATGCTTCCGCTACACCACAGCGGCCTCGAATTCCTCCAGACTCACACACGCTAACTGCCAAGCCAATTTGGTAGGTTGCTTCTTGGAGCCCCGCTGCCAAATTGGCTTGGCAGTTAGCGTGTGTGAGTCTGGAGGAATTCAAAGCCGCTGTGGTGTAGCGGAAGCATATCCGGCGCGTAACTGGAAGACCCTGGGTTCGATTCCCGGTGGCGGCCAATGAGAATTTTTCCGTGACTTGCTTCTTGGAGCCCCGCTGCCAAATTCACTTGGCAGTTAGCGTGTGTGAGTCTGGAGGAATTCGAGGCCGCTGTGGTGTAGCGGAAGCATATCCGGCGCGTAACTGGAAGACCCTGGGTTCGACTCCCGGTGGCGGCCAATGAGAATTTTTCCGTGACTCACTTATAAACGTGGAAAGAGCAAAGATCTTTGTTTGATGCTTTTTACTTTAAATTAACATATATTTCGACATAAAGATGATACGTGATTCAGAACAACTGATAAGGATGGGATGCAAAGTTCAAATATGTCCTATTCAAGCAAGAATTTGCGCTTGTAACTGTGGCGTTTGTGGACTTTCTCAGAGCAATCTGGTTTGATGCTCCAGCAGTAGTCTGCCATCGTATTTTTATCCCATCGCGTGTTCCATCGTCATGAGATCTTGATGGAAGCGCTCTCCCCGTTCATCACTAACGGCTCCAAGGTTCTCGGGGAATTGATCAAGGTGACTATTCAGGAAACAGAGCTTGACACTCATGTTGCATCCAAGATCGCGAAAAGTCAAAAGCATTCTATAGTAGTAACGAGAACCTCACAGTTATCTGCCTTTTTGTTACCAACAAAGTTTTGTATAACTGCCACGAAAGACAGCCATGCTGCCTTCTCCTTGTCATTCATCTTCCCGACTAATTCCTTATCAGGTACAAGGGCACGAATTAGAGGTTCATCGTACACACCTGTTTTGATCTTCTCGAAAGAGAAAGCAGAAAAAGCAAGAACCATATGTTGAAAACATACACCATCAGTGCCTAATGCCCTCACGAACTGTTTCATCAAGCCGAGCCTGATATGGAGTGGGGGAAAATAATCTTCTCTCGGCTGACGATTGGGTCATTCACAATGTTTGGCATGTCTGTTTCTAGAGTTTCACGGATGGGCCACTCATCACTTGTATAAAAATTCTGCAAAACATTCTTTAACATTGTCAATCTCTTGCTAAACTCTCGTCAACCAGTATCTGTATACCAAACATTTAGTTTCGTGAAAAAACAATGGAAGTTACTGTTATTTCCAATGTACTGTATGTTAATCATACCTTTCTAAATTTTGTGAACGTTTCAATATAATTATGTGTCAGCATTTAAATTAAGCAACACTCAATTCGTTACTAGTCAAGCTCTTTAAAATACCTTTCTTGAGGCCTAAACAAATATGCTAATATTATTACACTGCTGTACAAAAATTAAAGGCCGCCCCGGTGGCGCAGTGGTCTAAGCGATGGCCTCAGATCATTCGTCCGAACGGGGTCCGGGTTCGAATCCCGGGGTGAGGCATGGATGTTGTGCTTGTTTTACGGCACTGGCTCTTTCCGTTCCCTGGAACCAGTGACCCTAAATTAGGGACGGGCGACTGCTTCTAGCCCATTGAGTTGCTCACGGTGGTCGTTAAACCTCCAACCAAAAAAAAAAAAAAAAATTAAGGACGAAGAGGAGAAATTAGCATAACAGCGGAACGATCAGGCAGAACGGAACGAAAGACCACTCAGGAGACAGACAAGGGTCCGGTACGGTAGGACATGCGCATATATGCAGCATGACGTAGAGTGGGAGGGGGTGTCGGAAGGGTATAAAGCACACGGCCGGTGTGCGCTCAGCATTTGGGTGAAAGCTATTACACGGTGTACATCGGTTTGAACGACGTCGAGTTGCTGCCACCGTGTGATATGGCCAACAGGCAATCCAGTAGACGACATCTGGATGACTTTAGCCGAGGTCGCGTCATTGGGAAGTTGGAAGAAGGTCGAAGTGTGACTAGTGTAGCCCAGGATTTCGAGATCACTCAGAGCATCGTTTCACGAGCTTGGAGAGCATTTCAAACGACAGGAACAGCTGTCCGAGAGTATAGCAGTAGTCGTCCACGAGCAACCACGGCAGCGAACGACCGGTATGTTGTCCTACAGGCGAGAAGAGAGACGGCAGACAGCGGGAGAAATCGCAA
This sequence comes from Macrothele yani, assembly GCA_039090855.1. Classification (NCBI taxonomy): domain Eukaryota; kingdom Metazoa; phylum Arthropoda; class Arachnida; order Araneae; family Macrothelidae; genus Macrothele; species Macrothele yani. The sequence continues at coordinate 102,839,991 of CM077018.1, read as the reverse complement.
GGCACATGCAGCAGACAACTGGACGTCCGTTATCGCGTTTTACCGTGGCCAGGAGGCTGCACAATTTGCACGACGACCAGTACGGTGCGTGCCATTAACGCCTGCTCATCGGAGACTGCGGTTTCTGTAGTGCCAGGAACACAAGAACTGGACACATCAGCACTGGGGTCGAGTTCTCTTTACGGATGAGAGCCAGTTTAGTCTGACGAGCGATTCTGGAAGTATACGCATCTGGAGAGAGCAGGAACACGCAATCACACCTCCAATATCATCGAAAGTAACCGGTTTGGAGGTGGCGGAGTTCTCGTTTGGGGCGGTATCATGCTTGGTAGCCGTACTGACCTCCACATCTTCTAAGGAAGTTCAGTCACTGGTGTCCGCTATTGTACCGAGGTTCTCCTGCCTCACGTGCGTCTGTTTAGAGGTGCTGTGGGTCCTGGTTCCTCTTCATGGACAACAACGCTACACCTCATCGTACAGTGGCTGTTGCAGAACTGTTGGAGAGTGAAGATATATAACGCATGGATTGGCCCGCAATGTCCCTGGACCTAAATCCAATCGAACACGTGTGGGACCTTCTCGGGAGACGCTTGGCAGCACGTCACCAGTCGCCAGCAACGATTCCGCAGCTGCGATTGGCGCTACAAGAGGAATGGGCCGCAATGCCTCAACAGCTCCTTGACAACCTCGTTCTCAGCATGGACAGACGTTGTTAATCCTGCAACGCAGTCAGGGGTGATACTAAAGACTGGATTTTTCTTGGCAGCTGCCTGTCACATGGACGTTTCTTTCTTCTGTCCAGTTGTGCTCGAAGCTACCTTTTCAATAAAGTGCCTTTGTATCCTTTGGACTCCTTGTTTGGACGGTTTTGCTAACTTGTCCCATATTCTTACATCTTGGGGATCTTATGGTATGATTTGAGTCGATGTGGAGCACTTCTGCACAATCTTACATTCAAAAAACCGTCTCGTCCTTAATTTTTGCACGCCAATGTATTTTTTGTGCTATCATTCGATGATCATGTGGAATGGTTGAAAAGCATTGGCGTACATAAACATTTACTACTGTTTGTGAAAATTGCAACATCCAAGAAAGAATCGCGCTATTCAAATGAAATTTATGTCACAGATTCCTCATGTTACAGGAGATAACTGATTACATTTGTACAACTATATAAGATTTTTCGCTTCAAAACTCAGTATCTTGTAGAGCCACCTCGAGCAATAATATTACACGGCGTGGCGTGGAATGAAAACGTTTCTGATAACGTCCTATGAAATAGCCTGCCAGGCTGCTTCTATGTGAGACCAGAGTTCATTTGTGGTGACTGGCGGAGGCGCTTGACGGGTCAGTTGCTTCGCTACCATGTCTCAGACATGTTCAATCGGGGACATATCCGGCGAACGTGCTGTCCAGGGAAGAAGCGGTATCTGCCGTTCACGGAAGAAATCTTGGACATTCCGAAAGGCTGTAACCGGGCATTGTCCTGCTGGAATACAGCGCCAGGACAAATCTGTAGGAAGGGTATCACCTCTACCTGTAAAGCATGTCTGATGTATCGCTGGCTGTTGAGGGTTTCCTCAATTCGTATCAGCCGACATCGCGAATTGAGTCCAAATGTGCCCCAAACTATGACGCTTGGCGTTGGGCCGGTATGACGCTGCAAAATGCAGGCTGCGAGGTTCCGTTCACCACGATATCTTCGAACACGTATGGGATCATCATGGTGCATCAAGTTGAACCGTGACCCATCAGAAAACACGATTTGTTACCAATCAGCACGCCAGTGTCTGTGTTCGAGACCTCAACACAGCCTGAGGCATCTGTGGTGGAGAGTCAAAGGAATGCGTAGCAATGGGCTTCTAGCGACGAGTGCTCTATTTAGCAGACGACGTCGAACTCTGCTTGAGGACAAAGCCTGACCTGTGACAGTGTTCCACTGCTGCCCGTGGATGTCGCTGTGCGATCGGTCACTGTCATGCGGTAGAGGTGTATGTCATCCCGTGCAATCGTGCGATTTTCCGGTCCACTTCCTGGATTTCTGCGCGTCCAGGCGTCATCTATCCGTTGGCGTCACGTTAGCATCCCCGTGCTGCCGTTTTCTCCCGTACGATTGGCAATTTCGTGGTAGGGAAATCCAGATTAGGGACGGGTGACTGCTTATAGCCCCCTGAATTACTGACGGTGATCGTTAAACTTTCAATCAAAAAATCCAGCTTCTGTCATCCCAACAATCCTTCCTCGTACAAAGTCCGTCAGATGCTCATAATGCGGTCTTCTTCTGCGACGGTGCATAGTATGACGTAAGAAACATCCTTTCGATTCAATGTCGGCTTTTCACTGATTGAAACATCTCGTTTGAGCCAACACTTTATGTCCAAGACATGCGGTTTCGGGCGCTGCTCCGAAACCGCATGCGCATTTTCACTGCCATTTTAATCATGTGCAAGCCGTAACTTGTTGTACATATTCTGTAAGTTTCCAGCTAATACTGACAGTCCTTCATGGTGTTGCTATTTTCACAAACAGTATGTTGGATTTATTCGGCAGAAATACAGGGGTTGTCCAAAATAATGGAAACACCTTGAAACAATAGGTGTTACGCACCTAATATGGTGTGGGAGTACCCTTGGCATTTAAAACTGCTTGAATCATCCATGGAATGGACGCACACTAGTCCTGGATGGTGGTAAGTGGTATGTTGTATCATTCTTCCTGCAGAAAGTGCTCCAATTCCTTGAGAGACGCCCGAGGAGGACAACGGGATCGCACTCTGTTTTCCAACACAGAGCACAGGGGCTCAATGATGTTTAAGTCCGGTGATTGTGCAGGCCAGGGAGGATGTGCAACTTGATCCTCATGTTCCTCGAACCATGATTGAACAGTTTGACTTCTGTGAATCATCATCTTGAAAGGTGCAATCCCCTGACGGAAACAATGTCTGCGCCATTGAATGAACATGGTCGGCCAAAAGAGTGACATAGTCACCGCTAGTGATCCGTCCGTGTAAGGTGAAAATGGGACCTGCTGCAAACCACGAGATCATGGCCCAAACCATTACGGAACCGCTCCCATGTTTCACTGTAGGAAGGAGACAGTCTAAGTTGTAAGCTTCTGCGGGAGTTCTCCACACGTAAACCCGTCCTGTGGTGGGGAATAGTGAGAAACTTGATTCACCGGAAAACAAGACATGTTTCCATTGATCCGCAGTCCACGTTTTATGCTCCTGGCACCACTGTAGTCTCCGTTTCATATTCACCTGTGACACTAGGGGCTTTGCAGTCGCAACTCTGCCGTAAATATTGTGCTTATGAAATTCCCTTCGCACGGTGTGGGTCGACACTGGGTTTTGGAGATGTGCATTAAGCTCAGCAGTCACTTTCGTCGCCGTGGCCTTCCCCTTGCGGCCATATTCCTCTTTAATGTCCTCCTGTCTCTCGCAGTGAGTTTGGTTTTCCTTCCACAGTTGTGTCTCGCAGATGATGTTGTGTCGTGGACATTGTATGCTGTCATGACCTTCGACACGGTATCTCTCGATACCTCCAATAGCTGTGCGACTGTGGTTACAGACTCACCAACCAGACGGGCTCCTACAATCTGCCCTCTTTGGAACTCCGACAGGTCACTCATTGTGCCTTTACCTGGAACAAAATTATGCAAACACCGATTTACAATGCAATGACACAGAACCTTGAGACTATAAGCAACACTTTTTTACAAAAAAAAAAAAATTGTAGCTACAGGTTTGTTTTACTCAAAAAGTAGCACATACCAAAGTCACTGTTTTCAGCGAGGTGTTTCCATTATTTTGGACAACCCCTGTATAACAACATTAGCACATTTTGCTTCCAGGACCGACTTCGTGTTCACACGTCAACTCGGCAGAGTCAGGATAACTCAGAAAACCTTACTCTGGGTTGATAATAATAGAGCTCATTGTATAACACCAAAGTACGTGCAAGTAATTTGGATAATTTTTGAAAACAATTTTAGTTGAGAAATTATAAACTGCAATTTCGCAGAAAAGTAAACTTTCAAGTTGCATTTCTTTAGTGCAGAATGATTTAACATGTACTCTGTTAAGTACAGCCGGATAAAGTCTCAGTTACCACTCCGGTAGCGCAGTGGTTTAAACGGTGGCTTCTAAACATTCGTCCGACGTAGGATCGAATCCCGGTGAGGTATGGATGTCATGTTTTTCTTACGGCACTGGGTTTCTCCCTTCCCTGGAACCAATGGGTCTAAATTAGGGATAGGCGACTGCTTCATCGAGTTGCTCACGGTGGTCGTTAAACTCACAAAGATAATAAGTCTCAGACATCTGCGAACAGTCTATTCCCAGAAAAAAAATTTGTGATTTTCACAAAAAGTGCTTGAAGAAAAAATGTTTACATCTCTGAATTGATAATAAGTGTCCATAATATTGAGTATATTTTTGGAAAAAAAAAAATTCTGATTTGTGGCATCACACACACACACAAATCTTACTAAGCAAAAATTGCAATGTTTTGCGAGAAAAAATCAAAACATTCTGCATCTGAATGTTCGACTGGTTTTTTTAGTGTGTGTGTGGGGGGGGGGGGGGGGGGGGGGTCGACCACCACGAGCAATTCAATGCGCAATAAGCAGTTTCATGTTGCGAAAACACAAGTTTGTCCGTGTTCCCTCACACTGGAGTAAGTCGCTCTCCCAAATGAGCTACGCGTACAGGATGTCTTGCTGCAGATTTGTCGTCTTGACACATGATTTCACCTCTGTAGTCATGGGCGCCTACAGGGGGGGTCACAGGGGGTGACTTGTCACTTGACACCCCCCCCCCCCTCGTAGAAATATTTTTCCCTTTTATTTTATTTTATTTTATTTTATTTATTACTTTTTTTTTTTACACTCGCAGAACTGGAGCATAAGGAAAGATGAAAGTTGGGGCTTTTAATTTAATATCCCAATTTTATTGGAAATTTGGAATTGGGAAACGATAACGTGAAAGCGAAAAACCTAGCAAACCGTAAGGTACTACGCCAAAACAAGTTCCGCTCAGGGTGGTGTGTGCTGAACTGGCTGCTCGACACTGTTCATTATTTTGAAAACAGTTACCAATGTACATGATAATACATGACTATTACTAACATACACTTGCCGCCCCGGTGGCGTAGTGGTCTATGGCGATGGCCTCTGATAATTCGTCCAAAAGGAGTCCGATTTCGAATCCCTCGGTGAGGCATGAATGTTGTGTTTGTCTTACGGCACTGGCTCTCTCCCTTCCCTGGAACCAGTGACCCTAAATTAGGGACGGGCGACTGCTTATAGCCCATTGAGTTGCTCACGGTGGTCGTTAAACCTCCAATCAAAAAAAAAAAATAACATACACTTTCTTTAGGAGCAGCATCAATTAATAATAATAGTCGTGTTCTAAAGTAATAGTGATAGTATTAATCTTTCATTTTCACGAATTACTGTTTCTTACATATTAACCAAACCTTAATTAATTACACTTGACCCCCCTTGAAAAATATCCTGCAGGCGCCCATGTCTGTAGTACGTCACAATGTCCCTAATTTAGGGCCACTGGTTCCAGGGAAGGGAGAGAGCCAGTGCCGTATGACAACATCCATACCTAACGGAATTCGAACCCGGACTAATATCTGACGAATGGCCACAAGTCAGCGTTTATACCACTCCGGCAACGGGGCTAATTAAAACGCTTATGTTGCACTGGTGCTGTTCCGGAAGAAGGTTTCGGTCTGGATGTTGAAGGTATCTAGCTCCTGGAAGTGGAAATCCGGGATGTTGAAGGTACAGTCCTGATTACACGACATGTGTTCGTGTAATCAGGACTGTACCTTCAATATCCAATCACGTCGCCTAAAGCCAGGAGTAAAAGACGACTGCGGAAAAAAAATTTCAAATTGGACTAATAGATACAAAGATATGATGTCAACGGACGAACGAACAATAATGATACTACAGTCACACACGTCTTTTTTTCAAAAGACGTGCCAAAAACTGCAATGTTTTGAAATAAATTAAATTTTTATGCATTACTAGCAGGGGTACCAGGTATTTCCCGGGTAAGTATTCGTGGAATCACGATGTTCAGCGGGTAAAATTTTATGAATGAAAAATATATTCCTCTAATTTTCCCGTTAATACCAAATTTGGTGATTCTAAATTGAAAACTGTAGAACTTTTCTTTATACCGAATTTGGTGGTTCTAAATTGAAAACTGTAGAACTTTTATCGAAAATGTTGTATGGGGGGCCCCTTGACCCACCGGCTCCGACCCCTTGCAAAAACTGTCTACGGTCTAAGTCAGAATATTATGAGATACTATACCAAATTTGGTGGTTGTAAATTGAAAACTGTAGAACTTTTTACGAAAATTTTGCATGGGGAGCCCTTTGACCCCCGGGCTCCGATCGCTTTCCAAAACCATGTACGGTCTAAGTCATGCACTATGAGATAGTATACCAAATTTGGTGGTTCTAAATCAAAAATTGTGGAAATTTTAACTAAAATAACGAACATTTTGTATGGGGGCCCTCTTGACCCGACCCCGCGCTCCGATCCCTTCCAAAACCCTTCTATGGTCTAAGTTAGAGCACCATGAGATAGTATACCAAATTTGGAGATTCTAAGTTTAAAACTGTAGATTTGTATAGCGGACAAACAAACAAACAGATATACAAACTTTCACTTTTATATATACATAGGTTACCAGATGTTTCTCTCAATTTCTCTTAAGTCTTGAAAATCTCTTCTAATTGCTCACTAATTAGTGATCTCACTAAATTACCATCTAAAAGAATATCCCCGATGAGAAATTGTTAAATGCTTCGAGAATTTTATATGATTTTAATGCCTCTAACTGTTGTATGGTAATGGCGCTTCGACCAAAGACGAAGTAATAGAAAATATTTACTATTTGCACTTCTGGAAAACTTTTCGCGTCACCTTCGAAGATACTTACATTCAGCACATCTTTTCCTTCAATCTCATTAATTTTTTCCGAATACCGCATTTTGTACTCGAAAGTTAAACTTTCAAAGTTAGACACCATCATTTCAACGGGGACTAGTTGTCCTTCACTCACGTTACTAAGGCTCGTTGCCATGAAGAAAGTCACGTGTCTGCTGCATCCTCATAGGCAGTGGAAGCCACGAAAGAATGCGAACGGCGGTTTTTTCTTTGAATTGTCACTAAAACCGTTACTGCTCGGCTCCCTTTTGTCATAGATTAATGTTTCATACACCTAAACCTTCCTCGATAAATGCTCTATGGAATGGTGAAAACCGCATCAAAATCCGTCCAGCGATTCTCGAGATTAGCCCGAACAAGAAGACAGACGGCCACCGGGGACTTTATTTTATACTATGTATATATAAGGTGTTATTAATAATATTAATGTATGTATCTTCAATGCCGCAGGATTTCGAAACCATTGTAACTACTGATGGTTTTACCGAATCAAAGGCATAATGTCTTTCAATCATTGAACTTGGAAAACAAAGGGATAAAGATTAACGGAGATTATCTAACTCACCTTCGTTTTGCTGATGACGTAGTCATTTTTGCAACTACCCCATCAGAGCTGCAGAGTATGATCCAGGAACTTGCTGACAAAAGTAAAGAAGTGGGATTAAAAATGAACTTTCAGAAGGCAAAAGTGATGCACTTTTACAAGAAATGAAGATTTATCGATTGATGGAGAAAAACTGGAGATAACAGATACATACGTTAATCTTGGACAGCAGATATCAAGTAAGGGTCACATTGATGAAGAAATTAATCGGCGTACAAAACTTGCCTGGAGAGCTTTTGGAAGAAACAGCATAATTTTCAAGAGCAATATGCCATTATGTCTTAAGAGAAAAGTGTTTGATCAATGCATCCTTCCAGTGCTTACGTATGGTGCAGAGACGTGGACCTTAACTAAAAGAGACATACAAAGGCTGCAGACAATTCAAAAAAGTATGAGTTCCTCTTCTTATCTCTCCTGGTGTAAACCAGGAGAGATAAGAAGAGGAACTCGTGGATCCGAAAAATGACAAAAGTGGAAGACATCAAATGAAGGTCAGAGGTAAATCCCTGAAATGGGAATGGGCTGGACATACTGCCAGAAGGACAGACCATCGATAGACAGCCGAAATTGTAGATTGGATTCCAAGGGACAGGAAAAGACCTAGAAGAAGACCACATGTGAAATGGGTGGATGAAATTCGAAAGTATGCGGGAGTAACATGGAGGAGACTGGCAAAAGACAGACCGTTGTGGAAGAGGTTTGGAGAGACCTTCGTCCAGCAGTGGATTGATAATGGTGGACAATGATGATGATGATAGATAAGGTTTACTGAAATAAAGTAATTTTTAGTAGGCACCAAAATTGCGTCGGTCTAAGCGATGGCTTCTGATCATTCGTCCCAGATGGGTCCGGGTTCGAATCCCATGAGGCATGGACGTTGTGTTTGTCTTATGGCACTGGCTCTCTCCCTTCTCTGGAACCAGTGGCTCTAAATTAGGGACGGGCGACTGCTTATAGCCCATTGAATTCCTCACGGTGGTCGTTAAAACTCAAATAAAAATGTGTCATTGCGCCTCACTTAGTCACAGGGCTGTTATCTGATTGCTGCAGGTTTCACGTACTGAACAGCAGTTTTCAGATATTATTCTACCTCGCTGAAATTCCTATCCCGAAATTTCTGAGAAAGCAAATCGGCGACCCAATATTAATGATTCCTTCTTTTGCTCTTAAAACATTATATACAGATGGCTGTGTCTTGGATTTCGGTAAGAACAATCGATTTCTGGTCAGTTTCGTGCAGGAGCATACAGCTTCTCTGAGAATACTTTTGTTCATTTCAGCAAAGGATACAAGGCTCATTAGCGACGTCACTTCCATCTCATCTGACGTTGTATGCTTCCACCTCACCGGATATCAGTAAGTGCTATCACAAATGTTTCCTTTCTTCATGAGGTCTAAGCACGGTTTCCTGCTCCGAGTTCTTTTCAGCTTTTCTGATTTCCACAATAGCATCCTTTTTAATCTTCTTTGATATTCGAAAGAATATCTACAGCTAGGTAAAAAATGTGTTAACATCCGTTTTATAACATGTATAAACAAAAATGACACATTAGCTGTGCAGTGATCAATTAATATTAATTTAAATTTTCACATTTCACCTTTCGGTAAAAATATATACATACACTGGCGGAAAGTGAAAGAAGAACACCAAAAAAGAATTGGCGGAAGATCATGAAATTTGCATATGTTAATGGGGTCGAGTTTACGTAGGTGTGATGTTAATTTCGGGACCAACCGGTGAGTGCTTACGCCACAGCACGGCGCAATATGCACATTATCGTCGGTGGTATTTAAAGAGTACGGCGAAGTGAATGTAATCAGTAGTCGGCGTACGGACACGTGCAAAGATCCTGAAGAAACTGCAATGCCTGGACATTTAAGACGTGTACGATTTCAGCAGTTATCGGACTTTGAGCGAGGTCGTCTAGTCGGACTCCGCGAGGCCTGGTGGTCGTATCGTCGTATTGCGGAGCAAATTGCACGGGAAGTATCGGTGGTGGTACGATGGTGGCGTAGATGGTCCGAGGAACATTCCCACACGAGAAGACGTGGAACCGGGAGTCACAGACGGACTGATGAGCGGACCGATCGACGCATAAGAAGAGCGGCGTTGTGAAGCAGAACATCCACTGCGACGCAAATCCGAGGTGCCGTTGCACCTGAGGTGACTGTGCGAACAATCCGCAACCGTCTACTGGATGCAGGGCTACGTGCACGTGTGCCTCTGGCATGTGTACCTCTGACTCCAGCCCACCGTAAGGAACGGCTGCAGTGGTGCCGCCAACGTCTGCACTGGAGAACGCAACGGTGATCTGTCGTGTTCAGCGATGAAAGCAGATTCTGCTTGGGAGCCTACGATGGCCGTATGCGTGTTCGCAGACGCACAAGGGAGCGTCTCCACCCTTCTTGCATCCGCCAACGACACACAGGGCCTACACCTGTTCTCCTGGTGTAGGGAGCGATCAGCTATTACTCCCGTACACAACTAGTGTTTGTACCGGGTACGTTAAACAGCACCTCCTACATCAACAACATCATTCAGCCCGTTGTTGTGCCATTTGTAAGGTCGGGCGATCGTGGTGTTTTCCAGCAAGATAACGCACGCCCACACACGGCACGTGTAACGCAACATGCACTTCAGGGTGTGAGACAACTTCCATGGCCTGCACGTTCACCGGATTTGTCCCCCATTGAGCACGTGTGGGATTTTATGGGACAACGACTTATCCAGTCTCCACGGCCAGCCACAACCATTCCCGATTTACGCGTCCAGGTTGAGGATGCTTGGAACTCAATACCCCAAACTTACATCCAACATCTGCACGACAGACTCCATGCCAGAATTGCACAGTGTGACGCAGTTCATGGCGGTTCAACCTCGTACTAACCATGTTACATGGAAATGTTATTTTTCAGTTTACCAGCAAATACAGCTGTATTTTGCCATAATGTTTTGGTCACGTTATCCTCTGTATTCCGTTTATTATGCTGTATAAATTTCGTTGGTATCAGACGTCTGTAACTTGGTGTTCTTTTTTCACTTTCCGCCAACGAGGAAATGCCGACCTTTTGGTAAAAATATAAATATCATTTACAGAGTTTCGGTGTACTGAAGTTTTTGCCTTTATAAAATTACTTGTTGAACAAATAATCATCGTCGTCAACGATTATCAATCTACTGCTGGATGAAGGTCTCCCCAAATTCCTTCCACAGCTTTCTGTCTTGAGCCGGTATTCTCCATGTCCCTCGGAAATGTTTCCAAACTTCATCGGCCATTTTACCACATGGTCTCCTTCTGGGTCTATTCCTATCCCTTGGAACTCAGTCTAGTATTTCAGTTGTCCAGCGGTTGTCAGTTCTTCAAGCAATATGTCCAGCCTATTGCCATTTCAGAGATTTTTTTCCTTGATTATGATGTCATCAGCTCTGATGATTTTTTCTGATTCGTGAGTTCCTTTTCCTATCATTCCTGATTGTGCCAAGCATACAGACATTTACAGAGGCATTATACATTAAGCTTTTTTCCGAAGGGTGTTGCAACGGGGAAATGCCGATCAATGTGAACTCTATTTGGCAAGGACTATCGACACGGTTAAAAACTTTTAATGATTATGTAGTACCTTTGTAATAACTCTAATTATTCATACTGTTGTTATCTGGCAATCTGAACTAGCCTCGGTATGCATTGTGGGAATTGTGAGGAGATAACTATATAATACCGTGCCTGCACACCAGTGTTGCTGATTGGTCCTGATGATGCACCCGTTGCGGCTGTGAAAGATCTTGCCTGTGTCTTTTAGTTGATTTTAAATTGTAAATAAAATATTTTAATATCTGCAGTTTAACTCGGCTAAAGTGTTTGTGAATCGTGCTTCTAACAGCTGTTGCGTCTACAGTTTTACTTGATACATCTCTACATGCTTCTTTCCGTAGTTCGCAGCCTATGAAATTCTTTTTTTACGCTTTTCAACCGTAGACTGAAGAAGCGTATATGCTCCAGCTGTCTGTCTGTCTGTCCACACGATAACTCGCGTAAAAATGGTTCGATTTCGATGAAATTTTGGTATGTGGTAGGGGACCACCTGGGGACGAACCTTATTGAAAATGGACGAAATGAGGTCAAAGGTCAGGACATATCAGCGATATCCATTCCATTGCCCTTATGCGTCTTAACGTACGTAAAAATGGTTCGATTTTGATGAAATTTTAATATGTCGTAAGGGGTCACCTGGTGACGAAGCCTATTGAAAATGGGCGAAATGGGGTCAAAGGTCACATAGGAGCGGGATCCATTCCATTGCCCTTATGTGTCATACCTTGCATAACAAATGCTTCGACTGCGACGAAATTTTTGGTATGTGGTAGGGGACAAGTTGTAAACGAACCCTATTGAAAATCGATGAAATGGGGTCAAAGGTCAAGTAATAGGAGTGGGATCCATTCCATCGTCCTTTTGCGTCGTAACTTACGTAAACAAGCTTCGATTGCTACAAAACTTTAGTATGTTGTTCCGGAGGTGTACTCAACCGGTTCTGTTGAATATTATCGAAATGGGGTCAAAGGTCAGGCACAGGAGCGAGATTTATTCCACAGCCATTGTCCTCATAACTTGACTAAAAACGCTTCAATTGCGACAAAATCTTATCATGTTGTTCCGGAGATACACTGAACCGGTTCTTTTGAATATCATTGAAATGGGGTCAAAGGTCAGGGCACAGGAGCGAGATTTATTCCACAGCCATTATCCTCATAACTTGACTAAAAATGCTTCGATTGCGACAAAATTTTATCATGTTGTTCCGGAGGTACATTGATCCGGTTCTTTTGAATATCATCGAAATGGGGTCAAAGGTCAGGGCACAGGAGCGATATTTATTCCACAGCCATTATCCTCATAACTTGAGTAATGATTTCTGGTATGTTGGAAAGCGTAAAATAATCAAGGCGTTGCATAATTTTGCTAACTTTTTTAGTTAAGGTGCATGCCTCTGTTCCATAAGTAAGAACCGAAAGGGTTAAAAGGGTGCACTTTACTTTTAAGACATAACGATTAAATTACTCTTAATAATTGTACTGTTTCTTGCAAAGGTTTTACTACTACTTGTTTCATCTTCTATGTGACCCCCGCTTGATATAAATGTAGGCATCAGTTACTTCTAGATTTGCCCATCAACTTCCAGATCTCCAGTTTTTCAAAAAAGCATTGTACTTTAATTTTTTTTTCTGTTAAGTTAATTTTTAAGACCACGTCTTTACCCTTGTCAGCAAGTTTCTGGGCTATACCTCGTAGCTCTAAGGGGTACTTGAAAAAATGGTTATGTCGTCAGCAAAATGTAGGTGAGTTAAATAATCTCCATTAATCTTTATCCTTTTGTCTGTAACTTACTGCGGAGGTAAAGCACGTGTCAAGACGACAAATCTGCAGCGATATATTCCGTCCGTGTAGCTTAGTTGGGAGAACAACTTACTCTGGAGTGAGGGAACGCGGACAAATTTGTATTTTCACATTCTCGACCGAACGCAAAAATGGATGTCACTGGCCGTTGGGTTCTTCGAAAAACGTGTCATGTTTGTTCCACACATCGTCTGGAATTAAGAAAGGTTCCTTCTCCGCTTAAAAAAAAATTGAGAAGGAGATGATGTGACAACAAATTTGCAGCGATGCATTCTGTCCGTGTAGCTTAGTTAAGAGAGCAACATACCCCGGAGTGACGTGGCGCGATTTCTATCCCAGTCACTAACAGATTTGTGCTTTCACATATCTTCCAAGTTCAATAATTGGAAAACATTCTTCAGTGTGGCATTAAAGAGCTTATGGTGTCGCCTTGTCACACTCCCTTTCCAATTTTTATAAGTGCTGTGTCCTCGATCAGTCGAACCTTTGCACTTGCATTTTCATAGATGTTATCAATAATACACTGGCGTGCAAAAATTAAGGACGAGACGGTTTTTCGAATGTAATGTCGTTCAGAAGTGCTCCACATCAACTCAAATCATACCATAAGATCCCCAAGATGTAAGAATATGGGACAAGTGAGAAAACCGTCCAAACAAGGAATCCAAAGGATACAAAGACACTCTATTGAAAAGATAGCTTCGAGCACAACTGGACAGAAGACAGAAACGTCCATGTGACAGGCGGCTGCCAAGAAAAATCCAGTCTTTAGTAGGGGATATGATCACCCCTGACTGCGTTGCACGTCTGTCCATGCTGAGGACGAGGTTGTCAAGGAGCTGTTGAGGCATCGCGGCCCATTCCTCTTGTAGCGCCAATCGCAGCTGCGGAATCGTTGCTGGCGGCTGGTGACGTGCTGCTAAGCGTCTCCCAAGAAGGTCCCACACGTGTTCGATTGGATTCAGGTCCGGGGACCTTGCGGGCCAATCCATGCAATGCATATCTTCACTCTCCTACAGCTCTGTGACAACCACTGTATGATGAGGTGTAGGGTTGTCGTCCATGAAGAGGAACTCAGGACACACAGCACCTCTAAACAGACGCACGTGAGGCAGGAGAGCCTTGGTACAATAGCGAATACCAGTGACTGAACCTCCTTGGAAAATGTGGAGGTCAGTACGGCTACCAAGCATGATACCGCCCCAAACGAGAACCCCGCCATCTCCAAACCGGTCCCTTTTGATGATGTTGGAGGTGTGATTGCGTGTTCCCTGCTCTCTCCAGATGTGTATACGTCCAGAATCGCTCGTCAGACTAAATCGGCTCTCATCCGTAAAGAGAACTCGACCCCATTGCTGATGTGTCCAGTTCTTGTGTTCCTGGCACCACAGAAACCACCGTCTCCGATGAGCAGGCGTTAATGGCACACACCGTACTGGTCGTCGTGCAAATAGACCACTTTTGTGCAGCCTCCTGGCCACGGTAAAACGCGATAACGGACGTTCAGGTGTCTGTTGCATGTGCCTTGCGATTTCTCCCGCTGTCTGCCTCTTCTTGCCTGTAGGACAATATACCGGTCGTCCACCGCCGTGGTTGATCGTGGACGACCACTGCTAAATTCTCGGACAGCTGTTCCTGTCGTCTGAAATGCTCTCCAAGCTCGTGAAACGATGCTGTGAGCGATCCAGAATTCCTCGGCCACACTAGTCACACTTCGACCTTCTTCCAATTTCCCAATGACGCGATCTCGGGTAAAGTCATCCAGATGTCGTCTACTGGATTGCCTGTTGGTCATATCACACGGTGGCAGCAACTCGACGTCACTCAAACCGATGTGCACCGTGCAATAGCTTTCACCGAATTGCTGAGCGTACACCGCCCGTGTGCTTTATACCCTTTCTACACCCCCCCCCCACGTCATGCTGCATATATGCGCATGCCCTACCATACCGGACCCTAGTCTATCTCCTGAGTGGTCTTTCGGCCCGTTCTGTGTGCTCGTTCCACTGTTATGCTAATTTCTCCTCTTCGTCCTTAATTTTTGCACACCAGTGTATATTGACCACTCCTATGTCACGAAATTAAAGTACCTAACTACCACTCAGTGTCGGGAATCAGTAAACTTTATTATTTGTTGTTATGATTTAATTCTACTTAATATGTGCCGGACTGTGGCTTGGTGGGGTCGAGAGTAACGCCAATAACGTAAATGAATGCGTACTCTCGAATCACTCGTGTTATTTCACATCCACAAATATCTTGGCGTGCGAAAGTGCGTAGTACAATTATCTACAAAGAGTACCAAGGTTCGTGTTCGAATTTTTATTGAAACTCTTGCACCAAACTTTGCCCTCTAGTCAGGATAACGAAATGACTTCGGGAGCAATTGATTTACATGACCATTACCTGCCTCCTGAGGTCATCGGATGTTATTGACCAGACATCGTAGTAGATGTTTCATTATTTATTGCAATAATTTTGAATTTTCGTAAATGTTTAAATTCTTCTCATGTCATATTTTTTTGCAATATAGCGATTAAATACCACCTTCCGAAAACATTTTTAACCGTTTTAAACTGTTTTAAGTGTATGCACAAAAACTGTTTTACTACCAAGGAATTTAATAGAAATTCCCATCCTGCTCTTCCGCAAACGTTACTACGCACTCCATTTTCACACGTCAGTTTTGTATGAATCCTCTTTCAGAGAACTACAGAATTCTTCAAATCTCTTTAAAAGAAAAGTTGTGGTGATATTCACACCAAGAAAAGTTGTCACAATAGCATTCGTTGAAGAAATTAAACTAGTCAAAAAATATTTTTACAATATGCTCAAAGCAAATCAGTGCGGTAAAATTGTTAAGGAAGCCGAGAAAGAGCACATCAATTCATTTATGTTGGTGCAATAATGCTTCGTTGTTGACAAGAAAAAGATGAAACTTATCCCCTGCATGGCTTGAGCTTTTGGGATCTCCTCCGTGTATAACCCTGGAAGCCATCAATTTCTTTTTCCTTCGCGGTATAAAACGATTTCTCCCAGGAGACCGCTGGAAGGGGCTCATGACAAAGAAAACCATCGAAAGCGAATGCGACAGCACATGGCAGACATACATATTGCAAATAATACGATTTCGTAGCAATACACGGCACCTCACTTTCGCTCCTCTTGGAATTCCATCCTTTACGTTTTTTTTTTTTTGTTTTGTTTTTTTTTGAAAAGAATAACTTGTTCAAGTTTGAATACTCTTCGTCTCACATACAGCAGTCCCTCTAATTTATCGAGTCAGGAAAAAATATGTTATTATGGGAAACTCACGCATACAAGTTGAGTTCCGCTCTCATTTATTCCCCTAATTTTGGTTTTCACGTATTTCTTTGTGAGTGGATCCAGAAAATTTAATTCTCAAATTTGATGTGTACACTACACTAAAACCTTACAGCTGCCTACGTAATGACTACGTGGGACCTCCTTTCGAGCGTAGAACATCCACCACCTGGAGTAGTTTCGACTCCACGAGGTGTCTATACAGTTCTGTGAAGATCTGCAACCAAGCAGTTTATACACTGTTCAAAATTTTATAATAGCTTGCACCAAAAGCATGCCGCTACACCAGTACCACGCTTAGGGCAAAGGTAAAACATTCCCATACAGCACAAAATGTTTCAGATATGTATCAATAATGTTACAATCTCTCACTTTCGTTACACTTTCAGAGATATCTTACAATTACGTTTCAGCAACATCTATCTTGGAGCATAACTCTTTGTACATTACGGTTACGTTAAAAATACCATTCACCGATACTACTGTTTTATAGCTTCCATTCTACATAATTGCTACCTTCATGTTACATTCCTGGCGATATTTAAGATTTTTGGTTTGACAACGGCGTGGTTGCGCATGCGCATTTATGCCATTTCACCAAGCACACTCGTAGTCGTCTTTCCATGTGCTACTGGGATATTTTTTGGTGATAACTCGCTTTAACTACAATAGTTAGTAGATTTAATATTTCATCCTCTTTTTTTTTTCTGATTCAAGATCATCTGAACGTAAGTAATTGTTTCGATTATTATAATTTTTAAATTTTAAAAAGCATTTTATAAAATCTAAGTAAATGGATGTGATGTTGTACTAGTATACAATACCAGCATGTTTTTTTATTTACTTGAAGCTAAGAAATTTTATATTCGTAGGTATTTAGAGAAATGACGAATTTGATTTTCTTTCTTTTTTCGCTGAAATAGTCTATTCCACATGTATAATCAAGATTCGACACCCTCATTTGGGACCGATCTCCATTTCTTTTGTTATGAGTATAAAAACGCAGCCATTGTTCCCAATGGACAGCGGACTGCGTAGAACTTGTTAAAAACGTAAACAACTCGTAGTACGACTGTTGCGGCTTTTGAAACAGAGTGTAATATTTTTAATTGTGATTTTACGAAGTTTATTAAAACTATAATGCTCAACGCTGTAAATACGTAACAGTAATATGATGATGTCACAAATATCTTTCAAACACGTAACATTAATGTAACGAAGTTACAAATATCTTTCAAATACGTAGCAGTAACATCAAGTTCGCATGTTGAAGTTACAAAGACCTTTAACTGTAACGTATCAGTAATGCTTCAAAGTTATGTAACGTTTGAGGACCTTTTGACGTAACCGTAAGGTTTCTAAAACATTACTGTTACATTGCGCAATGTATCTGAAAAGTCTCAATGTTTCAGTGTTATGTACTTGTAACATATACGAAATATCCTGTGCTGTGGAGGTTATGTGATGCATGAAACTTACCCCGAGGAACCAAAAGTATTATGACCATCTATTGGTCCTCCACGTGCCACCAAAATAACTTTTTCACGGTGACGCGTTGATCCTACAAAATTTCTAAAGGTGTCTTCTAGTGTCTGGTACTAGCAGATCCTATAACACTTCAAAGTTACGTGGTTGAGCGGCCGCAGATAGGATTTACTATTCCAACACAAACCACAGGTGTTCCATTGGATTGATGTCTGGGGAATTTTGAATACTTGGAAATCTTCCTCATGTTCCGCGAACTATTCTCGAAAAATCCGGGCACATCGGATTTGCTGCTCCAACACAAACCACAGATGCTGGATTGGATTGATGTCTGGGGAATTTGGAATACCTGGAAGTCTTCCTCATGTTCCGCGAACCATTCTCGAACAATCCGTGCAGATCGGATTTGCTGTTCCAACACAGACCATAGATGCTCGATTGGATTGATGTCTATGGAATTTGTAATATTTGGAAGTCTTCCTCATGTTCCACGAACCATTCTCCAACAATTCGGGCAGATCGGATTTGCTGTTCCAACACAAACCACAGATGCTGGATTGGATTGATGTCTGGGGAATTTGGAGTACCTGGAAGTCTTCCTCGTGTTCCGCGAACCATTCTCGAACAATCCGTGCAGATCGTATTTGCTGTTCCAACACAGACCATAGATGCTCGATTGCATTGATGTCTATGGAATTTGTAATATTTGGAAGTCTTCCTCATGTTCCACGAACCATTCTCCAACAATTCGGGCAGATCGGATTTGCTGTTCCAACACAAACAACAGATGATCGATTGGATTGATGTCTGGGGAATTTGGAATAGTTGGAAGTCTTCCTCATGTTCCGCGAGCTATTCTCAAACAATCCGAGCAGATCGGATTTGCTGCTCCAACACAAACCACAGATGCTCGATTGGATTGATGTCTGGAGAATTTGGAATACTTGGAAATCTTCCTCATGTTCCGGCTACATTCTCGGACAATTAGGGCAAATCAGATTTGCTGTTCCAACACAAACCACAGGTGCTCCATTGGATTGATGTCTGGGGAATTTGGAGTACCTGGAAGTCTTCCTCATGTTCCACGAACCATTCTCGAACAATCGGGGCAGATCGGATTTGCTGTTTCAACACAAACCACAGATGCTCGATTCGATTGATGTCTGAGAAATTTGGAGGCCAGGGCAATACCTGAAAATCTTCCAAATGTTCCGCGAATCATTGCCGAACAATCAGGGCAGGGTGGAATGACGCATTATTCTGTTGAAGGAAGGCAGTACTAGAGGGGAACACCGCTGCCACGAAAGGATGTACCTGGTCTGCAAGGTAGTTTAGGTAGGTGGTAGACGTCATAATTTCTTAAACATCAAAGACTGGGCACTGGGTTTCCCAGCAGGACATTGCCCAAATCATTACACTTCCTCCACCGGCTTGTTTTCGTCAAACGGTGTATCCTTGTGCCAATATTTCCCCACGTAAACTACGCAGACGTGCCCGGCCGTCCACACGGTGCAATTGATAACGTCATTCATCGGACCAGATGACCTTTGTCCAATCATTCAAGATCCAGTACTAATTCTCGCGTGCCTATTGTAGGAGCTCTCGACAGTGAACCGATGTCAGCATGGGCACTCGGTGCGGCCTGTGGTAGCCACAGCCACATTTTCAGCAGAGTTCTATGTGCTGTGAGGCATTCCTTCCGTCATCAGCATTCAAATTACTGGCGAGTTGCGCCACAGCATCCCTTCTGTTGGCTTGTACAATATGGGACAGACTTCGCTCACCTCCAGCATCTATCAGTCGTGATCAGCCCACAACTTACCGGAGGTTCGGGGGCTTTCCTTGCTCGGACCACTTTTTGAAAGTACTAACAACTGCTGATTGTGAACACCCCACAAGCCTTGCCCTCTTGGAAATACTCTGACCCAGTCGTCTGGCCATTATAATTTGGCCTTTGTCCAACTCGCTGTCTTTCCCATCTGAAGAACAAGAATAACACTTATTAAAACAGAGCTCAGTATCATGTGTTATTTGTACCGTTTCGTGAATTTGATACGCGGCGTCATTTACCTGCTCTTACTTCGATTTGCTTAGCAACTCCCTGGACGTAACGTTTTGGCTCTTCGGTGTACATAAACATGGTGTAGTGGGTACAGTTATGCACCATTCAGGATGAATACTGTACCGTGGTGCATAATTGCATTACTTTTTTTGTTTATTTCATGCATCACACAATGGTTTACCTTTTCTTCAAAAGTGTGCAACTAGTATAGCACCATTTTTTGGTGTAACCTCTATAGAATTTTTAACAGGGCTTTGCGGTCCATAGTTTTGGAATGGAGCAGGGTGGTGTATCCAGCTGTCTCCCCTGGCGTTCAACAACCTCCCACAGATGTTCATTTCGTATCAGTCGATGAGGGATCCACAACCTCTAGCTGCTAATGACAATTACGGACTGGACCATCGGCAGAATGGAGTGCATATCGTGATTTATCTGAGCAGAACACCTGCTTCTAACCTTCTATCGTCCAATCCGCATGCTATTGGCTCCAGGAGAGTCATTTATGACGATGAACTGTTGGTAAAAGCGGGTGGCCTGTAGGGCGTCTGCTCTCGTAGTCCGTGCGACGCATAGTGGCGTAGGATACTTTTTCTGGATGACTTATATGGTATTGACCAGCCAACGTCGAAAATTATAGCACATATCCTTTAGCTAGTGGTAGATTCGAACACACGTCTTCTTATTCCGGAGCGACTGTTCTACTTAACTGAACTACGCCCGCACGCTTATCGCTGCTTCACTGTCGATTTGACTCATGCCTCATCTCAGTAGTATGTTTTCTACGTCATGTCACGTAGTGGGTTATATCATCGCATTCTTGAGAAGAGGGAGGCACGAAATCTCAGATTTCGGGTCAGCCGAGAACCATGATCGAAAAGCCATTGGAAAGTAATTTTTATTAATTACGTGCCTCGTGTGGAAGGATCATCACACGAATTTATCAAACCTAATGACCAGGAGATTCACTTTCGTTCGTTGGAATGTAAGTCATGTCATCCTACTCCGAAGCGGCTGTTCTCCCAACTAAATTACGTCATCGCTGATTCAATGTCGATTTGACTTATGCGTCACCTCAGTAGTATATCATCTGCGTCGTGTCGCATTGCACGTTACAAACTGTGCTGCGTTGATTGCTCTGCCCGCTACTAGGCGACGCACTCGTTGTTCCACTCTGGATTCTAATTTTTTCCTTTTACATTTATGTGGCTAGTTGGTTATTTCATCACTTTGGCACCACTCCTGGTTGCACTTTAACCATGGAGACCCTCCAATAACTCACAAGCGTAGCCGTTTCCGAAATCGTGCGCCCTTTGATAAACTCCGATAAATTCTTGGTGTTATGCATAATCATCACGTCCGTCTCTGAAACCCGTCTGTGTAAAAATCTTCAACTGAACCAGCAATTCCTCATATAGAGTTTTTATGCGGGTGGTCTAAGTCAGTGATTACTCAATGGATGCTGCTGAAAGTATTCCGACACTTCATTGATTTCGAAAATTCTGGGTGTACGCGTTCGCATGCACTTGCGTTGTGGTTGCGGGATTTCTACATTAAACACGTGGATTTTCTGAAGTAGTAATAACGCATTCGGGAAGCAAAGTACAACGGAACTTACACGCGTTCAAGGTGAAATGGTAGTTGCATGCCGAAATTGGCAACCATTGAAAATCATCTAAGTATACCAAGATATACTACAGCGGGTGTTTACAACGTAATGCTTCCATATTCATATACAAGCACAATGGCATAGTATTAAACTGAAACAAAACAAGAGCAAAGCTCAGAATTTCTACTTTAATTCACACATTTATATTTTTCTGCAAAGTCCCACTCACGCTCGATACAGACATGCCAACGTTTAAAAGATTTTAAAAACCCGCTCTGTAAAAATATTCAGGTTGTTCTCGGAACCATTTCCTCGTAGTGGCTTGAACATCTTCGTCACAGGTGAACTGAATTCCTTTCAGATGTCTCTTGAAACCCGTTTCTCTAAAAATCTTCAGGTTGTTCTGGGAAACATTTCCTCGTAGTGGCTGGAACATCTTCGTCAGAGGTGAACTGAATTCCTTTCAGATGTCTCTTGAAACCAGTCTCTGTAAAAATGTTTAGGTTGTTCTCGGAACCATTCCCTAGTAGTGGCTTGAACATCTTCGTCAGAGGTGAACTGAATTCCTTTCAGATGTCTCTTCAAACCCGTCTCTCTAAAAATCTTCAGGTTGTTCTGGGAAACATTTCCTAGTAGTGGCTGGAACATCTTCGTTACAGGTGAACTGAATTCCTTTCAGATGTCTCTTGAAACCAGTCTTTGTAAAAATGTTTAGGTTGTTCTCGGAACCATTCCCTAGTAGTGGCTTGAACATCTTCGTCAGAGGTGAACTGAATTCCTTTCAGATGTCTTTTGAAACCCGTTTCTCTAAAAATCTTCAGGTTGTTCTCGGAACCATTCCCTGGTAGTGGCTTGAACATCTTTGTCACAGATGAACTGAATTCCTTTTAGATGTCTCTTGAAACCCGTCTCTGTAAAAATCTTCAGGTTGTTCTCGGAACCATTTCCTCGTACCGGCTTGAACATCTTCGTCACAGGTGAACTGAATTCTTTTTAAATGTCTCTTGAAAGCAGAAAACAACCAGAAGTTGGACGGCGCCAAATCTGGGCTGTAGGTATGATGTTCAAGAACTTCAAACTCGATTTTCTGTATGGCCTCTGAAGTGAAAGCACTTGGGGTTTGGCGTTGTCTTGCTGCAGAATCATTGGCTTTTTTCCCTACACACGCGGTTTATTCTTTGCTTTAACTTTTTAATGTATGCACATAGCTCTCAGAATTGATAGTCGTACCTTTGACCATGTACCCCTGATGAATAATGGCCTCTGTAATCCCAAAACACAGTGAGCATGCACTTACAGGCAGAAATTTGAGTTTCAAATTTTTTCGCTCGAGGAGAAGATGGGTGTCGGTATTCCAGCGATTGATTTTTCATTTCTGGGCAATAATGGTGAACTCAAGTCTCATCACCAGTCACAATGCTTTAGAGAAAATCACTTCCATATTTTTCATAGCGAGCCAGCAACTTTTGGCATGTTTCAAGTCTTGATTTCTTCATTTCAGTCGTTAGATGGCGCTGTGCCCAACGAGCACGCACTTTGTTGTATCCTAAGACGTTAACAATGTCATTGACACTACCTAAATTGCTGTTTAACTTGCCTTCTATGGTTCTCTGAGTTATTCTTCGATTTTTCCTGATAAGCCCATTGACGTTTTGCCTGTTCAAATTGCAAGTTGCGATTTCTGTCCTCCCCTTCAGTGGCTGATCCTTTAAGGCCAACATTCCTCCACTGTCCTTCGATTTTCTTACCCAACGACGAACAGTGCTTATGTTTAAAGTTCCAAAGCCATAAACTGCCCCTAACCTAACGTGAATATCTTCAGGAGGTGCATTTTCTTGAGTCGACCCCCTTCGGCTCAGTTGAAAAAGAGTCAGCAATTCTAAACCCAAATAAATAGAAACAAATAGATGTACGGAGTTCTATTATGCAGTAGAATGAAGAATCTAATGGCATCAAGAACCGTTTTCCGTCTGGCTGGTTGCTAGGCAACAAGTCATGCGCCAGACACTTGCGCGAGGGCATTGCCTATTGAACACGCTTCGGATAACTGCTTTAACTCGAAGTTAGAAGACAGGAAATGACACTACAGATAAAGAAACGCTGTGAGACAAATTTACAGAAAGGGATCTCCCTGTGGAGGGCAATCTATGAATCACGAACCTCGCCTGCGACATGCCTCTCTGCCGAACTTGCGAATGGTGTGGAAACATTTGTCAACCCTAAAAGTGTCTGTAAAGAGATGTATTCCCAAGGTTTCCATCGTATGTCAGCTTCGCGCAAGACTAAACTCACTCCTGTATGTATTGCTTAATAACGTGTGAGTGGTGTTTTGCACTCCATTCCTGTACCGTAGAGCAATTGAAGATTTTTCTATACACTGAAGGATGAGTCATGCTTCACAGTGCTTTGCTCCGCTCAACATGTTTGGGTTCGGCGGTTGCTTGGGGAGCAGTTTTATCAAGACTGCATCTTTTCATCTGTTAAGTTTGGTGGCTGCTGTGTAATGGCTTGGTGCTCTTTCAGCTCGGTGGAATCTGGCCATTGATTGCACATGGAGCCATGAAGTCTAAGATCTACCGTGGTATTTCACACAATTCCGTGCTCCGCACACTGTGATAATACTCTAAGGCACATAACTTTAATTGTTTTTGCACGACTGTACTCCATGTGAAGCTTCACGTGGAGTACAATCTTGCTATTCAACTGTTGGGATGAGGTGCGGACTGGCCAGCTCAAAGTCCGCACCTCATCCCAACAGTTGAATAGCAAGATTCCCTTTGCTTTCCCAACTGTGATCCCTGATATTTCGCTAGGAATGATATTTTCATATTATACAGTCTTTCATTTTACCTTTACTAAATCCCACATACACTCTTTGATCAAAAATTCAACGCATCCGATTAAAATAATCCGTGAACCGTGACCACCTAGCTAAACATGCGGATGACTGAAGTTTTACCCCCAGTAAAAGTCCAGGTCGTCTCAGAGCGTATTTGAATCAGCCATCCAGTGACCCAGATAAGGGCTGGCAGACGCTCCCTGTGAACGTTCTGGCCGTTTTATCGAGTGCGATCACTTTAGATCTCACGAACACCTGGAGTGCGATCACCTAGAAGATAACGCGAACAACTGACGAAGCCATCACGTCTGACGAACAATCATGTTTCGACGATGCCCTAGAAGATCTCACGAACAACTGAGCTCATTACAGAGTAGGTGTAGTGGTTGCCATCTATCTGAGCTGTAGTAACGCAGTAGTGAGAAGGTGTTTCCTCAGCAGTGGGTAAATATTGGGGGTGTTCTGTAGCAATTACAGGACTCTTGGCACAATATGTCACAGAACAACACCAGAGTTTTGTTTGAATCCATGCTACTCGAGAAAATCAGCATTCATCGCAGCGAAAAGGGGCTTTACGAGGTAAAAATCTGTGACAGTTACGATCTTCTGAAAATAAAACAATCCTGCTTCTGTGAAATCTTCTGAAATAAAGAATCCTACCGCTGTGATATTGTAATCACTTCATGACTTCCTCCACATATAATGAATTAGCTTTGCTTATCTTTTTGCTAAGCTAATTATTATGAATGAATAATGCTCTAAGCTTCAAAATGATGAATTCCCAAAAGGGTGTTGTTACTCGTTAATTATGAACTTAAACAAAGTCTCAACGCTGGTTATTTATATTAAGTAATCAAAGTCATAAACCTAACAGCCAGACAGAGGTCTGACAAAACTAAGAATTGAAAAAGACTGAACTTACAGAACAACTTGTTTATTATGATGACTCCTGGTCAACTAAGGCACTCATATATCACTACTACACAACAACACAACTACAACGCAACAACACCTCTACAACGCAACAACACACTCCACCACAACACACTTCTCGATGAACGCGCCTATATACGAGCTACCAACACGTCATGACTTACACTCATTGCCAGATCTCATTCAGCGGGGTGAAATAATATTCCGTTCAGTAGGAAGATAATTTACATAGTAAAATAAAATAACCAGAGATAGTAAAATCAAAAGGAAAGTGAATATAGAGTATACGTTACATCATCTCCCCCTTAATTTTTCTTCTTTTTTTTTTCTTTTTTTTTTTTTTTTTTCCGAAAAACCTATCAATTTTGGAGTGTAAGTCTTACATTTCGATGATTGACGTTTCTCGATCTTTTTTTTTGATTTGTTGTTTGGTGGTAGCCGTATTTACATTATCAACTTGGCATAACAATTTACGAATCTGTATTCGATTGTGAAATTTGTAGTGTAGAACAAACCAAACCTGCATCGGCATACTTTCCTTTTATTCTGCCTAGCAGGAATCACTTTTTTAATTTCAAATTACGTGCGCCTCATCCGTGGAAATACATAACAACTGTATCAGCAGCGAAGATTGCCTGAAGCTGCCTAACAGTAACAATTTTATTATTTTCATTTCAAATTACGTTTGCCTCATGCGTTGAAATACAAAACAACTGTATCAGCAGCGAAGATTGCCTGAAGCTGCCTAACAGTAACAATTTTATTATTTTCATTTCAAATTACGTTTGCCTCATGCGTTGAAATACAAAACAACTGTATCAGCAGCGAAGATTGCCTGAAGCTGCCTAACAGTAACAATTTTATTATTTTCATTTCAAATTACGTTTGCCTCATGCGTTGAAATACAGAACAACTGTATCAGCAGCGAAATTTACCTGGAGCTGCCTAACAGTAACAATTTTATTATTTTCATTTCAAATTACGTTTGCCTCATGCGTTGAAATACAGAACAACTGTATCAGCAGCGAAATTTACCTGGAGCTGCCTAACAGTAACAATTTTATTATTTTCATTTCAAATTACGTTTGCCTCATGCGTTGAAATACAGAACAACTGTATCAGCAGCGAAATTTACCTGGAGCTGCCTAACAGTAACAATTTTATTATTTTACCCCTAAGCACATAGATATATACAAAAAAAGTGGATTAGTAGATGGACATAGAAGAAATATAAAAAAAAAAACACACATATATACACAAAAAGAATGCATAGGCCCACACGAAAAAAAGAAATTCTGACACGCCAACTGGTCGAGCAGGAAAAACAATAAACTGAGAAAAGAACCTGTCCACGAGAACTTACTTATCTCGAGGACGCATAAAAAATTCTAGTGCGAAAACGTTTTCCAGTCCTAATGGGACTGGGGAAATCAGGTGGCTTGGATCTCTTCCGGGACGGTAATGGAACATCGGTCTGTTGTCGGTCAGGAATCTGGCGGTCTGGAAATCCCTGCGGTTGAGAAGAACGGTCAGAAGTCTGGCGGTCCGGAATCCCTTGCGGCTGAGAAGAACGGTCAGGAGTCTGGCGGTCCGGAAATCCTGCGGCTGAGAAGAACGGTCAGGAACGTCAGAAGTCTGGCGGTCCGGAAATCCCTGCTGCTGAGAAGAACGGTCAGGAACGTCAGAAGTCTGGCGGTCCGGAAATCCCTGCTGCGGCTGATAGGAACGGGCTCCCCAGGCTTTGGATATGAAGTCCCTTGATGCTGGGGCCCGTTGTGTCCTTCCAGTATCTTTTTGGAGGGACGTGTCTCCGGCCACATCGCTTGTTTTCGTTTACGCCCACGGGGCATGATAGTAGTAGCAGGCATCGGCCCTGTTTGCCCTGAACGGAGAATCCAGGGGCGAAACCCGGGCGGATGCAAAGATTTCTGCCTTCGTCGCTGTTGCGGCGAAGCAGATTGGGGAGACAAGTGACGTTTGCGCCCAGCTTTTGGTGGTGCTGGACGGTGTGGAATATTAAATGTTGGATTCATAACTGACAAATCCGAAATGTCCGACGCCTCTGAGTCGCTGCTGTAATTCAGCGGTCGTGCAGGGCGATGTTTGGATTTGCCTATGGAAATACTTTCCGATGAGGTATTCAAAGAAGAAGTATCCCGCGTTGGTGCAGAGGTAGCCGGAAACGGCGCAGCAATAGTCTTGGCAATGGTTGGAGGGAAAGGAACGATACTAGTATTCGACGAACGTGAATCGAGCCTTGGTCTCACGGGAGAATCAGGTTGCGGTTGTAGAAACTCGTCTGGAGGGGAGGGTGAAGGAAAAATCACTGGTGATTCGTCAAAAATGTTCGGTGGGTCGTCCACAATTTCTGGCGGTTGAACATGAGATATAGATTCTTGAGTCTGTGGAACAGAAGGTTGAGTAGGATTGATAATGAAATCGATATTCCGTTCCTGATACTTGCGACATTGATCAACATGTACATATTGAAAATTGTTGTTCGGTTTCTCCAGAACAATATTATTTTCAAAGACATTTGCCACCCGATATGGACCTTCGTAGCTGGGTGCAAATTTCTTCACTAAAGTATGCGAAACAGAAGACTGGAAGTGCGTTTCCACGAGAGTGAGATCTCCAACGACAAGATCTGGTTCCCTACGCCTAGAATTATAATATCGTGCTTGAGCCGCTTGTGCTCCTAGCATTGCAATACGAGCTTTTCTGCCATAATGTGTACTGATTGCGGAGTTGGTCGCTGGTTTAATTCGTCGATAATCCCCGTTAAATTTTCAAAAGGGGTTTTAATTTTGCGACCCAGAAAAAGTTCCGCAGGAGTAATTTTAGTAGACTCGTGGACAGACGAGCGGAGGGCGAACGCAAAAAGTTCTAAATGGTCATCCCATCTTTCATGGTGGTCCATTACGAAAGTCGCAATCATTTTCACTAGCGTTCGGTTAACGCGTTCTGCAGGATTACTCTGGGGATGATATGGGGAAATGAATTTATGTTTAATGTGTAATCTCGCACACATTCTTTCAAAAATGTCAGAAATAAATTGAGGACCATTATCCGAAACTACTTTATTAGGTGCACCATATCTAGAAAATACTTCATTAACTAAGACATTACAAATAATCTCAGCCGTAGCGGCTTTAATGGGAAAAACTTCAACCCATTTAGAAAAATTATCAGTTAGTACTAAAACATAACGAGCTTTATTTTTAACAGATAATGGATAAGGTCCCAATAAATCTATGGAAATAATATCAAATACATGAGAACTTGAACTAGATTTCAAGTGACCGGCCGGTCTTACATTACGGTAATTATTAATCTGACACAAGTGACATGATTGAACGTATGCGAGCACACTTTGGTACATGCCAGGCCAATAGGCAACATCCCGCAATTTACAACGGGTCTTGCGAATACCTAAATGGCCTGCAAGAGGTTTGTCATGAAATTCATTTAAAAGAGCCATTCTAAGGGTTCGCGGAATACATGGGCGAAACTCTGCCCTAGTAGTCCGAGACTTTGTATAATAAAGAAGACCCTCTATTACTTCAAAATGTTGTGACCTTCCAGCCAGAGAAGGATCACTTGGTAGGGGCGAACCCGCAAGCAAAAAATTGTAAATATCCCCAAAATCTGGATCATTTATTAATTCTGCCATTATCTGCTCTCTGGATGTGATATCAGCTATCAGAAGTAAAGGCTGACATCCAGGAGTAGTTTCGGTGGGGACCCCACTAATCGGAACGCGAGATAATGCGTCCGGTAATTGATTCTTATTACCTGGCTGATACGAAATTTTGATATTGCTCTCTTGTAACTTCAGAGCCCACTTCATAAGTCTTTGAGATAGGTGTTTAGCAGAATTCAAATACTGAAGGGCAGAATGATCCGTAATTATGTTAACTGTCAATTCGTTGAGATAACATTGAAATTTATTCAGTGCATACACAACAGCAAGACATTCACGTTCCGTAGCTGAATAATTGCGTTCAGCTTTGGCTAAAGTACGAGACGCAAAAGCTATTGGATGCCCAGCTTGTGACAAAACGCAACCAAGACCAACTCCGGATGCATCAGTATAAATATCAAATTCTTTAGAATGATCCGGGAAAGCCAACACCGGAGGCTGAGTCAATGCAGACTTCAGTGTTTCGAATGCAGCGTTAGCTTCAGGTGTCCAAATAAACTTCTTGTATTTACGCTTTAAAGCATACAATGGCTCACATATTGTAGCATAAGCGGGGACGAACTGCTGATACCATCCGGTCATTCCCAGAAAGCGGGATAGTTCTTTTGCTGTTTTAGGCCGAGGAAAGTCAGCAATAGGCCTAATTTTTTCATTATCAGTGAATAAGCCGTGGGGAGTAATTTTCAACCCCAGATATACAATCTCGTCCCTCGCTATCTGGCATTTACTAGGTTTTAACGTCAAGCCAGCATTGTATATAAGTTGGAACACCTGTTTGAGCAGAGAAAGGTGCTTGTCAAAAAGTCTCTGATGTGATAATACACTGCTGGACAATTGCTAAGGACGGATCATAAATGGCTATATAGTGCATAAAAAAGTAAGTGTGGTTGGATGCCAAGTGAAATAAAATAATGTCAGAATGCCCGGACATTACAAGAAAGACAATTTATTATGCTCTGAAATCCAGAAGGCTTTGGAACGTGTTCAAGGGACAAACAGGCCATTTTGTGCAGAATACGTAAACGTGAAAAAAATGCAATTACCGTCCGCAGGCGTTCCGGCGTAAGATGTCAATACGGGATATGGCCACCATGGAGGGCGATGCAAGATTCCACACGTCGTGTCATGCTTTGCACAACATTATCAAGCAGCTGTTGGGGTAATTTATCCCATTCCTCTGTCAGTGCACGGATGAGGGTGTCCTTGTTTATTGGAGGGCATTGGCGACCAGCAAGACTCCTCTCTAAAGCATCCCACACATTTTCAATGGGAATCAGATCTGGAGAACGTGCTGGCCATACGAGGCGTTGAATATCCTCGCTCTCAAGACACTCCTGGACAGCAACTGTTCGACGACATGTTGCGTTGTCGTCCATGAAAATGAATCTATCACCGACAGCACAACGGAACATGCGAACATGAGTTAGCAGAACATCATTAATGTATCGTTGGCCAGTCATAGTCCCAGTTGGAAGCACATAGAGGGACGTACGGCCATTGATCATGATGCCAGCCCATACCATGACACTACATGTCGGATATCGGTCCCTTTCCTGTATGTTTGCTGGACAATATGCAGTACCACTACCACGCCAGATCAGTTGTCGTCGACAATCAGACGATAGACTGTATCTACTCTCATTTGAGAAGAGGACAGCAGACCAGTCGTTATCAGTCCAATTGCGATGTTGATGGCACCCTTGCAAACGGGCGGTACGGTGACGTCTGGACAATGGGATGCACACAACAGGACGGCGGTCGTATAATCCTTCTTCATGCAAACGTTTGGCGACAGTTTTTCGGGAGATCCGCTTGCCAGTAGCAGCCATAAACTGATTTGCTGCCAAACTAGCTGTGCTGCGCTGGTGTCTTTTTGTTGATAGCACTATGTACCGATCTTCTGCAGGTGTCGTACTGCGAACACCACCTCCCCCGTGACGTTTGCTACACTCTCCATTTGTTTGAAATGATTTCCAAAGCCTTGAAACAACACTGTGGCTGACGTCGAACTCCCTGGCAACATCTGTTATTTTTCGCCCTTCTTCAGTCTTGCCAATAATACGGCTACGCGTAAAATCATCTGGGTGATGTCGGGAAGACATACTGAAAATTGCAAGTTCGTCAATTGATTCTTTTCCCTTTAACTTTGCGTTTGAACAACAACGGTCAATACGCGTCAAATCCTTTATATCTCTTATCAGCGCTATGACGTTACGAACAAGTTCGGCAATCCAAAATTTGCATACGCACAACACGTCTTACTGTATCCCGCACTTATGCTAATTTCCACATTTTCCTGCCTTCCATTTTATGGTTGCTATCGTTGCTATTGTCATCCGTCCTTAGCAATTGTCCGGCAGTGTAATATCATCCAAATAGACATGCACATGGGGACCCAGGACAGGTCTGAGAACCGTGTCCATAAGCTTTTGGAAAGTAGCAGGTGCAGAAGCTAAACCAAAAGGCATACGTAAATATTCATAGGCCCCAAAAGGAGTCACAAAGCCTGTTTTATCGACCGAGTCCGGATGTACTGCCACCTGCCAATATCCACTCGCCAAATCCAAAGTTGACATCCATTTGGTTGACGACAAGTCATTTAGAATATGTGACATGACAGGTAGGGGATAATTGATTGTTTTTGTGACTTGGTTGAGTTTACGAAAATCTGTCACGAAACGAAATTCATTTGGTTGTTTCTTTGGAACCAAGAAGGCAGGAGCCGCCCAGGCGCTTGTTGATTCCCTGATTATGCCTTGCTTAATCATTTCGGCAATTTGACGTTGCATTTCCTGTTTTTTATGTGGAGCACAAGGGTAAGGTTTCGTCGCAATGGGTTTCGAACCATCAGTGTCAATAACATGATAAACCACCTGTGTGAAACCAGGTTGATCCGAAAATAAACCAGGGCTTTCCTGTAAAAGGAGAAAAGCTGGTCTCGTTGCCCCTCATTCAATTGGTCACTCAACAATAAACTCGTAATATCTACAGGAACCGTCGGAATCATTTCGACAGGTTCCGGAAAGGAAATCACATGTTGTACAAAATTCAAAGTTATTTGAAACTTGTTAATAAAGTCCATACCCATGAGACATTTCACGGGTAGCTCGTCTATAAGCAGGAAAGAATGTGTAAAACGAGCTTTTCCCAGCCCTAAAGATAATGTGACAGTTCCTGCGATACTGAAGATTTCGTTATTTGCACCTCGCAAATACTGCGTTGCAGGCTGAACATGTATTGCAGAAAAAACATCATTGCAAAACTTTGTATTTAGGGCTGATATCTCAGACCCAGTGTCGAACTTTGTCTCGACAATAATGTCTTCAAGTGTCAAGAATACATCAGGCAACTGAGGAGTTTGAACAGTCACTAATACTGTTTTAGGGTCAGGATGTTTGGTATCAGGAAGCAGGACCGACCCTTCGTCTACTTCCTGTGGAAGTTTAAAGGAATTCTGGTGGTGTTATCATGTGGTCGGAAACCTCGACCCCGCCGGGTATCGGGAAAATTTTCACGATAAGGAAAATTGCGTGCACCCTGCGTCGGGAACTCCGCGTGTCTGTTGAGATTTTCATTTTCGTTACGTCTGCCCTCAGCACGGGCAGAAAAATTATTATTGCCCTGAGCATGATAACGTTCCGAATGCTGCTGAGTGGAACGGGGTCGAGCATACTGTGCATTATGACGATACCCCGTAGCTTGCTCCGAAACTCGTTGCCGGTTCGCCACTCTTCTGTGTGGTGGAACGTATGAAGCTTGGGTGGGCACGTGTGTATGCTCGCGCTGAAAGTTTTGTCTATTATGCCGCTGAGGGTTTTCGTAATAAGCCTCGCGGGGTGCCCGAGCATGGTGAGTTGAAGCATGTTTGCCATGTCGCTCTTCATACGTGCGTATGAGGCGAAGGCATTCATGAATAGTGGTAGGGTGTCGAACCTCAAGAAAATCTTGCAAGAATGGGTCGAGCTGCTGTACGAGGGTATCCAACATGTCAACATGACTGGCATGTGGATCCCATAGATTATATAGGCGTGTAGTTTCCAACGCAAATGCAACAGGGCTATCATTGGGACCCTGCTGACGAAAAAACAGCTGTTGAGCAAGGCTAGCTCGACTGAGGCCGAAAGGAAAGACCTCCAAGAATTCTGCACGGAAATTCTCATAATGAGAATCCGGGTTCGACCCTCGCCACTGCCGATACCAGGTCTTGGCGGTATCTCTCAAGCAAGTTCCGGCAATTTGGACCTTGCAGTCTTCCGGAATATTATATAAATCAAAATGGTCTTCCAGATCTTCGAGGAACTTTAAAGACCCCTCCAAACCATTGAAATAAATTGTTCCTGCATGCGGCACGAAATGGGCAAGCATTCTGCTTCGCTGAGAGGATTGAATTCCCTCAGCTACGACCCGCGACTCAGAGTGATAAGAAGCTGGTGCATTCCGAAATGGTGAAGAATGCTTGGGTATGTGTAGATTATTCATATCCAAGTCAGAGCCACAGGCTTCGTACAAATTGTCCAAACAAACACCATTACCCTCGAGACTTGCCGGAAGGTGGAAATTTGCAGTTGTCTCAGGTAAGGAAGCCATGGGTAATAATAGTCAGGATCTCGTGTTCGAGAAAAGTTCGGGCGCCAATTATAATGAATTAGCTTTGCTTATCTTTTTGCTAAGCTAATTATTATGAATGAATAATGCTCTAAGCTTCAAAATGATGAATTCCCAAAAGGGTGTTGTTACTCGTTAATTATGAACTTAAACAAAGTCTCAACGCTGGTTATTTATATTAAGTAATCAAAGTCATAAACCTAACAGCCAGACAGAGGTCTGACAAAACTAAGAATTGAAAAAGACTGAACTTACAGAACAACTTGTTTATTATGATGACTCCTGGTCAACTAAGGCACTCATATATCACTACTACACAACAACACAACTACAACGCAACAACACCTCTACAACGCAACAACACCTCTACAACGCAACAACACACTCCACCACAACACACTTCTCGATGAACGCGCCTATATACGAGCTACCACCACGTCATGACTTACACTCATTGCCAGATCTCATTCAGCGGGGTGAAATAATATTCCGTTCAGTAGGAAGATAATTTACATAGTAAAATAAAATAACCAGAGATAGTAAAATCAAAAGGAAAGTGAATATAGAGTATACGTTACACACACTGTATGTGTTAATTTTCATTGCGATGAGATGCTTGCTTTGAAGTGCGTCGATTAATTTTTTTGTCTAAGTGTGAATATTTCATCCAATATTTTTAATATTGCGCAAATAGTGAAAACTTTCTGTTTTCCTTCAAAATGAAGGAAACTATTAACTCGGCTTTCAGTCAGGATTCTCGCTTTGATGACGTAGTTTCTTCTTAGGTATGACGTGGATGCCATCCTTCTGCCGTTCTGGTTATCTGCCTGTTCTGGAGCCAGTAAACCCAAATCAGAGATCGTTATACCCTTGAATGCTCACAGACGTTGTCTAACTACAAGAAAAAACGGGAAAGAGAAAGAAAATATCTATCTCCGAGTAATTCAGCAATTTTTATTTTGTTCGGCGGGAGCAGACCATGGAAAACGAACACACAGGGAGCTGCTACGCACTGTGGATTCTTTTCTTTAACATTCATTTCCTTTCACGACTCAGTCCTTTCTTTAACGGAGATTTCATCGTGAAAGGTAAAGCCTGTAGAGCGTGGCATCATGATTCATTACGTTTTCCTTTATCAAAACACAGAATTTCACGGATGCAAATTGTTTGCTCCAGATGTACTTAACTAATGGCTGTAATATTCGGGTAAAGCATAGCAAGGTAAAGAATTTAAAACTTTCGTGTAGCATAAAAAAGCGTGTTCGCAATGCGACTGGTGCGGAACATACTCATTTTGATGTAAATTAGATGCTGGGGATGATATGTGTAACTGGCTCAGAAGCAGTCAGTTTATCGCTGATTTGATTAGTCAATATGGACTCTGGTCTGCACTATTGGTTAATTCTCAGCGAAACATTTCTGCTTGATTGAGAAATGGAATCCGTTTCTGCTCAGATAATTTTTTTAAAGTATAACGAAGTAAATTTCTCCGTCATTTTTGTCCACGCCGGGGCTCGAACCCGGGTCCCCTCATTCCGGAATAAGTCACTCTACCAATTGAGCTACGCGGACGTTCGTTCTTGCTGCTATCTGCCTTTATGTCGTGTGCGACCTGCAGGGCAGGCATGTCACATCTCCCCCCCCCCCGAAAGAGGGCCGGGGGCATAGCCCACGGGTCAGCCGTGACCATGAGTCGTTGCAGGCAGCCATCCGCTGTAAAACGTGCACTTGAGAACTCCCAGTCAATCTGGTGTGTGGAATGCAACGTTACACACATTTTATTTTTCGAAGCGCTGGAGAAGGGATTCTCTTATTTTTCCTATCTCGCTGTGTGGAAAGAACATCACACCATTGCGAGATCTTGAACGGTCGGGTCATCCGGGAAGTTCGGGCGCCATTATAACGAAGAAAATTTCTCCGTCAATTTTGGTCCACTCCGGGGCTCGAACCTGGGTCCCCTCATTCCGTAATAAGTCACTCTACCTATTGAGCTACGCGGACGTTCGTTCTGACTGCTATTTGCCTTTATGTCGTGTGCGTCCTGCTGGCAGGCACGCCACAAAAGGCAAATGTAATTTAGGTTAGAAACGTATAGAGTGGCATAGAAGTGCGATGTGGTAATAATGATGCAGGACTGGCTGCCCATGAAGAGTACCTCAAATTTAAGAATCGATTAAAACAATTTGCATTATACAGGGTGTCCGAGAACTATTGGACACATTACAAATTTTTATAAAACAAAACATTAAACAGATAAAAAGAAACTGACTGTACTAACTTACAATGTAACGACAAAAGTTAATAAATTTCGATGTGAGATCCCTTGGTGGCTCATAGTACGTTCAAGCGATACTCGATTTCATGCCATGTATTGGCAAGCATCTGAGGAGTTATGGAATTAATAGCAGCTGTGATACGCTGCTTCAGTTCCTGCAAATGAGTACAAGGCGTCTGATAGACACGGTCCTTTACACAACCCCACATGAAATAATCCAATGGAGTTAGATCTGGAGAGAGAGGAGGCCACGGAATGGGACCACCACGCCCAATCCATCTGTTGGGGAAATGCTCGCTTATAGGCACTTTCGTACATACGTATTTCGTTATATTCTAGATCAAACTGAAACGACGTCATATCGTTTGATCTGGGATATAGCGAAATTTTCTGGTATATTCAAGTAAATGTCCCTATTTATGTTTTTTTTTCGCAAAAGAAAGGGCCAATCACTTCTCATTTTGACAGGGCGCACCACATATTAACGTTTGGAGAATCACGTTCCAGTTCAATAGCAGCATGAGGTGGTTCACTGCCACATATCCTACAGTTGTGACGCTTCACAATACCTGATACATGAAATGCGGATTCATCCATAAAAATTACAGTACTGAGAAAGTTTTCGTCGTTTTCCACTCGATTCAGCATATCCCACAGTGAAATCGTATCACAGAATGTGATCATTTACATGCATCTTTTGCACTATTTGAATTTTATAAGCATGACACTTTAATTTCTTGTGCAAGATATCGTGAACTGTCGAGTTCGGAACGCACAGTTCTCTGCTAGCTTTACGAAAGGATTTCCTGGGGCTTCGTCGAAAACTTTCATTAACTTGGTCAACCGCCTCACCGCTGACGCTAGACCTACCGGCTCCTCCACGATGTTCCACATTGCCAGTTTCTTTAAACTGTTTCATCCACCGCTTAATTGAAAAATTCGTTGACGGAGGATTACAACCATACTCTAAACGGTACCGTCTTTAAACTTAAGTGACAGACTTTAATTCCGCAAGCCATAACACACACATCGCCTTCTGCTGTACGGATGACATGACTACTGATTGCGCATTTATCATACATTCCTCATCAGGCCACACCTAGCGCCATCTATCGGATTCTGGGAATAACAATTCTGCAAAACAAAAGTATAGAAACCGTGTTAGTAATACGTGACGTAGAAAAACAGACAATGCTCATAGTTTTTTTGTACCTAATTTTGTAATGTGCCAATAATTCTCGGATACCCTGTATAATCCTCGTGAACGGAAATTAAGCCTATATTTTTCAGAAGGAGAGTCAATGGGATATACATTACCCTACCATTCATATCCTGACACTCCTGTTTCGATAGTGAACTTAGTCCTGCTCAAGCACCACTTCATAGACTCAATTGCATATATATGCTCATGGGGCTGTGATGAGACAAGAGCGGGTATCGTTCACTTGACCGAAAGGTCACTTGACCGAAAATCACTTGATCGAAAGGTACATTTCACCGAAGGGTCACTTGACCGAAAAGTTCATTTCACCGAAAGATCACTTCACCTAAAAGTTCATTTCATCGAAAGGACACTTGATCGAAAAGTTCATTTCACCGAAAGATTACTTTACCTAAAAGTTCATTATATCGAAAGATCATTTCACCGAATGGTCAGTTTATCGAAAACTTAGAATTTTGTTGTTATAGATCTGTTGGAGTATGGTGCTGGTTTTTAAAAAACTGGTCACCTAAACATTATTGGATTGTATAAAAAATACACTTTTAATTTCTTTTAAACACCTCCCCATAAGTAGGTTTTTCGAAATATAACATTAATTATAAGTCATAGATAGACCTGTGCCTTTTTGCCAAATTTTAATCCCCCGAGCTCATATTCATGAAGTTTACATAACAACTCAAGTTAATGAGTTGTTATGTAAACACACTTATTCAGACAAAAAAAAAAAAATCAGTTTTAGGGCCCTTGGCCTCGGTTTAGGCCTTTTTAGAACATTTTAATCGTGCGTGCTCATATTCATAAGGTTTACGTAAAATGTCCGGCTAATAATGTTGCACATTTATTCAGGCAAAAAAGAATCAATTTTTGGGCCCTAGGCCTCGGCTTAGGCCTTTTTAGAAAATATTAACCGTGCGTGCTCATGTTTATAAGGTTTACATAAAAACTAAAGTTAATGATGTTGTACTCTTATTCAGGCCAAAAGAATCAGTCTTAAAGCCCTTGGCCTCGTTTTAGGCCTTTTTAGAAAATTTTAATCCTGCGTGCTCATATTTATAAGGTTTACATAAAATGTCAAGTTAATAATGTCGCACATTTATTGAGGCAAAAAAGAATCAATATTAGGGCCATAGGCCTCGCTTAGGCCTTTTTAGCAAATTTTAATCGTGCTTGCTCATGTTCATAAGCTTTACATAAATAGTAAAGTCAATAATGTTACACAATTTTTCAGGCAAAAAGAATCAATTTTAGGGCCCTAGGTCTCAGCTTAGGCCTTTTTAGAACATTTTATTGTGCTTGCTCATGTTCATAAGCTTTACATAAATAGTAAAGTTAATAATGTTACACAATTTTTCAGGCAAAAAAGAATCAATTTTAGGGCCCTAGGTCTCAGCTTAGGCCTTTTTAGAACATTTTAATTGTGCTTGCTCATGTTCATAAGCTTTACATAAAAAGTCAAGTTAATAATGTTGCAATTTTTTTCAGGCAAAAAGAATCAATTTTAAGGTCCTAGGCCTCAGCTTAGGCCTTTTTAGAAAATAATAACGGTACGTGCTCATGTTCATAGGTTAACCTAAAAACTCAAGTTAATGATGTTGCACACTTTTCAGGCTAAAAGAATCAAGTTTAGGGCTCTAGGCCTCGGCTTAGGCCTTTTTAGCAGATTTTAATCGTGCGTGCTCATATTCATAAGGTTTACAAAACAACTCAAGTTAATGATGTTGTACACTTATTCAGGCCAAAAGAAGCAGTCTTAAAGCCCTAGGTCTCGGCTTAGGCCTTTTTAGAAAATTGTAATCGTGCGTGCTCATATTTATAAGGTTTACATAAAATGTCAAGTTAATAATGTCGCCCATTTATTCAGGCAAAAAAGAATCAATATTAGGGCCGTAGGCCTCGCTTAGGCCTTTTTAGCAAATTTTAATCGTGCTTGCTCATGTTCATAAGCTTTACATAAAAAGTAAAGTTAATAATGTTACACATTTTTCTGGCAAAAATAATCAATTTTAGGGCCCTAGACCTCGGCTTAGGCCTTTATCGCAAATTTTAATCGTGCGTGCTCATATTCATAAGGTTTACGTAAAAAGTCAAGTTAATAATGTTGCACATGTATTCAGGCAAAAAAGAATCAATTTTATTGCCCTTATGCCTTTTTTTTTTTTTTTTTTTTTTAGCTTAGGCGTTTTTAGAAAATTCTAATCTTGCTGGTTTATAAGTTTACATAAAATGTCAAGTTAATAAGTTAATAATGTTGCACATTTATTAAGGCAAAAAAGAATAAATTTTATTGCCCTTAGGGCTTTTTTTTTTTTTTTTTTAGCTTAGGCGTTTTTAGAAAATTCTAATCTTGCTTGTTCATAAGTTTACATAAAATGTCAAGTTAAAAAAATCAAGAGGGGGGGGGTTAAAGATTGCCGTTTCTGGGCATATATTGAGAACTGAATTGGGAACTCCAAACGCATTTCGCGAAAACGGTCCATGTAAGCTAAGCGAGGCGAGAATTGCACTTTAATTTGAAGAAAAAAATTGCCGAGGATCCGAGGTACACCTAGTTTTGGGAGGGTGTACCCCCAACTTCCGTAATATTATGTTCGGGGCCGCTGGAGTCTGTCAGTGTATCCAGGATGTTCCCCTTGAAGCGTCCGCGAGGTCCGTCATCTTGGGGGGGGTTGGCTTTCCCCCAAAATGTTAAAATGGACGTAGAGCTGTAAACATTAGACCCATGCTTTATATAATGATTCTGTACACGACCACGAATTTTCAGGAATGTGGAGTGAAACTGAACGCCCCCCCCCCCCCGTTTCCAAGAGCTCTTCGGGGGTAACATCGAGGATACACTGATGACCGACTCCAGAGGTCCAGAATATAAAATTACGGAAGTTGGGGGTAGAGCCCTCAAAACCAAGCACCTCGTATCCCTTTTACAGACTTCACCAAATTTCTGGGGGAGGGGGAAGGGCATACATAGTTTGGCACTAAACACAACATAAAGCATAGAAATTGCGAGCAAATCCCTTACCTTGAACACCTGTCTGCGCTCTTAGAAACTTGGGGGAGGGTGAATTCGTCCCACCCTCCTGAAAATTCGTGATCGTGTACAGAATCATTATATAAAGCAAGGTTCTAATGTTTACAGCTCTACGTCCATTTTAACATTTTGGGGGAAAGCCCCCTCCCAAAGCTCACGGACTTCGCAGACACTTCAAGGGGAACATCCTGGATACACTGACAGACTCCAGCGGCACAGAATATAATACTACGGAAGTTCGGGGTACAGTTCCCTCAAACCAAGTGTACCTCGGATCATCGGCAATTAATTTCTTCAAATTAAAGCACAATTCTCGCTTGGCTTACATGGAACGTTTTCGCGAAATTCGTTTAGAGTTCCTAAAAAGGCCTAAGCCGAGGCTGAGGGCCCTAAAATTGAATCTTTTTTGTCTCAATAAATGTGCAACATTATTAACTTGACTTTTTGCGTAAACCTTATAAATATGAGCACGCACGATTAAAATTTGCTAAAAAGGCCTATGCGGAGGCCTAGGGCCCTAAAATTTATTCTTTTTGCCTGAATAAATGTGCGACATTATTAAGTTGACATTTTATGTAAAACTTATAAATATGAGCAAGCAGGATCAAAATTTTCTAAAAAGGCCTAAGCCGAGGCCTAGGGCTTTAAAGACTGATTCTTTTGGCC
This sequence comes from Macrothele yani, assembly GCA_039090855.1. Lineage (NCBI taxonomy): Eukaryota > Metazoa > Arthropoda > Arachnida > Araneae > Macrothelidae > Macrothele > Macrothele yani. Next base: position 102,799,271 of record CM077018.1, on the reverse strand, counting down.
TGAATAAGTGTACAACATCATTAACTTGAGTTGTTATGTAAACGTTATGAACATGAGCACGCACGGTTAAAATTTGCTAAAAAGGCCTAAGCGAGGCCTACGGCCCTAATATTGATTCTTTTTTGCCTGAATAAATGTGCAACATTATTAACTTAACTTTTGCGTAAACCTTATAAATATGAGCACGCACGATTAAAATTTGCTAAAAAGGCCTAAGCGGAGGCCTAGGGCTTTAAGACTGATTCTTTTTTGCCTGAATAAATGTGCAACATTATTAACTTGACTTTTTGCGTAAACCTTATAAATATGAGCACGCACGATTAAAATTTGCTAAAAAGGCCTAAGCGGAGGCCTAGGGCCCTAAAATTGATTATTTTTGCCTGAAAAAATGTGTAACATCATTAACTTGATTTTTTATGTAAACCTTATGAACATGAGCACGCACGGTTAAAATTTGCTAAAAAGGCCTAAGCGAGGCCTACGTCTTTTTGCCTGAAAAAATGTGTAACATCATTAACTTGATTTTTTATGTAAACCTTATGAACATGAGCACGCACCGTTAAAATTTGCTAAAAAGGCCTAAGCGAGGCCTACGGCACTAATATTGATTCTTTTTGCCTGAATAAATGTGCGACATTATTAACTTGACATTTTATGTAAACCTTATAAATATGAGCATGCAGGATTAAAATTTTCTAAAAGGGCCTAAGCCGAGGCCGTGGGCTTTATGACTGATTCTTTTGGCCTAAATAAGTGTACAACATCATTAACTTGAGTTGTTATGTAAACCTTATGAACATGAGCACGCACGGTTAAAATTTGCTAAAAAGGCCTAAGCGAGGCCTACGGCCCTAATATGGATTCTTTTTTGCCTGAATAAATGTGCAACGTTATTAACTTGACTTTTCATGTAAACTATTTATGAACATGAGGACTGAACATGATTTTTATGAAAAACGTATGAACATGATAAAACTTGCTAAAAAGGCCTAGGCCGAAGCATAGGGACTTAAAATTAATTATTTTTGCCTTAAAACTAAATCTTTGCGTTCTCTGTGACACGGAGAAATCAAAAGTGGAATTTGAGTATGATCCCCTAACGTTTCGGTGGTCTGTCTGTCAAACTTGCACCATGCTTCAACAGATCCTGTAATGAAATCTAGCGTTTTCGATAAACTGACCCTTCGGTGAAATGACCTTTCGATGAAATGAACTTTTAGGTAAAGAGACCTTTCGGTGAAATGAACTTTTCGATCAAGTGACCCTTCGGTGAAATGTACCTTTCGATCAAGTGACCCTTCGGTGAAATGAACGCTTCGATCAAGTGATCTTTCGGTGAAACAATTTTTTCGGTGAACTGATTTTCGGTCAAGTGACCCTTCGGTGAAGTAAACGTCGGGCAAATGAACCAGACCCGACAAGAGCACGACCGTGAATGGGACATACTTCAATCGGCATAGTTAACTGATTCTTAACGCTGATTGATAATTGGGTATCACATAAGCAGTCACTTCGTTCGTGACATTTCAGCTGCATTTGAGATACTGAAATAAATTTGAGATTCTTAGGTCGACTGTTGGTGATGTGATATGCAAATTAAAGTGGTCTGGGGATGAATCTGCCAAGGAACGACAAGGTAAACCTCCAAAGCTAACAGAACGTGAGAGGAGAGTTGTGCAAAGGACTGCCCGTTGAGATACTGAAAAAAATTTGAGATTCTTAGGTCGACTGTTGGTGATGTGATACGCAAATTAAAGTGGTCTGGGGATGAATCTGCCAAGGAACGACAAGGTAAACCTCCAAAGCTAACAGAACGTGAGAGGAGAGTTGTGCAAAGGACTGCCCGTTGAGAACGCAAATTAACATTGTCTCAAATCACCCAAACCCTATGTGAGACTATTGGGACTGATGATAGCAGCAGTACAGTGCACTCGACGCTACACGACATGGATTAACACGGTCGAGCAGCCATCTACAAGCAGCTAAGCTAATCACTTCGCCTAATGGCACACGCCGATTACCCTGGTGCATGCAACGACCATATTGTACCATACACCTGTGGGAATCTGTGCATTGAACTGACAAATCATGGCACATCAGTCCACCAGTCTGGTGGTCGTTTTTGAGTGTGGTGGATGCCCGAACAACGGTATCTTCCGGACTGTATCTCCGCAACAGTAAAATTTAGTGGATTCAAAACGATGGCGTAGATCAGTTTTTCGTGTTTCGTCTTGCACGCGTTAGTCGTTTTGAACAAAACCATGAGTGCTGAGCTGCTCTAGAACTCCTGGACGATTATGTGCGACAAACGATGTGGCGGTACTCTGGGGGAAGAAAGCAAATTCCTCTAATTAAATAAGTAAATATCACGACTGGCTGACCTCTAATGAACTTATTGTAAGTACAGTTAAAACTAAAGCTATGTTTTTTACAAGACAGAAACTAAACCAATATCAAGGTATAACAATTTACTATAACAATAATAAAATTGTCATAGTGAATTATTGGGTTGGGGCGAATGAAATGTCCGGCAAAGGATCAGCACACGTGGTTACCTAGGAATATCAATCCCCCCCTCGGCATCGACACATAGTGGCCATCTGCCCGGCAAGGCCATGATCCCGGAACAAAAAAGTCTTGTGGCTGGGACCCGAAGAAGTCATCAACTGCACGTTGAACCTCATTGTCTGTCGTGATCTGTTTCCCGGACAGGAAGCGATCCAGGCGACGAAACAGATAATAGTCTTATAGAGACAAGTCCGGGAAATAGGCATGATGAGACAGTGCTTCATAGCCCAAGACACTTAGTGTCAGCATCGTTCGTTGTGCGACATGAGGGCGGACGTTGTCCTGGAGCAGAAGAACACCATGTCTGTTTGCCAAAGCCTGTTGTTTCTGCAGCAATTTCCGGTGCATCTGGTGTAATTCAGCGCAATGACATTCTGCAGTGATGGTTTGGCGTTTTGCCAAGAAACTCCGATGGATTATCCCGGCTGTGGACCACCAAAAAAGGAGCATCATCTTAATTGGTGTGTAGGTGTGGCTTAGGATGCGATCCAGAAGGCTGTTGTGCCATTGTGCAGATCATTTCCGATTATCATAAAGGACCGACCCGACAAGTAGTACGACCACGACAGCCCACACCCTGTTTCTGAAAAGTACGCCAATCAAAGTGTTCCCAACTTCCCGAACGAGGACGGCCGAATATTTGTACGAGGACTATTCGGATTTTAACCTCCGTTGCAATGTACCGCGCGATGTAAACATGGTAGCCAGCTCACGCATGCGCCGTAGCATCCGTGATGCTTGCCCTTTCCACACGCCACGCGATCGGCCATCTGGCGTTGATTGTCTTGTGTCTGGCGCTCTTTGGCCAAACATGGCCCTTGCACCATAACAATCCACCAATCAACCACCTAACATTAATTCTCAGTACCGTACGGAGGAGTAAACATGTGTGCTGTGATCGATGCTCCCACCAGCTGTGAAATGCGCGCTGTCATCAGTTTTTTTATATGTGTATCTTATTTTTGTCAATATCTTAATGTACACTGGCGGAAAGTGAAAAAAGAACACCAAGAAGGAATTCGCGGACGATCATGAAATTTACATATCTTAATGGGGTCGAGTTTACGTAGGTGTGATGTTAATTTCGGGACCAACCGGTGAGCGCTTACGCCACAGCATGGCATAATATGCACATTATCGTCAGTGGTATTTAAGGAGTACGGCGAAGTGAATGGGATCAGTCGTCGGCGTACGGACACGTGCAAAGACCCTGAAGAAGCTGCAATGCCTGGACATAAAAGACGTGTACGATTTCAGCAGTTATCGGACTTTGAGCGAGGTCGTCTAGTCGGACTCCGCGAGGCCGGGTGGTCGTATCGTCGTATTGCGGAGCGAATTGGACGGGAAGTATCGGTGGTGGTACGATGGTGGCGTAGATGGTCCGAGGAACATTCCCACACGAGAAGACGTGGAACTGGGAGTCACAGACAGACTGATGAGCGGACCGATCGACGCATAAGAAGAGCGGCGTTGTCAAGCAGAACATTCACTGCGACGCAAATCCGAGCTGCCGTTGCATCTGAGGTGACTGTGCGAACAATCCGCAACCGTCTACTGGATGCAGGACTACGTGCACGTGTGCCTCAGGCATGTGTACCTCTGACTCCAGCCCACCGTCAGGAATGGCTACAGTGGTGTTACCAACGTCTACACTGGAGGACGCAATGGCGATCTGTCGTGTTCAGCGATGAAAGCAGATTCTGCTTGGGAGCCTCCGATGGCCGTATGCGTGTTCGCAGACGCACAGGGGAGCGTCTCCACCCTTCTTGCATCCGCCAGCAACACACAGGGCCTACACCTGGTCTCCTGGTGTGGGGAGCGATCAGCTATCACTCCCGTACACAACTAGCGTTTGTACCGGGTACGTTAAACAGCACCTCCTACATCCAAAACATCATTCAGCCCGTTGTTGTGCCATTTGTAAGGTCGGTCCATCGTGGTGTTTTCCAGCAAGATAACGCACGCCCACACACGGAACGTGCAACGCAACATGCACTTCAGGGTGTGAGACAACTTCCATGTTCACCGGATTTGTCCCCCATTGAGCACGTGTGGGATTTTATGGGACAACGACTTATCCGGTCTCCACGGCCAGCCACGACCATCCCCGATTTACGCGTCCAGGTTGAGGATGCTTGGAACTCAATACCCCAAACTTACATCCAACATCTGTACGACAGACTCCATGCTAGAATTGCACAGTGTGACGCAGTTCATGGCGGTTCAACCTCGTACTAACCATGTTACATGGAAATGTCATTTTTCAGTTTACGAGCAAATACAGCTGTATTTTGCCATAATGTTTTGATCACGTTATCCTCTGTATTCCGTTATTATGCTGTATAAATTTCGTTGGTATCAGACGTCTCCTTCTTGGTGTTCTTTTTGCACTTTTCGCCAGTGTATGACAGTCCTTTTTGAAAATATTTTTTCTTTGTCGAAGAGCATTTCGGGTGTTCAATGTTTTGCATATAATTTGAAAATTTTCTTAGCGAACGATTGTGCCACTAAGAGGGCATAAGTTCATGTTTCCATTTGCAGCATATTAGCAGGAACACCTGCGCATGGAAAAACCCGATTGAAAAAATCCTTTTTTCGGTCAGATACTACTAACTGCCAAAACATTTTGTATACATTTACTGCTAAACATAGTGCGCAATTTTTCCCCAAGGGGCGCAGATGTCTTATTGGGGTTTGTCAATATCTCTGCTTTTAAAAGCCCGTTTTAAAAAATTCTTTGAATGCCGTATACTCTTTACTTTGTGGAACGCTTTGTCTATTCTGCTGGTGTGGTTTTGCAGTTCATAGTTCTGGCGCTGGGTTGTGTTAGTGTGTACTTCTGTTAGATGCTGTATGTAAGCCCCGCTTCTAAAAATCCTTTTGAATTTTTTTTTAGAGGTATACCATTCGCTACAGTAAATATGAGGAATATGCCTGTCTCCCCCTGGACTCAGGGCGGCTTTAATACCTCAAAGACGAATAATCCATCCAGGAGATGGTTTGGCGAATTAATGCAGCCGGCTCGCCATTCCTCTTTTGCATATCGGGACAATGGGGGCAGAGTGCGTCCAGGGCCGACTTCACAGGGAACCATGTACGCATTGGCTTCCCCACACCCAGGAAGTGTGCTGAAACCCCCAGAAAAACTGCAGACTAGATGGCCGGCAGGACCGGGATTCGAACACCCGTTAGAAACGACCGCTCTGGTGGTTGGAGAACATTAACTTTTTAAAATAGTTTACCCTCTATAGCAGTGGTCTCAAATTCGCTGCCCGCGGGCCGCATATGGCCCGACACTCGCTGTTTTGCGTCCCGCATGAATGATTACAAAATAAAAAAAAATCACCCGTTTTTCAAGTATATTATAATATATTAAATATAATATAAACATAGTAGTGCTTGACAAAGCCATCTGCTTTATAAGTAACAAGTTTATTTACAAAGAATATAACTGAATGGCGGTTTGAATGTTTCCAAGACATGGAAAGCATTTTCAATATACATTGAGTGGGCACTTTATTATGACCACCTGACGGTTTTAAGCAAATGAGCTATGGCTGCACGAAGTTGCCGCCAGAGGGCGAGTCTAGTATAAAAAGGGAAAGCTTAGTGCTTGCGATAGTAGTACAAGTGATTTTTGGGTGATGAGATGGGTAAAAAATCCGATTTGACGGACTTCCAACGTGGGATAAGTGCAGGAGCTCAGAGCCATGGAGCGAGTATCACCGAAACCGCCGCATTCGTGAAATGTTCCAGGGCAGCTGTTGTTAAAGTGTTTAAAGACTGGACTGTCAGCCAAAAAACTGGGTCTCTACGAGCAACGTGTGGTCGTCATTGACTAGTGACTGCTCGGGCGGAACGGAGAGTGTCCAGACTGGTAACGCACAACAGAAGGGCAACAGTGCAGAAAATTACAGACCATCTTAATCAAGGATCCCCTCAAATTATCTCTGCACTCACTGTTCACTGTTCGCTGCATCGGATGGGATATGGCAGCCGAAGACCTGTTCGAACACCTTTGCTGTCTGCAGTTAACAAGAGAAAACGTCTCCAGTTCGCACAGGAGCACAAGGTTTGGGCAGTCGATAATTGGAAACAAATTATGTGGTCCGATGAATCACGTTTTCGGTTGCAACATGCCGATAGCCGAGTGAGAATTTGGCGGAAACAGCACGAAAGCATGGACCCCAAATGCATTGCTACAACCCTTCTAGCTGGTGGAGGCAACGTTATGGTTTGGGGAATGTTTTCCTGGCATGCTTTGGGCCCTTTAATTCGTGTTGATCAACGTCTGACTGGCACATCATATCTAAACATCGTTGCGGACCAAGTTCATCCTGTCATGTGTGGATGGTTTTATCCCAATGTCGATGGCTACTTTCAACAAGATAATGCGTCCTGCCATAGTGCTCGTATTGTTCAGGATTGGTTTCAGGAACATGCCGGTGAGTTTACTTTGCTTGGGTGGCCCCCACAATCTGCAGATCTCAACCCCATTGAGAATTTGTGGGATGAAGTTGAACAAGCCATCAGACAGCTGGATCCACAACCCTGCAATCTCGCACTCCTGGAAAGTGCTATTCATCAAGCATGGTCTCAGATTCCACAAACCACCTATCAGTATCTCGTGCAGTCCATGCCACGAAGAATCGACGCAGTATTAAAGGCAAAAGGTGGCCCAACGAAGTACTGAGGGGGTGGTCATATTAAAGTGGCCACTCAGTGTATTCAAGTCTCCATTTTCCTATATTGCTGACAACGCACCTGAAGAACATCAGCGTGAATTAATAAACTATCAGTGTGATTCTTTCCTAAAAGAAAAAGACAATAGCTGCAATCTAACAGAGTATTACCAGTTAGTTTGAAAGGACAACTACGTAAACATTCCTAACCTAGCTGCACGGGTTCTGTCTATGTTCGGAACAACATTACTCATGTGAACAGTTGTTTTCAAGAATGAACGAAGTAAAATGTCTTATAAGAAATAGGTTATGTGACAGTCACTTATGCTCACTTTTAAAAGTAGCATGTTTGAAACGACTTTACTCCAAATATCGATAAGTTAGTGGCAGAGAAGCGAGCCCACGTTTCTAGTCAGAACATGTAATATTTTTTTGTACCGTGTACCGTGGTCAGTTGGTAAAATGTGATTGTTTTAAGATTTAAGTGAAAAATAATTGTTAAGTAAAAGTGATTGTTTTCAATGATTGACGAAGCATTTGTTTTTTACGCTTTCCAACCGTAGGTTGAAGAAGCGTATATGCTCCAGCTTTGTCCGCACGATGACTGGCGTAAAAATGGTTCGATTTCGATGAAATTTTAGTATGTGGTAGGGGACCACCCGGGGACGAACCCTATTGAAAATGGGACAAATGGGGTCAAAGGTCACGACGTAGGAGCAGGATCCATTCCATTGCACTTATACGACATAACTTGCGTAAATATGGTTCGATTTCAATGAAATTTTACAATGTGGTAGGGGACCACCTGGAGACGAACCCTATTCAAAATGGGTGAATTGGGGTCAAAGGTCAGGACATAAGAGCGGGATGCATTCCATTGCCTTTATGCGCCATAACGTGCGTAAAAATGGTTCGATTTCAATGAAATTTCAGTATGTGGTAGGGGACCACCTGGGGACCAACCCTGTTGAAAATGGACGAAATGGGGTCAAAGGTCAGAACATAGGATTGCGATCCATTCCATCGCCCTTATCCCATATTATTAAGGTGGACGTCAAGTAATTTTGCTTTTTTTTTATTGGAGGTTTAACGACCACCGTGAGCAACTCAATGGGCTATAAGCAGTCGCCGGTCCCTAATTTAGGGTCACTGGTTCCAGGGAAGGGAGAGAGCCAGTGCCGTAAGACAAACACAACATCCATGCCTCACCGGGATTCGAACCCGGACCCCGTTCAGACGAATGATCAGAGGCCATCGCTTAGACCACTGCGCCACCGGGGCGGCTAATTTTGCTTCCTATACTTCCAATGGAAAAAGTTTTGTATACATTTCCTTCACAATTAATGTGTTCCCAAAGTTGAAAATTTGAACATCGATTAAAATAACTTCTTAATATAACTTGGAATACTTAATATTTTCTAAAACATAACCATAATTATATTAAAAGTCAATAACTTTTCCTTTCGTGGTGTTGAAACCAGAAAAAGAATGGCGTGACCTGTACTTTGATGACGTCAGTAGACAAACAAATGTTGGATTGCATAATTATGGTTACGTTTTAGAAAATATTAGGTATTCCAAGTTATAAAATGAAGCTATTTTAATCGATGTTCAAATTTTCATCCTTGGGAAAACATTAATAGGGAAGAAAAAGATGGCGCGACCTGTATTTTCATGACGTCAGCAGTCAAACAAATGTGCGGATCCTATTTAAGTTTTATGACGTCACACTTTTGCTAGCAGATGGCCGCGATTCCCATCTGCCTCGTTACGTCACGCGTTGTGTGCGTATGCCCGTCTGCACGATAACTCGCGTAAAAATCGTTCGATTTCGATGAAATTTTAGTATGTGGAAGGGAATCACCTGGGAAGGAATCCTATTGAAAGTGAACGAAATGGGGTCAAAGGTGAGGACATAGGAGCGGGATCCATTCCACTGTTCTTATGCGTCATAACTAACGTAAAAAAGGTTCGATTTCGATTAAATATTTGTATGTAGTAGGGTATCACCTGGGGACAAACCCTATCGAAAATTGACGAAATGAGGGTCAAGGGTCAGGACATAGGAGCGGAATCACTTCCATCGCCATTATGCGTCATAACTTGCGTAAAAATGTTTCAATTTGGATGAAATGTTAGTATGTTGTAGAAGCCTGCCTGCCTGGGGACGAATCCTATTGAAAATGGGCGAAATGGGTCAAAGGTTAGGACACAGAAGCGGGGTCTATTCCATAACCCTTATGCATCATAACTTACGTAAAATTGCTTCGATTGCGACAAAACTTTATCATGTTATCAAAGGTTAGGACACAGAAGCGGGGTCTATTCCATAACCCTTATGCATCATAACTTACGTAAAATTGCTTCGATTGCGACAAAACTTTATCATGTTATTTAGGAGGTATACTGAACCAGTTCTGTTGAATATCATCGAAATGGGATCAAAGGTCAGGGCGTAGGAGTGAGATTTACTCCACAGCCATTTTATGATTTCTAGTATGTTGGAAAGCGTATCATAATCAATGCATTGCATGATTTAACTGACTTGTTACTATTTACCGATAATCAGAAATAATAATCCACTGTAGTGCCAAGCCACTAGTGTAGTTTTGTAAAGTTGATATTTATTTATAGGACATTTATCAATATTCATGCGGCCCTCTACATTCCTCCAAAATTTGAAAGTGGCCCTTCCTAGGGTCTGAGTTTGAGACCAATGCTCCAGAGGTCGAAAATGTCCAAACCTTTTTCACTATCTCTGCTTCCAAGAAAAGTATTTGAATAATTCTTTTCCTTAATGTATTATGGCTTCTGCTGTGAAGAATACCTTTCACTGAACATGAACACTCCAGCATATATATATACTTTCGCTGCATTTTGTTGAAAGTATGTACATTGAAGCTTTAGGTGACAGATTATGTAATGATAACTTACCTGCGGGCATTTCAAAAATTTGGAAAGAGTATATTACTAATCTTAACTTTAAATTATAGTAAGATACATTAATAATTCCAACAATATATAAAATTGAACATAACTTTGTATTTGTAACGAAATTATTGTATTGATATGTGAAACTCAGAATTTGTGAAATTGTACCCATTACATCGGTGAGAAGATGGAATTACTGTAGACATCATACAAGAAGCAAGTGGAGAAATCGAAACAGTACTCGCCCAAATTTTCACTCGATGCCTTAATGAAGGAAAGATTCCTGAGGATTGGAACACCGCTACAATGATCCTGCTACATAAGAAAGGTGACATTGAGGATCTCGGAAACTACAGACCTATCAGCCTCCTATCAGTAGTTTATAAAATCTTCACTAAAGTTCTTTCACACCGCTTGAAGGTAACACTGGACATGGCTCAACCGAGAGAACAAGCTGGATTCAGGAGTGGCTACAGCACAATAGATCATATCCACGTGCTGAGAGAACTAATTGAAAGAGCGAGGGAATATGAACTTCCATTGTGCATGGCTTTTATCGATTATGAAAAAGCCTTTGATTCGGTGAAACCATCAGCAGTTACAATGGCTTTGAAAACCTGTGGTATTGAAGATGCATACATTAATATTATTAATAACATCTATGAAAATGCAAGTGCAAAGATTAGGCTGTTTGAAAATACAACACACGTAAAAATTGGAAAGGGAGTGAGACAAGGTGACACCATATCCCCGAAGCTCTTTAATGCCACATTGGAGGGTGTTTTTCAGTCGCTGAGCTGGGAAAACAAGGGGATAAAGATTAATGGAGATCATCTAACCCACCTTCGTTTTGCTGATGACGTAGTCATTTTTGCAACTACCCCATCAGAGCTGCAGAGTATGATCCAGGAACTTGCTGACAAGAGTAAAGAAGTGGGATTAAAAATGAACTTTCAGAAAACAAAAGGGATGTTCAATGCTTTTACAAGAAATGAAGATTTATCGATTGATGGAGAAAAGCTGGAGATAACAGATACGTACGTTTATCTTGGACAGCAGATATCAAGTGAGGGTCACATTGTTGAAGAAATTAATCGGCGTACAAAACTTGCCTGGAGAGCTTTTGGAAGAAACAGCATAATTTTCAAGAGCAATATGCCATTATGTCTTAAAAGAAAAGTGTTTGATCAATGCATCCTTCAAGTGCTTACGTATGGTGCAGAGACGTGGACCTTAACTAAAAGAGACATACAAAGGCTGCAGACAACTCCAAGTAGCATGGAGAGGTGCATGCTTGGTGTAACCAGGAGAGATAAGAAAAGGAACACGTGGATCCGAAAAATGACAAGAGTGGAAGACATCATGATCAGAGTTAAATCCCTGAAATGGCAATGAGCTGGACATACTGCCAGAAGGACAGACCATCGATAGACAGCCGAAATTTTAGATTGGATTCCAAATTTTAGATTGGATTCCAAGGGACAGGAAAAGACCCAGAGGAAGACCACATGGGAGATGGGTGAATGAAATTCGAAAGTATGCAGGAGTGACATGGAGGAGACTGGCACAAGACAGACCGTTGTGGAGGAAACTTGGGAGACCTTCGTCCAGCAGTGGATTGATAATGGTTGACAATGATGATGATGATGACATCGGTGTAATGGCAACAGTCATGACCCATGCGACGCTTGATGACCTATACTTGCACTCCTATATAAAGGAGTGCTGCATTGCCTCTGTTCCACCTGATAATGGGGTAAATCTTACTTCGAAAGTGCTAGTGGGGTATTTTAATTGTAAATATCTTTCGTATTTTATTAAATATCGTACATAGACGGTGAAGCCGAAGATCTCATTGAACTGAAAAGTGGACATCTCTTCTACTATCGTGGGACAGATACTGGCGGAACTAGTGGTGTTGGATTTATAATAAACAAGAAACTGAAGGATAAAGTTGTGGAAGTTGAAAGTTCCTCTGACAGAGCTGCACGACTTGTTATCCAACTCTCGAAAAGATACCAGGCTCAGATTATTCAAACTTATGCACCCACCACAAGTCATCCTGAAGAAGAAATTGAAGAATTTTATGAGGAAATTTGTCATCTAAATAATAAAGGTAAGCAGCACTTGAAAATAATTATGGGAGATTTCAATGCAAAAATAGGGCAACGGCAACAGAATGAAACTTCAGTAGGTAAATTCGGTCACGGCAACAGAAACCAGCGTGGAAATACTCTCGTTGAGTTTGCAGAGGCAGAAGGGTTTTTCATCTTGAACTCCTTCTTCAAGAAAAAGCCACACAGGAAATGGACATGGAGACATCCAAATGGGATGACAAGTGAAATTGATTTTATTATGTGTAACAAAAAATTCGTCATAGAAGACTGCAGTGTGCTAAACAAGTTCAACACAGGTAGTGACCATAGATTGGTGAGATGTAAGATGCACCTCAACACTAAACTTGAACGTGGCAAGCTCATAAGACAAACAAAATGTATTGACATAACCAACCTTAAAAAACACCATAATACCTTCAAGTTGGAACTGAAGAACAGATTCTCTGCTTTAGAAGGCCTAACATCGGAAGAAGTGGACATCTCTGAAGTTAACAGAAAAGTAACCAAAGCTCTTATGGAAACAGCAACAAAATTAGCTGGGTCTAAGAACAAGTTGCATGTAAATAAATTATCAGGAAAAACGAAAATGTTGATGCAAAAAAGAAGAGAGATGAGGACAACTAAAGAAGATGTAACTTCCAAAATGGAATATATAGAGCTATGCAAGACAGTAAGGAAAAGTATAACTGAAGACGTAAGAAAATTCAACTGTGAACTAGTGAGGAAAGCAATTGAAAACAACCAAAGCCTAAAGATAGCAAAGGGACATCTCAGTAAAGGAAGAAAACAGATTATGGCACTGAGAAAAGAAGATGGTTCTGTAACAAGAAATAGAGGCGAAATTTTGACAAGAGTGAAAGATTTCTACTCCAAATTATATGAAAGGGATGATACATGCACTCCAGACATCATGAAAGATACCAGTACCAGAGTTCCTCCAGTCCTTCCAGCAGAAGTTGCACATGCAATCAAGAACATGAAGCGGGGAAAAGCTCCAGGAGAAGATGGAATTACTGTAGACATCATACAAGAAGCAAGTGGAGAAATCGAAACAGTACTCGCCCAAATTTTCACTCGATGCCTTAATGAAGGAAAGATTCCTGAGGATTGGAACACCGCTACAATGATCCTGCTACATAAGAAAGGTGACATTGAGGATCTTGGAAACTACAGACCTATCAGCCTCCTATCAGTAGTTTATAAAATCTTCACTAAAGTTCTTTCACACCGCTTGAAGGTAACACTGGACATGGCTCAACCGAGAGAACAAGCTGGATTCAGGAGTGGCTACAGCACAATAGATCATATCCATGTGCTGAGAGAACTAATTGAAAGAGCGAGGGAATATGAACTTCCATTGTGCATGGCTTTTATCGATTATGAAAAAGCCTTTGATTCAGTGAAACCATCAGCAGTTACAATGGCTCTGAAAACCTGCGGTATTGAAGATGCATACATTAATATTATTAATAACATCTATGAAAATGCAAGTGCAAAGATTAGGCTGTTTGAAAATACAACACAAGTAAAAATTGGAAAGGGAGTGAGACAAGGTGACACCATATCTCCGAAGCTCTTTAATGCCACATTGGAGGGTGTTTTTCAGTCGCTGAGCTGGGAAAACAAGGGGATAAAGATTAATGGAGATTATCTAACCCACCTTCGTTTTGCTGATGACGTAGTCATTTTTGCAACTACCCCATCAGAGCTGCAGAGTATGATCCAGGAACTTGCTGACAAGAGTAAAGAAGTGGGATTAAAAATGAACTTTCAGAAGACAAAAGTGATGTTCAATGCTTTTACAAGAAATGAAGACTTATCGATTGATGGAGAAAAGCTGGAGATAACAGACACGTACGTTTATCTTGGACAGCAGATATCTAGTGAGGGTCACATTGATGAAGAAATTAATCGGCGTACAAAACTTGCCTGGAGAGCTTTTGGAAGAAACAGCATAATTTTCAAGAGCAATATGCCATTATGTCTTAAAAGAAAAGTTTTTGATCAATGCATCCTTCCAGTGCTTACGTATGGTGCAGAGACGTGGACCTTAACTAAAAGAGACATACAAAGGCTGCAGACAACTCAAAGAAGCATGGAGAGGTGCATACTTGGTGTAACCAGGAGAGATAAGAAGAGGAACTCGTGGATCCGAAAAATGACAAGAGTGGAAGACATCATGATCAGAGTTAAATCCCTGAAATGGCAATGGGCTGGACATACTGCCAGAAGGACAGATCATCGATGGACAGCCGAAATTTTAGATTGGATTCCAAGGGACAGGAAAAGACCCAGAAGAAGACCACATGGGAGATGGGTGGATGAAATTCGAAAGTATGCAGGGGTGACATGGAGGAGACTGGCACAAGACAGACCGTTGTGGAGGAAACTTGGGGAGACCTTCGTCCAGCAGTGGATTGATAATGGTTGACAATGATGATGATGATGATTGTGCGAAGTCATTCTCTTATCGTTACCTTTCACATATTTTCTACTTCTCCATTATTAAAAATTCTTCCGCTACGGGGTGTAAAGTTAGATCATGCTTTCCTCTATATCTACTCTATTAGCTGTTGATATAAAAATATCTCTGTCTCTGATACACGGGCGGAAAGTGAAAAAAAACACCAATACGGAATTGGCGGACGATCATGAAATTTACATATGCTAATGGGGTCGAGTTTACGTAAGTGTGATATTAATTTCGGGACCAACCGGTGAGCGCTTGCGCCACAGCACGGCATAATATGCAAATTATCGTCGGTCGTATTTAAGGAGTACGGCGAAGTGAATGTAATCAGTCGTCGGCGTACGGACACGTGCGAAGATCCTGAAGAAGCTGCAATGCCTGGACATGGAAGACGTGTACGATTTTAGCAGTTATCGGATTTTGAGCGATGTCGTCTAGTCGGACTCCGCGAGGCCGGGTGGTCGTATCGTCGTATTGCAGAGCGAATTGGACAGGAAGTATCGGTGGAGGTACGATGGTGGCGTAGATGGTCCGAGGAACATTCCCACACGAGAAGACGTGGGACCGGGAGTCACAGACGGACTGATGAGCGGACCGATCGACGCATAAGAAGAGCGGCATTGTCAAGCAGAACATCCACTGCGACGCAAATCCGAGCTGCCGTTGCATCTGACGTGACTGTGCGAACAATCCGCAACCATCTACTGGATGCAAGACTACGTGCACGTGTGCATCTGGCATGTGTATCTCTGACTCCAGCCGACCGTCAGGAACGGCTGCTGTGGTGTCGCCAACGTCTGCACTGGAGAACGCAATGGCGATCTGTCGTGTACAGCGATGAAAGTAGGCTCTGCTTGGGAGCCTCCGATGGCCGTATGAGTGTTCGCAGACCCACAGGGGAGCGTCTCCACCCTTCTTGCATCCGCCAGCGACAAACAGGGCCTACACCTAGTCTCCTGGTGTGGGGAGAGATCAGCTATCACTCCCGTACACAACTAGTGTTTGTACCGGGTACGTTAAACAGCACCTCCTACATCAACAGCATCATTCAGCCCGTTGTTGTGCTATTTGTAAGGTCGGTCCATCGTGGTGTTTTCCAGAAAGATAACGCACCCCCACACACGGCACGTGCAACGCAACATGCACTTCAGGTTGTGAGACAACTTCCATGGCCTGCACGTTCACCGAATTTGTCCCCCATTGAGCACGTGTGGGATTTTATGGGACAACGAATTATCCGGTCTCCACGGCCAGCCACGACCATCCCCGATTTACGCGTCCAGGTTGAGGATGCTTGGAACTCAATACCCGAAACTTTCATCCAACATCTGTACGACAGACTCCATGCCAGAATTGCACAGTGTGACGCAGTTCATGGCGGTTCAAGCTCGTACTAACCACGTTACTTGGAAATGTTATTTTTCAGTTTACCAGCAAATACAGCTGTATTTTGCCATAATGTTTTGATCACGTTATCCTCTGTATTCCGTTATTATGCTGTATAAATTTCGTTGGTGTCAGACGTCTCCTTCTTGGTGTTCTTTTTTCACTTTCCGCCAGTGCATGTTGCTTCAGCTATGTTTTGAGCACAATTTGTTAATTTTTGTAAAATACTTTCCAACCGCTAGTAGGGAAAAGAACTGTTTCTGTTTCTAGATGTTTTATCGATTGTAGAAATGCAGTTGATGTATTTTTTTTATTTTTTGTAATGGGTTTCATTGACTATGAATAACTTTGAGTTATTGTATTCGTGTTGGAAAGGATTCAAAAGACGTCCTCATTACAACTGAAAATCCGGTGTCATCTATCTTCTTTTACTATTTTTATGGGGCATTGCTGATCTCATTCCATAAAACGTTATTGCTGAATTAATGTAACGAAAAAGAAAGGGAGCAATAAAAATATAAGCAAGAGCAGCACCGCTCAATGCTTTGTCCCAGTGACCGGAGCTTGGCTAACTTTCTGAACTTGTTCAAATATACTAAAACAGGCAAATCATTTGCTTAAAAAGCAGTGAAATCGTCCAAAATGAAGTAGTAACTTTCTTCCTGGGGTTGTTGGTGATCCTTTTATCATCCCATTTAAGCGTCATCTATCCGGAAGATGCAGCCATTCGTAGCCGGAAGTAGGCTCAGAACACTAGTAACCAATGGTTTCCAACAGAGAGTAATGCATTGATCGGTGATGGATGCTCCCGCTAACCCAAATCAGAAGCCATGAGCTTCGACCCTGGAGTACAGAAGGCTTTCTGCACCAGTGCGTACTGAGTGAGGGCTTTTTTATGCAGTATTCAGACTAAAGGAGCCAGTGGAATAAGATAATGTTGCTTCGTTGGATTCTGTTTCCTCGAAAATTATCAAGCACTGCGCTTTTGTCAAGCGGCGAAAACAATAACACAAAAGAAAATCGACTGAATATGTGGAAATCAGGCAAAAAAAAAAAATCAATTCAGCTGTTAAAGGCCATTTTCTGCAGATATTCTGTGTTTTATGAAAAGGGAATATATAGCTTCATGTGGGATTGGTTTGACTTATACTGAAAATTCTGTTAAGTCATGTGCAGATGTTTATCAAAATATTAAAAACACCAACTGCGGCTGCAGTGCGCCGTACGCGAATCACAAGGACAACATCACTCGCGATGTGTGGTATATAAAACGGGTGAAGTATGATGTTGGCTATTACGTAGCAGTACCACAGTCGCAAGTGATTTTTTTTTTTTTTTTTTTTTGATTGGAGGTTTAACGACCACCGTGAGCAACTCAATGGGCTATAAGCAGTCGCCCGTCCCTAATTTAGGGCCACTGGTTCCAGGGAAGGGAGAGAGCCAGTGCCGTAAGACAAACACAACATCTATGCCTCACCGGGATTCGAACCCGGACCCCTTACGGACGAATGATCAGAGGCCATCGCTTAGACCACTGCGCCACCGGGGCGGCCAGTCGCAGGTGAAACAGCTGTTGTGGAGTAATTGTCAACAATGTCAGATCTCGGTGACCTCAAAAAAGCCATGATCATTAGTGCACGTCTTGCAGGAGCTTTAGTAACTAGAACTGCAGAAATATTGGATAACGCCTACCTATCAAATAGTACAGGGGGGTTGCCCCTAAGAATGCACATTGTGAATGCCTTACGAAGTTGTAAGATAGGGATAGTCCAACATTGGCATGTATTGTGCAACGGAAGCACAAGATCACAGCACCACAAATAACAGCAGACTTGAGCACCAGTCGGAATGATCCGGTTTCCGTCATAACAGTTCGTCGGGAACTCCATCGTATGCTGGAATTTATGGCCGTGCGCCGTGCTGCAATTCACAAACCTCTGATTACCAACATCATTGCAACAAAATACGCTGCTGTGCAAAAATTAACGACGAAGAGGAGAAATTAGCATCACAGCGGAACGAGTAGGCAGAACGGACCGAAAGACCACTCAGGAGATAGACTAGGGCCCGGTACGGTAGGGCATGCGCATATATGCAGCATGACGTGGAGGAGGAGGGGAGTGTCCGAAGGATATAAAGCGCACGGGCGGTGTACGCTCAGCAATTCGGTGAAAGCTATTGCACGGTGTACATCGGTTTGAACGACGTCGAGTTGCTGCCACCTTGTGATATGGCCAACAGGCAATCCAGTAGACGACATCTGGATAACTTTACCCGAGGTCGCGTCATTGAGAAGTTGGAAGAAGATCGAAGTGTGACTAGTGTGGCCAAGGAGTTCGGGATCGCTCACGGCATCGTTTCACGAGCTTGGAATGGCATTTCAAACGACTGGAACAGCTGTCCGAGAGTTTAGCAGTGGTCGTCCACGAGCAACCATGGCGGCGGACGACCGGTATATTGTCCTACAGGCGAGAAGAGACAGACGGCAGACAGCGGGAGAAATCGCAAGGCACATGCAACAGACAACTGGACGTCCGTTATCGCGTTTTACCGTGGCCAGGAGGCTGCACAAAGGTGGCCTATTTGCACGACGACCAGTACGGTGTGTGCCATTAACGCCTGCTCATCGGAGACGGCGGTTTCTATGGCGCCAGGAACACAAGAACTGGACACCTCAGCAATGGAGTCTAGTTCTCTTTACTGATGAGAGCCGATTTAGTCTGACGAGCTATTCTGGACGTATACACATCTGAAGAGAGCAGGGAACACGTAATCACACCTCCAACATCATCAAAAGGGACCGTTTTGGTGGTGGCGGGGTTCTCGTTTGGGGCGGTATCATGCTTGGTAGCCGTACTGACCTCCACAACTTCCAAGGAGGTTCAGTCACTGATGTCCGCTAATGTACCGAGGTTCTCCTGCCTCATGTGCGTCTGCTTAGAGGTGCTGTGGGTCCTGAGTTCCTCTTCATGGACGACAACGCTACACCTCATCGTACAGTGGCTGTCGCAGAGCTGTTGGAGAGTAAAGATTTTCACCGCATGGATTGGCCCGAAAAATCCCCGGACTTAAATCCAATCGAACACGTGTGGGACCTTCTCGGGAGACGCTTGGCAGCACGTCACCAGCCGCCAACAACGATTCCGCAGCTGCGATTGGCGCTGCAAGGGGAATGGGCCGCGATGCCTCAACAGCTCTTTGACAACCTCGTCCTCAGCATGGACAGACGTTGTAAATCCTGCAACGCAGTCAGGGGTGATCATCATCATCATCATCATTGTCAACCATTATCAATCCACTGCTGGACGAAGGTCTCCCCAAGTTTCCTCCACAACGGTCTGTCTTGTGCCAGTCTCCTACATGTCACCCCTGCATACTTTCGAATTTCATCCACCCATCTCCCATGTGGTCTTCTTCTGGGTCTTTTCCTGTCCCTTGGAATCCAATCTAAAATTTCGGCTGTCCATCGATGATCTGTCCTTCTGGCAGTATGTCCAGCCCATTGCCATTTCAGGGATTTGACTCTGATCATGATGTCTTCCACTCTTGTCATTTTTCGGATCCACGAGTTCCTCTTCTTATCTCTCCTGGTTACACCAAGTATGCACCTCTCCATGCTTCTTTGAGTTGTCTGCAGCCTTTGTATGTCTCTTTAGTTAAGGTCCACGTCTCTGCACCATATGTAAGCACTGGAAGGATGCATTGATCAAACACTTTTCTTTTAAGACATAATGGCATATTGCTCTTGAAAATTATGCTGTTTCTTCCAAAAGCTCTCCAGGCAAGTTTTGTACGCTGATTAATTTCTTCATCAATGTGACCTCACTTGATATCTGCTGTCCAAGATAAACGTACGTGTCTGTTATCTCCAGCTTTTCTCCATCAATCGATAAATCTTCATTCCTTGTAAAAGCATTGAACATCACTTTTGTCTTCTGAAAGTTCATTTTTAATCCCACTTCTTTACTCTTGTCAGCAAGTTCCTGGATCATACTCTGCAGCTCTGATGGGCTAGTTGCAAAAATGACTACGTCATCAG
The DNA here is from genome assembly GCA_039090855.1 of Macrothele yani. NCBI lineage: Eukaryota > Metazoa > Arthropoda > Arachnida > Araneae > Macrothelidae > Macrothele > Macrothele yani. The sequence goes on along the minus strand of CM077018.1, from coordinate 102,779,078 downwards.
CAAAACGAAGGTGGGTTAGATAATCTCCATTAATCTTTATCCCCTTGTTTTCCCAGCTCAGTGACTGAAAAACACCCTCCAATGTGGCATTAAAGAGCTTCGGAGATATGGTGTCACCTTGTCTCACTCCCTTTCCAATTTTTATGTGTGTTGTATTTTCAAACAGCCTAATCTTTGCACTTGCATTTTCATAGATGTTATTAATAATATTAATGTATGCATCTTCAATACCGCAGGTTTTCAGAGCCATTGTAACTGCTGATGGCTTCACCGAATCAAAGGCTTTTTCATAATCGATAAAAGCCATGCACAATGGAAGTTCATATTCCCTCGCTCTTTCAATTAGTTCTCTCAGCACATGGATATGATCTATTGTGCTGTAGCCACTCCTGAATCCAGCTTGTTCTCTCGGTTGAGCCATGTCCAGTGTTATCTTCAAGCGGTGTGAAAGAACTTTAGTGAAGATTTTATAAACTACTGATAGGAGGCTGATAGGTCTGTAGTTTCCGAGATCCTCAATGTCACCTTTCTTATGAAGCAGGATCATTGTAGCGGTGTTCCAATCCTCAGGAATCTTTCCTTCATTAAGGCATCGAGTGAAAATTTGGGCGAGTACTGTTTCGATTTCTCCACTTGCTTCTTGTATGATGTCTACAGTAATTCCATCTTCTCCTGGAGCTTTTCCCCGCTTCATGTTCTTGATTGCATGTGCAACTTCTGCTGGAAGGACTGGAGGAACTCTGGTACTGGTATCTTTCATGATGTCTGGAGTGCATGTATCATCCCTTTCATATAATTTGGAGTAGAAATCTTTCACTCTTGTCAAAATTTCGCCTCTATTTCTTGTTACAGAACCATCTTCTTTTCTCAGTGCCATAATCTGTTTTCTTCCCTTACTGAGATGTCCCTTTGCTATCTTTAGGCTTTGGTTGTTTTCAATTGCTTTCCTCACTAGTTCACAGTTGAATTTTCTTACGTCTTCAGTGATACTTTTCCGTACTGTCTTGCATAGCTCTATATATTCCACTTTGGAAGTCACATCTTCTTTAGTTGTCCTCATCTCTCTTCTTTTTTGCATCAACATTTTCGTTTTTCCTGATAATTTATTTACATGCAACTTGTTCTTAGACCCAGCTAATTTTGTTGCTGTTTCCATAAGAGCTTTGGTTACTTTTCTGTTAACTTCAGAGATGTCCACTTCTTCCGATGTTAGGCCTTCTAAAGCAGAGAACCTGTTCTTCAGTTCCAACTTGAAGGTATTATGGTGTTTTTTAAGGTTGGTTATGTCAATAGATTTTGTTTGTCTTTATGAGCTTGCCACGTTCAAGTTTAGTGTTGAGGTGCATCTTACATCTCACCAATCTATGGTCACTACCTGTGTTGAACTTGTTTAGCACACTGCAGTCTTCTATGACGAATTTTTTGTTACACATAATAAAATCAATTTCACTTGTCGTCCCATTTGGATGTCTCCATGTCCATTTCCTGTGTGGCTTTTTCTTGAAGAAGGAGTTCAAGATGAAAAACCCTTCTGCCTCTGCAAACTCAACGAGAGTATTTCCACGCTGGTTTCTGTTGCCGTGACCGAATTTACCTACTGAAGTTTCATTCTGTTGCCGTTGCCCTATTTTTGCATTGAAATCTCCCATAATTATTTTCAAGTGCTGCTTACCTTTATTATTTAGATGACAGATTTCCTCATAAAATTCTTCAATTTCTTCTTCAGAATGACTTGTGGTGGGTGCATAAGTTTGAATAATCTGAGCCTGGTATCTTCTCGATAGTTGGATAACGAGTCGTGCAGCTCTGTCAGGAGTGATCATATCCCCTACTAAAGACTGGATCTTTCTTGGCAGCCGCCTGTCACATGAACGTTTCTTTCTTCTGTCCAGTTGTGCTCGAAACTACCTTTACAATAAAGTGCCTTTGTATCCTTTGGATTCCTTGTTTGGACATTTTTGCACCCTTGTCCTATATTGTTACATCTTGTGGATCTTATGGTATGATTTGAGCCGATGTGGAGCACTTCTGCACCACGTTACATTCGAAAAACCATCTCGTCATTAATTTTTGCACGCCAGTGTAATACAGAATATTACGAGATCAAATGCTCGAAAATAGCCTAAATATTTTGTTTCAGCATTGCCAGTCAGCAAATGTTTCCCCAAAGTTTTGCCGGTCTGCAAATGCAAAACTGTTGGGAACCACTGGTCTAAGCGATGGCCTCTGATCATTCTTCCGAGATGAGCCCGGGTTCGAATCCCGGTGAGGCATGGATGTTGCGTTTCGAATCCCGGTGAGACAGTATAATGTGGCCAGCGTCAGTAAGTCGTAGGATCACCAAAATGGGCTATACATTCGGCAGCACGGTATGTTGTCTAGTAGAAAATGTTCCCGGTTGGTTTCTTGAGGTATCGCTGATCATATGGTATTGATTTGTGTCCACAGTTCATCGACAAAACGATGCGGTATTGCAGGGACATTAAGTCGTCTGCCAGAGACATCCCACACGTTCTGAGGATTGTGAGGATCGCGCTGGCCACGGCAGCATTGAACACCTTATTTAGTAGGAGCGCCATGCAAGTTGGCTGAGTGTCGAAAGTTGGGGTTATGTCAATAGCTGCGGTTTAGAATCAATCACGTGATAGGTGAGTAAGATGAAAGAGCAAAACGGCTCGGCGTAACTAAGCTTGATCATCCTGACCTGGCCGCGTGGACCACTACATCGGGGGGATCTCGGTGCCGAAAGCATCTGTGTAAAGAATGATGAGAATGCCTGGGTGCAGACAAGAGGAAGTCCTGCACGGTATCGTAACCTCCGAGGAAAAGTGGGTCCTCTACAAAAATCCTAAGCGATCGGCGCACTGGATGCGCCTAAAAGACTGCCCAAGGCCACTCGTACAACCGCCGAAAGTGCTGGTTCTCTTATGTTGGTCTGCTTCCGGCTTGATCCACCATTCATTTCTCCGACCAGCTGAGACCATCAGTTCGGACTACTATTGAGCTGAAATGTAGCAGATGCACAAAAAGCTCTGCACCAAGGATTCAGTTTTGGTCAACACGCGTGGGGTCCTACGTGTCTTCCATATGCCGTGCAACAAATCCACCAGATAGACTACCCCAAGCCTACATGTCTCCCAAAAGCCGTCTAGCAAATCCACCAGATAGACTACGAAACTCTTCACCAATCTGCATGTTCCCCACACTTACATTCACGGATTATCTCCTCTTCCAGCATCTGGACCATTTCCGGACAGAGAAGACCTTCCCAAACGACCAAGCTGCCTGCCAGGACTTTGCTGCATTCTTTACCTCAGACTCTGGAGATTTATCGACGCGGGATCCACAGCCTCGCAACTCGTTGGTAGAAGTTTGTCTACGCAGAAAGAAAATATTTTGACTAATTTGGTAGGTGCTTTCTATTACTATGAGGTTTTACAAGTGCCACCCTCATTTCGGACATTTCATCTACACTAATCCAATAGTTGGGCCCGGATTCGAGTCCAGATAAGACATGGGCGGAGTATTTGTCCTTCAGTCCGCTGCTACTCCGACTGTTTTTTATTCTCCGTTTTTTTTTTTTTTTTTTGATTGGAGGTTTAACGACCACCGTGAGCAACTCAATGGGCTATAAGCAGTCGCCCGTCCCTAATTTAGGGTCACTGGTTCCAGGGAAGGGAGAGAGCCAGTGCCGTAAGACAAACACAACATCCATGCCTGACCGGGATTCGAACCCGGACCCCTTACGGACGAATGATCAGAGGCCAGCGCCTTAGACCACTGCGCCACCGGGGCGGCTATTCTCCGTTTAACTGCCACAATAAGTATCTCTTGTGGCTATATATAGTCTGTCGCCCGTCCGTAATTTTGGACCACTGGTTCCAGGGACGATGAAGAGAAGACCCAGTGCCGTTGAACAAACACACACCCATGCTTCGTCCTGATCTCGAGGCCTGGCCCATATGACGCAAACAGAAGCCAGCGCATCTGACCACTATGCGGCCGGGTTCTGGTTCTTTCCCTTCTCTGAGACAGTATCCGTAAGTTAGGGATGGACATCTCTTTATAGCATTATACACTCGTGAGGATTGTTAAAACCCAAAATAAATGTTCCGCCTCGTTGCTCTGTTGATAGCACTGTATGAGTAGCGCCACCTATTGTCCAAAAAAGCAAGCAACGTAAAGAAAATCCCCACAGTGCTACGAATGAGCGATCCTTTTACCCTTAAATGAATCTTCCTGTTTATAAGTTACATTTAGTAATAAACAGAGAAAAATTTTAGAGGAAGAGAGAGGAACGCTGAGATAAACGTACCATCGTCATAACCGATACATGCTACACAGACAATCCGCAAAAGTAAAAACAAATGATCAGGAGAAATACAGTTTCAGAAACGCATCGTTAAGAACTGCGTAAGAGTTCGGCCTGAAATGTGGAGGAGGGCGGTCATCAACTTATTCGCCATTTGAAGAGCCCATTAAAATCCGCAGGCCTTATAATACGTAGATGGAGTGGTGAAAATCACGTTCCGTGATACTGATTTTAAAGTATTTTGAACGTAATATTTCTCATAAAAAATTGATAGAGACATTAGATGTTAAATAAGCATTACCCTATTTTGGTGTTTCATACAGCATACAGAAAAAGAAAAGTTATTACAAACTTTTAGTGTCAATAATGATTTGAAAAGTGATTTGTTACTTAACAGAAAACAATAGAAGCGCTTAATTAAAATAGTGGAGCTAATTACTTTAATTAAGGAATGTCAACGTGTTGCACTTTTGAAGCCTTGTTTTGCAACGAAGAAAACAAAGGAGTTTTGCCTTTTAAGAGATTAAGAGAAACCAATGCGATGTAATTAGTTCAGGACAAAAATCGAAGCTGGAGAATAATCGTCGCTTAGAAGAACAAAGACTTTTCATGAAAATAAAAAAATTCAGTGGTGATAAACAATAAGTATCCCGAAGAACACAACAAGCTTCCGTGGGTAGAGTACAGAAAAGGGATTCTAAAAGTAATGTGCACACTTTTTTATCGTATTTTCTAGCAACAAAGACCAACTTAGACATTTAGGTTGTCGGTGAAAATTTTTAAGTATTTTGCACTTACTAAAAGACATAAAAAAAATTTCTGTTTCATGCTGTTGCATTCGAGTTTCGAGAAATAAGGATCCATGAAGTTACAGTGTAAAACGTTACAGCTCAGCCAATGAAGCAAATTATTTCGGCGGAACACGTTTTTGGAGCTTCCACCTTTAAAGAAAATCGTGGAAAATCTGTTTTGATCAAGTAACACAATTTGTTGTGCTTGTGGCAGCTATTTCTAATAACTCTGCCCTCCTTCGTTTTAAAAATCAGAGTCAATTATATACTAAAACCCAGCAACTTAAACAACATTCCACTCGAATAAGAGAATGGTGTTAATTTACTTCGGTCAGGTCTTGAAAGATGACTCATGTTGTAATAATAGTTTTTAAATAGTTTCAAAAATCACTGGACATCAAGATCGGCTGAACAGTTTGGAATGTACGTATCTCGGTTGAATAGTGCTCAGTGTGGGTCGTATTGGATTTAATCAATTGACAGGAAATTTTCTCGAAATAAAAGCAGTGAAAAATCTTTCTAGCAAGCACATAAAGATATTATTTTTTCTGTTTTGCAGAGCTTTTGTTCCTGGCTTATGAGGATTTAATGTTTTTGTTTCGCGTTAAAAGTATATACGAACACGTTCGTACTTATGACAAAGCTATTACACAGTTTTAAGTGGTTTTTTTTTTTTCATTTTATAATAAATGGGATACGAACGCTAGAGAAAGGCAGTCTCTTACGAAGCGAAGGGGGAAAGATATTCTCCGACATTTCAAGTTTAATACTGTAACATGCTCAGCTCAGTAACTGAGACGTGTCCTTTACGACAGACCCGTTTAGCTATATTAAACAAATGTGCGAAGATGCGTGTTACTAAAAGACCAAAACACGCATAGAAGTTCATTGCCAGTCAAGATTTCCTCATATTAGTTAGCATTGAAATTGCCTATGTACATTCTTAATATCTACACTGCTCGACATAATTAATGCCACACCATGAAGGAATACATGAAATGAGATGACGCTTACAACCTACGTCCAATAAGCTTTAGGACTGACCACATTACTGACGTCACAGTAGGGGGATAAAATTATCACGTGTATGCCCTAAGTCCTTGGCCACTCAACGAACAGCTGGAAACCGGCGTGTACCGGTATCGACAGGCGGCAGACAGGAATTAAGGGTGTCATAGCAAACGTTCTCGTCCCATTTCATTTTAGCTATGGAATAGCAGAGAGTAAGCATCCGTTTTTGTTGGAAACTAGGTAAATCAGCTATTTATAATGAATTAGCTTTGCTTATCTTTTTGCTAAGCTAATTATTATGAATGAATAATGCTCTAAGCTTCAAAATGATGAATTCCCAAAAGGGTGTTGTTACTCGTTAATTATGAACTTAAACAAAGTCTCAACGCTGGTTATTTATATTAAGTAATCAAAGTCATAAACCTAACAGCCAGACAGAGGTCTGACAAAACTAAGAATTGAAAAAGACTGAACTTACAGAACAACTTGTTTATTATGATGACTCCTGGTCAACTAAGGCACTCATATATCACTACTACACAACAACACACTGCAACGCAACACCAACCACCCTCAACAACAACGCAACAACACAACTACAACGCAACAACACAACTACTCACTTCTCGATGAACGCGCCTATATACGAGCTACCACCACGTCACGACTTACACTCATTGCCAGATCTCATTCAGCGGGTGAAATAATATTCCGTTCAGTAGGAAGATAATTTACATAGTAAAATAAAATAACCAGAGATAGTAAAATCAAAAGGAAAGTGAATATAGAGTATACGTTACATCATCTCCCCCTTAATTTTTCTTCTTTTTTTTTTTTTTTTTTTTTTTTTTTTTTTTGGTTTCCGAAAAATCTATCAATTTTGGAGTGTAAGTCTTACATTTCGATGATTGACGTTTCTCGATCTTTTTTTGATTTGTTGTTTGGTGGTAGCCGTATTTACATTATCAACTTGGCATAACAATTTACGAATCTGTATTCGACTGTGAAATTTGTAGTGTAGAACAAACCAAACCTGCATCGGCATACTTTCCTTTTATTCTGCCTAGCAGGAATCACTTTTTTAATTTCAAATTACGTGCCTCATTCGTTGTAATACAGAACAACTGTATCAGCAGCGAAGATTGCCTGAAGCTGCCTAACAGTAACAATTTTATTATTTTCATTTCAAATTACGTTTGCCTCATGCGTGGAAATACAGAACAACTGTATCAGCAGCGAAATTTACCTGGAGCTGCCTAACAGTAACAATTTTATTATTTTACCCCTAAGCACATAGATATATACAAAAAAAGTGGATTAGTAGATGGACATAGAAGAAATATAAAAAAAAACACACATATATACACAAAAAGAATGCATAGGCTCACACGAAAAAAGAAATTCTGACACGCCAACTGGTCGAGCAGGAAAAACAAGAAACTGAGAAAAGAACCTGTCCACGAGAACTTACTTATCTCGAGGACGCATAAAAAATTCTAGTGCGAAAACGTTTTCCAGGCCTAATGGGACTGGGGAAATCAGGTGGCTTGGATCTCTTCCGGGACGGTAATGGAACATCGGTCTGTTGTCGGTCAGGAATCTGGCGGTCTGGAAATCCCTGCGGCTGAGAAGAACGGTCAGGAACGTCAGAAGTCTGGCGGTCCGGAAATCCCTGCTGCGGCTGATAGGAACGGTCAGGAGTCTGGCGGTCTGGAAATCCCTGCTGCGGCTGATAGGAACGGTCAGGAGTCTGGCGGTCTGGAAATCCCTGCGGCTGAGAAGAACGGTCAGGAACGTCAGAAGTCTGGCGGTCCGGAAATCCCTGCTGCGGCTGATAGGAACAGGCTCCCCAGGCTTTGGATATGAAGTCCTTGATGCTGGGGCCCGTTGTGTCCTTCCAGTATCTTTTTGGAGGGACGTGTCTCCGGCCACATCGCTTGTTTTCGTTTACGCCCACGGGGCATGATAGTAGTAGCAGGCATCGGCCCTGTTTGCCCTGAACGGAGGTTCCAGGGGCGAAACCCGGGCGGATGCAAAGATTTCTGCCTTCGTCGCTGTTGCGGCGAAGCAGATTGGGGAAACAAGTGACGTTTGCGCCCAGCTTTTGGTGGTGCTGGACGGTGTGGAATATTAAATGTTGGATTCATAACTGACAAATCCGAAATGTCCGACGCCTCTGAGTCGCTGCTGTAATTCAGCGGTCGTGCAGGGCGATGTTTGGATTTGCCTATAGGAATACTTTCCGATGAGGTATTCAAAGAAGAAGTATCCCGCGTTGGTGCAGAGTTAGCCGGAAACGGCGCAGCAATAGTCTTGGCAATGGTTGGAGGGAAAGGAACGATACTAGTATTCGACGAACGCGAATCGAGCCTTGGTCTCACGGGAGAATCAGGTTGCGGTTGTAGAAACTCGTCTGGAGGGGGAGGGTGAAGGAAAAATCACTGGTGATTCGTCAAAAATGTTCGGTGGGTCGTCCACAATTTCTGGCGGTTGAACATGAGATATAGATTCTTGAGTCTGTGGAACAGAAGGTTGAGTAGGATTGATAATGAACTCGATATCCCGTTCGTGATACTTGCGACATTGATCAACATGTACATAATGAAAATTGTTGTTCGGTTTCTCCAGAACAATATTATTTTCAAAGACATTTGCCACCCGATATGGACCTTCGTAGCTGGGTGCAAATTTCTTCACTAAAGTATGCGAAACAGAAGACTGGAAGTGCGTTTCCACGAGAGTGAGATCTCCAACGACAAGATCTGGTTCCCTACGCCTAGAATTATAATATCGTGCTTGAGCCGCTTGTGCTCCTAGCATTGCAACACGAGCTTTTTCTGCCATAATGTGTACTGATTGCGGAGTTGGTCGCTGGTTTAATTCGTCGATAATCCCCGTTAAATTTTCAAAAGGGGTTTTAATTTTGCGACCCAGAAAAAGTTCTGCAGGAGTAATTTCAGTAGACTCGTGGACAGACGAGCGGAGGGCGAACGCAAAAAGTTCTAAATGTTCATCCCATCTTTCATGGTGGTCCATTACGAAAGTCGCAATCATTTTCACTAGCGTTCGGTTAACGCGTTCTGCAGGATTACTCTGGGGATGATATGGGGAAATGAATTTATGTTTAATGTGTAATCTCGCACACATTCTTTCAAAAATGTCAGAAATAAATTGAGGACCATTATCCGAAACTACTTTATTAGGTGCACCATATCTAGAAAATACTTCATTAACTAAGACATTACAAATAATCTCAGCCGTAGCGGCTTTAATGGGAAAAACTTCAACCCATTTAGAAAAATTATCAGTTAGTACTAAAACATAACGAGCTTTATTTTTAACAGATAATGGATAAGGTCCCAATAAATCTATGGAAATAATATCAAATACATGAGAACTTGAACTAGATTTCAAGTGACCGGCCGGTCTTACATTACGGTAATTATTAATCTGACACAAGTGACATGATTGAACGTATGCGAGCACACTTTGGTACATGCCAGGCCAATAGGCAACATCCCGCAATTTACAACGGGTCTTGCGAATACCTAAATGGCCTGCAAGAGGTTTGTCATGAAATTCATTTAAAAGAGCCATTCTAAGGGTTCGCGGAATACATGGGCGAAACTCTGCCCTAGTAGTCCGAGACTTTGTATAATAAAGAAGACCCTCTATTACTTCAAAATGTTGTGACCTTCCAGCCAGAGAAGGATCACTTGGTAGGGGCGAACCCGCAAGCAAAAAATTGTAAATATCCCCAAAATCTGGATCATTTATTAATTCTGCCATTATCTGCTCTCTGGATGTGATATCAGCTATCAGAAGTAAAGGCTGACATCCAGGAGTAGTTTCGGTGGGGACCCCACTAATCGGAACGCGAGATAATGCGTCCGGTAATTGATTCTTATTACCTGGCTGATACGAAATTTTGATATTGCTCTCTTGTAACTTCAGAGCCCACTTCATAAGTCTTTGAGATAGGTGCTTAGCAGAATTCAAATACTGAAGGGCAGAATGATCCGTAATTATGTTAACTGTCAATTCGTTAAGATAACATTGAAATTTATTCAGTGCATACACAACAGCAAGACATTCACGTTCCGTAGCTGAATAATTGCGTTCAGCTTTAGCTAAAGTACGAGACGCAAAAGCTATTGGATGCCCAGCTTGTGACAAAACGCAACCAAGACCAACTCCGGATGCATCAGTATAAATATCAAATTCTTTAGAATGATCCGGGAAAGCCAACACCGGAGGCTGAGTCAATGCAGACTTCAGTGTTTCGAATGCAGCGTTAGCTTCAGGTGTCCAAATAAACTTCTTGTATTTACGCTTTAAAGCATACAGTGGCTCACATATTGTAGCATAAGCGGGGACGAACTGCTGATACCATCCGGTCATTCCCAGAAAGCGGGATAGTTCTTTTGCTGTTTTAGGCCGAGGAAAGTCAGCAATAGGCCTAATTTTTTTCATTATCAGTGAATAAGCCGTGGGGAGTGATTTTCAACCCCAGATATGCAATCTCGTCCCGCGCTATCTGGCATTTACTAGGTTTTAACGTCAAGCCAGCATTGTATATAAGTTGGAACACCTGTTTGAGCAGAGAAAGGTGCTCGTCAAAAGTCTCTGATGTGATAATAATATCATCCAAATAGACATGCACATGTGGACCCAGGACAGGTCTGAGAACCGTGTCCATAAGCTTTTGGAAAGTAGCAGGTGCAGAAGCTAAACCAAAAGGCATACGTAAATATTCATAGGCCCCAAAAGGAGTCACAAAGCCTGTTTTATCGACCGAGTCCGGATGTACTGCCACCTGCCAATATCCACTCGCCAAATCCAAAGTTGACATCCATTTGGTTGACGACAAGTCATTTAGAATATGTGACATGACAGGTAGGGGATAATTGATTGTTTTTGTGACTTGGTTGAGCTTGCGAAAATCTGTCACGAAACGAAATTCATTTGGTTGTTTCTTTGGAACCAAGAAGGCAGGAGCCGCCCAGGCGCTTGTTGATTCCCTGATTATGCCCTGCTTAATCATTTCCGCAATTTGACGTTGCATTTCCTGTTTTTTATGTGGAGCACAAGGGTAAGGTTTCGTCGCAATGGGTTTCGAACCATCAGTGTCAATAACATGATAAACCACCTGTGTGAAACCAGGTTGATCCGAAAACAAACCAGGGCTTTCCTGCAAAAGGAGAGAAAGCTGGTCTCGTTGCCCCTCATTCAATTGGTCACTCAACAATAAACTCGTAATATCTACAGGAACCGTCGGAATCATTTCGACAGGTTCCGGAAAGAAATCACATGTTGTACAAAATTCAAAGTTATTTGAAACTTGTTAATAAAGTCCATACCCATGAGACATTTCACGGGTAGCTCGTCTATAAGCAGGAAAGAATGTGTAAAACGAGCTTTTCCCAGCCCTAAAGATAATGTGACAGTTCCTGCGATACTGAAGATTTCGTTATTTGCACCTCGCAAATACTGCGTTGCAGGCTGAACATGTATTGCAGAAAAAACATCATTGCAAAACTTTGTATTTAGGGCTGATATCTCAGACCCAGTGTCGAACTTTGTCTCGACAATAATGTCTTCAAGTGTCAAGAATACATCAGGCAACTGAGGAGTTTGAACAGTCACTAATACTGTTTTAGGGTCAGGATGTTTGGTATCAGGAAGCAGGACCGACCCTTCGTCTACTTCCTGTGGAAGTTTAAAGGAATTCTGGTGGTGTTATCATGTGGTCGGAAACCTCGACCCTGCCGGGTATCGGGAAAATTTTCACGATAAGGAAAATTGCGTGGACCCTGCGTCGGGAACTCCGCGTGTCTGTTGACATTTTCATATTCGTTACGTCTGCCCTCAGCACGGGCAGAAAAATTATTATTGCCCTGAGCATGATAACGTTCCGAATGCTGCTGAGTGGAACGGGGTCGAGCATACTGTGCATTATGACGATACCCCGTAGCTTGCTCCGAAACTCGTTGCTGGTTCGCCACTCTTCTGTGTGGTGGAACGTATGAAGCTTGGGTGGGCACGTGTGTATGCTCGCGCTGAAAGTTTTGTCTATTATGCCGCTGAGGGTTTTCGGAATAAGCCTCGCGGGGTGCCCGAGCATGGTGAGTTGAACCATGTTTGCCATGTCGCTCTTCATACGTGCGTATGAGGCGAAGGCATTCATGAATAGTGGTAGGGTGTCGAACCTCAAGAAAATCTTGCAAGAATGGGTCGAGCTGCTGTACGAGGGTATCCAACATGTCAACATGACTGGCATGTGGATCCCATAGATTATATAGGCGTGTAGTTTCCAACGCAAATGCAACAGGGCTATCATTGGGACCCTGCTGACGAGAAAACAGCTGTTGGGCAAGGCTAGCTCGACTGAGGCCGAAAGGAAAGACCTCCAAGAATTCTGCACGGAAATTCTCATAATGAGAATCCGGGTTCGACCCTCGCCACTGCCGATACCAGGTCTTGGCGGTATCTCTCAAGCAAGTTCCGGCAATTTGGACCTTGCAGTCTTCCGGAATATTATATAAATCAAAATGGTCTTCCAGATCTTCGAGGAACTTTAAAGACCCCTCCAAACCATTGAAATAAATTGTTCCTGCATGCGGCACGAAATGGGCAAGCATTCTGCTTCGCTGAGAGGATTGAATTCCCTCAGCTACGACCCGCGACTCAGAGTGATAAGAAGCTGGTGCATTCCGAAATGGTGAAGAATGCTTGGGTATGTGTAGATTATTCATATCCAAGTCAGAGCCACAGGCTTCGTACAAATTGTCCAAACAAACACCATTACCCTCGAGACTTGCCGGAAGGTGGAAATTTGCAGTTGTCTCAGGTAAGGAAGCCATGGGTAATAATAGTCAGGATCTCGTGTTCGAAAAAGTTCGGGCGCCAATTATAATGAATTAGCTTTGCTTATCTTTTTGCTAAGCTAATTATTATGAATGAATAATGCTCTAAGCTTCAAAATGATGAATTCCCAAAAGGGTGTTGTTACTCGTTAATTATGAACTTAAACAAAGTCTCAACGCTGGTTATTTATATTAAGTAATCAAAGTCATAAACCTAACAGCCAGACAGAGGTCTGACAAAACTAAGAATTGAAAAAGACTGAACTTACAGAACAACTTGTTTATAATGATGACTCCTGGTCAACTAAGGCACTCATATATCACTACTACACAACAACACACTGCAACGCAACACCAACCACCCTCAACAACAACGCAACAACACAACTACAACGCAACAACACAACTACTCACTTCTCGATGAACGCGCCTATATACGAGCTACCACCACGTCATGACTTACACTCATTGCCAGATCTCATTCAGCGGGTGAAATAATATTCCGTTCAGTAGGAAGATAATTTACATAGTAAAATAAAATAACCAGAGATAGTAAAATCAAAAGGAAAGTGAATATAGAGTATACGTTACATATTGAAATTTACAGAATGTTAAAAGAAGCGTATGGAGAGAGAACTTTATCCCGGAACAGACTTTTCGAATGATATGCACAGTTTCCTGACGGGCGGGTATCCTTTGATGATGATCTGGGCATCCCTAGAGTGTGTAGAAAGCAGATAACTCAAAAAGGTGCGGAATCAGTTAAAGTTAGGTCGCCGAATTACAGCGAGAATTTTGTCTGAGTTGGCGGTCATCAGTAAGTCTATCTGTCATAAGATTCTATGCGAGGATCTGGGAGAACGAAAACTTAATGCCAGATAGGTGCCCCGCATTCTGAATGATGACCAAAAGGAGGCTTCTTCATTGATCTGTTCCGATCTGCTGGGCAATGCAGCTGAAGATCCTGGTTTTTGCTCCAGAATTACTGCAAGAGATGACTCATGGTGGTTGAAGTATGGTCCGCAAACCTGGGGACTGTTCCGCAAGATAAAACGGGTACTAAATGGTGTGACGTGCGTCAGGACGCACACGACATAAAGGCAGATAGCAGCAAGAACGAACGTCTGCGTAGTTGGTAGAGCGACTAGGTTTTCCGGAATAAGTGGACTCCGGTTCGATCCCCGGCGTGGACCAAAAATGAGGGAGAAATTTACTTCGTTATAATGGCGCCCGAACTTCCCGGATAACCCGGCTGTTAAAGATCTCGCAATGGTGTGATGTTCTTTGCACACCGCAAGATAGGTAAAATAAGAGAATCCCTTCTGCAGCGCTTCGTAAAATAAATGTGTGTGACGTTGGATTCCACACACCAGATTGACTGGGAGCTCTCAAGTGCACGTTCTACAGCGGATGGCTGCCTGCAACGATTCATGGTCGCGGCTGACCCGTGGGCCATGCCCCCGACCCTCTTTCTGGGGGGGTGACGTGCCTGCCCCGAAGGACGCACACTACACAAAGGCAGATAGCAGCAAGAACGAACGTCTGCGTAGCTCAGTTGGTAGAGGGACTTGTTCCGGAATAAGTGGACTCGGGTTCGATCCTCGGCATGGACCAAAAATGACGAAGAAATTTACTTCGTTATAATGGACAGTATCATGCAGACATTACATCTATCCAAGCAGTCGTGAAAACGCAACTTGCAGATCTCCCGGAAAGTGCCTTCCAGAACTGTTTTCAGGATTTTGAGAAACGCCAGAAACTGTATGTTGATTTAGAAGGGAAGTATTTTGAAGGTGACCAGCATTAATTCTGCGCATGATACTTTTTTTTATATTCGCTATTGCATCAGTCCAGGAACTTTTTAGACCTAGGTTGTATGTAGACACGTAGGTGGGGAAGAAGTGATTCAATTTCTGAAGAATTATATGAATGCGATGTGCGAGGAAATAGTAAAATGTGGTCTGGGCCAAAAGGTGGTATGATCGCGATGCTGGGCTATACATTCGGCAAAACGGCGTGGCATTGAGTGGAAAAATCCCTTTATGGTGTCCTGAGGTATTGCTGACCGTGCATCGTTGACCTGTGTCCACAGTTCATCGACACTCCGAGGGGCTCGTGCAGAGGAGTTAAGTCGTCTGCCAATGACGCCCCACATGTCTCTATTGGGAAGAAGTCTGGGAATTGCGCTGGCCAAGGCCGCACCTGGGCCCCTTGTCGGCACTGTCTACCGATATTGGCAGTGTGCGAGAACACGCTATCTTGTTGAAACTGCGCATCATGGAGATACAGCAACAAAACGCGAAGCAGCATCTGATCGACGTATTGTCGTGCTGTCATTGTGCCTGCTATGAGCGCTAGCGGTGAACGGATGATGAAATGGCTAACGCCCCAAATCATGACACTACGCTGAGGATCCGTGTGATGCTCACGCGGATTGCAGCAAGACGAGCGAAGTGACAGCGTCGTCTCCAGACTCTCAATCGGTAACCTTCTGACTGACGCAGGAACGAAACTCGTCGTTGAATATGACATTGTTTTATTCATTCCACCACGCCTGTTTGGTACGGCACCACTGCAGCCTTGCGCGACAATGGGCTTCGGGGACGGGCAGTCGTCGCAGTGGCTGGCGAAAGTGCAAACCAGGCTCGGCTAATCTGTGATACATAGTCTGTGTCGATAAGTGTGTGTCCAATGTCTTCCACTCTGGACTGTGAGGCTGCTACGGCTTGCCGCCGAATGCGGCTATCGAAGCGTTCGAACGTTCCGCCTACTCGCACCAGTCCCACTACGGCGACGGACGTTACCTTCCTCCAGTCACTGTATCCACATTTGACCGACAATTCCGATGCTTTTCTGGTGCGATGCGACGCAAGGACCAACCAGTCGCACGCACCCGTATGATGAAGTCTCTGATAAGGATATTCGTGTTATGGTAGCATTCCCCCTGACGTCGCCTAGGCATTCTCACTTCTGACAGGTGCTTTCGCCACCAAGACCACCCCGATGCAGTGGCTCACCCGCCTAGGTGAGGAAGATCAAACTTGCCGATCAGATTTGTTCTTTCTTCTTCCTCATATATCACGTGATTGGTTCGCAATCATTTACATATCCCAAGTATTGACACATACCCACTGATTTGCATGGCGTTTCGACAAATACTTCCCGATCTGGAATTTTCTGTGTTCAGCAGTATATTTCAGTTTCCCGTTCGTCATATTTATTCAGACACACAAACATGCGACAAACTGATTGTAATGTTCAGAAGTGCTTTTTTCTTCTTCATATAGGTGCCTGTTGCAAGCTGTATCTGTCAGTAGTTCTACATTCTTGTGATTTTCTTCCCTGTCAATTACATATTTTTTGGGGGATGGGGGTGGGGGTAACGACCACTATGGGCAACTCGATGGCTATAAGTAGACTCCCGTCACTAATTTAGAGCCACTGGTTCCAAGGAAGGGAGAGAGAGCTAGTGCCGTAACAAAAAATCAACATCCATGCTTACTGGGATTCGAATCCGGACCCATCTCGGACGAATGGTCAGCAGCCGGCGCTAAGACCGCTCCGCCACCCGGGAAGTTTCACGGTGCATGTGCTCTAAAATGGGTGAAATCAGTTATTTCACATCTTTATTTTATGTAACGTTATTTTAAATACACCAGACAGTGAATACTCAAGAAACGCATACTGTATATAGCGTATTAAATCCGTTTATTTTTGTGGTGTAATAAGCACAAAGTAGGCATTTTTATGTCTACCATTCCAATGTTTGCCTCCCAGTAGAGTGCGAAAGCTTGGCGAATCTTTGTGCTTATTACACCACAAAAATAAACCGATTTAATATGTTATACACTGAGTGCCACTTTGTTATGACCCCCCCCCACCCTTCCCTCAGCACTTCGTTGGGCCACCTTTTGTATTTAATACTGCATCGATTCTTCGTAGCATGGACTCCACGAGATGTTGATAGGTGGTTTGTGGAATCTGAGACCATGCTTGATGGATAGAACTTTCCAGGAGTGTGAGATTGCAGGGTTGTGTGTGGATCCAGGTGTCTGATGGCTCGTTCAACTTCATCCCACAAATTCTCAATGGGGTTGAGATCTGGCGATTGTGGGGGCCACCTAAGCAAAGTAAACTCACCGGGCCTCCCCGGTGGCGCAGTGGTCTAAGCGATTGCCTCTGATCATTCGTCCGAAAGGGGTCCGGATTCGACTCCCGGTGAGGCATGGATGTTGTGTTTGTCTTACGTCACTGGTTCTCTCCTATCCCTGGAACTAGTGACCCTAAATGAGGGACGGGCGACTGCTTATAGCCCATTGAGTTCCTCACAGTGGTCGTTAAACCTCCAATAAAAAAATAAAAAAAAGAAACTCACCGGCATGTTCCTGAAACCAATCCGTACAATACGAGCACTATGTCAGGACGCATTATCTTGTTGAAAACAGCCATCGCCATTGGGATAAACCATCCACATGACAGGATGCACTTGGTCCGCAACGATGTTTAGATATGATGTACCAGTCAGACGTTGATCAACACGAATTAAAGGGCCCAAAGCATGCCAGGAAAACATTCCCCAAACCATAACGTTGCCTCCACCAGCTTGAAGGGTTGGAGCAATGAATTTGGAGTCTATGCTTTCGTGCTGTTTCCGCCAAATTCTCACTCGGCCATCGGCATTGTGCAACTGAAAACGTGATTCATAGGACCACATAATTTGTTTCCAATTATCGACTGTCCAATACTTGTGCTGCTGTGCAAACTGGAGACGTTTTCTCTTGTTAACTGCAGACAGCAAAGGTGTTCGAACAGGCGTTCGGCTGCCATATCCCATCCGATGCAGTGTACGGCGAACAGTGCGTGCAGAGATCATTTGAGTGGATCTTTGATTAAGATGGTCTGTAATTTGCTGTACTGTTGGCCTTCTGTTGTCTGTTACCAGTCTGGACACTCTCCGTTCCGCCCGAGCAGTCATTAGTCGATGACGACCCCACGTTGCACGTAGAGACCCAGTTTTTTGGCTGACAGTCCAGTCTTTAAACACTTTAACAACAGTTGCTCTGGAACATTTCACAAATGCGGCGGCTTCGGTGCTACGCGCTCCATTGCTCCGAGCTCCTACAATCATCCAATGGTGGAAGTCCGTCAAATCGCATTTTTACCCATCTCATCACCCAAAAATCACTTCTACTACTGTCGCAAGAACTAAGCTTTCACTTTTTATACTAGCCTCGCCCTCTGTCGGCAACAGCGTGCAGCCATAGCTCATTTGCTTAAAACTGTGAGGTGGTCATAATAAAGTGGCCACTCAGTGTATATGCGTTTCCTGGGTATTATTTATTTTAGGGTTTAATGAAAACCACGCCGACCAGGTGGTGGAGTGGTCTAAGCGCTGTCTTCTGACTATTCTTCCGAGTTGGGTTCACGTTCGATTCCCGTTGAGGCATGGATGTTGTTTCTGGGTTAAGGCACCTGCTCTCTCCCTTCCTTGGAACCAGTGACCCTAAATTAGGGACGGGCGACTACTTATAGCCCATTAACTCGCTCGCGTTAGTCGTTAAACCCCGAACTTACCAACCACGAGCAAATCTAAGTGCGATAAACGTCGCTCATCCCTTATTTAGGGAGAATGGTTTCAGGGAAGGCACAGAACCAGTACCATCCGACATGTGCACCATTACAGGGTCTTGAACCGAGGCTCATCTTGGATTTTTCCGCTAGGGGACGTAAACGCATTTCCTGGTTTTTTCTCCGTTTCCGAAAATTCGCTTTGAAACATTTTTTTTTATTGGAAAGGATTGAAATGATGGGCTTATTACATCCAAGAATGCAGCGCCATCTTTTTCTTCTGTGACTACATTACTTATGTAATTTAGTCCGAATCTGGTATGCAAAACAGGATTTAGGGGTGAAAAAGTGCAATGTACTAAACCACAAAACATCTGGTATTCCTCCTGTATTATTGTTGTGTCACAATCTGATATGCAGTGATCTGAGAAATATCTTCAGTATTGGAAGTAAAGCAAATATTTTGATAACTTCAATTTTTACAGGAAGAACATGCATTTCTTTGCTATTATTTTTCTGGGGAATAATTTCTTTATGGATATTCAAAGACAAGAAAATTTGTAACTACATAATATCGCATGATATCACCCTAATTCCAAGAGGAAATTATTTATTTACAAAGGTGGCTTTTCTGTTAAATTGAGTACAATGCATGTCATCGCTGCTTCCTTATGCGACAATAAACCAGATATTTTCCCAAGACTTTTCAGCCGAGGCAAAACACACTTTGTTAAGGTCGGCGCTTCAACTCAGCATTATTTGGTGACACAATCTAATATGCCATTTAAAGCAGTACTGAAGAGGCGTGCGGAGCGTTCACTGACTTAACAATAAACCGGTCTCCGTGCGAAAATAGATTCTTAATTACATTTCTCTGGAACCACACAAGACGCAGCTCTTTGTTGAGGGAGAAGTATGACTATCAACCAAACAAAATTTTTGGATTCTGCTTCATAGCGACTCGTTTCGCTATTTTATTTCCCTCACAATACCAGATATTTACATAATGAGGAAAGGAGTGTGTGTTTATTTCAGAAAGAAGTTCAAAACAAATGAGAAGAGTGGGGTAATTATGTGTAAAATTTCGGATTAATTTGCAGCGTTGTACATCCAAAAAAATCTGTATCGTTTGCTCAAAGTATTAAGGATAGAATTAAATGCAATGTAAAGTTAAGCGATGATTTATCCAAATTAGTTCACTAGTAAGAAAGAGCTGCATTTAATTTTCCCCTGAAACAGTCGTACGACGTATGTTTCAGCAAATTCAACTTAGAACTTCTCTGTAGTGAACGATTTTAAATATTCACTGAAATTATTTTTCTCTGTGGTGATTTACGAGCAGGTGAAGTTGTAGTAGCCCTTAACGTCTATAGGTTCAATTATTTGGTAGAAATAATGGCAGGTTTGGTTATTTAATTGCAAGTTCAAAACGACAAGGGAAATGCTTCTGGAAAAATACCCTAGAAAAAAACAAGCAGATTGAAAAGATCGGTTTGACCACCCTTATCTTCACCAGTGGATGCTTCCATGGGGGATCTGGTTCATTTGCCCGAAGTTTACTTCACCGAAGGGTGACTTGACCGAAAATCAGTTCACCGAAAATATTGTTTCACCGAAAGATCACTTGATCGAAAAGTTCATTTTACCGAAGGGTCACTTGATTGAAAGGTACATTTCACCGAAGGGTCACTTGATCGAAAAGTTCATTTCACGGAAAGGTCTCTTTACCTAAAAGTTCATTTCATCGAAAGGTCATTTCACCGAAGGGTCAGTTTATCGAAAACTTTGGATTTCATTACAGGATCTGTTGAAGCATGGTGAAAGTTCGACAGACAGACCACCGAAACGTTAGGAGCCCATTTGTTTTACTCAAATTGCACTTTTGATTTCTCCATGTCACAGAGAAGTTGAGAACGCAAAGATTTAGTTTTAAGACATCTTTTTTTTTTTAAAACAATAGGCCTCGGCTTAGGCCTTTTTAGCAAATTTTAATCATCTTCATAAAGTTTACATAAAAGTCATGTTCAGTGCTCATGTTCATAATGTTTACATAAAAAGTAAAATTAATAATGCGCATTTTTTCAGGCAAAAAGGATCAATTTTAATTCCTTAGGCTTTGGCTTAGGCTTTTTTACCCAATTTTAATCGTGAGAACTCATATACAGAGAGAGACATAGGGAATCAGATATAGAAGTATAGGATGTAACTTTATAATGTAGTCAGGGGCAGACATAGATATCCAGAGTCTAGATAGCGAAAAAAAAATCCAGCGTGATAGTACGCGGTTCCAGCCATGGCAGCAAAGTTTTAGATAGATACCGACACCGAAGAAACCTACCCTGTCACGTGAGGGATCGAGACGAGCACCAGCCCACCAGACGTAAGGTAAGATGATGTTTTTCTCTCCAATTTCACTTTTAATGATATATATATATATATACAAGGAGTGTTCAAATGAAAAGGTACGAAACGACACTGTGGGTATAAATGAAGAAATTACTCAAAGTATACACCATAGGCCGTAGCACAACGATCACATTGATTAACGAGCCGAAGGATTCCTTGTTCCCAGAATTCCTGTGGCCGTGACGAGACCCAGTCCTGCACAGCGTCCTTGAGTTCGTCGTCCGAGTGGAAGCGCTTCCCTTTCAGATGTTTTTTTCAGGGGACCAAACACATGGAAATCGCAGGGCGACATGTCCGAGCTGTAGGGCGGATGGTCAAGCTGCTCCCACTGGAACTTGGCCAGTTCCGCGTCTGTGACCCTGGAGACGTGTAGACGCGCGTCATCATGGAGCAGAACCGCACCCTCCGTGAGCAACCCCGGTCTTTTGTTCTTGATGGACCTGCGTAGGCTTCGGAGTGTCTCGCAGTACACATCGGAGTTAATGGTTCGTCTGTGCTGGAGGAATTCAACAAGTAGTCAATTGGACGGCGATCTTTATAAGAGCCTCTGCTCTCTCCTGCGCATGCGGGCCCCCGCGCATGCTCCGATCCACGCCGGCGAATCCAATCGCATCCCTAGATGTGTCGCTACGTTCTCCCATAGCGGCATAGGCAAATATGTTAACGGTTACGTTCTTATGACGTTTCGTACCTTTTCATTTGAACACCCCTAGTATATGCACTAAGTGGACACTTTATTATGACCACCCCCTCAGTACTTCGTTGGGCCACCTTTTGCCTTTAATACTGAGTCGATTCTTCGTGGCATGGACTCCACGAGATGTTGATAGGTATTTTGTGGAATCTGAGACCATGCTTGATGGATAGCACTTTCCAGGAGTGTGAGATTGCAGGGTTGTGGATCCAGCTGCCTGATGGCTCGTTCAACTTCATCCCACATATTCTCAATCAGGTTGAGATCTGGAGATTGTGGGGGCCACCTAAGCAAAGTAAACTCACCAGTATGTTCCTGAAACCAATCCTGTACAGTACGAGCACTATGGCACGACGCATTATCTTGTTGAAAGTAGCCATCGACATTGGGATAAACCATCCACATGACAGGATGCACTTGGTCCGCAACGATGTTTAGATATGATGTGCCAGTCAGACGTTTATCAACACGAATTAAAGGGCCCAACGCATGCCAGGAAAACATTCCCCAAACCATAACGTTGCCTCCACCAGCTTGAAGGGTTGTAGCAATGCAATTTGGGGTCCATGCTTTCGTGCTGTTTCCGCCAAATTCTCACTCGGCTATCGGCACTGTGCAACTGAAAACGTGATTCATAGGACCACATAATTTGTTTCCAATTATCGAATGTCCAATCCTTGTGCTCCTGTGCAAACTGGAGACGTTTTCTCTTGTTAACTGCAGACAGCAAAAGT
This sequence comes from Macrothele yani, assembly GCA_039090855.1. Taxonomy (NCBI): domain Eukaryota; kingdom Metazoa; phylum Arthropoda; class Arachnida; order Araneae; family Macrothelidae; genus Macrothele; species Macrothele yani. The sequence goes on along the minus strand of CM077018.1, from coordinate 102,756,696 downwards.
GTTCGAACAGGCCTTCGGCTGCCATATCCCATCCGATGCAGTGTACGGCGAACAGTGCGTGCAGAGATCATTTGAGGCGATCCTTGATTAAGATGGTCTGTAATTTGCTGCACTGTTGCCCTTCTGTTGTCTGTTACCAGTCTGGACACTCTCCATTCCGCCCGAGCAGTCACTAGTCGATGACGACCACACGTTGCACGTAGAGACCCAGTTTTTTGGCTGACAGTCCAGTCTTTAAACACTTTAACAACAGCTGCTCTGGAACATTTCAATAATGCGGCGGTTTCGGTGATACTCGCTCCATGGCTCCGAGCTCCTACAATCATCCCACGTTGAAAGTCCGTCAAATTGCATTTTTTACCCATCTCGTCACCCAAAAATCACTTGTACTACTATCGCAAGCACTAAGCTTTCCTTTTTTATACTAGCTTCGCGCTCTGGTGGCAACAGCGTGCAGCCATAGCTCATTTGCTTAAAACTGGCAGGTGGTCATAATAAAGTGCCCACTCAGTGTATATATGCATGTATATACATGTACATATGCACGGTCGCTATGCCTCCGCTTAGATAGATTGAAGGATTTATTTAAATTTAAGCTCAGGAGTGTAACAGGCTTACGCAGCCATGGATCAATCAACATGGCTAATTTTATCCTTTACATTTAACGTAACTTTTATTCGACCTCCACCTGATGGCTGTAATTGCTTAATTCAACGTACTTTTTTTATAATAAACATGTTAATTACTTCACCTGGTGTAGCAAACTTTTCTAGGCTGTGTATCTTTTTTCTAATTCATAATTTGCGGCATATAGTTTTTTTACGAATACCTCGTAACGAACCCATATGAAACACAACGCGACGTCCGTAAACTTTGAGATTGGGTTCCTTAAATTTAGTGAGACGCAACTTCACTGTTTATCCAGTTAGACAATGATTAAGTATTCCGCGACCAACGCACTACCGGGGGTGTGGTAATATTCGTAGATCGGTGGAATAGTTCTAATGGGGACTACCTGGACGGTTAGGGTAAGTGTTTTGTATGATTTTTTAAGCTTGAAACACATCCTTCTCTATTTTCAGGATAGTTCCTTAGCACACACACACACACACACACACACACACACACACACACACACACACACACACACCTAGAACCTGATACTTTATATGATCTTCAGAAATTAATATCATCCCTTCTTTTCCATCTACTTGTCTATACACTGAAGAGCAATTGAATTAGAGATACCTGTCTAGTAACGTGTAGCACCATCTTTCGCCCTGATGACGGCGGCGATTCGTCTCGGCATGGACTCGACAAGACACCGGAAGCGTTGGGAAGCCAAACGGAATCACGACCCCTGAACAAGCTCCCATAGTTCACGAGGATTTGATGGATGGGGGGGGGGTCATCTCTCTCGGTGGCATCCCAGATGTGCTCGATGGGATTGAGGTGTGGTGACCTAGCTGTCCAAGGAAGTGAGGTCACGTCGGTGGAGTGTTCATCAAACCATTCGGATACAATTCGGGAGATGCATTGTCTTGTTGCAGGATGAGGTCCCCCAGTGGGATGTTGAAGACTCACAAATGGGAGCAAATGATCGTCCAGGATATCCCGGTAACGTTCACCTGTGAGGGGCGATGTCACACGTACCAGGGGTGCCATTTCAGTCCACGTAAACAGTCCCCAGACAAGAATGCCACCCCCACCAGCTTGAAGAGTACCCTGCTGGCAAGAAGGATCCATCGCTGCACGTGGTTTGCGCCGTACTCGTATCCTGCCATCCGCATGTACCAACGTGAATCTCAACTCATCAGTCTAGGAAACATTTTTCCACATGTCTAGGGTCCAGTGGCGATGTTCCGGCGCCCATGCTAATCTTTGCACCCTGTGATGTGCGGTCAGCAGCGGTACCCTCGTGGGACGATGGCTTCTGTACCCCATAGCGACTAGATGGGTCTGGATGGTGTGGCTGCTTACAGGTTTTTGTGCACCAGCGTTAAATTGCCGAGTGATTTCTTGCACTGTGGCCCGTCTATCCGCTGTTACAATGCGAGCTAGCCGACGATGACCCCGCTCATCCGCACGCTATTGTCCACGGCAGTTGGCCCTTGCAGTGATGGTTTTACCGGATTCGATGTACTTACGGTGCACCCATGACACAGTGGCTGGTGAAAATCCCAGTGCCTGCACGACTTCCGAGAAGGAGTGACACATTCGTCGGGCCCAGACAATTTGCCCACGATCAAATGCGCTTAGATCCCTCGTCTTACCCAGACTGCGTCCGACTCTTATTGATTCCCGTCGCATCACTCCTTATATTGCCGGATCGCTGCATACGTCATGTCGTTTCCGTTTACAGGGCCGCCCACAGCGCCACATTTGCATAACGCCAGCTGTCTCTAATTCAATTGCTCTTCTGTGTACATAGTGAGTGTCGTCTTATTTCGTGCATTCCTTCATTGTGTAACATTTTCTATGTCGAGTAGTGTAACTATTTTATTATCTGAGGCAATCCAAAAGTTGTTTAATGGTTCTATTTATCAATCTAACTTTTTTTCACATATCAGAATAACATACTGGAGGTGTAGTGAAGTGTGATTTTTGTTCTCTATTGCTTTATACGAATGTTCGTCGCAAATGTGACACCCTTGTGTAACCGGAAAGGTGAATAATTTTTGCCTCAGGTACATTCAACCCTCCGTTTGTTACATTACTTTGTTGCATTACATCAAGGATGACGTTATATAAAATTTGCCAATTATTTTTAAGTAACCCAAATTTTGTTAATCATGATTTGTCGAAAATAATATTTAGTATTATATTAAAAACCATATAACGTAAACGTCTTTTCGTATTGCTACGTTATTTTAAAACATCATAATATGTGACGTACCTACCAGCAGGACGCACACGATATAAAAGCAGATAGCAGCGATAACGAACGTCCGCGTAGCTCAATTGGTAGAGTGACTTATTCCGAAATGACGGGACCTGGGTTCAAGCCCCGGCGTGGACAAAAATGACGGAGAAATTTACTACGTTATAATGGCGCGCAAACTTTCCGGATGACCCGGCCGTTCAAAATCTCGCCATGGTGTGATGTTCTTTCCACACCGCGAGAGAGGAAAAATAAGAGAATCACTTCTCCAGCGCTTCGAAAAAAAAAAAATGTGTGATGTTGCATTCCACACACTAGATTGACTGGGAGTTCTCGAGTGCACGTTCCACAGCGGATGGCTGCCTGCAACGATTCATGGTCACGGCTGACCCGTGGGCCATGCCTCCGGCCCTCTTTCAGGGGGGAGATGTGACGTACCTGCCAGCAGGACGCACACAACATAAAGGCAGATAGCAGTCAGAACGAAAGTCCGCGTAGCTCAATTGGTAGAGTGACTTATTCCGGAATGAGGGGATCCGGGTTTGAATCCTGGCGTGGACAGAAATGACGGAGAAATTTACTTCGTTATACATACGATGAAAAAGTTCCTAAGTTAAACCTTACCGGCCAGACGAAACATTTAAAAGCAGAAGTCAAACTTACGGAAATGATGCTTTATTCAAGATGTTTTCTCCAACACATCGTAACATAACATATCGGTATCAACACTCCACATTTAACACACCACCCACCAACAACGTTACGTTCCACAACTCTCTACATTAATCGCTCCAGAACGCTCCAAAAGCAACAGTTGTATCGTAGTTTATATCTCTGGTTCTTATCTAATAACAGGCATACGTCACGTTCATTCAACCTCAATTATGCTGCTAACAGTATTCGTTTGAGAGAAAAGATATCACGTTAAGTGTGAAGTATAACTGAGAACAAACTCAAGATTTACATAGGGAAGCGAAACTAAAAACGAAAGTTAGTTTAGAATATGCGTCACAACCTGTTAATTAGAAACAAAATGCAGTTATACGTTGTGTACTTAGTGCGCACTGTATTTTGAAGTGTTCATTTCCATTTCGGAAGATTCAATATGCATTAAATGCGAAACTTTAGTTTGAATAGTAGGAAGACAAAGTTAAGATTTTAATTATAAGGAACCGAATAAAAAACCATGCTACGTTACTAAAACGTTATAAAGTGAAAATTAATAGCATTACACAAAATCATTTTACATATCTTAGTTTCTCTTAAAAGAAACTAAGGTACATAAAATGATTTTGTCCATTTCCATTTGTGTTTTAGATTTCAATCGAATTGTTATAAAAGTATGTAAACTGATTTCATCTATTTCCATTTGTGTTTTAGATTTCAATCGAATTGTTATAAAAGTATGTAAACTGATTTCATCTATTTCCATTTGTGTTTTAGATTTCAATCGAATTGTTATAAAAGTATGTAAACTGATTTCATCTATTTTCATTTGTGTTTTAGATTTCAATCGAATTGTTATAAAAGTATGTAAACTGATTTCATCTATTTCCATTTGTGTTTTAGATTTCAATCGAATTGTTATAAAAGTATGTAAACTGATTTCATCTATTTTCATTTGTGTTTTAGATTTCAATCGAATTGTTATAAAAGGTATGTAAACTGATTTCATCTATTTCCATTTGTGTTTTAGATTTCAATTTGTAAATTAAATTCAATTACGATGCACGGCTTGAAAAATACTGTGCTCGAAATGCCCGGGGCATGTAAATTATTGGTCTGGGCAGGTAAAAAAATCCTAGTTGCCCGTTCACAGCAACTAAATTTAAAAATAGAACGTACTATAAGAAAATAGACAGTCGTCGCATGTCGTGTTTCAATTAACTACTAATCACCGGAAGTTGTATTATTGTTACGGAATGCTAAGGACAGAAGAATACCAGTTCTTTAATTATATTATGCTCTAGGTCCAGAAATTAGAACCAAATGTTGTTATTCGGCAACTAACCCCTGCTGTTTACGTAGTGACAAAGGGCGAAAACTTCAACGATAGGAACATGGTAGAATCACTAAATTTCTCAAATAACTATTTCATCGTCATACCATTTCATACTAGTTTCAGCATTAGCATCTTAAAACCTGAGGCACAAGCTTTTGTGTATTGAATATTTTGAATTCAGACCCCTGGAATGGAAAAGCAAAACATGCAAGAAAAATTCATGATTTTAACTTAAAAGAAAATGGGGGTTCTGATTTATTACCTTAAAAGATGAATATCCCTGCTCATACAACTTTTACTCCCTGGGAAGGTAAGCTAATTTTGCACATGCCCAACTGGTCATATAATTTTTCAGATATTTTTCAAGCCCTGCTATATATAAAAGGTATATAAAATGATTTTGTTTATTTTAATTTGTGTTTTAGATTTCAATCCAATTACTTTTCAGAGTGCTATGTAATTTACGCTTTCCAACCGTAGGTTGAAGAAGCGTGTATGCTCCAGCGTTGTCCATCTGTCTGTCTGCCCGTCCGCACGATAACTCGCGTAAAAATCGTTCGATTTCGATGAAATTTTAGTATGTGGTACGGGACCACTGGGGACGAACCCTATGGAAAATGGGGTCAAAGGTCAGGACATAGGAGAGGGATCCATTCCATTGCCCTTATGCGTCATAACTTGCGTAAAAATGGTTCGATTTCGACGAAATTTTAGTATGTTGTAAGGGACTACCTGGGGACGAACCCTATTAAAAATGGAAGAAATGGGGTCAAAGGTCAGGACATGGGAGCGGAATTCATTCCATTGACCTTATGCGTCATAACTTGCGTAAAAGTGGTTCGATTTCGATGAAAATTTAGTATGTGGTAGGGGACCACTTGGGGACGAACGCTGTCGAAAATGGGGTCAAAGGTCAGGACATAGGAGCGGGATCCATTCCATTGCCCTTATGCGTCATAACTTGCGTAAAAATGGTTCGATTTCGATGAAATTTTAGTATGTGGTAGGGGAGCACTGGGAACGAACCCTATTGAAAATGGGTGAAATGGGGTCAACTGTCAGGGCATAGGTGGTACATTCCGTTGCCTAATGCGTCAAAACTTGCTTACAAATGGTTCGATTTCGATGACATTTTAGTATGTGGTAGGGAACCATTACTACTCACAATTGACGTGGATTAGGAACATCAAACAGAAGTCATCGCTCTTTCCACGTTTATAAGTGAGTCACGGAAATTTTTTTATCGATCGCCACGGGAATCGAATCCAGGTTCTTCCAGTTACGCGCCGGACATGCTGCCACTGCACCACATCGGCCTCGAATTTGCTAGAATCACATACGACTAACTGCTAAGCCAGTTAGTTCGATTCCCGGTGGTGGCCGATGATAATTTTTCCATGACTCACTTATAAACGTGGAAAGAGCGATGACTTCTGTTTGATGTTCCTAATCCACGTCAATTGTGTGTATTAATTTTTCATTCGCCTCCTAGTTATTTGTTCAGTTGCTTTTTACCATCTTCGGTGAATCCTCAGCATTGTGCGGGACTCCAAGAAGCAACCTGCCATGTGGTTTGGCAGTTAGTCGTATGTGATTCTGGCGAATTCGAAGCCATTGTGGTGCATTGGCAGCATGTCCGGCGCGTAACTGAAAGATCTGGGTTCGATTCCCGGTGGTGGCCGATGTGAATTTCTCCGTGACTCACTTATAAACGTGGAAAGAACGATGACTTCTGTTTGGTATGAACCACCTCGGGACGAACCCTATTGAAAATGGACGAAATAAGGTCAAAGGTCAGGACATAGGAGCGGGATCCCTTCCATCGCCCTTATGCTCCATAACTTACGTAAAAATGCTTCGATTGCGACAAAACTTTCTCATGTTGTTCCGGAGGTATGCTTAACCGGTTCTGTTGAATATCATCAAAATGGGGTTAAAGGTCCAGGGCACAGGAACGAGATTGATTACACAGCCATTATCTCATAACTTGACTAAAAATGCTTCGATTGCGACGAAATACAGTACGTTTTTCCGTAACGACTTTGGAAACAGTACCGTCCAAAACGTTTTTTGTCAGCAATTGCGGGCAATGCGCATGCGTGAGATTCGTTAGCCATTGTTTTCGCACGATAACTTCCGTGAAAATTGCCCAATTTAGATGGGAGTTTTAATAACAAAATGGCTTATGTGTGGTAGCTTATGATAACAGAAATAGGTAACACGGTCACAAAGAGATATAATTTTGATATATGTGAACCTCAGATGTTATACCATACTTTAGTCCCCTCAAAACGAAGGCATTTTCCTATGATTTCTGGTATGTTGGAAAGCGTATCATAATCAATGCATTGTATATGATTTTGCTAACTTGTTTTAAAAATGCGTTTGAAATGTCGCCATCCTAAGATTTCGCTTCAAAGAATCTTCTAGTGTTAAAAGACACTGATTTGCATCTTGGATTGAATCAGTGTCTTGAACATCAAGGGTTCCCTCAGTCCGAAAAAATGATAAGGAAATTCTCACCCAGCTTGCAGGTGGCGGTACATCAAGCATGCCCTGCGTTGAGAAAGGCTGGTTGGCCAATAATATACATTGGCGGATTCCAAGGGTGTAACGGTCTATCAAGGGGCGTTTCATCATACAGAACACGTCTGCCCAGATTCAAGGGCTGGCGTTATGCAAGAGTGGCGCGTAAATCAAGGGTTCACAGTTCTATAATTATTGAAAAATAACTTTTATTTGTTGCTCATAAATAAGGATGCTTTCGTGAATTTAAATACTGGAAAAGGAAGCCTCTGTAAACCATCTGTGGTTTATGGGTTAAGACCCGCTGTTTCCACGTAACGGACCTTCTTTCGAAGCAACCTACGCCCATCATATCATTTTTTTTCGAAAATTCCCCAACTGACTGAACATGTGGAGCATCGAAAAATTTCCCAAAGATGGCTTTTCTGAAACGACAAAGTTCAGCAAGATCTCACGCACAGTCAAGGCGGAGAACGTCAACCAAATAACGTCTCCATGACAACCAAGATGGCTAAGATTTACGCTTGTAGGTTAGGAGTAAACAAGATGGCAGATATCAAGATCATGGAGGTATGAACTCATCAACTAAGATGGCCGACATCAATCAACATAGCAGACTCCAGCGGAAACCACATTTGCCCAGAGGAGTACACAACTGAAACTGCGTCTCCGCTCACTGGGAGAGAATGATCGGTGAGATGTAGTAGGGATTCTGGGAGGTGTTCCTTTGTCCTAGAAACCCCCGCCCCCCATTTTATCTACTGACCATAACGTTTATCGTTTAAGTTTGTACACATTTTCAGGCTAATCGTTCGGAAGAAGTAAGGGCAGTTTGTCGTGAGGCACTGATTCGTTTCCTCTTCGTGAATTCAGTGGTCCCACGTTACGGACGGGAGAATTCTTATGGCGTTATATATACTCATGGGGGCCGTTAAATACCTCATTAAAATCTTATTATGTCATTTTGATCATCACTTATTTCATCCACGAATTCCTCTTGTTCCCGTAAGCGACCATTCCAGAAAATTGTCAAGCAGTCTCTTTCCATTCACATGTTTAACATCCTCGTACCGTTTCAGCTATTTCCATTTTCTAATTTTAGCTAAATTTTTATTGAATTCTGTTATACTGTAGCACTAAATCCACAAGCTAAATTATCCAACCTTGATTCCCTTGCTGCTCGTGCAGGCGCGACGCTACGGGTAGGATAGATTGGGCTTCAACCCACACAACTTTTCTTCCAGCCCACCTTTAGCCCCCCCCCATGTTTTTAAGCACTCAGGACACATGGCGGCCACCTTGATAGTGGAGTGGTATGTGCTCTGGCTTCTGACCATTCGTTCGAGAAGGTTCCGGATTCAAATCACGGTGAGACATTTATGTTGTTTTTGTCTTACTGCACTGGCTTACTTCCCTTCTCCGGAACCAGTGACCCTAAATTAGGGACTGGAGACTGCTTATAGCACATTATTGCTCACGTTGGTCGTTAACCCTAAAAAAAAAACGTGGCGAGTGAAACCATCTATGATTTTAGGGAACTTTGACAAACGGATGCGCATTATTCGAATTCGGAATTTCGTAATATAAAATGAATTATTTGTTAAATTTAGTGTTATATAGTTCTATGAGTTAGAGGGAGTACTCTGAGCGAATCTCAGAGAGCAATAGAAAGACACCATTTTCGTAATTACAGTTTAAAAACATGAGAGAGTGAGAGAGATTCCATACTTCTCACGTTACAAACTAAAATTCATAAACAGCCTTGTGACAGCAAATATTAAAGAACGATTTTTAAAAATGACGCAAGATGTTAAAATTTCGAAGAAACAGTAAGCTGTTAACACTTTGACAAAGATCTCAAAATCTTGTGTCGCTCAAAACACCACAACGCTCGAAACGATCTGTTGTTACTTTTCTGAATAGTTTTTTTACAGCCCCATCGTGTTGAAAATAACAGGAGAAACTGCCATCTTCATTCAGAAGGTAGGAGAACACTGTTTCCGGGAGCATTCCCAGGTAGCGTTGAGCATTTAGGTTATTGTCGATGAAAATGGGTCCAGTTACACTACACGGGTGCCCGATATTCCACACAACACCATAACCTTTACATTACCAGCGACGTTGGATGGTTCCGTCTAGTGAGGGTTCCTATCACTCCAGTACCTGTGCTTCTGACGGTTAACCTCAGAAGCACAGGTACTGGAGTGATAGGAACCCTCACTAAAAAAAATGGTACTGGAATGATAGGAACCCTGACATAAAAATTGGCCTCGTCACTGAACAAAATGCCCTAAGCGAATGAGGGATCACGTTGATGTTGGTCTAAAGCCCAAGTGCAGAACTCGACACGTCTGCCAACGTCATCCTCTGTTAGTTGCTGCTGCTGCATCTGGATCTTTTACGGATGCCAGTGAGCTATGTGAAGAATTCGTAAAATGGCTGATACCACATTCTGATACGAGAAGTCGTGTGCTACGTTGTGTATTCTTTGCAAAGGATGCCAAGACCATTGTTGAGGTTTCCTCGTCGGTAGCAATTTTCGGGCGACCAGTACGTGGTTTGTCGTACACAGTCCCAGTTTCTCGGAATTTGGATATCAGGTATCCGACAGTGCTGTGTGAAATTGGTGGTCTTTCTGGGTGTCGGTTGTTGAAGTCTGAGGCTATGATACCGCAGCTGCGTTCCCCGGACATTAAGATAACCTCAATCCACTCCTCTTTCGTCAATGCCATCTTCAGTTACCTGCAATGAACAGTGGTTATTTCAAATTTCTGTGTCGATAGCTTGTGAACCACGACACATATGTCAAATCTTGATATGCAACATGACCCACTTACCATTTGAAAAATTTGATCTTGATCCAACATGGCGGATCTCAAAATGGCGGCCATATTCCGGAAACAGCCTAAAGATAGGCTCCCTCACCGATTCTTTGTTACGTGGGTCCTTTAGTCGTGGACCACTGGGATACTAACCCCTCAAAATAACACCAGGAACTGCTCGGAGGGATAGCTCCAAGCCTTGGATCCCTGAGAGAGAACAAGGTATTAGCGCTGACAAGCTCCAGAATTAGGACAACACAGCCACATTTAATTATTTACAACTATTTACAAATTATTTTTACCATTTGAAAATTTTTAGCTCTAAGCGATCCCAATAAACGCACAATAGATCCTCTAAAACTCAGTGCGAATATCCTAAACAATTAAACTTCGTAACAATATACACTATATTGACAAAAGTCACCGGACACCTAGAAGAGAAACACGACATAGCAATTACTGATATACATTAGTACGGTGTCGGTCCATCTTTGGTCATAATGCCTGCACTGATCCTTCGAGACAAGCTTTCGACAAGGATTTGGAACACAGCGATAGGTATGCGCTCCCATTCAGTACATAATGCTACCGCTAACTGTTGCTTAGTAGTAGGCCTTACTTCCAAACTTCTTATGCGGGGCTCTAATTCATCCCATAGGTACTCTATGGGATTACGATCAGGGCTCTGTGCTGGACAGTCCACACACGATACGGAATTATCGTCGAATCACGCAGTAACAGTCCTTGCTTTATGGCTCGGTGCATTATCCTGCTGGTACCAACAAGGCTCGGCTCCATAGTATTGCTACAGAGTTGGCAGAACATAATTGTTCAGTACATCAAGATAGAAGTGCTAGTTAACAGGTTTGTCCACGATAACCGATGGGCCGGGACCATACCACGAAATACACCACCACACGAATACACTGCCACACTACCAGATCCAAACTTGGTAAATAGCGTTCTCCCGGCTGCCGCCATATTCACACACGGCCATCAGACTGATGGATCGTGTATCTGGATTCATCAGTCCATAGGACTCGTTTCTATTGATTTACGGTCCACGATAAATGTTCGTTACACCATGCTAAACGACGAGTAGCATTCCGAGTGGAGATAGAAGGCTTATGAAGCAGCCACACGACCACGGTAACCCATGGAATGAAGTTCTCTGCGAATAATACGTGTACATACCGAGGTTCCAGTATTTTTACACTTGTACACTGAGGTCGTGTGCAGTACTTCGTCGATTAGCTGTAACGACTCTCCTGAGGCTTCGACATCCTCTATCACTGATTTCTTTGGTCTGACGGTACGTTTGCTGCTTTAGCACGCCATGTGTCTTCCACTTATTCAGTACATCCAAAACATTTGACTTGGATATGTCTAAGCGCCTCTCGGTTTCTCTGATGGACAGCCCACTAATGTTACACCCAACAATCTTTCCTTTCTCAAAGTCATTTCTCTCCCGCTGCGGCATTTTCACTCAACTTCACTGTGCGATATGATCGCGGTCAGCTGCAGGCTTGTTTCTATACCGTTTGCATGCATCTGTACCGCGCATCTTAGCAACGCAGTGGATCCGTTCATTTGCTTCTGAAGGGGTGTCTTGTGACTTTTGTCAATATAGTGTATATATATATATATATATATAACTACATCATTGTCAACCATTATCAATCCACTTTTAGATGAAGGTCTCCCCAAGTTTCTTCCACAACGGTCTCTCTTGGACCAGTCTATTCCATGTCACTCCAGAAACTGACTTTGAGAAAGGAAAGATTGCTGGGTGTTACATTAGTGGGTTGTCCATAAGAGTAACCGAAAGGCGTTTAAACATACCCAAGTCAACTGTTTTGGATGTACTAAATAGGTGGAAGACAGATGGCGTGCCTGAAACTGCAAAACGTTACGGCAGACCAAAGAAAATCAGTGACAGAGGATGTCGAAGCCTCAGGAGAGTCGTTACAGCTAATCGACGGAGTACTGCACGAGACCTCAGGGTACAGGTTAGTAAAAATGCTGGAACCTCGGTATGTACACGTGCCATTCGCAGACAACTTCATTCCATGGGTAACCGTGGTCGTGCGGCTGCTCGTAAGCCTTTCATCTCCACTCGGAATGCTACTCACTGTTTAGCATGGTGTAAAAAACATTTATCATGGTCCGTAAATCAATGGAAACGGGTCCTATGGACTTATGAATTCAGATACACGATCCATCAGTCTGATGGCCGTGTGTGGGTATGGCGACAGCCGGGAGAACTCTATTTGCCACAGTGTACTGTTCCTACGGTCAGGTTTGGAGCTTGCAATGTACTTGCGTGGAGGTGTTTTTCGTGGTATGGGTCCTGGCCCATTGGTTATCGTGGACAAACCTGTTAACCAGCACGTCTACCTCTATATTCTCGACAATTTTGCCCTTCCAACTCTGTGGCAATATAATGGAATTCAGCCTTGTTGGTACCAGCAGGATAATGCACCGAGCCATAAAGCAAGGACTGTTACGGCGTGGTTTGACGATAATTCCGTATCGTGTGTGGACTGGCCAGCACAGAGCCCTGATCTTAATCCCATAGAGCACCTATGGGATGAATTAGCATAAGAAGTGTGGAACCAAGACCTACTACTAAGCAACAGTTAGCGGCAGCATTATTGCCGCGGAACTACTTCGTATTTCGGACCATATTGTTTTGCAGTTGAATTAATTAATTGCAAAAACCAGGCGTAATTTACTTTTATTTATTCTTTATTTAATCTAAATTATTTTTTCCTTTGCTCCCTTTCCTGCCTCATAACCCCCTTTTCCTCATTGGAGAATAAAGCCCAGGTGGTCAAGGCAGTTTCCTCGGACACCCGTGGGAATGACCAAGGAATTTTTCTTCTTTTCACTCTTATGAGAAGAAACACGGCATTCACGAAATTTATGAAATGGCCCCAGTGCCAGCGTTGCGCAGGTAGGACAAAACCTCCCAGTACTTCAGAAATGCACATGCAAAGTCCGAACCTCGGCCAGATGAATAGGCAAGTTTACATTTTACGACCATCTCCTCTAGAAGTAGGCACTAGCAAAAGTCGTAAAGTACACTGCGGTATCACAAGAAAGTCGTAACTGTGTCAGAGGGAAGCCCCTGAAATATTTCGCTATTCACCAGGCCAAGAAAATATGTCCCATTTAGAGTGTGGAAACATTGGAACCTCACCTGTCACATACGCCAGCTGTTGCTAAAGGTTAACTGAATGGCTCAGGGGTTAACCAATAACCACTAAGGTCAAGCACTGGTCAACTCAGCTGACCAATTCAGGCCCCAGGCGGAGAAGCCCCATTGGTAGGGACGTGCTGAGAGCACGTCCCTACCACGTGAGAAATTAAAGCGACTCAGATATATTCACAGAAGTAGCGTAAGCACGGGGAGATAGATATATACACTGCTGGCCACTTTAAATGCAACACCAAGAAGGAAGCATCCGATTGGCCTGAAATTCGCAGCAGGCGTCGCCCGCGGGAGGACATGCAAACGATTAGCATTGCAGGGCATATGCAAATCATGTGCGCCCGGCACGTCACCCAGAAGCACTATAAGAAGGGTGCACAGAAGGCGGGGTGTAAGTAGTGGAAGTGTGTTGTGCTGGCGGACCTGTGCGTGGGAAGCTTCCTGATGCCTCGTTGCAGGATACGGCAGTGATTCCAGCACGTTTCGGAGTTCTTTTTTTTTTTTTTTTTTTTTTGATTGGAGGTTTAACGACCACCGTGAGCAACTCAATGGACTATAAGCAGTCGCCCGTCCCTAATTTAGGGTCACTGGTTCCAGGGAAGGGAGAGAGCCAGCGCCGTAAGACAAACACAACATCCATGCCTCACCGGGATTCGAACCCGGACCCCTTTCGGACGAATGATCAGAGGCCAACGCCTTAGACCACTGCGCCACCGGGGCGGCCGTTTCGGAGTTCAACAGAGGACGAATAGTAGGTTATCGCGACAGCGGTTTATCGTACCGCGACATCGGCGACCGTGTAGGACGACATCCAGCCACAGTGAGGCGAGTATGGATTCGGTGGGTGCAGGAGGTACGGACGGACCGACGTGAGCGATTGCCGCCGCAGCGGCACACCACCGAACGAGAGGACCGGCATGTTGTGCGGCAGCAATTGACGGCTCGCCCCGCCACATCACGAACGTTAGCGCAGGAATTAGGGTGTGTTGCGCAACAACCTGTGTCAGCACGTACCGTTCGACGTCGTCTGCAGGAGCGGGGACTTGTCGCACGGCGCCCATTGCTCCGTTTACCATTGACGTTACACCACCGACGAGTGCGGCGGCAGTGGGCCGTTGAACGCCGCGCCTGGACTACGGAATGGCACGACATTGTCTTCTCCGACGAATCCCGCTTCTGCCTGAAACACCACGATGGTCGGATCTGAGTGTGGCGGCACCGCGGCGAGAGACTGTATGACGCCTGCATTATGCATCGCCATACCGGTCTGTCGCCTGGCGTTATGGTTTGGGGTGCAATTGGATATGACCCCCGCACCCCTCTGGTTATGCATCGCCGGTACACTTAACAGCCACCGCTACATCTCCGACGTTTTGGAGCCCGTAGTCCTTCCTCACCTGAAGGACCTGCCAGCGGCCACGTTTCAACAGGACAATGCGCGCCCGCACGTGGCACGCATGGTGCAACAATTCTTCACGGACCACCAGGTGTCACTGCTACCGTGGCCCGCCTGTTCTTCTGATATGTCACCCATCGAACACGTCTGGTCGCTGATCGGCAACCGAGTGGCCCGGCAAGCACCACCCGCGGCTACACCTGATGAACTGTGGCAACGTGTGGCAGCATCCTGGACCGGCATACCCCAAGCCCACATCCAGAGCCTCTTTCGTTCGATGCCGCTGCGTGTAGCGGCCGTTATTGCCAGCCATGGGGGGCCACACGAACTATTGATGTCTGCGTGTTCCGCAAGTCGCACGGGCCTGTAAGCTCAATAGTTTCGTCTTTGTATCTGCTGTTATGTGTCCGGTAAATCTGGCGTTGCTATCTCGTGTCCTTCTTGGTGTTGCATTTTGGGTGGCCAGAAGTGTAGATATGTAGAGATATACATGTATAGACGTACAGGAAGAGAGATATAGAGAGTCAGATATAGAAGTATAGGATGTAACTTTATAAAGTAATCAGGAGCATAGATACATCGGTAGACGAGACTCAGTAGGAGTTCAAGAAGGAAGTAAAGTTCTTAGTTAGTATACCCAAAGAATCTTATCCTGTCACGTGAGGGATCCCGATGAGCCTCAGCCCAAAAGACATAAGGTAAGATGATGTTGTTTTCCCCAATTCCAGTTCGAATGTTGTGTGTATATATGCATATGCATGGTCGCTATGCCTCCTCGTAGATAGATCGAGGGATCTGTATTCTAAATTTAAGCTCAGGTGTTTGTAACAGGCTTACGCAGCAATAGACCAATCAACATGGCTAATTTTATCTTTTTAATTTAACGTAACTTTTACTTGGCCTCCACATGAAGACTGTAATTGCTTAATTCAACATACTTTTCTTATAATAAACATGTTGATTACTTAACCTGGCGTAGCAAACTTTTCTAGGCTGTGTATATTTTTCTAATTCATAATTCGCGGCTTATGGGTTTTTTACGAATACCTTGTAACGAGCCTATATGAAACACAACGCGACGTCCGTAAACTTTGAGATTGGGTTTCTTAAATTTAGGGGGACACAGCCTCACTGTTTATCCATTTAGACGACGAAATAAGTATTCCGCGACCACCGCAGTACCAGGGGCGTGGTAATAGCATTATGTACTGAATGGAGGCGCATACCTATCGCTGTGTTCCAAAACCTTGTCGAAAGCATATCTCTAAGGGTCAGTGCATGCATTAACCCTTTAAGCGGCCGCTATAGCTAAACAAAATGGTTCCAAAATTTTTCTGCTTTCCTTAAACAGAAATTTTCCACATAGCGGCCGAGTTTGACGAAAGCTCCAGCGAAACAACACAGCAATACTGACCATAAACCCCTCAGAAGTTGTATGGACATCATGCCACTAGGTAGAAGGTCCTTTATCAGAAAATCTCTCCTAGTCCCTTATTCTCGCTATAGAAAGTCCCTTCTAGTTCCTTTTTCTCTGCCTTAGGACTCAAGACATGATAGAGAATTGCAGTTCCCCTGACATGGATATCATGCTGCTGGGAAGAAAGGAGACACTCAAACATCTTTCCTGTTCTTTCTTGGGCTCTTCACCATTATTATCGGTCTTTTTGCCGGTACTCAGTCAAGAAAGATTAATATCAATCATTCCCCTAAATGAATAACAAAACTAAGGGGAAGCAACGCTTTATGATGGGTCACTTTACTCGTTCCTGCCATATTCAGCCTGTTTCTGAGACAGCGAAACAATATATTCATTGCATCTGATTATAGTCTGTTTTGCTAACCCAGAGTTAATTCGTTCCAGCCGGCTAAAGGGTTAAGGCCAAAGGTGGACCGACACCTGTGACGTATATTCTAGATTAACTTTCCTTTTTTAGTTTCTTTCCCTATGTAAATCATGAGTTTATTCTCAGTATTCTTCATTCTTAACGTGACATCTTTTCTCTCAAACGAATACATTTGGCGACACAATTGAGGTTGAATGAACGTGACGTATGTCTGATCTTGATAAGAGCAAGAGATAAAAATGACTACTGATCTATTGCTTGAGAGCGATGTAAGAGAGAGCGATTATTACTAGCGTTGGGTTGTAAACTGATTATTGTAAGGAGTGTTGTGATAATGTGTGGTGTGTGGGGCGTTCACTACAATATGCTGTGTTACGATGTGTGTACTACATCCTGAATAAAGCATCATTTTCCGTAAGTTTGACTTCTGTTGCTTACATGTTTCGTCTGGCCGTTAAGGTTTCTTTCATTTAGGAACTATTTCTTAGTATGTTGATGTGTTAAGACAACGTAGAAGTAAGACAAGACCTCTACGTCGTTATACACCATGTCAATAAATGCTATGTTGTGTTTCTCTTCTAGGTGTCCGGTGATTTTTGTCAGTATAGTGTATATACACTATCTACCAACAAGTAATTGGACACCTGTGATAGCAAAGGAAAACGAAGTTTATTCACCTTCAATAGTTGGCGGAGCCTCCACGAGCGGCGATTACAGCTGCGACCCTCCGGGGCATACTTTCAACCAGGCGTTGTACGACGGCTAGCGGTATATTCTTCCACTCGGCTTGGAGAAGACAGGTCAGTTCCTTCACTGATTTTGGACGGTGGGGGTAACCCTTAAGTCGACGCTCCAACTCGTCCCAGAGGTACTCGACAGGGTTAAGATCCGGGCTCTGCGCAGGCCAGTCCATTCGATTAACACTATTGTCACCATACCAAGCCATGGTGGACCTCGCAAAATGACAGGTGGCATTGTCATCCTGAAAGTAACATGGGTCCACGCCGTAAAACTGCTACAACGTAGGAAGCGCATGGTCATTCAAAATGGTGCAGTAGGTCTCCGCGTTGAGTCTACCAGGAATTGCAACCAAGGGTCCCGTTCCATACCAGGAGAAACACCCCCATAGTATAATTCCACCGCCGCCGAATTCACAGTTGGCACAATACATTCCGGCAGGAGGCGTTCTCCAGGCAGACGCCAAAACCAGACCCTGCCATCCGAACGGTAGAGGGTGAACCTTGATTCGTCGCTCCCGAGAACCTGTTTCCACTGTTCAACGGTCCCCTGTCGACGTTCTTTGCACCATGTTAGCCGAGCAGCGCTATTGGACTTGGTGATCAAAGGCTTGTGGGCGGCAGCACGTCTATGATAACCGAGCAGATGGGCTTCCTTACAGATGGTATTCATCGAAAGAACACTCCCGGATGCCTGTTGAAACTCCTCACGGAAGTGGCCCATCGATTTGGTGCGGTTCCTCCGAATTTCTCTGGCCAGCACCCGTCGGTCTCTAACTCCCAGTTTTGTGAGTCTGCCGGGTCGGGGCACATTCCGACAGTCACCTCTCATCTTCCACTTGCCAATCACGTAGGCCACTGTCGATTTTGGGTACTTCAACTCGCTGGATATGTCACGTATGGATCGGCCATTTCTGTGATACCCGACGATTACACCTTTCTCGAAATCAGAGAGCTCCGAACTGCGTGGCATCTTGCATGCGACTGGTTGCGTTGTTGTTTCCCACACGATATTTAACGGCGGCTGCCGTGACGTGCATCAGGACCGCAGATATCGTCGATTGCAGGGGTGTCCAATTACTTGTTGGTAGATAGTGTATATTATAACGAAGTAAATTTCTTCGTCATTTCTGTCCACGCCAGGATTCGAACCCGGATCCCCTCATTCCGGAATAAATCACTCTACCAATTGAGCTACGCGGAAGTTTGTTCTGACTGCTATCTGCCTTTATGTCGTGTGCGTCCTGCTGGCAGGTGCGTCACAATATGTATATTGGAAACGACGTTATGATGAGTCGCCCTTATTAATAATAATGCCGTCACATCAGCATTCCAAGCCGTGAGTGAACAGAATGTTAATTTCTGCGTGACATTTCTTATTCTCAAATAGAAAAGCAATTGGTTTCCATATTTCCACTCAAAAGAAACTCATCCTCTTTTAACTAGTATTGCTTGTTTCTTGTCAGTGGTTATATCAAGAGAGTTTGGGGTTTCTTTCTCTAAGAGGAACTTTCATTTCGGTAGTTTCCTATATATGATATCCGGAGCTACTGAAAGTATAACTAACAGAAACATCAGCGTTAATCATTTCGTATATTGAATGCATGTAATTTTCAGGAAACTATTTAATGGAATTACCCGGAAAAAGCGTCTGTCGAAACCTAACCGTTGGACCTTTCAGCCTTAAAGCAAACCACTCGGATATATCAGCAAAGGTAATTGCTTCTTTCATCGCCACTGAGCCGTCGAAAAGTTGATTCCTTGGCATCTCCTGACATGAAGCTTAATCCCAAGACGAATCAGGAAAGAAAATGCCACCTTAAGGATCAAACATCACCCCAGGGGCCGATGGATGAGGGAAGCTTTCACAGCCATTAAGGAAACCATGTGCGATTTCCTGCTGAGCCCGAACATGTAAAGCCTTTCTTTGGAGTCCTTTATTTATGAAGAGTTGCTCAATAAGGCGTCTGCTGCAGCGATTGATTTTTACGAGTCCTGACAAAATCAGTTTATTCTGTATTGGACCTCCTTTATGTACTGGACAAAGCTTATCATTTCTAAATGCAGCAGAAACGTTTGGGTAGTTTATGGCTGCAGCTAACGGTCGCAACACGATAGCATCATTTTTCTGAATATACGCTAAATGAGAAGCACTGACTATTACACCGGGAAAATAAAAGGGAAGAACATTGCTGATCTTTTAACGTATAATCATCATCATCATCGTCGTCAACCATTATCAATCTACTGCTGGACGAAGGTCTCCCCAAGTTTACTCCACAACGGTCTGTCTTGTGCCAGACTCCTCCATGTCCCCTCTGCATACTTTCGAATTTCATCCACCCATCTCCCATGTGGTCTTCTTCTGGGTCTTTTCCTGTCCCTTGGAATCCAATCTAAAATTTCGGCTGTCCATCGATGGTCTGTCCTTCTGGCAGTATGTCCAGCCCATTGCCATTTCAGGGATTTAACTCTGATCATGATGTCTTCCGCTGTTGTCATTTTTCGGATCCACGAGTTCCTCTTCTTATCTCTCCTGGTTACACCCAGCATGCACCTCTCCATGCACCTTTGAGTTGTCTGCAGCCTTTGTATGTCTCTTTTAGTTAAGGTCCACGTCTCTGCACCATACGTAAGCACTGGAAGGATGCATTGATCAAACACTTTTCTTTTAAGACATAATGGCATATTGCTCTTGAAAACTATGCTGTTTCTTCCAAAAGCTCTCCAGGCAAGTTTTGTACGCCGATTAATTTCTTCATCAATGTGACCCTCACTTGATATCTGCTGTCCAAGATAAACGTACGTGTCGGTTATCTCCAACTTTTCTCCATCAATCGATAAATCTTCATTTCTTGTAAAAGCATTGAACATCACTTTTGTCTTTTGAAAGTTCATTTTTAATCCCACTTCTTTACTCTTGTCAGCAAGTTCCTGGATCATACCCTGCAGCTCTGATGGGGTAGTTGCAAAAATGACTACGTCATCAGCAAAACGAAGGTGGGTTAGATAATCTCCATTAATCTTTATCCCCTTGTTTTCCCAGCTCAGCGACTGAAAGACACCCTCCAATGTGGCATTAAAGAGCTTCGGAGATATGGTGTCACCTTGTCTCACTCCCTTTCCAATTTTTACGTGTGTTGTATTTTCAAACAGCCGAATCTTTGCACTTGCATTTTCATAGATGTTATTAATAATATTAATGTATGCATCTTCAATACCGCAGGATTTCAGAGCCATTGTAACTGCTGATGGTTTCACCGAATCAAAGGCTTTTTCATAATCCATAAAAGCCATGTACAATGGAAGTTCATATTCCCTCGCTCTTTCAATTAGTTATCTCAGTACGTGGATATGATCTATTGTGCTGTAGCCACTCCTGAATCCAGCTTGTTCTCTCGGTTGAGCCATGTCCAGTGTTACCTTCAAGCGGTGTGAAAGAACTTTAGTGAATATTTTTTAAACTACTGATGGGAGGCTGATAGGTCTGTAGTTCCGGAGATCGTCAGTGTCACCTTTTTTATGTAGCAGGATCATTGTAGCGGTGTTCCAATCCTCAGGAATCTTCCCTTCATTAAGGCATCGAGTGAAAATTTGGGCGAGTACTGTTTCGATTTCTTCACTTGCTTCTTGTATGATGTCTACAGTAATTCCATCTTCTCCTGGAGCTTTTCCCCGCTTCATGTTCTTGATTGCATGTGCAACTTCTGCTGGGAGGACTGGGGGAACTCTGGTACTGGTACCTTTCATGTTGTCTGGAGTACATGTATCATCTCTTTCATATAATTTGGAGTAGAAATCTTTCACTCTTGTCAAAATTTCGCCTCTATTTCTTGTTACAGAACCATCTTCTTTTCTCAGTGCCATAATCTGTTTTCTTCCCTTACTGAGATGTCCCTTTGCTATACAAAGTATAAAATAATGTCC
The DNA here is from genome assembly GCA_039090855.1 of Macrothele yani. Lineage (NCBI taxonomy): Eukaryota > Metazoa > Arthropoda > Arachnida > Araneae > Macrothelidae > Macrothele > Macrothele yani. Next base: position 102,735,347 of record CM077018.1, on the reverse strand, counting down.
CCGGTAGGCGTCTGCCTGTTTTTTCGGGCTAATCTCGAGAATCGCTGGACCGAATTTGATGCGGTTTCAAGTATTCCATAGAGCATTTATCGAGGAAATTTTAGGTGTATGAAACATTATTCTATGACAAAAGGGAGCCGAGCAGTAACGATTTTAGTGACAAGTCAAAGAAAAAACCGCCGTTCGCATTCTTTCGCGGCTTCCACTGCTTATGAAAATGCAGCAGACACGTGACCTTCTTCATGGCAACGAGCCTTAGTAACGTAAGTGAAGGACAACCAGTCCCCGTTGAAATGATGGTGTCTTACTTTGAAAGTTTAACTTTCGAGTACAAAATCCGGCACTTGGAAAACATTAATGAGATTGAAGGAAAAGATGTGCTGAATGTAAGTATCTTCGAAGGTGACGCGAAAAGTTTTCCAGAAGTGCAAATAGTAAATATTGTCTGTTATTTCGTCTTTGGTCGAAGCACCATTACCATACAATAGTTAGAGGCATTACAATTATATAAAATTCTCGAAGCATATAAAAATTTCTCATCTGGCATATTCTTTTATATGGTAATTTAGTGAGATCACTAATTAGTGAGCAATTAGTAACTCTTCAATAAAAAGTGTTTTTCTATGCTCTGGGAAGAGATTTTCAAGACTTAGAAAAATTGAGAGAAAATCTGGTAACCTATGTATATATAAAAGTGAAAGTTTGTATTGCCCTGATTCCTGTGTTCAATCCGCTCCATGATGGACCTCGATGTATAGCTGGACGCCTTATCTTGGTGGATGCGATCCTTCGTAGCTTCCGTTCCATAGAGTGCATGTACTTCCTGCAAGTAAATAGAGCTCAGAACATTGATCTGGTAGTATTCTGAATTGCCTTTGACATCTGAGGTATGTACGTCGGACCTAACGTAATTTCATCTTGCCTCGATAAGACAATCCAACTGCAATCATGAATCGTGTACCAGTCAGCACAATACCAGTGAACGAAAGCTGTCTTGCTTTACGTCGACAGAAAATCGTCTTAGGCTTGTTACAGTCAGTAAGGTAGACATCCGTCTCGTCTAATATTACGACATGCACCGATCAGCTAAAACATTAAAACCACATCTGCGTTATGCAAATAAGCGTGCGTGCAGCCAATCAGCGTCATGCGCCAAGGTCGCGAATGACGTATACACTGAATAGCAATTAAATTAGAGATACCTGTCTAGTAACGTGTAGCACCACCTTTCGCCCTGGATGACGGCGGCGATTCGTCTCGGCATGGACTCGATAAGACACCCGAAGCTTTGGGAAGCCATACGTATCAACGACCCCTGAACAAGCTCCCACAGTTCACGAAGATTTGATGGAGGAAGGTCAGAGCCTCGAACATCTCTCTCGATGGCATCCCAGATGTGCTCGATGGGATTGAGGTCAGGTGACCTAGCTGGCCAAGGTAGCGAGGTCACGTTGGTGGAGTGTTCATCCAACCATTCGGATACAATTGAGGGGCTGCATTGTCTTGTTGCAGGATGAGGTTTCCAGTGGGATGTTGAAGACGCACAAAGTGAAGCAAATGGTCGTCCAGGATATCCCGGTAACGTTGACCTGTGAGGGACAATGTCACACCTACCAGGGGTCCCATTTCAGTCCACGTAAACAGTCCCCAGACGAGAATGCCACCCCCACCAGCTTGAAGCGTACCCTGCTGGCAAGAAGGATCTATCGCTTCATGTGGTTTGCGCCGTATTCGTATCCTGCCATCCGCATGTATCAACGTGAATCTCGACTCATCAGTCCAGGCAACATTTTTTCACATGTCTAGGGTCCAGTGGCGATGTTTCCGCGCCCATGCTAATCTTTGCACCCTGTGATGTGCGGTCAGCAGCGGTACCCTCCTGGGACGATGGCTTCTGTACTCCATAGCGAGGAGATGGTTCTGGATGGTGTGGCTGCTTACACAATTTTTGTGCACCAGCGTCAAATTGCGGAGTGATTTCTTGCACTGTGGCCCGTCTATCCGCTGTTACAATGCGAGATAGCCGACGATGACTCTGCTCATCCACAAGCTGTTGTCCACGGCAGTTGGCTCTTGCAGGGATGGTTTTACCGGATTCGATGTACTCACGGTGCTCCCGTGACACAGTGGCTCGTGAAAATCCCAGTACCTGCACGACTTCGGAGATGGAGTGACCCATTCGTCGGGCCCCGACAATTTGCCCACGATCAAATGCGCTTAGATCCTTCGTCTTACCCATACTGCGTCCGACTCTTACTGATTTCCGTCGCATCACTCCTTATATTGTCGGATCGCTGCATACGTCATGTTGTTTCCGTTTACAGGGCCGTCCACAGCGCCAGATTTGCATAACGCCAGCTGTCTCTAATTCAATTGCTCTTGAGTGTATAGGAAGAACATTTTACAGTGGTTTGAACTGAGAATTTTAAAATTTGCTTCTTTTGTGAACAGGTGAACACTTTTGACAATGTCACGGTTTACCTGGGAAACCGTGCGTGCAAAATGACTGTGCGTGGTATCGTTTTAAAGCTCTTGACGAGATCTATTCAAATATATAAAGAACATATCACAGTGGTTTAAACCAAAATTTTAAAAAATTGTTTTCTTGTGAACGGGTTAACATTTTCGACATGCCACGGAATTCGCAGAATAAACGCAAGCAAAAGTGGAGAAAAGCAAAACGAGAAACAAGTGATGAGGAATGTTAGAAGCCGAGAAAGACTGCGGCCCAACGAACTAGAGAGTATCGATAATCATTTCAAAATATAGCTCATTTCAACTCTCTGATCTGCAATTCTTAGTATTACTTTCCAAACTGACGGCCCATTCAGAACTAAGCGTACCTGTTTTTTTGTTTTTTTTTTCTACTTACAGTAGAGGCAAAATTCCAAAATTTGATACCTCTGTGTTCAAAGATCAAGACGCTTACAAACTGCTAAAGGAAAAGCGTTTCAAATGTTTCTCCTGGAAACATATTTTCCTGAAAACCTCCTAACTGTAGTCAAAGAGGAATGTGTGCCGCAAGTCATATGTCACTGAACTTTGAATAAATTTTCCAATGCATATATTATTTTCGCCGCAAATAATTCCATTTTATTTCTCCTTTGAAAATCCAGCTTTTGATATCCTAATTCGTTTTTTTATCAGATAAGTAAAGTAGTACTCGGGAGAGAGAAAGAAACTCAATTGTTGAATGTTCGCTTTCAACAAAAAATCGAAATTATCGACGTCGGTTAGCAACTGAAAAAAAAAAAAAAAAGAAACGACTGAAAGGGCTCACAAAAGACCGTAGAAATGGTCGTTCAAACTTCAATAACATTCTCCAAGAGCTTATTGGTGTAAAAATGGGATGTGCACTAAGCAATGCAATATTTCGTTTTTAGTTGTCATCGTAACAACGCGAGCAGGAGAATCTGATAGCTTCAGTCGAGTGAATTCAGGTAAATTGAAAAACTTTGGAACTGTGCTAAGAACAATGTTGAAAGGTTTTATCGGCACTTTTTCTACCGTGTAAACAAGACAGTAACGTCTCTCGTAGTGTTTGAAAAAGTTCCTTTGTGAAGTTTAAAGCTCTTGAAATGAAGAATTCTTCTTCGAATGATGCAATGCATGCAAGTAAGAGTAGAAATGCTCACTGTGACATTGTCCTCCAGCGTCAATAATAGAAGATTACAATGATGGATGTAGAGTTTTACTTTGTTAATCATTGAACTCTGGTATGTTGCTTTAATAGCATATGTTTTAAAACATTCAGCTGAAGACAGATGTAACAAGACCGCGACACAAAATGCTACGCCTAGTGGCCGATGATTGTAGGCCTGCTCTTCCGGATACTCGCTCATTTTGGTCTCGTGTTAGGCTTGAAAGCTGTGTATATTCCACGGCTGTGGATTTGTCCCTTATCTGGTATCAGCGCTCCTAAATTAGGGACAGATGCCGCCTTACAAAGGAACGGTCCGTACCGTTGTCGCTAGATGCACGGTGATTGTCATATAATTCGACCGGTCCCGGACGATTCGTCCAACGACGATTGGTCCAATGCCGATTCGTCCAATGGTACGATTGGTCCAATGCCGATTCGTCCAATGGTATCATCTTACCAACGGTAAACTTTTTTATTTTCCAGAAAGGAATAATAATTTAAATTATTCTCCTCTTTATATCCTTTTGAAAGATAATTTCCGTATATTTAGTAATTGTAAACATTTTACATAAACCTGGCAAAAGGCACTGAATGGAGCATTTCTCAGCTGTTTGCAAAGCACCTAGGCCGCGGGCATTTTTTGAAGATTTTAATTTACAACCTAGATATTTGGTATTTGTAAATATGTCATAAAACCTAATAAAAGGCACTCATCCTATCATTTCTCAGGTCTTTACGAGGCACCTAGGCCCCGGGCCTTTTTAGAAGATTTTGAGTTACAACCTAGATATTTGGTATTTGTAAACATTCTATAAAACCTTATAAAAGGCACTCATCGTATCATACCTCAGGTCTTTACGAGGCGCCTTAGGCCTTTTTAAAAAATTTTAATTCACAACCTAGATATTTGGTATTTGTACACATTTTATAAAACCTTATAAAAGGTACTCAACGAATCATTTCTCAGCTATCTACCAGGCACCTAGGTCTCGGGCCTTTTTAGAAGATTTTAAGTTACAACCTAGATATTTGTAAAAGTTTTATGAAACTTTATAAAAGGCATTCATCGTATCATTTCCGAGGTCTCTGCAAGGCACCTAGGCCGCGGGCCATTTTTAGAAGATTTTAAGTTACAACCTAGATATTTGGTATTTGTAAATATTTTATAAAACTTTATAAAAGGCACTCATCGTATCATTTTCGAGGTATTTGCTAGGCACCTAGGCCGCGGGCCTATGAATTAATTTTTCGTGCTTAAATGAAAGCGCAATATTATTAACTTGATTTAATATGTAAACGTTATGAATATGACATCGGTAGAATAAAAAGGCCTAGGCCTAGAGCCTATGAATTAATATTTCGTGCCTAAATAAAAGCTCAATATTATTAACTTGATTTGATATGTAATCGTTATGAATCTGACATCGGTAGAATTAAAACTGTTAAAAAAGCCTAGGCCTAGGGCCTATGAATTAATATTTCGTGTTTAAGTAAAAGCGCAATATTATTAACTTGATTTAATATGTAAACGTTATGAATATGACATCGCTGGAATAAAAACTGTCGAAAAGGCCAATGTCTATACTCAGACCAGTTGTTTCCATTGGGCAGTTGTCGGAAAACCCCACTGCATTCTACAAACAGAAACGGAACACTAGTATTTTATATTATTTCATGAAAAAGAGAGACATTGAAGCTGATAGAACGGCTCGTACATCAGTAACTTCATACGGCAGCAAGGACAGTATAACAAGAAAACGCGATTCCAAAAAAAAAAAAAAAAAAAAAAAAAGTAATCTGTAACCACAATATTACGCATGAAATGTACCATTATTTTACATTCTTCGGACTACCGGTACTTTCGTATAACATCGGAGATAGAATCAGAACAGATGAGACTTTTATAGCACGAGTAGCACTTCGGACACATAGGATGGAATTGGACCAATCGTCCATTGGACGAATCGGCATTGGACCAATCGTCTCATTGGACGAATCGGCATTGGACGATTCGTACCTTTGGACCAATTGTCCATTGGACGAATCGTCCCTTTGGACCAATCGGCATTGGACGAATCGGTATTGGACCAATCGTCGTTGGACGAATCGTACCAGACCCAATTCGACAGTACTGAAGTGGTAATGTATAATGACAAGCTTTTGGATGCTATGGAATATAAATTTTGAAGTTATAAGACATCAAAGAATACTGGCAGAGACAATATTCATGGAATCTCCATTACTCTTGCGGGCCAGTATTGGAACGGTTTTTGCTGTTTTAGGCAATTGGTATACATTACAAAGTATTCATGAACGGATATACAGTATAGCGTGTTCAGTAATGGGTATACATTGCACTTACCTTTCATGTACGACAAAAAATATCAAGATCTTTAATTATGGAATGATCCAAACAAAAGTAGTTCTCTCAGTGAGCACATTTCATGAATGATGTTTCCTCGCAATCTTCTCTACCACATTCCTCAATTCGGCCCCGATTCAAAAGAATACTGAAGAGGTGTTTGGAAGTATCCAGGGTGAGCAGGGACATAACCACACTTATAAAATGCAAAGCGGATTAGGTTTTGAAATCGAGGCGCTGAAGACTGATAGTGAACAAAAGACTGCAGACGGAGAAAGTGGTCTCTGAGCCAAAAATTCATGTCTGGTGATACCAACACAGTGTCCGTTATGAATTTAACCATATTTTTATAGGGACTTCTTACACTTACTTTTTATAGAAAATAATTGTAAGAAGTTCTAATATAACATTCATAATATACATACATTACATAATATAATGCTCACAAAGAAGGCTCAAGTGGCTCCCCCTGTTGTCCATAGCAACTCGAAGTTTGGATATAAACATATCTTATGATCCTCTATCTAAACAGCATACTTTGGTTTTGCAATCAGCGACAACCATATGTCCGTTTCTTTGTTAGATGCGCATGGGGTGCCGCGGGTGGCCTAGTGGGCAACGTTCGTGACTGCCACGGAAAGGACCTCAGGTTCGATCCCAGGCAAGTACGAATTCTCGATCCACTAAATATCCGCCGTGCGTCGGATGGGCACGTTAAGCCGTCGGACCCCGGTAGTAAATAAGGGCGTCTTCTACCTCGCTTCCGTGTGACTTTCCTATCGGGCACTCTAGCCCAAATCTCCTAGCTTCCTATTTCTAAGGGCTGTTTAAGACCTGGGGTCAGACACTTCCTTCCTAAAATCCTCTACATATGATCTAATCTGATCTGATGGGCACATTAAGCCGACGGACCCCGGGTACTAGGCTCCCGGTAGTAAATAAGGGAGTCTTCTACCTCGCTTCCGTGTGACTTTCCTATCGGGCACTCTAGTCCAAATCTCCTAGCTTCCTCTTTCTAAGGGTTGTTTAAGACCTGGGGTCAGACACTCCCTTCCTAAAATCCTCTACATATGATCTGATCTACTAGAGCATTGAATGGGCACGTTAAGCCGTCGGACCCCGGGTACTGGCCCCCGGTAGTAAATAAGGGCGTCTTCTACCTCGCTTCCGTGTGACTTTCCTATCGGGCACTCTAGCCCAAATCTCCTAGCTTCCTATTTCTAAGGGCTGTTTAAGACCTGGGGTCAGACACTTCCTTCCTAAAATCCTCTACATATGATCTAATCTGATCTGATGGGCACATTAAGCCGACGGACCCCGGGTACTAGGCTCCCGGTAGTAAATAAGGGAGTCTTCTACCTCGCTTCCGTGTGACTTTCCTATCGGGCAGTCTAGTCCAAATCTCCTAGCTTCCTCTTTCTAAGGGTTGTTTAAGACCTGGGGTCAGACACTCCCTTCCTAAAATCCTCTACATATGATCTGATCTACTAGAGCATTGAATGGGCACGTTAAGCCGTCGGACCCCGGGTACTGGCCCCAGGTAGTAAATAAGGGCGTCTTCTACCTCGCTTCCGTGTGACTTTCCTATCGGGCACTCTAGCCCAAATCTCCTAGCTTCCTATTTCTAAGGGCTGTTTAAGACCTGGGGTCAGACACTTCCTTCCTAAAATCCTCTACATATGATCTAATCTGATCTGATGGGCACATTAAGCCGTCGGACCCCGGGTACTAGGCTCCCGGTAGTAAATAAGGGAGTCTTCTACCTCGCTTCCGTGTGACTTTCCTATCGGGCACTCTAGTCCAAATCTCTTAGCTTCCTCTTTCTAAGGGTTGTTTAAGACCTGGGGTCAGACACTCCCTTCCTAAAATCCTCTACATATGATCATACTGATCATACCGTAAGATGCGCATGGGGGTAGCAAAGCAAGGATGTAAGGTCCGTCGCAAACGTGCAAGCATAAATATTGCTGCAAGAAAGGCACGCTTGGACCGCCAGCATCTAAAGAATGAAACTATAAACCTTGTGAACTGGGCATGAACACTACCTGACTTAAATCCCATAAAACATGTTTGCGCTGCCGTAGCCAGTTTCAATACACCTCCCGGAAAATGTCCGGGATCTCAGTTCTGTGCTTTTCCAAGCATTTCAAATCCTCATTCATAATCTGATTGTCAGCAGGACCAGTTATTGCAAAGCCTGTGTTGATGTCCGAGGTGACCACTTACCATATTAAAGGAGTGCTGCCATTGAACCAGCACCTGCCATTTTTTTATATTAATATACACTCTCCAACCGTAGGTTGAAGAAGCGTATATGCTCCAGCTTAATCAGTCTGTCTTTTTGTCTGTCTGTCCGTGCGTGCGTCAGCACAATAACTCGCGTAAAAATGATTCGATTTCGATGAAATTTTAGTATGTGGTAGGGGACCACTTGGGAACGAACACTATTGAAAATGGACTAAATAGGGTCAAAGGTCAAGGCACAGGAGCGAGATTTATTCCACAGCCACTATCCTCATAACTTGACTAAAAATGCTTCTATTGCGACAAAACTTTAGTATGTTGTTCCGGAGGTACACTGAGCCAATTGTGTTTAATATCATTGAAATGGGTCAAAGGTCAGGACACAGGAGCGAAATTTATACCACAGCCATGATCCTCAAAACTTGACTAAAAATGCTTCTGTTACGACAAAACTTGGTCATGTTGTTCCGGAGGTACACTGAACCGGTTCTGTTGAATATAATCGAAATGGGGTCAAAGGTCAGGGAACAGGAGCGAGATTTACTCCACGGCCATTATCCTCATAACTTGAGTAAGGATTTCTGGTATGTTGGAAAGCGTATCATAATCAATGTATTGCATGAATTTACTGACTTGTTTTCTAATTTCAGTACCTCCTGAAATACTCGTAGAATTCGTTTTATTTATTTTTTTCAGATATTATTGGAATAGACAATATGCGTCAATAAAGTTCTGTGAATGTTGTCGTAACACGGAACAGGAAAAGTTGTGAAAGGTGCGGTACCTTTCGCCACGCAGTCAAGTGCATGAGTGAACATGTCCTTAACCGTCACGGAGAAAGGGTGTGTCAATGAGAGCTTGTCGCTGCAGTTGATGTCCACAAAGTCCACATTGTTAGCGAGTAGAAATGAGGCAAAGAACCAAAGTCAAATTCCACTTTAAATTGAGTAGTTGCTGCGTTGAATCTTCCACCGTATTCGCATGATCTGGCACCGACTGAGTACTTTTTGTTTAACCGACTGAAACTGGCGCTAAAAGGAAAGATATTTGCGGACGTTTTCGACACTGAAGCGAACTTAATGACCCACATCCAGACGATAACAAAGGAAGGCGTTTCCAATGGTTTCCAGCGGTTGCAAGAACGATGCCTAAAGTGTATTGTATCCAAGGCGGTTAGAATAAGATATCTGGAGATACCCTTGTTAATGAAGCAGTGTCACTTTGCGTGAAGCCTATAACCGCGAGCGACGGCCGTCAAAGGGTGGGAAAGTTCTAGGTTTTCAAGGTTATTGCAATGCATTTTGTGTTGGCCGAATCGCCTTCTTTCGTCGCAAATTTTTCCAATTTTGCATCGTAACTAACTTGCTGCCGATGTGTGAGAAAATACTGAATTTACAAAATTCTTAATTATTTTGAGGCTCCTTCCCATTTTTATTTTAAATTGAAATACATGAACGTTAGTGCGAATTTTAAACGAAACGTGACTTTAAAATTGTAAACTTCACTCGTGTAAGAAATATAATTCATTCCGGTTTGATATTAACACGGTTTCTGCAACCAAAGGCCACGTAATTCCAAAATACACATAGTTGAAATTTCATAGGTAGCATGTAAATAACGTCAAATTTCCACACCTTGAAGCTTCACGGATGAGATACTCATGGCATCTCCAGCTGTATTATTCTAACCTCCTTGGTTGTATCCGAGGAGGGCGGATTATTTTGAAGGCCAATAAAGTAAGATTTCTTAAAAAATACCTGTTGTTCATTTTTACCGTGCATTCACCGAACTTTATTGGCACACCACACCTTGTACGATAACGCAGTTACCGTAAAAAACAAACGTTGTGATTATCTTTTGCGTATCTTGCACGTATTCTCTAGATTGTATGCCAGTGAAGTACAAGTTGTGTTCAACGGCGATTCGTACGAGCTGTCGGTGAAATATGTGGCCTGTCGAACTTTCGAAGAGAACATATCGTAGGAGCCCGTTCAGCCGGAGCGTATGTAAACCATAACATTCAAATTGTTTGGTGTTTCAAGAGCAGCAGTCTCCACGGTTATGACTGCGAACACGAAGCATGGGAAGACTTCATCGGAGGAGGAGAACAGTGGGCGAAAACCGAGATTGAATGAGGGGAACCGTCAAACAAGGAATGTGTCCAAACAACACAGAACTACTGCAGCAAAAGTGACAGCAGAACTCAATGTCCACTCGGAAGACAATGTTTTCACAAAGACAGTCCACGGAGAACTTCACAAAGCCAACATCTATGAAAGAGGTGCAATTGCTAAACCTTTAATCACAGAAACCAATTTCACAATGCGGAAAACATGGTGTCATGAGCATTTAACTTGGTCAGATGATGACTGGGAACGAGCGATATGATCCGGTGAGTACTCATTTACATTATTTCCACCAGTATATCGGTTTTATATACACTGCTGGCCACCCAAAATGCAACACCAAGAAGGAAGCATCCGATTGGCCTGAAATTCGCAGCATGCGTCGCCCGCGAGAGGACATGCAAACGATTAGCATTGCAGGGCATATGCAAATCATGTGCGCCCGGCACGCCACCGAGAAGCACTATAAGAAGGGTGCACATAAGGCGGGGTGTAAGTAGTGAAAGTGTCTTGTGCTGCCGGACCTGTGTGTGGAAAGCTTCCTGATGCCTCGTCGCAAAATACGGCATTCATTCCAGCACGTTTCGGACTTCGACAGAGGACGAATAGTGGCTTATCGCGACAGCGGTTTATCGTACCGAGACATCGGCGCCCGTGTGGGACGACATCCAGCCACAGTGAGGCGAGTATGGATTCGGTGGGTGCAGGAGGTACGGACGGACCGACGTGAGCGATTGCCGCCGCAGCGGCACACCACCGTACGAGAGGACCGGCATGTTGTGCGGCAGCAATTGACGGCTCGCCCCGCCACATCACGAACGTTAGCGCAGGAATTAGGGTGTGTTGCGCAACAACCTGTGTCAGCACGTACCGTTCGACGTCGTCTGCAGGAGCGGGGACTTGTCGCACGGCGCCCATTGCTCCGTTTACCATTGACGTTACACCACCGACGAGTGCGGCGGCAGTGGGCCGTTGAACGCCGCGCCTGGACTACGGAATGGCACGACATTGTCTTCTCCGACGAATCCCGCTTCTGTCTGCAACACCACGATGGTCGGATCTGAGTGTGGCTGCGAGAGACTGTATGACGTCTGCATTATGCATCGCCATACCGGTCCGTCGCCTGGCGTTATGGTTTGGGGCGCAATTCGATATGACACCCTCACCCCTCTGGTACGCATCGCCGGTACACTTAACAGCCACAGATACATCTCCGACGTTTTGGAGCCTGTTGTCCTTCCTTACCTGCAGGACCTGCCAGCGGCCACGTTTCAACAGGACAATACGCGCCCGCACGTGACACGCATCGTGCAACAATTCTTCACGGCCCACCTGGTGTCACTGCTGCCGTGGCCCGCCTGTTCTCCCGATATGTCGCCCATCGAACACGTCTGGTTGCTAATCGGCAACCGAGTGGCCCGGAAACACCTTCGCGGCTATGCCTGATGAACTGTGGCAACGTGTGGAAGCAGCCTGGACCGACATACCCCAAGCCCACATCCAAAGCCTCTTTCGTTCGACACCGCGGCGTGTAGCGGCCGTTATTGCCAGCCATGGGGGCCACACGAATTATTGATGTCTGCGTGTTCCGCAAGTCGCACGGGCCTGTAAGCTCAATCGTTTCATCTTTGTATCTGTTGTTATGTGTCCAGTAAATCTGGCTTTGCTATCTCGTGTCCTTCTTGGTGTTGTATTTTGCGTGGCCAGCAGTGTATATTATTGCAAAATGGTGGTCCAACACCTTATTAATAAAGACATATCCTTTTTCCGAGGTGTTCATATTATTTTACCCAACCCCTGTATGAATTTCGCTGAAACCCTTCAACACACTTGTTTTAAATGTGTGTCTTCGTACATTTGTGCTTTTTGCTTAACTATTGATCAACAATCTAAAAAAAACCCCGAATAAATTGTTTTGAATTCTGATTTCTTTCTTGTTGTTTCCTGCTTTAATGATCACGATTAGCAAATCTAAGGGTCATAAGCAGTCACCCATTCCTAATTTGGGGTCACTGGTTCCAGAGAAGGGAGAGAGTTAGCGCCCTAAGACAAACACAACACTTATGCCTGATTGGTACTCGAAACCGGGCCGAGCTCTTACAATTAGCCAAGAACGACTTCTGGTTTCAAAAAAACACTCTTTGCTGAACCATTTAGCATAGCAACAAATTTTCGTTAATTGTACACCGTTCACAAAAAAATTAAGGATGTTGAGGTTTCCAAGAAAATATACACCAAAGAGCAATTGATTTACAGACAGCCGGCGTTATGCAAATGTGGCGCTGTGGGCTACCCTGTAAACGGAAACGACATGAAGTATGCAGTGATCCGACAATATAAGGAGTGATGCGACGGCAATCAGTAAGAGTCGGAAGCAGTATGGGTAAGACGAAGGATCTAAGCGCATTTGATCGTGGGCAAATTATCGGAGCCCGACGAATGGGCCACGAGCCAAATTTCACGAACCACTGTGTCACGGGTGCACCGTGAGTACATCGAATCCGGTAAAACCATCCCTGCAAGAGCCAACTGCCGTGGACAACAGCGTGTGGATGAGCAGGGTCATCGTCGACTGGCTCGCATTGTAACAGCGGATAGACGGGCCACAGTGCAAGAAATCACTCGGCAATTTAACGCTGGTGCACAAAAACGTGTAAGCAGCCACACCATCCAGAACCATCTCCTCGCTATGGGGTACAGAGGCCATCGTCCCACGAGGGTACCGCTGCTAACCGCACATGACAGGGTGCAAAGATTAGCATGGGCGCGGGAACATCCCCACTAGACCCTAGACATGTGGGAAAATGTTGCCTGGACTGATGAGTCGAGATTCACGTTGGTACATGCGGATGGCAGCTTACTAGTACGGCGCAAACCACATGAAGCGATGGATCCTTCTTGCCAGCAGGGTACTCTTCAAGCTGGTGGGGGTGGCATTCTCGTCTGGGGACTGTTTACGTGGACTGAAATATGACCCCTGGTACGTGTGACATCGTCCCTCACAGTTCAACGTTACCAGGATATCCTGGACGACCATTTGCTCCCGTTTGTGTGTTTTGAGCATCCAACTGGGGAACTCATCCTGCAACAAGACAATGCACCGTGCCATCACTCCCGAATTGTATCCGAATGATTGGATGAACACTCCACCGACGTGACCTTGCTTCCTTGGCCAGTTAGGTCACCTGACCTCAATCCCATCAAGAACATCTGGGATGCCATCGATAGAGATGACCTCTATCCATCAAATCTTCGTGAACTGTGGAAGCTTGTTCAGGGGTCGTGGATCCGTATGGCTTCCCAACGCTTCCGGTGTCTTGTCGAGTCCATGCCGAGACGAATCGTTGCCGTCATCAGGGCGAAAGGTGGTGTTACCCGTTACTAGACAGGTATCTCTAATTCAGTTGCTATTGAGTGTATGGTGATATGCAAATTTAGCGACTACTGGAAATCGGTGGTTATCAGCATAGTTACGTCACATGTAAATTAGCATGACAACACAGCATTTGGCGTGCGAGCTCTGATAAAAGTATCTTGCGAGAAGTGGAAAACGGGTAGTTTCATCGCTTTGTCCGGTAGTTTGTTGAATGGGTGGGGTTAACCTGAAATGATATCCAGAGTGTGGGATTAACCTTATGATGTCCAGACGACGTTTAAGCAATGACAACAGAAATAGGGCTTTTGGCATGATTTAGACATACGGTAGATCGATGTGGCTGCTGCTTTAGGAGTTTCGCGCAAAGTGTAGTAAGTCGGCTACACACAAGATTTCCTCATGGAAATGTTGCTGATCGACTCCGGAGTGGTCGGCTACGGATAACCACCAAGAGGCAAGATCGCTACCTGAGAGTAAGTGCTCGGAAAAGACCTAGTATCACCAGTAGCCAACTCTGGGAATCACTTCGAGCTGCTTCTGGTGTCACAGTATGTACGCAAACTGTACGAAACCTTCACGACTATAGACTCACAGCAAGGAGACCGCTGAGATGTATACCACTGACTTCAGCTCACGTCGTCAAAGATGTACCAGAATCCAACAGTATACATGTCATGGAAAACTGAGTGTCACCATGCACTTTTCACCGACGAATCCCGTTTCGTTCTTTATCCTCATACTCGACGAGGACACGTGTGAAGGAGATCCGGCACACGAAAGCGACCACATTATGTGCATTCCGTCCACCCTTACCAGCAGCAGTCAGTTCTGGTCTGGGAAAGATTGTGTTTTAATGGCCGTACTTCCTTGTAAGATTGTCAAGGCAACATGAATGCCTCAATGTACCGAAACGAGATCATTGTGCCTATTGTGATAGTGATGCGAGCTGCTATTGGACATGCATTCCGTTTTCTCGATGACAGTGCAATCAGTCAGCGTGCCTGGAGCGTGTGCTTCAGGAGCTGGAGAAACATGGGATTGAATCGTTGCAGCTGCCTTCGAGGTCTCCTGACTTTTATCCTATTGAGAACATTTGGAGCCTATTCAGCGACGTCTGGATAACTGCGTTCCATACCCCAGAACACTCACAGACACCCATAACGTGTTGCCTGTAATATCGGACGAGCTGCCTAAGACCCATACTCATCAATAATGTCATTGCAACTATGCCTCATAGGTGTGAAGACGTTCTTTGACACAGAGGTGGCGTTAAAGGGTACTGAAATCCGGAGGTAACACATTCTCCGAATTTACTATTGCGTGTTACTTGTTGTGCTACGTAGCCTCACTGCTGTTATTCCAATGCGTGTTATTTGAGTCAGGTACATGCATCCTTCATTTCGTGCGATATCCCTAACGTTTTGCGACCAGTGTATAATGCACCGTGACTGCCAACATACACTGCCGGACAATTGCTAAGGACGGATGACAATAGCAACGATAGCAACCATAAAATGGAAGGCAGGAAAATGTGGAAATTAGCATAAGTGGGGGATACAGTAAGACGTGTTGTGCGTATGCAAATTTTGGATTGCCGAACTTGTTCGTGACGTCATAGCGCTAATAAGAGATATAAAGGATTTGACGCGTATTGACCGTTGTTGTTCAAACGCAAAGTTGAAAGGGAAAGAATCAGTTGACGAACTTGCAATTTTCAGTATGTCTTCCCGACATCACCTAGATGATTTTACGCGTGGCCGTATTATTGGCAAGATTGAAGAAGGGCGAAAAATAACAGATGTTGCCAGGGTGTTCGACGTCAGCCACAGTGCTGTTTCAAGGCTTTGGAAATCATTTCAAACAAATGGAGAGTGTAGCAAACGTCACGGGGGAGGTCGTGTTCGCAGTACGACACCTGCAGAAGATCGGTACATAGTGCTATCAACAAAAAGACACCGGCGCAGCACAGCTAGTGAGGTAGCAAATCAGTTTATGGCTGCTACTGGCAAGCGGATCTCCCGAAAAACTGTCGCCAGACGTTTGCATGAAGGAGGACTATAAGCCCGCCGTCCTGTTGTGTGCATCCCATTGTCCAGACGTCACCGTACCGCCCGTTTGCAATGGTGCCATCAACATCGCAATTGGACTGATAACGACTGGTCTGCTGTCCTCTTCTCAGATGAGAGTAGATACAGTCTATCGTCTGATTGTCGACGACAACTGATCTGGCGTTATAGTGGTACTGCATATTGTCCAGCAAACATACAGGAAAGGGACCGATATCCGACATGTAGTGTCATGGTATGGGCTTGCATCATGATCAATGGCCGTACGTCCCTCTATGTGCTTCCAACTGGGACTATGACTGGCCAACGATACATTAATGATGTTCTGCTACCTCATGTTCGCATGTTCCGTGGTGCTGTCGGTGATAGATTCATTTTCATGGACGACAACGCAACATGTCATTGAACAGTCGCTGTCGAGGAGTGTCTTAAGAGAGAGGATATTCAACGCCTCGTATGGCCAGCACGTTCTCCAGATCTGAATCCCATTGAAAATGTGTGGGATGCTTTGGGGAGGAGTCTTGCTGGTCGCCAATGCCCCCAATAAACAAGGACACCCTCATCCGTGCACTGACAGAGGAATGGGATAAATTACCCCAACAGCTGCTTGATAATGTTGTGCAAAGCATGACACGACGTGTGGAATCTCGCATCGCCCTCTATGGTGGCCATATCCCGTATTGACATCTTACGCCGGAACGCCTGCGGACGGTAATTGCATTTTTGCACGTTTACGTATTCTGCACAAAATGGCCTGTTTGTCCCTTGAACACGTTCCAAAGCCTTCTGGATTTCAAAGCACAATAAATTGTCTTTCTTGTAATGTCCTGGCATTCTGACATTATTTTATTTCACTTGGCATCCAACCACACTTACTTTTTTATGCGCTATATAGCCGTTTATGATCCGTCCTTAGCAATTGTACAGCAGTGTATAACGCAGGAGCATTCACTGGGCGTTGCGGGGCCGCAGGTGGCCTAGTAGGCAACGTTCGTGACTGCCATGGAAAGGACCTCAGGTTTGATCCCAGGCAGGTACGAACGCTCGATCCACTAAATATCCGCCGTGCGTCGGATGGGCACGTTAAGCCGTCGGATCCCAGGTACTGGTACTCCGGTAGTAAATAAGGGCGTCTTCTACCTCGCTTCCGTGTCACTTTCCTATCGGGCACTCTAGCCCAAATCTCCTAGCTTCCTATTTCTAAGGGTTGTTTAAGACCTGGGGTCAGACACTCCCTTCCTAAACTCCTCTACATATGATCTGATTTGATCTGATCTGATGAGCACGTTAAGCCGTCGGACCCCGGGTACTGGCCCCCAGTAGTAAGTAAGGGCGTCTTCTACCTCGCTTCCGTGTCACTTTCCTATCGGGCATTCTAGCCCGAATCTCCTAGCTTCCTATTTCTAAGGGTTGTTTAAGACCTGGAATTAGACACTTCCTTCCTAAAATCCTCTACATATGATCTGATGTGATCTGATCTGATAGGCACGTTAAGCCGTCGGACCCCTGGTACTGGTACCCCGGTAGTAAATAAGGGCGTCTTCTACCTCGCTTCCGTGTGACTTTCCTATCGGGCACTCTAGCCCAAATCTCCTAGCTTCCTATTTCCAAGGGTTGTTTAAGACCTGGGGTCAGACACTCCCTTCCTAAAATCCTCTACATATGATCTGATGTGATCTGATCTGATGGGCACGTTAAGCCGTCGGACCTCGGGTACTGGCCCCCGGTAGTAAATAAGGGCGTCTTCTTCCTTGCTTCCGTGTGACTTTCCTATCGGGCACTCTAGCCCAAATCTCCTAGCTTCCTATTTCTAAGGGTTGTTTAAGACCTGGGGTCAGACACTCCCTTCCTAAAATCCTCTACATCTGATCTGATCTGTTCTACTAGAGCATTGAATGGGCATGTTAAGCCGTCGGACCTCGGGTACTGGCCCCCGGTAGTAAATAAGGGCGTCTTCTACCTCGCTTCCGTGTGACTTTCCTATCGGGCGCTCTAGCCCAAATCCCCTAGCTTCCTCTTTCTAAGGGTTGTTTAAGACCTGGGGTCAGACACTCCCTTCCTAAAATCCTCTACATATGATCTGATCTGATCTACTAGAGCATTGAATGGGCACGTTAAGCCGTCGGACCCCGGGTACTGGCCCCCGGTAGTAAATAAGGACGTCTTCTACCTCGCTTCCGTGTGACTTTCCTATCGGGCACTCTAGCCCAAATCTCCTAGCTTCCTATTTCTAAGGGTTGTTTAAGACCTGGGGTCAGACACTCCCTTCCTAAAATCCTCTACATATGATCTGATCTGATCTACTAAAACATTGAATGGGCACGTTAAGCCGTCGGACCCCGGGTTCTGGCCCCGGTAGTAAATAAGGGCGTCTTCTACCTCGCTTCCGTGTGACTTTCCTATCGGGCACTCTAGCCCAAATCTCCTAGCTTCCTATTTCTAAGGGTTGTTTAAGACCTGGAGTCAGACACTCCCTTCCTAAAATCTTCTACATATGATCTGATCTGATCTACTAGAGCATTGAATGGGCACGTTAAGCCGTCGGACCCCGGGTACTGGCCCCCGGTAGTAAATAAGGGCGTCTTCTACCTCGCTTCCGTGTCACTTTCCTATCGGGCACTCTAGCCCAAATCTCCTAGCTTCCTATTTCTAAGGGTTGTTTAAGACCTGGGGTCAGACACTCCCCTTCCTAAAATCCTCTACATCTGATGTGATCTGATCTGGGCGCTGCGGCGAAAGCTTCTTATACGGATGTTGAAGAGTTTTGAGCACGTCTTTTGTAAAAAAAGATCGTGCTTATGGTATCAGTTTGTCCGTCCGTCCGTCCGTCTGTACACACCATATCTCTGCAACTATTAGTCAGCTATGAAAAATTCTTTTTGCATTGGGAAGTTTAAAATATACAAATGATTCTTCATTTCGGTTTTTTTACGACGTACAATTTCGCCGCTATATGCACATGATATCGAATTCAAAATACATTTTATTCCATATGCACTGACGGAAAAAAAAATCCCAACACCACGAAAAAATAGTTGTAGAGGAATGAAATGGCGGCAAAACATTTGTATAGGTAACATATTTAATCGATTAAGGTTTCAAGATCACAGCTTATTGTAAGCGCGAGAAGAGCCATTTTAAATGTAAAATGCTGTTACATTAATAACCGGTGTAACCGCTAGAATGTTGAATGCAAACGTTCATGCATTGTGTCGTACAGGTGCTGGAAGTCAGTTTGTGGGATGGAGTTCCATGCCTGTTGCACTTGGTCGGTCAATACAGGGACGGTTAATGCTGGTTGGGGGTGACGCTGGAGTTGTCGTCCAATGATGTCCCATACGTGCTCGATTGGTGACAGATCTGGTGATCTAGCAGGTCACGGCAACTTGTCGACACTCTGTAGAGCATGTTGGGTTACAACAGTGGTATGTGGGCGAGCGTTATCCTGTTGGAAAACACCCCCAGGAATGCTGTTCGTGAATGGCAGCACAACAGGTTGAATCACCAGACCGACGTACAACTGTGCCGTCAGGGTGCGTCGGATAACCACGAGAGTGCTCCTGCTGTCATAGGAAATTGCTCCCCAGATCATAACTCCAGGTGTAGGTCCAGTGTGTCTCGGCCGCAGACACGTTGGTTGCAGGCGCTCACCTGGCCTCCTTCTAACCAACACACGGCCATCACTGGCACCCAGGCAGAACCGGCTTTCATCAGAAAACACAACAGATCTCCACTCCGTCCTCCAATGAGATCTAGCTTGACACCACTGACGTCACAAACGGCAGTGGTTTTGGAAATAAGTGGAATGCACGCTATACAGGGCGTCTGTCTCGGAGCTGTCCTTCAAGTAACTGATTTGTAACAGTTCGTTGTGCCACTGTGTTGGCAACTACAGCTCGAATTGCTGCCGCAGACGAGGTACGATGCGCCACGGCCATACGCCGTACACGGCGGTCTTCCCTCTCTGTAGTGCCACGTGGCCGGCCGGAACCCGGTCTTCTTGAGGCAGTACCTTCCCTTGACCACCGCTGCCAACAATCATGCACAGTGGCTACATTCCTGCCAAGTCGTTCTACAATATTGCGGAAAGAAAATCCACCTTCTTGTAGCCCTATTACACGACCTCATTCAAACTCCGTGAGCTGTTGATAATGGCTTCTTCGTCTTCTTAAAGGCATTCTTGACTAACATCAACACACTACGTCGAATCTCAACGATAACTAACGCTCACGAACGTTACAGCGCGTATTTACAGCAAACCTGCTTTGCATGTTCCGAAGGGCGCTACTAGCGCGACACATGCGCCGAGCGCGAAATTTGCATAGACGTCATCTTACAGATGTACTCTCACCGCCTACCAACTGTCGTTTATCTAACACAACCCCTTCTTGGTTTTGGGATTTTTTTCCCGTCAGTGTATTTGCTTCTAAACATCCGATTGAAAAAAATTATATTATCTTTCGATTCCATTTATGTCGGAGAGTATTTTAGGTATAGTTACTTTTTCAAGTTACGCATAAATTTTCCGCTAGGGGACGTAAAAGTAAATTACGTTTTCCCGGATATCTCTTTTTCTAAAACTCTGCTTTGAAACATTTTTTCTTTAGCGGATACAGCTCCTGATGCAAAATCTTTTGCATATAATTTCTAATTTTTGGTAAAAAATATTTTGGCCACCAGGGGGCGTAAGCGTGAATTTTTGCTTCTGATGTGTTTGCCATAAAATCTGAGCTTCTAAAATCTCGATTGAAAACATTCTTTCGTGGACCGATGCCACTCACGTCGATAAACCTTGTCGGAATATTTTCTTCTTAAAATATTACAGTTTCTCCGCCAGGGGCGTTGATGTATATCTTATTTTTGTCAATATCAGTGCTTCTAATGGACCAATTTGAAAAAATTTATTCTTTATTGCATAGAGTTTCCAGTGTGACAAGGTTTTCATATAATTTCAAAATTTTCAATTCATAGACTTTCCGCTAGGGGGCGCAAAGATAAATTGCGTTTTCTGCATTATTTCCGCTTATAAAACTCCGATTTGAAAAATTATTCCTGTATCGCATACAGCTTCTGATGGAAAATGTTTTTCATATAATTTCTAATATTTGATAAAGAATGATTTGGCCACCAGGGGGCAGAAGCGTTAATTTCTGATTCTGATGTATTTGCAGCAAAATCTGAGCTCCTGAAAACTCGACTAAATTTTTTTTTCTTGTACCAATACTACTCACTTCGAAAAACTTTTTGAGAACACTTTCTTCCTAAAATAATGAATGGTTTTCCCGCCAGGGGGCGTAGGTGCATATCTTATATTTGTCTGTATCTCTGCTTCGAAGAGTCCGATTTGAAAAATTCTTCCTTTGTTGGAGAGCGTTTCCGCTGCGAAATGTTTCTCATATAAATTCAAATTTTTCTTGCCGCCCCGGTGGCGCAGTGGTCTAAGGCGTTGGCCCCTGATCATTCGTCCGAAGGGGTCCGGGTTCGAATCCCGGTGAGGCATGGATGTTGTGCCTGTCTTACGGCACTGGCTCTCTCCCTTCCCTGGAACCAGTGACCCTAAATTAGGGACGGGCGACTGCTTATAGCCCATTGAGTTGCTTTCTGTGGTCGTTAAACCTCCAATCAAAAAAAAAAAAAAATTCTTAACGCCCAAGTCTGCCACCAGAGGGCGTAAGTTCACGATTCCGTTTATAATAATATCTGCGGGATTAAAAATACGATTGAAAAACTTATTTTTTCCGTCAGGTTTTCCATACCGGTTCCATTGACTTTGAATAGCTTTGATAAATTTAGTTTGCGTGAGAACTGATTCGAAAGACGTGCTCATTACACCTGAAAATTCGGTGTCATCTTTCTTGTTTAGTTGTGTTATACGAACGGGACAAGAACATGTTGTGGGGTTTTGGGTTATGAGCAGCCGTCTTGCCGTGGTTTAGGGCCACTGCTTCCAGGGAGGTGGAAGGGCGCGCTGCCCGTGTCTGATTCGGGACTAGAGCTCGGGTCCACCTGGGCAGGAGGTTCGGAAGCGAACTAATCAGACTACTCTCTCACCACGGGGGCGCAAGAAATGTGCGTGAGTAACTTTATTCATAGCATCAAAGAATTCACTTTCAGCTGTGCCGTGGGCGGTCGGGCAACTGCCGACCGCCCACGGCACAGCTGAAAGTGAATAGCATTATGCAAAATGCCATTTTCATCAATCCATATAGAAAAGCGGTAAAAACTAAGCGCTCCAGAATAAATCTCTCCGCGTTTTGGCATTTTGTACATTCAAGATGTTTTTTTTTTTTTTTTACCCCACCGTCTGTGCTGAACGTCGCTCGGAATGCATTCCATCTAAGGTTCCCAAGTGTAAATTCCCAGGAATTGGCTCATGAGTTTCAATGCCACATGGAATTTTATCCCTTTCTGTCGTGTAATTTTCTGCGTCGCTGGGCAATATCGAATGGCCATTTTCCAAAACATTTGAGTGAACCTCTCGGGCATTTTTATTACGAAAGTCAGATTTCTTTTTAGTTCTTCTTAGAACAGAGTCTCCGCCAAATCACGTAACTTCAGTTTTCCTTTGTATGTGTCAACAAATATTGCTGACTTGGTGAGATGGTGAAATAAGTTGAGATACTCATGCGAGGGTCGCTTAAAAATTTGTAATCTAACACATGGAGGAGAGCTTTACTATTATGATTGTTTTTTATTTTTAGCCACCGGCCACTGCAAAGCACGAATGATTTAGTATCTTGATTTGTGAAATTCACAAATTTGTCGGCGACGGAGCTTCACCTCCCAGTTCCGGAGCCAGTTGTTCTAACAGACTAAACTACACCGACGAAATGTATCGCTGCCATTTGTTCTCTTGGCGCCTGCTTCACCTCTGTGTAGTACGTCAAGATTCCAGTGCCTCCCCGGTGGCGCAGTGATCTAAGCGATGGTCCGGGTTCGAATCGAGGTGAGGCATAGATGTTGTGTTTGTCTTACGGCACTGGCTCTCTCTCTTTCCTGGAACCAGTGTCCCTTTTTTTTTTTTTCTTTTTGATTGGAGGTTTAACGACCACCGTGAGCAACTCAATGGGCTATAAGCAGTCGCCCGTCCCTAATTTAGGGTCACTGGTTCCAGGGAAGGGAGAGAGCCAGTGCCGTAAGACAAACACAACATCCATGCCAGACCGGGATTCGAACCCGGACCCCTTACAGACGAATGATCAGTGGCCAGCGCCTTAGACCACTGCGCCACCGGCTCAGTGTCCCTAAATTAGGGACGGACGACTGCTTATAGCCCACTGAGTTGCTCACGGTGGTCGTTAAACCTCCAATCAAAAAAAAAAAGATTCCAGTGGGATCAAAATACCTTTTTCGGTCTTTCAACCATGCACTCTCATTCGGAGACATACCATTTCCCACGGATTTTTACCTTTCTCTTGGAGAACAAATAAAATTCAGAAGGGGGCAAGCCCTGGAAAACAGGGTGGAAGTTAAACAATTGAAGCAGCCATGCGTGCCGCTTAGCTGGCGCAGTCGCTTAAGCCTGGCTTCTAACCATTCGTCCTAGATGAGTCAGGGTTCGAATCCCGTGTTGCGTGGATATTGTGTTTGTCTTACGGCACTGGCTCTTCCTTGGAGCCAGTGGCCTTAAATTAGGGACGAACGACATAGACCATCGAGTTTCTCACAGTGTTCGTTGACCCCCCCAAAATAACAAATCCTGCGTTCGGTATGGCGGTTTTTACAATCTGGAGCAGAGGTCATCAGGGCATTAATTTGGGTCCAGCCCGTATCAGAATTTCATCCAGCGTTATCCGCCACTTATTGTGAATAACGCAAGGCTTCCTCTGGAGACACAAAGCTTCTCTACTCAACTGAACTGCTGCATTAGTAAACCGAATATAACGCTGAGAGACTTGCCATTTCTCGTAGAAATTCCTTCCACAGATGAGGCTTACACCTGACTACCTGCTTTTGTTAAAAATGTAAACGCATTTCCTCTTCCACACTGAACTGTAAACAAGGCAGCCTCGATCCCCAAATATGAAAACAAATACTTCGAACTTCAGGATCGTCGTTGTGGCAACGAATCACGTCAGAAGTTCGATCACGTTGTTTCGCGAAGCTGAAAAGTCTGTTTATGTAAGTATTTCTCTGAAAAAAATAAAAAGTCACGTGCAAAAAGGAAAGTCGTTAACTCCGCACATATAAATGTCGCTCGAAAACGCCAGTCAGGTTTTGTATGGCATCTAAAGATCGCGACTAATGTCAAATCCCCAGTAATTATCGCGTTTTACATGAAATCTTTATTGCAGTCAAGCTGACCGCCGCCGCAGTTCTAGGTAGCAGTGGTCATAACTGAGTTTCCTTTCCAAATGCGAATCAAACAAAAAAAATCCTGCGAAATCATGAAATCCCTGCATGCGCAGATGAATTTTCGCAGCTACGTCACATTTCGTTTGCGTCAGAGGGGTTTCTTAGTGTCGTCTAACTCTGAATAATATATAATAATAATAATAATAACAAGAAAGTTGACACCGAAATTTCGGGGTGTAATAAGCAAGTCTTTTGAATCCGTTCTGACGCATATTAAATTTATCAAAGCTATTCAAAGTCAATGGAACCGGTATGGAAAACAATAGATCTGACCAAAGAAAGAAGATTTTCAATCGGGTTTTTAATCCCTCAGATACTGCTGTAAACGGAATCGTGAGCTTACGAACTCTTAGAAACAGAGATATCGACAAAAATAAGATGTGACTTTACGTCCCCTGGTGGGAAAACCATGCATTATTTTAAGAAGAAAGTATTCTCAAAAGGTTTATCCGTATAAGCGGTATCGGTCGAAGAAGAAAAAATTAGTCGAGTTTTCAGGAGCCCAGATTTTGCAACAAATACTTCAGAAGCGGAAATTAACACATATGACCCCTGGTGGCAAATTTAGAAATTATGTGAAAAATATTTTCCATCAGGTCTTGTATGCGATACAGGAAGAATTTTTCAAATCAGAGTTTTAGGAGCAGAAATAACGCAGAAAACGCAATTTACCTTTGTGCCCCCTAGCGGAAAGTGTATGATTTACTTGAAGATTTTGAATTTATAGGTAAAACATTTCGAATCAGAAACACTATCCAACAAAGAAGAATTTTTTCAATTCGTACTCTCAGAAGTAGAGATATTGACAAAAATAAGATATACATCTACGCCCCCTGGCGTAGAAACCATGCTTCTTTCAAGAAGAAAATTTTCCCAAAAGGTTTGTCGACATGAGTACTATCGGTCAACAAACGACGTTTTTTTCAATCGAGAATTTAGAAGCTCATATTTTGCCGCAAATACAACAGAAGCAGAAATTAAGATTTACGCCCCCTGGTGGCCAAACTATTTTTTTACAAAAATTAGAAATTATGTACAAACGATTTTCCATCAGGAGCTGTATCCGGTGCAGAAAGAATTTTTCAAATCGGAGATTTAGAAGCAGAGATATAGGGGGAAACGCAATTTACCTTTACGCCCCCTAGCGGAAAGTATATGAATTACTTGAAAATTTTGAAATTATATGAAAAACATGTCACACAGAAAACACTATCCAACAAAGAAGGAATTTTTCAAATCGGACTACTAAAAGTAGAGATATTGACAAAAATAAAATGTACATCTACGCCCCTTGGCGGAGAAACTGTGGAATATTTTAAGAAGAAAATATTCTGAAAAGGTTCATCGATGTGAGTGGCATCAGTCCACGAAATAATTTTTAATCGATATTTTAGAAGCTGCGATTTTATGGCAAATACATCAGAAGCAAAAAATTAACACTTACGCCCCCTGGTGGCCAAAGTATTCTTTACCAAAAATTTGAAATTATATGCAAAAGATTCTTCATCAGGAGATGTATACGCTGAAGAAAAAATTTTTGAAATCGGAGTTTTAGAAAACGAGTTATCGGGGAAAATGTAATTTACTTTTACGCCCCCTAGCGGAAAATCTGTGCGTAATTTGAAAAAGTAACTATATCTAAAATACTCTTCGACATAAATGGAATCGAAAAATAAAAGAATTTCTTCAATCGGATGTTTAGAAGCAAATATGGGGAATAAAACGTATTTTTGAATTCGACATCATCTGCATTTACGCACTCTACCGGCGAAATTGTACATCGTAAAAAAAAAACGAAATAAAGGAGCATCATTTGCATATTTCAAGCTTCCCAGTGCAAAAAGAATTTTTCAAATCGGACTAATAGTTGCTGAGATATCGTGGGTACAGACGGACGGACGGACAAACGATAACAGAAGCACGATCTTTTTTTACAAAAGACGTGCTAAAAATAAATATTGTTTTTGAAAAACTAAACAGTCGAAATACTTACTATTGCCCCTCCCCCTCCATAGTTTTGTAAATATTTGTACTTTTGTGAGTCTTATCTTCCTTCATTAGTTTTACGACAAAAACCATTCATTATTCCACTAACCTAAGTACCGCTCAATATGAGGAATTAGTAAACCTTATTTGTTCGTTGTTTATGACTTAATTCCACTTAGTATGTAGCGGACTGTGGCTGTGTGCGATTGTGAGTGACGCGAATAAATGCAATGTGTCGTACGCAAATAAATGCATGCTCTCGAATTACTCATTTTATTTCGCACCCGCAAACATTTTAGCATTCGAAAGATGTATAGCATAAAATATCTACTAAAGGTACCAGGGTACTCTTTCGAATATTTTTAATCCAGTAGAAAAATACTAAACATTCTTGTACAGGCCTGGCCCTGCATGAGTCGGGATTTTTTCACTTAACTCTTGTAAAAAACAGCCCGGCCCTAGGGGCGAGTTGGGATCGGGCTTCTCCTGCAGTGCCAGGCCAGTGGAGACCTTTCATCTAGAGGACCCGATATATTTATTCTTCATGAAGGTATACACGTATTCTCATTTTTCCTCGCCTGTTTACCTTGATGGCTAGAGAAAGTTGCCTTAAGAGTTCGGCGTAGTGTGCCCCAGTGATAGTAGTGCCCTTTTGCATATAGTCAGTCACAATAATGCTTTTTGCATCACGGAAAACTGTTGTCATCACGGAACTTCCTGGGAAGCAATTTTGAACGGAAAACTCTTACTCCACGGGTCCGGTATGGGGAGAAACTATGTGAAAGTCGATGTTACGACTTTGTGCATACCAGACAAATCTAAAATAACTTAAAAACTATAACGCATATCGAAATAAGCAATACACGGTTTAAAGGAGCAAAAATGAAAGAATGTCACGCGATATTAGCCTTGAGCGCGTGACGTCACAAGCCACCACAAGATGGTTGCCAAGTTGGAGTGGAAACTTACCGGTTCGCTGCACGGCAAAATTAGTATAGCTCGGGAACGAGTACGCATAGGACGTTGTGTGAGGTGTCGTTTAACAGAGCTCGACGAGTACTATAAAATAAAACACTCATAGTGGCAATAGTGAAAGAACTTGAAAAAATATACAGTGACAAAGTGTTGAACTTGGACTAATGTTCGTTAAAATTTCAAAAATATGGAAATATCTTCAAAACAAGAAGGTAAATGCCTATCGTAAACGCTTACAAAGTGAAAAAAGAATAAATGAGGAATCCAAAAAGACCCCTATGACAGCAGCAGAATGAATGCGGAGGATGAGGTAGCGTCGACAAGTTGAGGCGAGTACCAGTCGCGCAGACGCCTCAACGCCTAACGCCAATTCACAGGGAATGGATGTCGACAGTGAGATAGAACCGATGGAATGCGACGAAATACAAGTAGATGAGACGTTTGAGAATCGATATTTAGCGTTTATAACCCATTCTATGGTAACAAGTTGGGTTTTGTTTGTGGAGTTTGTAATCGCATATGGTTCCAGAATGATTTAAAACAGCACAATGCAGCTATGTTGCAATTCTTACAACAGGAATTCACAGATGAAAACGTTCAAGAGTTTATGTTGTGCTCAAACTGCTGGACATCAGTAACGAAGGGAAGGTTCCAACGTTGAGGAAGAGTAACGGCTTCACGTATCCACCGAAGCCAACACACTTGCTGACGACGACAAAAGAGTCTTTCATAGTGTGCACATTTAAAATTCAAAGTTTGGTGGCACACAGCTTGGACTTGAGCATCAACCCAGTCACTTCACGCTCCGACTACTTGGCACTCACAGAGACTTGGATAGACAAAGACAAAACCGTCGCATACCCGGCTTCAAACACATTGAGTCCAAAGAGTGCGACAGACATGGCGATGACGACGACCAACAGCCCAGTACGAGTCGTGGCACTGGCAAGAAGAAGCGTAGTGGACTCTACGGTGGCACGGTAGTCTTCAAGAATCAGAAAACATGCAGGGCTCATGTCGCCAGACCCGTTCTATGACGGCCAACACCCAAGTATTCTAGATTCAATTGTCTAAAGGATATTCATGTCGACGAAGGCGTACTAGTGAAAGTTGAAATACTCAGCCAATTCAAAATCGTTCTAGTGTCAGTCTATATTCATCCACAGACACCATTCAACTACATCAAGATGTTTCTCTTTCAACGAATGCTTTACTACACAGAGCATGTGAGAACAATAGTTAGCGACTGGCCCTGCGATCCCAACATACGACTTCTGCTCACCGGGGACTTTAACATTGAGGCGTCGAACGATCGACTGAAACAGTTTCTGAACGACAAGTTCAGATTGGTGTTGGCCACGGATCCAACTGACTTCACAACTTACCACGATAGACTTAACGTTCTCTAGAGATATAAGTGTAGCATGTAAGTCTCAAATATCGTACTACTCGTACCATTCTCCTGTCTTCAACAATTTTTTTACAAATCAGTCAGCATTTACAAATCAGTCAGCATTGTGAGAAATAAATAAAATAAAAAACATGGAAGTTCGTTGCGCTCATTTCTTTTTTACCAACCCTACAAACACCCGCCCCAACACCCGCCCCAACACCGCCTGGGTAAGACGTTTTTCGCCAAAAACCTCAGCGGTGGTGAGGTTTTTGGGCAAAGATACATGCTTCTACGTTAGACTTTGTTTTTTAGTGTCTGGGCTAAAGTGATGAATCCCTGTTTAGTGATGCAGGAAACCCTTAGCAGCGTTAGAGCACTTTTCATGTCTAACTGGGAAGAAAAGTAGGGCAGAAGAATCTTTTTGGATGTTCAAGTATAAAATAATGAGATAAACTGTTTTACATATACAAGCATACTCGTATCCCAACCAAATATTCGTATTCCGAGGGTGAAATTAAACAGCCTGATCACGAAGTTGTGGGTCGCGCGAACACACGGGTTCTTCTAGTGTAAAAAGGATGGGAATTTCTTTATCAAGACGGTGGTCCTCAAAATAAAGTTATAGCAGGTGGCTTCTCCTTACAGCAATGCTAGAATGGAAATCTATTCAGAAAAATTAAACATGCATGTAGACTGTGTCAGGGTCTGACGTACTTACCTCAGAGGCGACGCAGGTGTGAGACGGCAAAGTTCCAGCGACAGACTTCGGCAGTGTATCTTATTGGGAAAGCATTTGGCTCCGGGTTCGAGCAGCGCCACCCGCAAATGGCTTTTCCTCTATAGAAAAACATTTCTATAAACATTCCATTGGCTCCAACAAATGTGATCTCCTGACCCAATTCTCTTATTCCTTATGGGTAACACAAAAGTACGCTCTTGTGTCAGAGTTGTCAGAGTCAATTGCTTCTGGCTAATCTCTCGATCTAGGCTGGATCCCCAGAATAGGCATCGGGCCCCAATAAGAGCTTATTTTCTGATTTGCTGTCGAATGATGAACTTGAAGGCACAAGATCGTTTGTATTTTGCAAGATCAAACTGGGTTAGCGGAGTCCCACCAATTATTATGAATACCAATGACGTTATTGCTGTGATTGAAAGAGAAGATCCAGCTGGAATTATCATCAAATTGATGTGAGAAAATCCCCTTTCACATTCTCTAGAACAGGGGTCGGCAACCTTATAGTAGTGTTGTGCCGAAGAGGTGTTGTAAAGTCACTCAGCGTGCAAACCTATTTTTTATATACACTGGCGTGCAAAAATTAAGGACGAGACGGTTTTTCGAATGTAACGTCGTGCAGAAGTGCTCCACATCGACTCAAATCATACCATAAGATTCCCAAGATGTAAAAATATGGGACAAGTGAGCAAAACCGTCCAAACAAGGAATCCAAAGGATACAAAGGCACTTTATTGAAAAGGTAGCTTTCGAGCACAACTGGACAGAAGACAAAAACGTCCATGTGACAGGCGGCTGCCAAGAAAAATCCAGTCTTTAGTAGGGGATATGATCATCCCTGACTGCGTTACAGGATTTACAACGTATGTCCATGCTGAGGACGAGGTTGTCAAGGAGCTTAAAGCATCGCAGCCCATTCCACTTGTAACGCCAATCGCAGCTGCGGAATCGTTTCTTCCTAAAATAATGCATGGTTTTCCCACCAGGGGACGTAAAGTCACATCTTATTTTTGTCGATATCTCTGTCTCTAAGAGTTCGTAAGCTCACGATTCCGTTTACAGCAATATCTGAGGGATTAAACACCCGATTGAAAAACTTCTTTCTTCCGTCAGATACTATTGTTTTCCATACCGGTTCCATTGAATTTGAATAGCAATGATAAATTTAATTTGTGTCAGGACGGATTCAAAAGACGTGCTTATTGCATCCGAAAATTCGGTGTCATCTTCCTTGTTAAGTTTTGTTGATAGATGGTGCTGAGATCTGAGCCTGATTTTTAACGTTTTAAAATCGTTTTAGGAATTCCCCGATTTCAACACAAATATATCAACTTTTCTAAAACGTTTCATAAACGTTCTAAAACGTCCATTGTTTCAACGTCCAGCTGCTAAACCACTTACCAACGTTTTAAAAATGTTTTAAACCAAGCAGAAGCCAATAACCAACTTCTAAACCTAAATTTGAACGTTTAAACACCGTTACTGTACTACATGGGTTTCAATAACAAAGACGAGAAGAAAGCAACGCTTTCTGATGCGCAGGCTGCCACGTTCCAGCCGCATTCGTCTTAGATCATAGGTAGATCATATTTAGAGGATTTTAGGAAGGGAGCGTCTGACCCTAGGTCTTAAACAACCCTTAAACAGGAAACTAGGAGATTTGGGCTAGAGCGCCCGATAGGAAAGTGACACGGAAGCGAAGTAGAAAGGGGGAGGAAGACGCCCTTATTTATTACCGGGGGGGGCAGTACCCTGGGTCCGACGGCTTAACGTGCCCATCCAGCGCACGGCTGATATTTAATGGATCCAGCGTTCGTACCTGCCTGGGATCGAACCTGAGGCCCCTTCCGTGGCAGTCACGAGCGTTGCCCACTAGGCCACCCGCGGCCCCCGCATTCGTCTTACTTCTTGGACAGCGAATACATTCGTTAGAGCTGATTTCAGCCCATTTTGATAAGCCCGAGTTTATTCGTTGCAGCGGTTTAAAGGATGTATCTTGTATAACAACCATCAGGTCGGAAGATGAAATTTTGAAACAATTGTGCAGTGTGTTCCAGTCCGCATTTATAAAGCGATTGTAGAAAATTTCTCAAAATTTTTTAACCGGACTACCTTCGTATTCTTCGACAACACAATGTAAGTTTTTATTTTTTGTTTTCGGATATATTTTTTCGTCTTCTTCAGTTGGGGTTTTATTGACGGAAATATAAAATTTATTTTTTCTGATTCTGCCAAAAATTCCTTAACACCTTTAAAGAAAAATGTACTCTGCCTGAATGAAAGAAATCTCATTTTGACACCTTACGCGACGTTTCCTCACCAATTGGACTTCATATACTGCTTGACATTGCAACTTCCCCACACAGAAAAAAGACGGCGTTTCGGTATGCAAATTAGTAGATGTGTGCAGTCATGTGGCATAGTCGTGTGAGATGTGCGAGTTATAAATGGGCAAACACGGGCAACGAAAGTCATGTCGTGTCCCGTGCTGCAAACTGTACAGAACAAAGCAACAGAGTGTCGGAGGCTCCTACATGTAAGGCTGAACTGGATGAAGAATATTTTATAACATTAACTTTGGAGACAATAGACTTTTGGTGATTGGCCAGTGGGCGTGAACACCGCTCTTGAGAGAGAGTGGACATCATTCAGCTTTAGTTTTATCCTTTTCTCGGGTTCGCTATGCTAAACCCCAAAGTAATGCTCCGCTTGTTCACTTTAACTTCCGCAACGGTGATTACACCAAGCTACACTGCTGGCCACCCAAAATGCAACACCAAGAAGGACACGAGATAGCAAAGTCAGATTTACTGAACACATAACAACAGATACAAAGATGAAACGATTGAGCTTACAGGCCCGTGCGACTTGCGGAAAACGCAGACATTTTCTTCCTAAAATATTCCACAATTTCTCCGCCAGGGGGCGTAGATGTATATCATATTTTTGTCAATATCTCTACTTCTAGGAGTCCGATTTGAAAAATTCCTTCTTTGTTGTTTGGGAGAACAGGCGGCACACGGCAGCAGCGACACCTGGTGGGCCGTAAAGAATTGTTGCACGATGCGTGCGACGTGCGGGCGCGCATTGTTCTGTTGAAACGTGGACGCTGGTAGGTCCCGCAGGTAAGGGAGGACTACAGGCTCCAAAACGTCGGAGATGGTGCAGTAGCTGTTGAGTGTACCGGCGATGCGTACCAGAGGGGTGCGGGTGTCATATCCAATTGCGCCCCAAACCATAACGCCAGGCGACGGACCGGTATGGGAAAGCATAATGCAGGCGTCATACAGTCTCTCGCCGCGGTGCCGCTACACGCTGATCCGAACATCCAGGTGTTGCAGGCAGAAGCGGGATTCGTCGAAGAAGACAATGTCGTGCCATTCCGTAGTCCAGGTGCGGCGTTCAACTTCCCGCTGCCACCGCACTCGCCGGCGGTGTAACGTCAATGGTAATCGGAGCAATGGGCCCTGTGCGACAAGTCCCCGCTCCTGCTGACGACGTCGAACGGTACGTGCTGACACAGGTTGTTGCGAAACACACCCTAATTCCTGCGCTAACGTTTGTGGTGTGGCGGTGCGAGCCGTCAATGCCCTCCGCACAACATGCCGGTCCTCTCGTTCGGTGGCGTGTCGGGGCTGCGGCATTCGCTCACGTCAGTCGGTCCGTCCGTCCGTACCTCCTGCACCCACCGAATCCATACTCGCCTCACTGTGGCTGGATGTCGTCCCACATGGGCGCCGCTAAAGGAGTGGCAAAGAAGATGGGATGAAGTGGATCCGGGGAGAAAAACGAACCGTATCTTTCCCAGAGTGTCTACCAGAATAAATGTATCATATGGTTTCCTTAACTATGTACTAACCGACCATGGGGTATCGCCAAATTACTGAAATCGCTTTGCGGGTTCGGTTGCGGTGCCCCGTCCGCAGACGTCGCTCCAACGAGAAGAAAAGTTCTCGTTACAGAACTGAAAAAGACGAAAGAAAAGTATCTGACTCTGCTCGGCTATACTAGAGCACGACAGGGAATCTGATGTGACTAAAGAACTCGTCGCGAGGCAAGAAGCGTTCCTGGTGGAAGATAACATAAGACACGAAGAGGAAGATGATGACTCCGCCCCAGAGTCATCGCTATAGCACCCGCCCAAGGGTTATAGGTTTGTATTATACTCATCCATCAATGTAGATACCATTTCCAGTTTCAGTTCATCTTTGTGAGAGGTTTTGTGAAAAATAAAGGATTGATTTCACAGACTCATGAGAATCTTAGTGTTTGATTTCATATGAAGGTATCACCTCATTTTAACCTAGACACAATGAAGGACGACTGTCCACTTTAGTTTCGTGATGGCGAATGGATCCCCCAGCCAGTTCACAAAATTAGAACGCCGGCCCATTAGCACGTCACACAAACAGGCTATGCTACGGTAAGAGGGAGGGAACTGGTGGTTTCGCGGGGGCAGTGTAGTTTAGCTGGTCCCGTGACCGATCATGGCAGGATTACTCTCGCAACGCCTTCACTAAAAACAATTTTGAGAGAGTTCATTTTATCCCTGCAGACTCTGGAGTGACTCAACTCTGACTCGGACTCTGCTCTGACTCTGCAGTGCAGAGTCAGCATTTTGACGGCGTAGGTTGAGTCATCAGATATCAACTGCTCGTTACCCGTATCTCCAATGTTTTGTCTACTGAGTGTGTAAGGTTTCCGTTTGGTAAAATTGAAGTTTTGCAATTAGTGTGAAATGCATTTTCTGGCCTAGTTGCATAGCAATCCCCTTTCAGTTTTCTCTCGTGTGTTACTTGAGTCAATTGAATACATCCATGTAAAAGAAAATAGAGTAGAGAAGAGCGTCGAAAATCCGTTATTTTTTTTTTTTTTTTTTTTGGTGGAAAGTTGAAGTATAGTCCGTTCATTTCAACTTGACACTTGATGATATTGGAATCGCCTAATTTTGGGGGTGGAAGCATTTCGGGGGCGACGTGTCAAAGGAGGAGGTGACTTCTGATGCTCAGAGACAAAAGGCGAAAACTTCCCCAGTCACTTGTTCTCTGCGGGGCTAAGATTTTACGACACATTATCGCAGCAGTGCCACCCCTTGTTTCATCCCTCAGCCCCGTTGTTCTCTGTAAGCCGGGAGGACAGTTATTCCCCCTGCACTCAGCATAAAGTACATCCCTTGGCAATCGGAGCCAGCTTGTAATGATTGGTAAGTTTTGGAATTTGTACTTTATGTTTAAAAATTTCACAGCAGCAGTAAAAATGGTTCGTATTGCATAATAATTTCGTATTGCAAGTCTCAAGTTTCCGATTAATTTGGATATTACCATCACAGGATTCGCTAGTCGAAGTAACTATTCCGGATGGTGAATTGAGTAGCATATCCTCGCGGTATCTGGGAGACGCGGATTCGATTACCGCTCCAGGACGACAAAATTATATTATCTGACTTTATATTGTATCTATAATTGAGATACTTACAAGGTATCTCAATTTATCAGATACCTGGTGAATGTGGACTTTCGTATATAGGACAGACCCGCAGAGCTTTAAGTTTCCGTGTGAAGGAACACAAGACTGCGCCACCGGCGGCCCCGGTGGCGCAGTGGTCTAAGCGATGGCCTCTGATCATTCGCCCAAAAGGGTCCGGGTTCGAATCTCGGTAAGGCATGGATATTCTGTTTGTCTTACGGCACTGGCTCTGTCCCTTCCCTGGAACCAGTGGCCCTAAATTAGTGACGAGCGACTGCTTATAGCCCATTGAGTTGCTCACGGTGGTCGTTAAACCTCAAAATCAATCAATCAATCAAGACCTATGTGCGGAACTATGAACTGAAGAAGTTGTTTATAGCCCAACATTGTCACGAAAAAAGCCATAATTTTTGTTTGGAAACGCTACGCTTATTGATAAACCGGACTCCACTATCAAGCTTAATATATTAGAAGCTTTCCACATATACCGGAACTCGTCACGGCTTGTCAACGACATGACGTCGACTTCATTTCTTTCAAGCGCGTGGAAACGACTCAACAAAATCCGTGACCGTCAGAATTCTGATGATGTCACAATGATTTGAATGTTTACACTCCATTCGACCTGAGGAAGCCGAGCCAAAAGCTCTGCGAAACTATAGTCGATGTATAATAAACCTTTTATTGTGCGAAACGTTGTTGTTATTATTCTATCTTAACACCGCAAGCTTAGTAGTCATAAATTATATATTATTCTATTTACCATACTTGTCATATTTACACCAAAAAAGGGATTGTCATCTTCAAAATTTGTATTGTATGGTGTAATCTCGTATTCCGCCGCCCCGGTGGCGCAGTGGTCTAAGGCGTTGGCCTCTGATCATTCGTCCGTAAGGGGTCCGGGTTCGAATCCCGGGCAGGCAGGGATGTTGTGTTTGTCTTACGGCACTGGCTCTCTCCCTTCCCTGGAACCAGTGACCCTAAATTAGGGACGGGCGACTGCTTATAGCCCATTTGAGTTGCTCACGGTGGTCGTTAAACCTCCAATCAAAAAAAAAAAAAATCTCGTATTCCATTCATACAGTAGTTACGCAGAGCTTTTGGCTCGGCTTCCTCAGGACGAATGGAGCGTAAACATTCAAATCATTGTGACATCATCAGAATTCTGACGGTCACGGGTTTTTGTGAGTTGTTTCCACGCGCTTGAAAGAAATGGAGTCGACGTCATGTCGTTGACAAGCCGTGACGAGTTCCGGTATATGTGGAAAGCTTCTAATACATTAAGCTTGATAGTAGAGTCCGGTTATTTTTTTTTTTTTTGTTTGGAGGTTTAACGACCACCGTGAGCAACTCAATGGGCTATAAGCAGTCGCCCGTCCCTAATTTAGGGTCACTGGTTCCAGGGAAGGGAGAGAGCCAGTGCCGTAAGACAAACACAACATCCATGCCTGACCGGGATTT
This sequence comes from Macrothele yani, assembly GCA_039090855.1. Classification (NCBI taxonomy): domain Eukaryota; kingdom Metazoa; phylum Arthropoda; class Arachnida; order Araneae; family Macrothelidae; genus Macrothele; species Macrothele yani. Next base: position 102,699,158 of record CM077018.1, on the reverse strand, counting down.
GAACCTGAACCCCGTTCGGACGAATGATCAGAGGCCATCGCTTAGACCACTGCGCCACCGGGGCGGCAGAGTCCGGTTTATCAATAAGCGTAGCGTTTCCAAACAAAAATTCGGTGGCGCAGTGGTCTAAGCGATGGCCTCTGATCATTCGGCCGAACGGGGCCAGGGTTCGAATCCCGGTCAGGCATGGATGTTGTGTTTGTCTTACGGCACTGGCTCTCTCCCTTCCCTGGAACCAGTGACCCTAAATTAATGACGGGTGACTGCTTATAGCCCATTCAGTTGCTCACGGTGGTCGTTAAACCTCCAATCAAAAAAAAAAAAAAAATTATGGTTATTTTCGTGACAATGTTGGACTATAAACGACTTCTTCAGTTTCCTATTTGAAACTGGGATTTCTCAAAAAAATGTCCGGCACATATTCATAGATTCCGTACGAATCTTTCAAGAGTTACCATAATCGCATAAAGAATTTCACGGTGTGATCACGAATACTTGAAATTGACAGGTCGAGCAGAAAACTGAAAGCGTCTTCAGAAGGGATCACCACAAAATTATATTACTGGAAGACGGTTCACGCCGCACTGATAACTCAGCATTACGCGTGAGGCGTACGTGCAGACGTTAATCCCTTACAAAAAAGGGGAAGCAGCAACGAAAAAAATAATGTTATGCTGTCATTCCTCAAACGACGGTAAGTTTATCTCCAATCAAATTTTTCTTTGCCTGTTTTATTACGGGAACAAAAGATGCCAATATAAGTGTTTGATGCCACTCTCAAAAAGGAATCAATTCGACACCGTCTCCGTGCATTGATAAATATCTCAACGCATTTACTGACACCGATTCCCTCAGAATTACAGTCCCTGGAAATGTCAGCTTCAGTGCCCACATTTTGGTTTTAGCCAATGTAATTACATTCTTTTGGAAAGCAATCTCGATATGAATCCTTCTTTAATCGAAATCATTGGTTGATAAGCTGGCTGCCACCTTATAAAATAATAATTATCTTTCAAGTGACGCGTCGACTGTCACCTGCGTTCGGGCACATCTCTTGAATGCGACAAGTGTAAATGCGTTTGCGATTTTGAAAGATCGCCTGTCTGAATTAGGGAACTCAGACAGGCGATAATTGAATCATCATAAGAAAATTCTTAATGGCTTTTGCAACAAAGCACGCCTTCTGTCATACAACACAGGTTAGAACACCACGCAACAGTGAATGCTCTTAGAAAACCATGCCCAGGTTACCTGTGCAACACCTGTTACGGTCCGCTAGAAACAATCAGAGCCACGGAAGTTTGCAAGTACTGTGGAAAATGCGAAGCAAGAGAGAGTGCTTTAAAATACACTGGCGGAAAGTGAAAAAAGAACACCAAGAAAGAGACATCTGATACCAACGAAATTTATACAGCATAATAACGGAATACAGAGGATAACGTGATCAAAATATTATGGCAAAATACAGCTGTGTTTGCTGGTAAACTGAAAAATAACATTTCCATGTAACATGGTTAGTACGAGCTTGAACCGCCATGAACTGCGTCACACTGTGCAATTCTGGCATGGAGTCTGTCGTACAGGTGTTGGATGTAAGTTTGGGGTATTGAGTTCCAAGCATCCTCAACCTGGACGCGTAAATCGGAGATGGTCGTGGAGACCGGATAAGTCGTTGTCCCATAAAATCCCACACGTGCTCAATGGGGGACAAATCCGGCAGCCATGGAAGTTGTCTTACACCATGAAGTGCATGTTGCGTTGCACGTGCCCTGTGTGGGCGTGCGTTATCTTGCTGGAAAACACCACGATGCACAGACCTTACAAATGGCACAACAACGGACTGAATGATGTTGTTGATGTAGGAGGTGCTGTTTAACGTACCCGGTACAAACACTAGTTGTGCACGGGAGTGATAGCTGATCGCTCCCCACACCAGGAGACCAGGTGTAGGCCCTGTGTGACGCTGGCGGACGCAAGAAAGGTGAAGACGCTCCCCTGTGCGTCTGCGAACAAGCATACGGCCATCGGAGGCTCCCAAGCTGAATCTGCTTTCATCGCTGAACACGACAGATCGCCATTGCGTTCTCCAGTGCAGACGTTGGCGACACCACTGCAGCCGTTCCTGACGGTGGGCTGGAGTCAGAGGTACACATGCCAGAGGCACACGTGCACGTAGTCCTGCATCCAGTAGACGGTTGCGGTTTGTTCGCACAGTCACCTCAGTTGCAACGGCAGCTCGGATTTGCGTCGCAGTGGATGTTCTGCTTGACAACGCCGCTCTTCTTATGCGTCGATCGGTCCGCTCATTAGTCTGTCTGTGACTCCCGGTTCCACGTCTTCTCGTGTGGGAATGTTCCTCGGACCATCTACGCTACCATCGTACCACCATCGGCACTTCCCGTCCAATTCGCTCCGCAATACGACGATACGACCTCGCGGAGTCCGACTAGACGACGTCGCTCAAAGTCCGATAACTGCTGAAATCGTACACGTCTTAAATGTCCAAGCATTGCAGCTTCTTCAGGGTCTTCGCAGGTGTCCGTACGCCGAGGACTGATTACATTCACTTCGCCGTACTCCTTAAGTACCACCGACGATAATTTGCATATTATGCCGTGCTGTGGCGTAAGCGCTCACCAGTTGGTCCCGAAATCAATATCACACCTACGTAAACTAGACCCCATTAACATATATAAATTTCATGATCGTCCGCCAATTCCTTCTTGGTGTTCTTTTTCACTTTCCGCCAGTGTAGTAAAACTACATTAACAATCCGAATTTATTGGCGTAAAAGTAGAAATCAACGTTTCCGAGCTTTCGGACACGAACCGGGGGCTTTTTCAAAGAAGTTAGACAGAAAACTAAGTAATAAAACGCTCCAAAATTTCGAACACGGTGACTTCACTTGACAATGAACGAATAGGTGCGAACGTAATTTTCATTCAAAGACACGAGGCATCTTTTTTTTTTTTTTTTTACTAGGTATCTTGGATGGAAACTGGTATTATTTAAAGAACTGATTCCAAATTCGTGGTAACTCTAGAAAGATGCTATCATTGCAAGCCTAACTATTGGTAATGAGCTCCAAGGTTTTTCGAATGTCAGTTAAGTGCCCCTGATTTAGGTGTGGAGTAGGAAGCTAATTTCTTTATATCATCACATATAGGAACAGCGGACATGAACTAGACTTCTCTGGATGGGGCCCATGGTTACCTTATGCCATTTGCGTCTCATTTATGCTCGTTGATCCTAATTCTATACGAACGTTTAGTCATTCCCATGTAGTATTGTTTGGAGCCGTGCGGATATTGTAGAGGGATTGTATAAACATAACCCCCGTTAGAAAAAAGGGATGGAGGCTTGTCAGTATTTCTCTTAATCATAGTATATAAAGATGTAGGAGACCTTTTGCCGATACCGAAGTTCATATTTTTGACTGCCTTCTTGAATTGGTAGGAAACGTTTGGTTTGTATGGAATTGTGCCCAGGTAGTGTAGTGGCGTCATAGAAATATTAAGATATCTTGTTCTGACTACTTTGAAAAACAAAGCTAAGGGGAAAGCAGCGCTTTCTGATGCGTAAGTTAACTCATTCCAGCCGCGTTCTTCCCACTTAGACGGAACTATAAAGATAGGGGTGATGGGCAGTTGATACGCTCATCCCCTGCGCAGAGTGGAACAGAACCAAACTGAACGCAGGCGATAGATAGGTGGACAGCAGGACTTCTCAACAGGGTTTCGCAATCGACAAACATGAGTAAACCTGGTGATCTGAACTACTGCTGTCAAAAACCGGATATTTTGAGCTCCGGATTTCGGATTTCAAAATATCCGAAATATCATAAATCCGGATTTTCGGATATCCGACTAGGGCTGTCAAAATTTTGTACTCCGGATTTTAAAACATCCGAAATATCATAAATCCGGAATCCGGATTGCCGAATGAAATCCGAAATCCAGATTTTCGGATATCCGGCTAGTGCTGTCAAAAACCGGATATTTTGAACTCCGGATTTCGGATTTCAAAATATCCGAAATATCAAAAATCCGAAATGCGGATTGCCGCATGAAATCCAAAATCCGGATTTGAAATCCGAATTTCAAAATCCGGATTTTCAGATATCCGGCTAGTGCTGTAAAAATTTTGTACTCTGGATTTCGGATTTCAAAATACCCGAAATATCATAAATTCGAAATCCGGATTGCCGCATGAAATCCGGATTTTCGGATATCCTGCTAGTGCTGTCAAAAACCGGATATTTTGAAATCCGGATTTCGGAATTTAAAATATCCGAAATATCATAAATACGAAATCCGGATTGCCTCATGAAATCCGAATTTCGAAATCCGGATATCTCTTTCCATCTTTCCTTTCTTTACTGCCCCAGCGGCCTAGTGAACAAATCACAAACACTGTAAGTGCTAGTGAGTGGGAGATACCTGGTTTACCCGGTTTAGCAATAATAACCAGCCATCGTTTCTTTTGTTCGTTCTTTGTAAATTTTTGTTTGCGTCTTCTTAACCAGAAAAATTTTCCCCTTTCGAACGTGAAAAAAAATGCTTGGCGCATTGTTGTGAAATTCAACTTCCTATAGCATTAAATACATTGGATTTCTATTCGTACTTTTTTGTCTTAGGGAAAAGAGTTTTATAATGTCTATGTTTTGCTTTCTTTAGCCTCAGAAGAGACAATTCACCGTTTGGTAAACTTATTCAGGTGACTTGGATCGTACACTGACGGAAAAAAAAAATCCCAACACCAAGAAGCGGTTGTGTTAGATAAACGACAGTTGGTAGGCGGTGAGAGTACATCTGTAAGATGACGTCTATGCAAATTTCGCGCTCGGCGCATACGTCTGGCGCTAGTAGCGCCCCTCGGAACATGCAAAGCAGGTTTGCTGTAAATACGCGCTGTAACGTTCGTGAGCGTTAGTTATCGTTGAGATTCGACGTAGTGTGTTGATGTTAGTCAAGAATGCCTTTAAGAAGACGAAGAAGCCATTATCAACAGCTCACGGAGTTTGAACGAGGTCGTGTAATAGGGCTACGAGAAGGTGGATTTTCGTTCCGCAATATTGCAGAACGACTTGGCAGGAATGTAGCCACTGTGCATGATTGTTGGCAACGGTGGTCAAGGGAAGGTACTGCCTCAAGAAGACCGTGTTCTGGCTGGCCACGTGGCAATACTGAGTGGGAAGACCGCCGTGTACGGCGTTTGGCCGTGGCGCATCGTACTGCGTCTGCGGCAGCAGTTCGAGCTGCAGTTGCCACCACAGTGACACAACGAACTGTTACAAATAGGTTACTTGAAGGACAGCCCCGAGACAGACGCCCTGTAGCGTGCATTCCACTTACTCCAAACCACTGCCGTTTGCGACGTCAGTGGTGTCAAGCTAGAGTTCATTGGAGGACGGAGTGGAGATCTGTTATGTTTTCTGATGAAAGCCGGTTCTGCCTGGGTGCCAGTGATGGCCGTGTGTTGGTTAGAAGGAGGCCAGGTGAGCACCTGCAACCAACCTGTCTGCGGTCGAGACACACTGGACCTACACCTGGAGTTATGGTCTGGGGAGCAATTTCCTATGACAGCAGGAGCACTCTCGTGGTTATCCCACGCACCTTGACGACACAGTTGTACGTCGGTCTGGTGATTCAACCTGTTGTGCTGCCATTCATGAACAGCATTCCAGTGGGTGTTTTCCAACAGGATAACGCTCGCCCTCATACCGCTGTTGTAACCCAACATACTCTACAGAGTGACGACATGTTGCCATGGCCTGCTAGATCACCAGATCTTTCACCAATCGAGCACGTATGGGACATCATTAGACGACAACTCCAGCGTCACCCCCAACAAACATTAACCGTTCCGGTATTGACCGACCAAGTGCAACAGGCATGGAACTCCATCCCACAAACTAACATCCAGCACCTGTACGACACAATGCATGAACGTTTGCGTGCTTGCATTCAGCATTCTTGCGGTTACACCGGTTATTAATGTACCAGCATTTCACATTTAAAATGGCTCTTCTCGCGCTTACATTAAGCTGTGATCTTGAAACCTTAATCGATTAAATATGTTACCTATACAAATGTATTGCCGCCATTTCATTCCTCTACAACTATTGTTTCGTGGTGTTGGGATCTTTTTTTCCGTCAGTGTATATGATGGGGAGGGGAGGGGGCGTTAAAATTCCAAGAGCTTTTGGCAGCATGGAGTCTAAATCCGGCACTGCGTAACCCGCAAAGCTAGGTGTTCATTCGTTGGCGTGGCTCACTTTGTACGCGGGGGGTAAGGGGAGTGGTGAGAAGCTCTTTCAGAGGTCAGACAAACGGTTCTCACGTGACATGCAAGCTTTGTTTTTGTTTCTCCGCGCAAGTGCGTTGTTTATCTTTGTACTTTATACTACTGTGTGTCCTTCGTTACCCAAATATTCGTTCAGAAAGCTGTATCTAGTCAGTGATTGAACTTTAGACTATTCTTGTTGCACTTTCTAGTCGATCTCGACATAAGAAATATTCTCATTTCTGACGAGTGCAACAGAGCTTATACGCTGTCATTCTTCTGCGCGAAAAATGTCTGTAGAACAGTGTAGTAACTCAGCGCAATCCAAAAGAAGTTGACTCCGTTTGTTAAAGTTTGTTACAGGATAAAGCACTGCAATTTTATTGATTATCCCTTCACTTAGTACTGTACAATATCATTGTCACGAAAGATCACTTAGTTTAATCAAACGGACATGGTGCAGCAAAAAAACGCACGTTCACAAACTGCTGCGTTAAGGTTTCAACAACCTGATGCATGCAGTCTATCATGGCCAGATAGATCTATGTTGTTGAGATGTCTCAATATTCCGTATTCTAAATCCGGATAACCGAAGTTCGAAATCCGCAGATATGCAGTTCATAATCCAGATATCCGGAGTTCGAACTATTAGAATGCCAAAATCCGGTTTTCGGACAGTAAAATATCCGGATATCCAAAAATCTGAAATCAGTGAACAGCACTAAACTGAACGACTTTTATCGTGGATGCATTGTCGGCGCAAGACAGATGGGTTATCTATCGCCCAAGTGGTTCCCCAGGGAAACCGCATCAAGGGTGCACCGAGAGTACACCATCGATGGGGTTCCCCAGGGAAACCGCATCAAGGGTGCACCGAGAGTACACCATCGATGGGGTTCCCCAGGGAAACCGCATCAAGGGTGCACCGAGAGTACACCATCGATGGGGTTCCCCAGGGAAACCGCATCAAGGGTGCACCGAGAGTACACCATCGATGGGGTTCCCCAGGGAAACCGCATCAAGGGTGCACCGAGAGTACACCATCGATGGGGTTCCCCAAGAAAACTGCATCAAGGGTGCACCGAGAGTACACCATCGATGGGGTTCCCCAGGGAAACTGCATCAAGGGTGCACCGAGAGTACACCATCGATGGGGTTCCCCAGGGAAACTGCATCAAGGGTGCACCGAGAGTACACCATCGATGGGGTTCCCCAGGGAAACCACATCAAGGGTGCACCGAGAGTACATCATCGATAGGGTTCCCCAGGGAAACCGCATCAAGGGTGCACCGAGAGTACACCATCGATGGGGTTCCCCAGGGAAACCGCATCAAGGGTGCACCGAGAGTACACCATCGATGGGGTTCCCCAGGGACACGGCATCAAGGGTGCACCGAGAGTACACCATCGATGGGGTTCCCCAGGGAAACCGCATCAAGGGTGCACCGAGAGTACACCATCGATGGGGTTCCCCAGGGACACGGCATCAAGGGTGCACCGAGAGTACACCATCGATGGGGTTCCCCAGGGAAACCGCATCAAGGGTGCACCGAGAGTACACCATCGATGGGGTTCCCCAGGGAAACCACATCAAGGGTGCACCGAGAGTACATCATCGATGGGGTTCCCCAGGGAAACCGCATCAAGGGTGCACCGAGAGTACACCATCGATGGGGTTCCCCAGGGAAACCGCATCAAGGGTGCACCGAGAGTACACCATCGATGGGGTTCCCCAGGGACACGGCATCAAGGGTGCACCGAGAGTACACCATCGATGGGGTTCCCCAGGGAAACCGCATCAAGGGTGCACCGAGAGTACACCATCGATGGGGTTCCCCAGGGAAACTGCATCAAGGGTGCACCGAGAGTACACCATCGATGTACGAACCAGCGCCCACCGGGCAAATAGATAGCCGACCACACGCCATTGGTGACCCGGGTCTACGTAGACTATCCAGGTTCGTACAGACCGACCACTTGACAACGTCGGCACAAATCACATCCCGGTTAAATGTCGGAAGCCCAAGTAGTATCAGCGAGCGAACGGTATGGCGCACAATGCATACCATGGGCTACGGGAGCCGACGCCCTACTCGTGTGTCACTGTTGACTGCTCGTGTTCGGACATTGTGGCGAAATCACATCCAGGTTAAATGTCTGAGGCCCAAGCATCGTCAGCGAGTGAACGGTATGGCGCACAATGCATACCATGGGCTAAGGGAGCCGACTCCCTATTCGCATGTAACTGTTAACTGCTCGTCATCGGACATTGTGGCGAAATCACATCTAGGTTAAATGCCGGAGGCCCAAGCAGCTTCATAGAGTGAACGGTGTGGTGCACATTGCATACACGGGAGCCGACGCCCTACTCGTGTGACACTATTGACTGCTTGTCATCGAACACTGTGCAGAAATCACATCCAGGTTAAATGTCGGAGGCCAAAGCAGCGTCAGTGAGTGAACGGTATGGTAGCATGCTGCATACCATGGGTTACGGGAGCTTACGCCTTATTCGCGTGACACTGTTAACTGCTCGTCATCGGACATTGTGTCGAAATCACATCTAGGTTAAATGTCGGAGGTTCAAGCAGCGTCAGCGAGTGAAGGGTATGGCGCACAAGGCACAATGCATACTATGGGCAACGGGAGCCGACAACCTACTCGTATGCCACTGTTCACTGCTCATTATCGGATATTACACCTCTCCTGCTGACGGGAATAACAAAACTGCACCTGTGCAATGTGGCGCTGCGTCGTGTGGTCAGATGAATCCCTTTCTCAGTTGTACTGAGCTGACTGGAGGTTGCAGGTGTGGCATCGACAATATGAGGCCATGGCCCCGTCGTGCCAGGTCGACTCTGTTCAAGACGGTGATGGCTCTGTGATTGTTTGGGGAGCTTTCTCATGGGACACATTAGGTCCTATAATTTGTCTGGGGTGGCCCTTAATCGTTTCCCGCTGCCAGCATGTACTGGCGGATCACCTACACGCTTTCATGACCTTCGTGCATCTTGCAGGCAATGGTCTGTTTCAGCAAGACAGTGCACCTTCCCACAGGGCCACAACACCACCCAGGCATGGCTCGAGAAATACTCATCTGAGTTCGGAACCGTGCAGTGCCCCCGCCCCAAGTTCCCTCGGGTTTAAACCCTGTGGAAGCTCTGCGGAATATCAGATCCAAGAATCCTAGACCAACGTCTCGGGCGGAGTTGTGGACAATGCTGCAACAGGCACGGCTGGCGTTACCTCCGAAAACCCACCGGTGTCCGGTGGAGTCGATGCCTTGACGTGTACAGGCTGTTATTCGCGCTAGAGGAGCACCAACACTCTGTTAGGTACGTATCTCTAATGTTTTGTCCATTCAGTGTATTCGTTCTAGCTGATTTCAACCCCTTTTTTGCTGACCCCGAATTAATTCGTTCAGCTGGTAAAAGGGTTAGTTCCGTAATTTTAACCTTTTTTTTCAAGTAATCGACTGCCTTTTCATAATTTTCTGCGTTGTACTAAAATGCTAAAGTGCAGGCTCTATAAATTTGATGAAGTAGTTAAAGATGTTATGCATTGTGCTTTCCTGAAGAAAATTATTTATTTATTCATTTATTCCTACCATTTACAGAGGGTGAGTCGAAAGTTTTGCAATTTTCGCATGTGCTGCGGCAGGTATGTCACGTGTTTAAACTAGTTCCAAACGCGCACTGCAGTCAGTCGAAAGGGATATAAAGTGGTAGTCGTTGCTGTCAATAGCATTGCATGTCGTCATTCTGTTTGTGGTTGGGACGCCTAAAAGATGAACAGTCACAACCGGCTAATTAGGGAATTTTTGCTTTACGAGTTTGAACTCGGCCATAACGCTGCTCAAGCAACACGAAACATTTGTCACGCGAAAGGGGAAGGTTCCGTGGACCACAGCACCGCAACCAGCACAGCTCAGGTGACAGAAACCTCGACGATCAGTCGAGGTCAAGTAGGCCGCGAACCGTGGATTCGGAGGCCGGGCGCCAGGCCGTAGAAGCAAATACGGCAACCAGCACTCGGAAATTATCAGGCGAGCTGGGCATATCACAGAACACCGTGGTTCCTCACCTTCAAGACCTCCGCAATGTCTACTGGAGCTGCCGCATTGTCCCTCACGAACTGACGCCAGTTGAAGCAAACCGCCGAGTCGAAGTGTCCACGAAACTCCTAGAAAACCCGCGCGATGTACGCTTCATTAAGAAAATTGATACGTGCGATGAAAAGTGGGTCTATTTCCGTAATCCTAACACGCAACGTCAGTGGTTGAGCCCGAGCCAGCTTCCTGAGCCTGTCGCCAAACGTGGGCGCTTCGAACACAAGGTGATGCTCTTCGCCTGGTGGAATTTGGAGGAGATAATCCATTACGAATTTGCTGTTCCAGATGGTCGGATCATCAACGCAAACCCCTACTCTGGACAGCTGAAGCAGATGTATGCCGTTTTGGAGGAGAAGTCGCAGGCATTGGTGAACAGAAAGCGCCCTCTCCTACAGCAGGACAACGCTCGGCTTTATACCGCACGAACGACCCAGGCAAAACTCGAGGAATTTGAAGGAATTGAACTGATGCCACACCCAGCATATAGTCCGGATCTTTCCCCGTCGGATTATTATCTGTTCCCGTCCATGTCGCACTTCGTTCGCGGGCGGCACTTCAACAGCCAGGAGGAGGTGGCAGCTTGGTGAAGGTGTTTATAACGAAGTAAATTTCTCCGTCATTTTTAGTCCACGCCGGGAATCGAACCCGAGTCCACTTATTCCAGAACAAGTTGCTCTACCAACTGAGCTACGCAGACGTTCGTTCTTGCTGCTATCTGCCTTGATGTCGTGTTCGTCCTGAGGGGCAGGCACGCCGCATCTCCCCTTCCCCCGAAAGAGGGCCGGGAGCATGGCCCACGGGTCAGTCGTGACCATGAATCGTCGCAGGCAGCCATCCGTTGTAGAACGTGCACTTGAGAACTCCCAGTCAATCTGGTGTGTGGAATGCAACATCACACACTTTTTATTTTTCGAAGCGCTGAAGAAGGGATTCTCTTATTTTTCCTATCTCGCGGTGTGGAAAGGACATCACACCATTGCGAGATCTTTAACGGCCGGGTCATCCGGGAAGTTCGGGCGCCATTATAACGAAGTAAATATCTCCGTCATTTTTGGGTTAACGCCGGGAATCGAACCCGAGTCCACTTATTCCGGAACAAGTCGCTCTACCAACTGAGCTAGGCAGACGTTCGTTTCTGCTGCTATCTGCCTTTATGTCGTGTGCATCCTGAGGGGCAGGCACGCCACAAGTTCTTCACCTCGAAGGACAAGAACTGCGGAATCGAAGAACTGGCAGACAGATGGCTAAAGGCGGTGCAACACGGTAGCCTATACTTTGAATGCTAGTCAGCTTTCGTCGTAATGGTACGTATGAAGATAAAGTAATCCAAATATTGCAAAACTTTCGTCTTACCCCATTGTACAAGTTCCTTCAATGATGATATCAAATATTCAAATGAGCGTTTTGATGAATCTAGAGATCATATTCTGAATATTACCTTCGTAAAAAAATTTAAACCGTGCTCTCTTGCAGGTTTCCAATCGAATAAAACAGAAGTGTGCATTTCTTACTGAATCATTGCCATGTGAGTGCTTGGACTGTCTGTTAGCTCCGGTATTTCTGAATTTCCTTTCCAGGTGAGTATGACGAACAGAGTGGTTGTCACAAAACTACATCATAAATCAACATACACTGACGGGAAAAAAATCTCAACACCACGAAAAAATAGTTGTAGAGGAATGAAATGGCGGCAATACATTTGTATAGGTAACATATTTAATCGATTAATGTTTCAAGATCACAGCTTAATGTAAGCGCGAGAAGAGCCATTTTAAATGTGAAATGCTGGTACATTAATAACCGGTGTAACCGCCAGAATGTTGAATGCAAGCACGCAAACGTTCATGCATTGTGTCGTGAAGGTACTGGATGTCAGTTTGTGGGATGGAGTTCCATGCCTGTTGCACTTGGTCGGTCAATACAGGGACGGTTAATGCTGGTTGGGGGTGACACTGGAGTTGTCGTCTAATGATGTCCCATACGTGCTCGATTGGGGAAAGATCTGGTGATCTAGCAGGCCACGGCAACATGTCGTCACTCTGTAGAGCATGTTGGGTTACAACAGCGGTATGCGGGCGAGCTTTATCCTGTTGAAAAACACCCCCTGGAATGCTGTTCATGAATGGCAGCACAACAGGTTGAATCACCAGACCTACGTACAACTGTGCCGTCAGGGTACATGGGATAACCACGAGAGTGCTCCTGCTGTCATAGGAAATTGCTCCCCAGACCATAATTCCAGGTGTAGGTCCAGTGTGTCTCGGCCACAGACAGGTTGGTTGCAGGCGCTCACCTGGCCTCCTTCTAACCAACACACGGCCATCAATGAAACCCAGGCAGAACCAGCTTTCATCAGAAAACACAACAGATCTCCACTCCGTCCTCCAATGAGCTCTAGCTTGACACCACTGACGTCGCAAACGGCAGTGGTTTGGAGTAAGTGGAATGCACGCTACAGGTCCTCTGGCTCGGAGCTGTCCTTCAAGTAACCGATTTGTAAGAGTTCGTTGTGTCACTGTGGTGGCAACTTCAGCTCGAATTGCTGCCGCAGGCGCGGTACGATGCGCCACGGCCATACGCCGTACACGGCGGTCTTCCCTCTCAGTAGTGCCACGTGGCCGGCCGGAACCCGGTCTTCTTCAGGCAGTACCTTCCCTTGAACACCGCTGCCAACAATCATGCACAGTGACAACATTCCTGCCAAGTCGTTCTGCAATATTGCGGAAAGAAAATCCACCTTCTCGTAGCCCTATTACAAGACCTCGTTCAAACTCCGTGAGCTTTTGATAATGGCTTCTTAGCCTACCAACTGTCGTTTATCTAACACAACCCCTTCTTGGTGTTGGGATTTTTTTTTCCGTCAGTGTATTTTTATTCAAAAGGCTTTGTATTTACGAAACTCTTGTAACAATTCCAGAGGTTATTCACCCTTGTCAACCATTACTGAAGTCGTCTGTTCTGAAGGTCTGTTCAAGTCTTTTCCACAATTTCCTGTCTTGAGCCGGTCTTTTCCGAGTGACTCCCATATGCTTTCGAATTCTATTTAGACATATCCCATGTGGTTGCCTTCTAGGTTCTTTTTCTGCCTCTTGGCATTCAGTCGTCCAACGATGGTCACTTCTTCTAGCAATATGCCTAGCCCATTTTCACTCTTGTCATTTCCCTAATCCATGTATTCCCTTTGTTATCTTCCTTGGTTACTGTAAACGTGCATATCTCCATGCTTCTTACAGTTGTTCGCATCCTCTGTATGTGTTTTTAGTTAAGGTCCATGTCTCTGATCCATAAGTAACAACTGGAAGGATGCATTGATTAAACATTTTTCTTTTAAAAAAGTGAGGTCAATGCTCTCGTTACGTAGACAAGGAGAGCTGCTGCAGATTGCTATTTGGATAGATCACGTGACCTTGACACGTGGCGGATGCGATCACTAATCTTCTAACCGCAGTTACCCAACAGATATGAGGGCGTAAACATGGCCACTTGTTTGTCGGAATGCTCCATCGTCGAGCAGCGAAATGTAGTGAGATTTTTATGAGCTGGGGGGTGTGCAACCCGTTTAAATTCATCGTAGGATGGGTGTGTGATATGGGGAGAAAAAGTGTATGAGCCAGAGACATGTGTACACGTGGATAGAAAAGTTTCAAACCGGTAGACGAATGTGTTTGCTGAAGCTCGCTGGGGCCATCCATCGACCTCTCGCACGAAAGGACCATCTGGATCGCATCGACTCGCTCATTAAAGAAGATCGTCGGCTTACTCTGTCTGAGATCGCCAAAAGGTGAACATTTTCTGCATTCTCAATAGTGCATGACGGCCTCGGATATCGTAATGTGTGTGCCAGATTGGTGACGCGGCAGTTGCATGATGTGCAATGCAGCAGCGCATGGAAATTGGCAGACATTTTTTGCAGCGATATGAGTCATATCCCAGTATTCTGGAGAGAATTGTCACTGGGGATGAAACATGGGTCCATCATTACGACCCCGAGAGCAAAAGACATAGCATGAAGTGGAAACGTCCGAACTCCCCAAGTAAAAAGGAGTTAAAAGTTGTCCCTTAGGCTCGAAAATTAATGCTGACTCTCTTTTTTGACACGAGAGGATCCATTGATGAACCCTATGAAGCACAGGGTAACTCAATTAAGAGTCGGTCATATTGTGACTTGCTGAAAATCAAATTGAAACCAGCAATTCGCACAAAACGACGGGGATTGTTATTTAAAAAAGTGATGTGGTTGCACGACAACGCTCGTCCACATACGGAAGTGGCAACTCAACAAACAATTACCGAGTTGAAGTTTAAGGTGTTACTACATCCTGCTTGCAGCCCCGATCTGGTGCCATCTGACTTTCATGTATTCGGGCCCCTGAAAGACGCTCTGCGAGGCCGCCGTTTTGAAAGTGTTTTCCAGGTACAGGAAGCGGCGCAATTCGTGGCTGCTGGAACAACCCAAAAGGTTTTTCTCTGCAGGAATCCAAAAGCTTCTTTTTTTTTTTTTTTTTTTTTGATTGGAGGTTTAACGACCACCGTGAGCAACTCAATGGGCTATAAGCAGTCGCCCGTCCCTAATTTAGGGCCACTGGTTCCAGGAAAGGGAGAGAGCCAGTGCCGTAAGACAAACACAACATCCATGCCTCGCGGGATTCGATCCCGGACCCCTCACGGACGAATAAATCCAAAAGCTTATAGACAGTTATAAAATATGCGTTGAACGACTGAGGAACTATGTTGAGAAATAAGGTAATTCTTATCTGTATGCCTCTTAGTTTCTTTAATATACGACAACATTGACCTTACTTTTTGATTTACCATTGTATGTACCGTGCTTTTACAAAAACTTAAGATTTGGAAGTTGATGTGGAAAATCCAGAGGTAAAATCGTTGCTTTCATTTACCTTAGGCAGCAGATATCAAGCGAGGGCCAGATATCACTGTGTTAAAAGAATTAGGTTCAATTTTGCCCCACATTATAGAGTAAGCTGGTACTTACTCCATAATGTTTTGCAATTTTGGCACTTCCCCTGTTAATTAGAGCCTGAAATCATTTGAATTTCACAATTGTTTCGTGCAAAGAACAAAAAGGAGCGAAAGTGGTGTGATCTTGCCCTAAATTTTGGCGCAACTCGAGAAAACCAAGCACGTGTCTTCGTGACAAAGGCAGCAGACGAGAAGACGTACTGTATCTGTAGTACTGTAACATGGCTACGTGGAACAAGAGATCGTTTGGATAACTCAAAAGTGTTCACTCAATAAAAAGGCAGGGCTAAATGTATCGTTGTGAGGTTAGTTTTGTCTTCTTAGCAATGTGCGCAATGCAATCACATGGGAACGGGATTTCTTCGATGACGTAGTGGATTGGGTACGGTCCGAGGTCTGCGCATCTGCCTTCTTCTCTTTTTTCTTTTTTTTTTTTTTTGATTGGAGGTTTAGCGACCACCGTGAGCAACTCAATGGGCTATAAGCAGTCGTCCGTCCCTAATTTAGGGTCACTGGCTCCAGGGAAGGGAGAGAGCCAGTGCCGTAAGACAAACACAACATCCATGCCTCACGGGATTCGAACCCGGGCCCCTTTCGGACGAATGATCAGAGGCCATCGCTTACACCACTGCGCCACCGGGGCGGCGCATCTGCCTTCCCTAATCTTCATAGTCGGGTTTCTGCTTCCGCTGTGTCTCTTAGTTTATGTCCTTTCAGCCTTCCGACATCCTCTCTGTTCTCGAATATTCTAATAGCCGCCCCGCCCCGGTGGCGCAGTGGTCTAAGCGATGGCCTCTGATCATTCGTCCGAAGCCGCCCCAGTGGCGCAGTGGTCTAAGGCGCTGGCCTCTGATCATTCGTCCGTAAGAGGTCCGGGTTAGAATCCCGGTCAGGCATGGATGTTGTGTTTGTCTTACGGCACTGGCTCTCTCCCTTCCCTGAAACCAGTGACCCTAAATTAGGGACGGTCGACTGCTTATAGCCCATTGAGTTGCTCACGGTGGTCGTTAAACCTTCAATCAAAAAAAAAAAAAAAAAAAGAAGAATATTCTAATAAGTAATTGAGTAAATGCACCATGCCCATTCAAGTTATAACGGATTTTCGTTGAGTCTACGGAAAATTCTCCAGACCCTTTTTTTCCTTTTTTTTTTTTTTGTAAGTTTAACGACCACCGTGAGTAACTCAATGGGCTATAAGCAGTCACCCATCCCTAATTTAGGGCCACTGGTTCCAGGGAAGGGAGAGAGCTAGTGCCGTAAGACAAACACAACATCCATGCCTCACCGGGATTCGAACCCGGACCCCGTTCGGAGGAATGATCAGACGCCATCGCTCAGACCACTGCGCCAACGGAGCGGCGGGACGAATGATCAGAAGCCAACGCTTAGACCACTGCGCCACCGGGGCGGCCCTTTGACTTCCCTCGTTTTTTATCTGGTCTTATCAAGTGGAATTACCTTTTTTTTTCTTAAAAAGCACGTCTGTTGTAAAAAATAAATCGTGCTAATATTTATCATTTTGTCCGTCATTCCGATTGTGTGGACACCATGTCTCTGCAACAATTCGTCCGATTTGAAAAATTCGTTTTTCATTGCCAAGTTTGAAATGCGTCGTTTTTCTTGCATTCTGTCTTTTTATACACAATTTCGCCGCTAGAGGGCGTTGATGCAGGTGATATCGAATTCAAAATATATTTTGTTCCATATACACTGGCGGAAAGTGAAAAAAGAACACCAAGTAGGAGACGTCTGATACCAACGAATTTTATACAGCATAATAACAGAATACAGAGGATAACGTGATCAAAACATTATGGCAAAATACAGCTGTATTTGCTGGTAAACTGAAAAATAACATTTCCATGTAACATGGTTAGTAATAGGTTGAACCGCCATGAACTGCGTCACACTCTGCAATTCTGGCATGGAGTCTGTCGTACAGATGTTGGATGTAAGTTTGGGGTATTGAGTTCCAAGCATCCTCAACCTGGACGCGTAAATCGGGGATGGTCGTGGATGGCCGTGGAGACCGGATAAGTCGTTGTCCCATAAAATCCCACACATATTCGAAGTGGGACAAATCCGGTGAACGTGCAGGCCATGGAAGTTGTCTCACACCCTGAAGTGCATGTTGCGGTGCACGTGCCGTGTGTGGGCGTGCGTTATCTTGCTGGAAAAGACCACGATGGACCGACCTTACAAATAGCACAACAACGGGCTGAATAATGATGTTGATGTAGGAGGTGCTGTTTAACGTACCCGGTACAAACACTAGTTGTGTACGGGAGTGATAGCTGATCGCCCCTCACACCAGGAGACCAGGTGTAGACTCTGTGTGTCGCTGGCGGATGCAAGAAGGGTGGAGACGCTTTCCTGTGCGTCTGCGAACACGCATACGGCCATCGGAGGCTCCAAAGCAGAATCTGTTTTCATCGCTGAACACGACAGATCGCCATTGCGTTCTCCAGTGCAGACGGTGGCGACACCACTGCAGCCGTTCCTGACGGTGAGCTGGAGTCAGAGGTACACATGCCAGAGGCACACGTGCACGTAGTCCTGCATCCAGTCGACGGTTGCGGATTGTTCGCACAGTCACCTCAGGTGCAACGGCAGCTCTGATTGGCGTCGCTGTGGATGTTCTGCTTGACAACGCCGCTCTTCTTATGCGTCGATCGGTCCGCTCATCAGTCCGTCTGTGACTCCCGGTTCCACGTCTTCTCGTGTGGGAATGTTCCTCGGACCATCTACGCCACCACCGTACCACCACCGATACTTTCCGTCAAATTCGCTCCGCAATACGACGGTACCACAACCCGGCCTCGCGGAGTCCGACTAGACAACCTCGCTCAAAGTCCGATAACTGCTGAAATCGTACACGTCTTCCATGTCCAGGCATTGCAGCTTCTTCAGGGTCTTCGCACGTGTCCGTACGGCGACGACTGATTACATTCACTTCGCCGTACTCTTTAAATACCACCGACGATAATTTGCATATTACGCCGTGCTGTGGCGTAAGCGCTCAGCGGTTGGTCCCGAAATTAACATCACACCTACGTAAACTCGACCCCATTAACATATGTAAATTTCATGATCGTCCGCCAATTTCTTCTTGGTGTTCTTTTTTCACTTTCCGCCAGTGTATTTTCTTTTAAATATCAGATTGAAAAAATTATTTTTCCTTTTGACGCCATTTATATCGAAGAATATTTTAGACACAGTATATTTTCAAATAATGAAAAGATTTTCCGCTAGGGGGCGTAAAGGTAAACTGCGTTTTCCTCGATATCTTTGCTTCTAAAAGTCCGATCTGGAAAATTCTTTCTGCATCGGACACAGCTTCTCATTTGAAAATGTTTTGCACTTTCTAATTTATAATAAAGAGTACTTTGGCCATCAGGAGGCATAAGTGTTTATTTCTGCTTCTGATGTATTTGCAGCAAAATCTGAGCTAAAAACTCGATTGAAAAAAAATTTTCATGGACCGATACCGCTCACGTCGGAAAACCTTTTCAGATCACTTTGTTCTTAAAATAACGCATGGGTTTAACACTGGGGGCGTAGATGTATATCTTATTTTGGTCAATATCTCTGCTTCTAAGAGTCCAATCTGAAAAGTTCTTTCTTTGTTGGAAAGCGTTTCCGGTGCGAAATTTTTCTGATTTATTTGTAATTTCAAATTCTTCTTAACACACAAAATTATTTCTTAACGCATAAGTGTACCACTAGATGGCGGAAGTTCACATTTCCGCTTACAACAATATCCGCGGGACTGAAAACTCGATTGAAAAAAATTTCTTTCGGTTAGATACTACTAAATATGAAAACTTTTTGTGTGCATTTTCTTCCCCAAATAATGAAGAATTTAGCTGTTTGGGGGGCACCAAAATTTAGTCTGTTTTTCTCGATATCTCTGCTTCTAAATGTGCGATTTAAAAATTTATTTCAACATTTTATACCATTTAACTTGTGGAACACTTTAGGTTTGTATTCGAGGAATTTTGTGGTTTACAATACTGTAGCTAGGTAGTGTTTGTGTACTTCTGTTTGCAGCTGTATTTCTGCTTCTAAAAGACCCCATTGAGAAATTTCTTTTTTACTGTATGACATTCCCTACAATAAATATGGGAACGTTATCCTCTTTAAATGAAGCACCGATTTACCGGTAGGGGGCGTAAAGGTCGAAACCTTCTTCTCGGTACCTCTGCTACCAAGAGACGTATTTGAACAGTTATTTTTCCTTAGCATAGCTTTTCCCATGAAGAATATTCTTTGCTTTTTTTCAACCTTTGCAATATGCAAAACTCTTCCGCTAGAAGGCGTACAGTTGTATCATATTTCCCTGCTGTAATTTCTTCTTTTAACAGTTCGATTTGAAAATCTCTTTCTCTCTGGTACTGCTATGAGACTCTTTTTGTGTGCCATTTGTTAATCTTCGAAAATACTTTTTTGCCGCTGGTAGAAATAAGTAGCTGTTTCCGTTTCTGGATGGTTTATCGATTGTAGAAACCCCGGTTGATTTTTTCCTAACCGGTTCCATCGACTTTGAATATTTTTGATTAATTTTATTCGCGTCGGAAAGCGTTCAAAAAAGTATTCATTACAACCGAAAATTCGGTGTCATCTTTCTTGTTTCATTTGCAAAATACTCAGCTATCTTTAAGCTGATGAAAAACTGGAAATGTTGACTACAGAAGAAATTTCTCAGCACTTTGTTAGCCGTAATGATACTGTTAGTAGTTCAAATGTTTTGTAGGAAAGCGCATCGTAAATTATTTTTACAGAGGTTTTTAATTAGTACTTTTACCTTACAGGTCAGTCATTTATGCTCTTTGTCCTCATAACTTGACTAAAAATGCTTCTATTGCGACAAAATTTTAGTATGCTGTTCCGGAGGTATACTGAACCGGTTCTGTTTAATATCATCGAAATGGGGTCAAAGGTCAGGGCACAGGAACGAGATTTATTCCACAGCCATTATCCTCATAACTTGACTAAAAATGCTTCTATTGCGACAAAACTTTAGTATGCTGTTCCGTAGGTATACTGAACCAATTCTGTTTAATATCATCGCAACGGGGTCAAAGGTCAGGGCACAGGAACGATATTTATTCCACAGCCATCATCCTCATAACTTGACTAAAAATGCTTCTATTGCGACAAAACTTTAGTATGTTGTTCCGGAGGTATACTGAACCAATTCTGTTTAATATCATCGAAATGGGGTTAAAGGTCAGAGCACAGGAGCGAGATTTATTCCACAGCCATTATCCTCATAACTTGAGTAATAACTTGAGTAATGATTTCTCGGATGTTGGAAAGCGCATCATAAATCAATGCATTGCATGATTTTACTAGCTTGTTAAAATTTGTTCACGACAGAATTCGTTTTAAAATGCATGCTTCAATAAGTAGCTTTCTTTCATCCAGGATTTAACAGATTTATTTTTTCACGAGGGAATTTACAGTGTTTTCCTTGTAAGTACGGCGAAAACACAAATATGGTATCGAAGTTGCTCTCCCAACTAAGCTACACAGACGCAATGTATCGATGCAGATTTGTCGTCTTGACACGTGCTTTACCTCTGTAGTACGTCACAGTACGCGTGATTTGCAGTGCACCGCACGACAAATTTCACCGCCTGGTTTGGTTGTCCCAATCCGCCAGTGTCTGACATTGTCGACCATCACACCACACCTGTGTTACGTGCGGCTGTGGTACTGCCACGTGATAGCCGACATCGTACTGAAGATCTTAAAGTACCTTACATCGCGGGTGACGTCGTCCATGTGATTTGCATACGACGCATTGAGTGCACTCCAGTCGCAGCCTCTGTTTCCATTATTTGATAAACCCCTGTATACCTCAACAAGCATTCTACAAAATTTTGACAATCTACCCGTAATTACAAACTAATAAATGTGACCAAAATATTCCTCTGCCTTTTAATTTGGCTATAATATGACCAAATCGTAAAAACAATTCAAAATATGCATTTACGTATACTAAGACATTACGTCATTGTGACCAGAATATGCTGACATGGGCTTACAGAGGATGTTCACACATTTTAGAACGATTTTCCAGCAACTTAATTAATACTTAAAATAAAATTATTTAACAACACAATTTAATACAGCTGTCGAAGCACGATAAAACGATGAAGGTCTTAAAGCGTTTATTAAAATCTGACATATATGCAAACTAAAAAACGCTAGATCTCTCGCATGTGCTACACATGCATCATCAGACTATGTACTGATCAAGTCCGGTGCATGCAGGTATATATATATTCACTGCTGGCCACCAAAATGCAACACCAAGAAGGAAGCATCCGATTAGCCTGAAATTCGCAGCATTCGTCGCCCGCAAGAGGACATGCAAACGATTAGCATTGCAGGGCATATGCAAATCATGTGCGCCCGGCACGCCACCGAGAAGCACTATAAGAGGGGTGCACAGAAGGCGGGGTGCAAGTAGTGGAAGTGTGTTGTGCTGCCGGACCTGTGCGTGGGAAGCTTCCTGATGCCTCGTCGCAGAATACGGAAGTCATTCCAGCACGTTTCGGAGTTCGACAGACGACGAATAGTGCCTTATCGCAGCAGCAGTTTATCTTACCGAGACATCGGCGCCCGTGTGGGACGACATCCAGAGACAGTGAGGTGAGTATGGATTCGGTGGGTGCAGGAGGTATGGATGGACCGACGTGAGCGATTGCCGCAGCCGCGGCACACCACCGAACGAGAGGACCGGCATGTTGTGCGGCGGGCATTGACGGCTTGCACCGCCACATCACAAACGTCAGCGCAGGAATTAGGGTGTGTTGCGCAACAACCTATGTCAGCACGTACCGTTCGACGTCACCTGCCGGAGCAGGGACTTGTAGCACGGCGCCCATTGCTCCAATTACCATTGACGTTACACCACCGGCGAATGCGGCGGCAGTGGGCCGTTCAACGCCGCACCTGGACTACGGAATGGCACGACATTGTCTTATCCGACCAATCCCGATTCTGCCTGCAACACCACGATGGTCGGATCCTCGTGTAGCGGCTTCGCGGTGAGAGACTGTATGACGCCTGCATTATGCATCGCCATAGCGGTCCGTCGCCTGGTGTTATGGTTTGGAGCGCAATTGGATATGACACCCGCATCCCTCTGGTACGCATCGCCGGTACACGCAACGCCAACCGCTGCATCTCCGACGTTTTGGAGCCTGTAGTCCTCCCTTACCTGCAGGGCCTGCCAGCGGCCAAGTTTCAACAGGACAATGCGCGCCCGCACGTGGCACGCATCGTGCAACAATTCTTCACGGCCCACCAGGTGTCACTGCTGCCGTGGCCCGTCTGTTCTCCCGATATGTTGCCCATGGTCGCTGATCGGCAACCGAGTGGCCCGGCAAGCACCACCCGCGGCTACGCCTGATGAACTGTGGCAATGTGTGGAAGCAGCCTGGACCGACATACTCCAAACCCACATCCAAAGCCTCTTTTGTTTAATGCCGCGGCATGCAGCGGCCGTTATTGCCAGCCATGGGGGGCCACACGAACTATTGATGTCTGCGTGTTCCGCAAATCGCACGGGCCTGTAAGCTCAATCGTTTCATCTTTGTATCTGTTATGTGTCCAGTAAATCTGGCTTTGCTATCTCGTGTCATTCTTGGTGTTGCCAACAAAACGATTCCGATGGAGTTTGGCTAAAGCAAACAAAATAAATCGACAAAACAGCAGAACAAAACTATTTTTCTCAGTGCACCGTGCCACTGGCACAGCGAAAATAGAAATTCGATTGAAATCGTGAATATATACGTTTTTGAATTATGTGCTCCGGTAGCTACAAAAATGTATACTGAATTTGATTAGAACTTATAGCATTTTGAATTTTTTTCTTATTTAAAATAGCCCTTAATGCTTTCTTACAATCAATAAAGAAATTCTGTAATTGTTTTTCGCTTCACTGTTTTCCGGCTCTGTATCAACAATTTTCCATTCCTTTCTGACAAAAACGTACTTAAGGTATTTGTATAAGGAGGATGTCATCGGCATCATTCAGAATTTAATATCCGGTTTAAAAGCCTTCCAGAATTTGTGGAAGAAATCATTTTATATAATCTGCACTACATGTTGGAAGTCAAAGTATTTTTCGTCGTATAAAAGGAATTCCACAATGGGCAAAGGATATTTAAAATATATTCCATATTCAGAAAAGCACCAGCTTCTAATAAAATATATCTTCGGAAATTCCTGCCACGCGTAAATTTTAATGTTCACGTTGGCTGTGTATTTGTGAAACTCCTTCAGCTGACGCGTAACCTGCTCTTCGTGATATATGGATTTTAGCTAAATTATAAATTTATTAGGGTTAAGTTTTTATACATTGTAATATTTTTTTTATTTAAGTGCATATAAAAAAAACACAGGCGTATAAAATGTGTATGTGTGTGTGTGTGTGAGAGAGAGAGAGAGAGAGAGAGAAAGAGAGAGAGCGAACCTGCCAAGACTTTAAACATTAAACATTTCTTTCCCCCAAAACAAACCATGTACTTTCACCGCTGGCCAGATCCCTTGCCTGTCACGAGACACTTCTACTTCCGTTACCCATTTCCGTTACATCGAAATTTTTTGCATGGAATTTACTTTACTGTGGTCGGGAAGATGCAGAGCATCAACAATACGATTTGAAGAATTTTTTTTCGAATCTCACAGAATGCCTTCTGCTTTTGAAATCCTTTTGATATGTACAATACCTTTTGGTGAAATATGCTTTTGAAAACCTTAGTAACAACATAATTTTTATAAATGTCTGTTCCTGTGGTTGTCAATTAGTGTGCCCCATTGATCGTGTGGTAAATGCGATAGTACCTGAAGCCTGAGTTCAGTATAAATGTTAAGTATGTTCTCCACTTCTGGTTCATGCCTTTTCCTGGAGCCAATAACATTAAGTTCGAGATCAGAATTTTTCCCACCACACTTCGATGTTCAACGAAGCCTATAGTCTAAAGATAAAGTAATGTATTCAAACTGATATTTCCGCTCGCAATTTTCAGTCATCGAAGGAAGTGTTTCATTTAGTTGGTGCATCATTTTTGCGCACATTCGGTACTTAAATACTCTTGCTTGAATAAATATCAGCCGCCCTGGTGGCGCAGTGGTCTAAGGCGCTGGCCTCTGATCATTCGTCCGTAAGGGGTCCGTGTTCGAATCCCGGTCAGGCATGGATGTTGTGTTTGTCTTACGGCACTGGCTCTCTCCCTTCCCTGGAACCAGTGACCCTAAATTAGGGACGGGCGACTGCTTATAGCCCATTGAGTAGCTCATGGTGGTCGTTAAACCTCCAATCAAAAAAAAAAAAAAAAAAGAATTAATATCATTTGGTTCAGTTTTCAACTCCGTTTTTAGTAACTCACCTTGAACTATATTGAAATTAGGAGGCCGCCCCGGTGGCGCAGTGGACTAAGCGATGGCCTCTGATCATTCGTCCAAAAGGGTCCGGGTTCGAATCTCGGTCAGGCATGGATGTTGTGTTTGTCTTACGGCACTGGCTCTGTCCCTTCCCTGGAACCAGTGATCCTAAATTAGGGACGGGCGACTGCTTATAGCCCATTGAGTTGCTCACGGTGGTCGTTAAACCTCCAATCAAAAAAAAAAAAGAAATTAGGAGTTCTAACGCTGTTCTTTTTTACGCTTTCCAACCGTAGGTTGAAGAAGCGTATGTGCTCCAGCTTTGTCCGTCTGTCTGCTTGTCCGCACGATAACTCGCGTAAAACTGGTTCGATTTCGATGAAAGTTTATCATGTGATATGGGACCACCTGGAGACGAACCCTATTGAAAATCGGTCAAATGTAGTTAAAGGTCACGACATAGGAGCGGGACATATTCCACTGTCCTTATACGTCATAACTTGCGTAAATATGGTTCGATTTCAATGAAATTTTAGTATGTGGTAGGGGACCACCTGGGGACGAACCTTGTTGAAAATGGGCGAAATGGGGTCAAAGATCAGGGCATAGGAGCGGGATGCATTCCATTGCCCTTATGCGTCGTAACGTGCGTAAATATGGTTCGATTTCGATGAAATTTTAGTATGTCCGTAGAGGACCACCTGGGGACGAACGCCATAGAAAATGGGGGAAGTGGGGTCAAAGGTCAGGACATAGGACCGAGATGCATTCCATTATATCTCATTAAAGGAGCAATTCTTGTATATATGCAAATTTTATTTTGAAAACGGCTGTAAGGATTTTGATGAAAGTGGTTAATTACGTTTTATGGTATTAGAAATCGAGTTAGCTTGATTTCGGCTTCGGAAAAATTCGCTTAGCGGGATAAATAACCACCCGAGTTATTGCGTTTTTAGTGTCATGGCGTCGTCCTATTAATGTTTTCCATTCTTAGAAATGTTATGACGTCACACTGTCGCGATCGACTCGCGATTGAGATGTTGGCGCGCTGTCACGCCATCTGCTTCATTACGTCACACGTTGTTTGTGGATCCTATTAAAGTTTTATGACGTCACACTGTCGCGACTATCTGCCTCATTACGTCACGCGCTGTGTGCGTATTACGCATTACTTCTATTTTCTTCTAGAACAAAAAGTAAGTTGTGCCAGTTGCTTGGAGTTGATGCGTAGTACAGTATAAACAGCGGAACTCTGTTTTCGCATATTTTTCCCTTTAAAATTTAAAATTACTGCAGAATTATTTTTTTTTTGTTACATTTTTGAATAGTCACTTGATGACGAGCGTATCCGCTGTGCTAAAATATGGTTAGTTCATTTTTATTAATTACTATTAACAGAGTGTCACGTGGAGGGTAAAATAATATAAAAAGTGTGGCTGGTCGACCCCTACGAAACGTGCACGTTTCAACTTTAATGAGAAGAATAAGAAAAATACGGCACTGTTGGAACAAGAAAAAGCGGAAGAAGTAAATATGGAACAGCTTGGACATTCAAGAGCCGATGGTTTCCGATCACATTTCAGTCTGGAAGCATATGACCTTCCATTGGAAGAAGATCAGCCTACAAAAAGACCATTCCGAGCAGCTAAGGCGAGGAGCATGAAAATAATGTCCGACGTTATTATAACCCTCAATGAATCTATACTGGAAGAAAACCTCGATCAAATGTGGCGAATAAATAGACAGCGATGAAGAACCAATGTTACCAGGGTTCGATGAAGAACCCCATGTTAACATTTATTGTTTGGTGTTTCATGTGCGGGGATAATAAAAACAATTTTAAAAAATTCCTTACTCTAACACAAATAAAAAACTATCATTCATCTTTGCTTTGATGTTTATTCTAAAATAATTTGTCTCTAATTCGTCTATCATTGTTAATCTTGATGGTTTAAACTTAGCATTACAATACTTGGAAATAAGATATCAAAATATAAATTTTTGTGTGGACTCATCCTTCCTTTACCCCAGCGATGCTCGGTGTTCCTGATATTTGCCCTTATGCGTCATAACTTGCTTAAAAATTCTTCAATTTGGATGAAATGTTAGTATGTTCTAGGGGCCTGCCTGGGAACGGATCCTATTAAAAATGGGCGAAATGGGGTCAAAGGTCAGGACAGAGGAGCGAGATTTATTCCACAGCCATTATCCTCATAACTTGACTAAAAATGTTCCTATTGCGACAAAACTTTAGTACACAGTGCGTCAAAGAATTTTTAAGACTGGCGCTAGATTTCAGCCTACGGTGGCGCCACCAGTGTAATCGCGAATGCGTTATAAACCGTGACCATCTGCTTGCTTTCTGCCAAAAGTACTGCGCAGTTGTTAAAATAACTCAAACGAAACGGCCGTTCATTAGAGAAGTAAAATTTTTTTTCATGTTGAATTATTAAGATAGAACAAAGGGCTGTTAATAAATTTAACGCAAAACTTGGTAAAAGTGCCTCGGAAACGTACCAAATGATGAAACAAGTTTACGGTGAGTTTTGTTTAAGTAGATCAAATGTTTTCTTGTGGCAAAAACGTTTTTTGGACGGAAGAGATACGCTAGAAGATGATAAGCATACCGGAAGACCAAGTTCATCTAGGACACCTGAGATTATTGAAAATGTGCGTGATTTCGTGGCAAACAATCGATGTGCGTCACTAAGAATGATGGAAGAGTCTTTAAACATCAACAAAGAAACGATTCGAACCATCCTGCATGAAGATTTGGGCAAAACAAAATTCTGTGCTAAATTTGTTCCACACACGTTAACCAATGAACAAAAATCCAGGAGAAGTACACATTGCAGAGACATCATTTCAGCCGCTGAAACTGATCCAAACTCCTTAAAATCGATTGTTACTGGTGATGAAACATGGTGTTTTCAATATGATCCTAAAACAAAGTGCGGAGTGGAAGTCCAAAAACTCGCCATAAGCCAAAAAACAAGAAAAGTTCCATCGAAAATCAAAACAATGCTCATTACATTCTTCGATAGTAAGGGTATTATCCACAAAGAATTAGTTCCAAGTGGACAAATAATTACTGGCGGGTTTTATTTAAATGTTTTGAGGCATTTTATGGGGCAGAATTCGTCGCATTCGTTCAGAATATCGAGATGAAAACAGTTGGGGTTTGTTGCACGATAATGCATCCAGTCACACCTCACTTCTTGTTCGTAGATTTTTGGCGAAAAATGACGTCTGTGTATTGAATCATCCACCGTATTTGCCTGATTTAGCACCCTGCGACTTTTCTTTGTTCCCAAAACTTAAAATGACGTTAAAAGGGTGTTATTTTGACGATATTTCGACCATACAAACAGCTTTGACGCGTGCTTTGGAGGCAATTCCGCAAAGTGAACTGGAACAGGCATTCCAATCATTATTAAATCGCTGTAACAAGTGTATTGAAGCCAGAGGGACTTAATTTGAATAACAAACCAAAAAAAATTATAATTTCTTGTTTCTATTTCATTTTACAGACCCAGTCTTAAAAATTCTTTGACGCACTGTGTATGTTGTTTCGGAGGTATACTGAACCAATTCTGTTGAATATCATCAAAATGGAATCAGAGGTCAGGGCACAGGACTGAGATTTATTCCACAGCCATTATCCTCATAACTTGAGTAATGATGTCTGGTATGTTGGAAAGCGTATCATAATCAATGCATTGCATGATTTTACTAAATTGTTAATATTAGCGACAAAGATGCTTCTGTCGTCGCTGTTCCTCTTACGATACGATAAATTTCCTCATCTGCAATTCTATTCAGTTATCGTATTCCTACCAGCTGGTGTACGACAAGACGTTATATGCGTCTCATTCTTATTGGAACAAGAAAAAATTACCTTGATCTTTCGCACTTTGTCCGGACATAACTCGTGGTCAGGTGACTGAAAGTTTTCTGCGTTGTGATACCTATGCCTATTATGCGTTCATTTCCACATTTTTTCCATTCATGGTACTTTGCTAATTAAACCAATCCCCTTTATTACACTACGCGAATACAATATAAAGTACATATTAACTTTCTGGAATTGTCTTACTCGCTGAAACCGCAAGCAGTGATAAGCCCCTTGTAAAGCAACCATATTTAATCTTCAAATGGATAGGGCCTAAAAGTGAATAAAAATATCACGCTACGCTGGAAACTTTCGCTCAAATTCAGCATTCGCAAATGCCATGAGTGGCCACTTTATTATGACCACCCCCTCAGTACTTCGTTGGGCCACCTTTTGCCTTTAATACTGCGTCGATTCTTCGTGGCATGGACTCCACGAGATGTTGATAGGTGGTTTGTGGAATCTGAGACCATGCTTTCCAGGAGTGTGAGATTGCAGGGTTGTGGATCCAGTTGTCTGATGGTTCGTTCAACTTTATCCCATGAATTCTCAATGGAGTTGAGATCTGGAGATTGTGGGGGCCACCTAAGCAAAGTAAACCCACTAATATATTCCTGAAACCAATCCTGTACAATACGAACACTATGGCAGGACGCATTTCTTGTTAAAAGTAGCCATCGCCTTTGGGATAAACCATCCACATGACAGGATGCACTTGGTCCGCAACGATGTTTAGATATGATGTGCCAGTCAGACGTTGATCAACACGAATTAAAGGGCCCAAAGCATGCCAGAAAAACAATCCCCAAACCATAACGTTGCCTTCACAAGCTTGAAGTGTTACAGCAATGCATTTGGGGTCCATACTTTCGTGCTGTCTCCGCCAAATTCTCACTCGGCCATCGGCATGTTGCAACTGAAAACGTGATTCATCGGACCACATAAATTGTTTCCAATTATCGACTGTCCAATCCTTGTGCTCCTGTTCGAACTGGAGACGTTTTCTCTTTTTAACTGCAGACAGCAAAGGTGTTCGAACAGGCTTTCGGCTACCATATCCCATCCGATGCAGTGTACGGCGAACAGTGCGTGCAGATATCATTTGAGAGGATCCTTGATTAAGTTGGTCTGTAATTTGCTACCCTGTTGCCCTTCTGTTGTCTGTTACCAGTCTGGACACTCTCCGTTCCGCCCGAGCAGTCACTAGTAGATGACGACCACGCGTTGCAAGTAGAGACCCAGTTTTTTGGCGGACAGTACAGTCTTTAAACACTTTAATAACAGCTGCTCTGGAACATTTCACGAATGCGGCGGTTTCGGTGATACTCGCTCCTACAATCATCTCACGTTGAAAGTCCGTCAATTC
The DNA here is from genome assembly GCA_039090855.1 of Macrothele yani. Classification (NCBI taxonomy): domain Eukaryota; kingdom Metazoa; phylum Arthropoda; class Arachnida; order Araneae; family Macrothelidae; genus Macrothele; species Macrothele yani. The sequence goes on along the minus strand of CM077018.1, from coordinate 102,669,125 downwards.
GCATTTTTTACCCATCTCGTCACCCAAAAATCACTTCTACTACTGCCGCAAGCACTAAGATTTCCCTTTTCATACTAGCCTCGCCCTCTGGAGGCAACAGTGTGCAGCCATAGCTCATTTGCTTAAAACTGTCAGTTGGTCATAATAAAGTGGCCACGCAGTGTATAAGGTATCGCATTTTCTTATGCTATGGAATTTTTCCCGACAGTAGTAAAGTTAATCCCATGGAAAACACTTCGATGTTACGGAAATGGGTAACGGAAGTATGATAGTTAAAACCATTGTTGAAATCTGATTTTTTAATGATGTCCCATGAAGTGACGCAACAATGGTTCATTTCATCATTACTCAACAATACACTAATGAGCCATTACAACATGACCACCTACCTAATAAGATGTAGGACCCCATTTAGCCCGCAAAATAGCGGCCACTCGACGAGCCATCGATTCGATGAAGTAGCGATAGGTATCCTGTGGTACCATAATGTCAACAGCAGGTCCTCCAGTTCCCGTACATTTCGGGGTGGTGGTGATTTAGCGCGAACCCGCTTTTCCAAGTCAAACCACAAATGTTCGATTGGGTTCATGTCAGGTGAATTTGGAGGCCAGGGCATTAACAAAATGACACCAGCATGTTCCTCGAGCCACTCCTTGAAAATTCTGGCAGTGTGGCGTGGCGCATTATCCTGTTGGTAATGGCCATCACTAGCAAGGACACAGTTGCCATGAATGGGTGGACTTGGACCGCAACGATGTTCAGATACCTGACAGCTATCAGGGATTGTGCTATTGGGATAATGGGGCTAAAATGTCCCAAGAAAACATCGCCCACAGCATAACATCGCCATTGCCGGCCTGTTTCCGCCCAACAGTGCATCCAGGTGCCATAGCCTCCGTTGGTAATCGGCGTATCCCGCGCTCGGCCGTCTGCGTGATGTACCGGGAATCTTGATTCGTCAGACCAGGCCACTTTCTTCCAATCATCCACGGCCGAATCTTGATGATCTTGGGCCCCTTTCATGCGTTGTTGGCGATGACGTGCAGTGAGCATGGGGACCCGACTTGGTCTTCGGCTACGCAGGTCCATGCGCAGAAGGCTGCGATGAACTGTGTGATGTGACACATAACCACTGTTGTAGCCGTGAGTGATTTGTCGCACTGTGGCCCTACCGGTTGCTGTGAACAATGCGCTACAGTCTCCGCTCCCCTCTGGCACCAATGGAGCTGCGGACGACGATTCGTCGTTTGGTCACGTGTGCACCGCTTTTGATACGTACTCACCACAGCGGCACGTTAAATACCCGCACCGTTTCCGAGATCGTAGTTCCGAGGCACCGAGCCATCACAATTTGTCCTTTATCAAACTCCGATAAATCGACAACTTTTCCCATTCTGACTCCGAACACTCTACTAACCGAAAGCCGCTCCTCGTGTTTTATATATACTGCTCTGTGAACTTCACGTGCGTCACTGTTCCGCCGGGAGTGCATGTTTCTCTAATCTGGGGGTGGTCATAATGGAATAGCTCATCGGAGTATATTGTGACGACCCACCCCCGCCATTAATTTAGTAATTAATGGGCGTGGTGGATGTGTGAAATTAATTAAGTAATAATTATGTTCGAGGCTTGATTGGAGTTTAAAAGTGTAAACAACAGAGAAAGTTTTATCTGGAGGTTAGGAAAGAAAAGAGGCGAAGAATTCTCTCTCTGGCTGGATGGTCTCAGAATAGCTCTGTTAGGTCATAAATATCAGGGCGCAGCTGACAGGGAGCCTAAGCAACACAAAAAGGGAAAGAGGTACATTTCGAAGAGGGGTCCACTTGAGTAAATGAATGAAGATGGGGACAAAAGGTTTAGCGAATAATCGTAAATTCGTCGATTGTTTGGGGCATTTTCGAGAACAATTGCTCTCTGTTGTGGTCCGTGCAGAAAAATAAGATTTCGCACTTAGCGTGAAAATAAGGAAGAAAGTTGAGTTGTCTGTACGCTCTCCGATGTGAAAGGCTGGAAGCCTTGGATCTGCTATATGAATTGGGAGATGAAGCAGCAAATCTCCCCGCATTGGGTAAGAAATGGAGACGACAACTCGAGGCGGCTGATGGAGATGCCAGTTTGCCATAAAGACAGCGGAATGCCTAAATCCGCGTGATAAAACAGCAATTTCTAAACTGGAGCGTAATGGAAATCAGCGACTGTTTGGCCTAATGAAAGCCAAGTTACAGGGGAATTAAGAAATCTGCGAATGGACAGTGGTCATTCCAATGAGAAGCGAAGCTAAGCGAAGTCGGGGTCGAATGCCAACCACTGCAGTGTGGAATCATCATCCCCCATTCATCCCCTACTGTGGAGGAAGTGAAGAGTCGCGCTTTTCTTACGAGGTGAAGGCTCCCTCAGCAAACGCCTGGATGTGTGTGTGTGTGTGTGTGTGTGTGTGTGTGTATGAGTACGGTAGCGCCCAGGGGACGCAGCTCCTGCAATGAAACCTTCCATGTAAAAAGGGAGGTGTATATCTATTTACTGGTGCATCACAATTTGGATTTATTCTTAACAGCATCCATGTAAGTAGAAACATTTTGTTTTTTGTTATAATTTCTGCTACGCAAGTTAGTTGAGGAACTGAACTAATATATTTCAAGAACTGAACTAATGTATTTCAAGAACTGAACTGTGAAATAGTGAGACTGAACTGTGAAATTTAAGTTCATTAAAACTATCTCGCGGGAACTGATTTAGGTCAAAGTTGACCCAATACTTATGTTCAGAAGACAGCTAAATTTTATTCGTATGTGTGCCATTGTTATATTTTTATAGCCAATTAAATATTTGTTTAGGCAATCAGCGCAGTCATAGAACACATTATTTATGTGTACGCAGGTGATTGGTTGAAATTGTTTAAGTGTATGCCCATATAATACAGTTTTCGCGCCAAGAACTCCGTCGAAGAAGATCAGTGAAGAAATATACTTATACCACTCGGCCCGGTATCATAACATTTGATTGACAGCGGTGGGATAATAACCCACTGTCGTAAACAATATTTTATTAAACCATAGTCGAACACCGTGCATTGCAATCTGCATAAATTACGAGAATCTGATGCTAAATGTGATAAAGGCCATTAGAAAAATGCATTTTTGTTGCTATGAAAACGTTATGCCGTATCGAAATTTGGTTTCCTCTGGCATTCTTACCTGTTATTAGCGAGGGCTTTAAAATAATGTATAACACGCTGGGGTGTAACCTGCAGTTATTCTAAGCCAAAAGCTACTAACACACTTGCGAGATTTAGCTTTTCTTTCAACCTTGAGTTCAGATTTTAGTTTGCGCATGTGCACATGGACTTTCCTAGCCGCATTATGTTTCGTCGGTCGTTTCTTACGTTCGTTTAAATCTCAATTATACACTATCTACCAACAAGTAATTGGACACCCCTGCAATCGACGATATCTGCGGTCCTGATACACGTCACGGCCGCCACCGTTAAATATCGTGTGGGAAACCACAACGCAACCAGTCGCATGCAAGATGCCACGCAGTTCGGAGCTCTCCGACTTCGAGTAAGGTGTAATCATCGGCTATCACAGAAATGGCCGATCCATACGTGACATATCCAGCAAGTTGAAGTACCCAAAATCGACAGTGGCCTACGTGATTGGCAAGTGGAGGATGAGAGGTAACTGTCGGAATGTGCCCCGACCCGGCAGACCCACAAAACTGGGAGTTAGAGACCGACTGGTGCTGGCCAGAGAAATTCGGAAGAACCGCACCAAATCGATGGGCTACATCCGCGAAAAGTTTCAACAGGCATCCGGGAGTGTTCTTTGGATGAATACCATCCGTAAGAAAGCCCCTCTTCTCGGTTATCCTGGACGTGCGGCCGCCCACAAGCCTTTGATGACCAAGTCCAATAGCGCTGCTCGGCTAACGTGGTACAAAGAACGTCGACAGTGGACCGTTGAACAGTGGAAACAGGTTCTCAGGAGCGACGAATCAGGGTTCACCCTCTACCGTTCGGATGGCAGGGTCTGGGTTTGACGTCTGCCTAGAGAACGCCTCCTGCCGGAATGTATTGTGCCAGCTGTGAAGTTCGGCGGCGGTGGAATTATACTATGGGGGCGTTTCTCCTGGTATGGCATGGGACCCTTGGTCGCAATTCCTGGTAGAGTCAACGCCGAGACCTACTTCACCATTTTGAATGACCTTGCGCTTCCTACGTTGTGGCAGTTTTACGGGGTGGACCCATGTTACTTTCAATATGAAAATGCCACCTGTCATGTTGCGAGGTCCACCATGGCTTGGTATGGTGACAATGGGGTTAATCGAATGGACTGGTCTGCGCAGAGCCCGGACCTTAACCCTATCAAGCACCTCTGGGACGAGTTGGAGCGTCGACTTAAGGGGTGCCTCCACCGTCCGAAATCGGAGAAGGAACTGACCTGTCTTCTCCAAGCCGAGTGGAAGAAAATACCTCTAGCCGTCTTACAACGCCTGGTTGAGAGTATGCACCGGAGGGTCGCAGCCGTAATCGCCGCTCGTGGAGGCTCCACGAACTATTGAAGGTGAATAATTTTCGTTTTCCTTTGCCCATCCCAGGTGTCCAATTACTTGTTGGTAGATAGTGTATATATTATCAATAAAAATAAATATTGATTTTGAAAAAATTAAACAGTCGAAATACTTACTATTGTCGCCACCATAGTTTAGTAAATATTTACTTTTATGACTCACATATCTTCTTTCATTAGTTTTACGACAGTAACATTCATTCATCCACCTACCTTAATACCGTCAGTAAACCTTATTGTTTGTTGTTATGATTTAATTCCACTTATTATGCACCAGACTGTGGCTCAGTATGATCGTGAGTGACGCGAATAAATGCAATGTGTCGTTCGATTAATAAATGTATACCCTGCAGTCACTCATTTTATTTCAAATACAAAATGATCTGGTCATGTAAAAGATGCATAGCATAATTTTTCTACAAGTTAGTAAAATCATGCAATGTATTGATTATGACACGGTACCAGAAATCATTACTTAAGTTATGAGGATAATGGCTGTGTAATAAATCTCGCTCTTCTGCCCTGACCTTTGACCCCATTTCGATGATTTTCAACAAAACCAGTTCAGTATACCTGCGAAACAACATATTAACGTTTTGTCACAATCGAAGCATTTTTACGTAAGTTATGACGCACAAGGGCGATGGAATGTATCCCGCTCCTATGTCCTGACCTTTGACCCCATTTCGATGATATTCAACAAAACCAGTTCAGTATACCTCCGGAACAACGTATTAAAGTTTTGTCACAATCGAAGCATTTTTACGTAAGTTATGACGCACAAAGGCGATGGAATGGATCTCGCTCCTATGCCCTGACCTTTGACACCATTTCGATGATATTCAACAAAACCAGTTCAGGATACCTCCGGAACAACGTATTAAAGTTTTGTCACAATCGAAGCATTTTTACGTAAGTTATGACGCACAATGGCTATTACCACGGTCCCGGTTGTACGGTGGTCGCGGAATACTTAATACTCGTCTGCTTGGATAAACAGTGAGGTTGCGTTCTCATAAATGTAAAAAACCCAATCTCAAAGTTTACGGACGTCGCGTTGTGTTTCATATGGGCTCGTTACGAGGTATTCGTAAGAAACCCATATGCCGCAAATTGAGAATTTAGAGAAATACACAGTGCGTCGAAGAATTTTTAAGACTGGGTCTGTAAAATGAAATAGAAACAAGAAGTTATAATTTGTTTTGGTTTGTTATTCAAAATAAGTCCCTCCGGCTTCAATACACTTGTAACAGCGATTTAATAATGATTTGAATGCCTGTTCCAGTTCACTTTGCGGAATTGCCTCCAAAGCACGCTTCAAAGCTGTTTGTATGGTCCAAATATCATCAAAATAACACCCTTTTAACGTCAATTTAGGTTTTGGGAACAAAGAAAAGTCGCAGGGTGCTAAATCAGGGGAATACGGTAGATGATTCAACACACAGACGCAATTTTTCGCCAAAAATCTACGAACAAGAAGTGAGGTGTGACTGATTGCATTATCGTGCACACCAAACACCAACAGTTTTCAATCTCAATATTCTGAACGAATGCGACGAATTCTGCCCCATAAAATGCCTTAAAAACATTTAAATAAAACTCACCCGTAATTGTTTGTCCACTTGGAACAAATTCTTTGTGGATAATACCCTTACTATCGAAGAATGTAATGAGCATTGTTTTGATTTTCGATGGAGTTTTTCTTGTTTGTCTGGCTTGTGTTGAGTTTTTTGACTTCCATTCCGCACTTTGTCGCTTTGTTTTAGGATCATATATTGAAAGCACCATGTTTCATCACCAGTAACAATCGATTTTAAGAAGTTTGGATCGTTATCAGCGGCTGAAGTGATGTCTCTGCAATGCGCACTTCTCCTTGATTTTTGTTCATTGGTTAACGTGTGTGGAACAAATTTAGCACAAACTTTTGTTTTGCCCAAATCTTCATGCAGGATGATTCGAATCGTTTCTTTGTTAATGTTTAAAGGATCTTCCATCATTCTTAGTGATGCACATCGATTGTTTGCCACGAAATCATGCACTTTTTCAATAATCTCAGGTGTCCTAGATGAACTTGGTCTTCCGGTATGCTTATCATCTTCTAGCGTATCTCTTCCGTCCAAAAAACCTTTAAGCCACAGGAAAACATTTGATCTACTTAAACAAAACTCACCGTAAACTTGTTTCATCATTTGGTACGTTTCCGAGGCACTTTTACCAAGTTTTGCGTTAAATTTAATAGCAGCCCTTTGTTCCATCTTAATAATTCAACATGACAAAAATTTTACTTCTCTAATGAACGGCCGTTTCGTTTGAGTTACTTTAACAACTGCGCAGTACTTTTGGCAGAAAGCAAGCAGACTGTCACGGTTTACAACTCATTCGGGATTACACTGGTGGTGCCACCGTAGTCTGAAACCTAGCGCCAGTCTTAAAAATTCTTTGACGCACTGTGTATACACCCCAGAGAAGTTAGCTACACCAGGTTAAGTAATTACCAAGGTTTATTAAAAGAAAAAGTGTATTTACGCAATTACATCCTTCAGGTGGAGGGCAAATCAAAGTTACGTTAAGTTAAAAAAACATTAGGATTAGCCATGTTTACTAGTCCACTGCTGCGTACGCCTGTCACACCCTTGAGCTTAACTTTAAATTAACTCCCTCAATCTATTTCGAGGAGGCATAGCGACCATGCATATGTATATATTTAGTTAACATGGGAACTGGAATTGGGGAAAATAACGTCATCTTACCTTCCTTTGGTTTGTGTGGTCGCTCGTTGAAGCCCCACGCTGGTAGATGAAAACTTGCGTGGATGTTGACTCCGGATCTATCTATCATTCTCGACTAATCTTTCTCTCTATCATCTCATTCTCGAATATCTCCCAAACTTGTCTTCCGAATACTATACGTGAAAAAAACATCTGTGTTGCTGTCTGTGGATCACCGTTCCGGCTACGACTCCTCCTGACTATAAAAATCTCCGATAATAATTTTTCTATCTCTTTTCTTCTCTCTGTGTCTATATATTTTTTTTCTGCAAATATATTTCCGTCCCTTTAATTTTTCACGTGATAGGGGCGTGCCTACAACCTTCTACGAACTCTTCGCCTGGGGTCTGGATTGGTCAGCTGAACTGACCAATGCTCGGGCTTAGTGATTATTGGTTGGCCCTCTGGTCCATTTGGCTACCTTTTCGCGGCAGCTGGCCTGTTGTGCAGGTGATGCTTTTGCGAATGCAATAGGACCTATTTAAACGCTCGGATGAATAGCGAAGAATTCAAAAAGAGGCTTTCCTCTGCCAGAGTTACGACTTTCCTGTGACACCGCGATGTACTTTACGACTTTCGCTGGTGCCTCCCTCATCGAGGAGATGGTCGTCAACCGCAACTCGCCTATTCATCTGACCGCGTTTCGGACTCTTGCATGTGCGCTTTTGAAATACCGGGATGTATTGTCCCACCAGCAACGCTAGCACTGGGCCCATTTCGTAAATTTCGTGACTGCCGTGCTTCTTCTCACAAGACTGAAAAGAAGGTGAATTCCTTGGTCGTTCTCCACGGGTGTCGGACAAACCGTTTTGACCACCTGGGTTTTCTGCTCCAGCGGGGAAAAGGGGGTTTATGAGGCAGGAAGGGAGCAAATGAAAAATAATTTAAATTAAGTAAAAAAAAAAAAATAATTTAGGTAAATTACTCCTGGTCTTTAAATTTAATTAGGCAGCAAAGAATGTGACCCGAACTATGAAGTAGTTCCGCGGCAACAGGGCGATGGAATGGATCCCGCTCCTATGTCCTGACCATTGACCCCATTTCGATGATATTCAACAAAACCAGTTCAGTGTACCTCCGGAACAAAGTATTAAAGTTTTGTCACAACCGAAGCATTTTTACGTAAGTTATGACGCACAAGGGCGATGGAATGGATCCCGCTCCTTTGTCCTGGCCTTTGACCCCATTACGCCCATTTTCAATAGGGTTCGTCCCCAGGTGGTTCCCTACCACATACTAAAATTCCATTGAAATCGAACCATTTTTACATGAGTTATTGTGCCGAAAGGCAGACAGACGGACAAAGCTGGAGCATATACGTTTCTTCAAACTATGGTTGGAAAGCGTAAAAAAATACCAAGGTACTCTGTAGATTTCTTTTTTAACGAGAAATGGAACTGTTTCATCAATCAGCAAATTTCACGCTTTTTAGTTCTTCATAATTCTTCACCGTGAGCAAGTGGATGGCTCCTTGTTATCCGTTGGTATTACACTGACGGAAAAAAAAATCCCAACACCAAGAAGGGGTTGTGTTAGATAAACGACAGTTAGTAGGCGGTGAGAGTACATCTGTAAGATGACGTCTATGCAAATTTCGCGCTCGGCGCATACCTGTGGCGCTAGTAGCGCCCCTCGCAACATGCAAGGCAGGTTTGCTGTAAATACGCGCTGTAACGCGTTCGTGAGCGTTAGTTATCGTTGAGATTCGACGTAGTGTGTTGATGTTAGTCAAGAATGCCTTTAAGAAGACGAAGAAGCCATTATCAACAGCTCACGGAGTTTGAACTAGGTCGTGTAATAGGGCTACGAGAAGGTGGATTTTCGTTCCGCAATATTGCAGAACGACTTGGCAGGAATGTAGCCACTGTGCATGATTGTTGGCAGCGGTGATCAAGGGACGGTTCTGCCTCAAGAAGATCGGCTTCCGGCCGGCCACGTGGCACTACTGAGTGGGAAGACCGCCTTGTACGGCGCATGGCCGTGTCGCATCGTACCGCGTCTGCGGCAGCAATTCCAGCTGCAGTTGCCACCACAGTGACACAACGAACTGTTACAAATCGGTTACTTGAAGGACAGTTCCGAGCCTGACGCCCTGTAGCGTGCATTCCACTTACTCCAAACCACTGCCGTTTGCGACGTCAGTGGTGTCAAGCTAGAGCTCATTGGAGAACGGAGTGGAGATCTGTTGTGTTTTCTGATGAAAGCCGGTTCGGCCTGGGTGCCAGTGATGGCCGTGTGTTGGTTTGAAAGAGGCCAGGTGAGCGCCTGCAACCAACCTGTCAGCGGCAGAGACACACTGGACCTAAACCTGGAGTTATGGTCTGGGGAGCAATTTCCTATGACAGCAGAAGCACTCTCGTGGTTATCCCACGCACCCTGGCGGTACAGTTGTACGTCGGTCTGGTGATTCAACCTGTTGTGCTGCCATTCATGAACAGCATTCCAGGGGGTGTTTTACAACAGGATAACGCTCGCCCACATACCGCTGTTGTAACCCAGCATGCTCTACAGAGTGTCGACATGTTGCCGTGGCCTGCTAGATCCCCAGATCTTTCACCAATCGATCACGTATGGGACATCATTGGACGACAACTCCAGCGTCTCCCCCCAACCAGCATTAACCGTCCCTGTATTGACCGACCAAGTGCAACAGGCATGGAACTCCATCCCACAAACTGACATCCAGCACCTGTACGACACAATGCATGAACGTTTGCGTGCTTGCATTCAACATTCTGGAGGTTACACCGGTTATTAATGTACCAGCATTTCACATTTAAAATGGCTCTTCTCGCGCTTACATTAAGCTGTGATCTTGAAACCTTAATCGATTAAATATGTTACCTATACAAATGTATTGCCGCCATTTCATTACTCTACAACTATTTTTTCGTGGTCTTGGGATTTCTTTTTTCCGTCGAACACTCATTTCTGAAAAATTCTGCTATTTCTGAAACAAACTGATTTCATCCTTCCGTTTGAAGCTAAATATAAGCTCAAGACATCCCTGTAAATATAAAAAAACTAATACCTGGTGTTGGTATACGTCCGGAAGAACTACCAATAAAGAAAAGTCTCTTAACTCCTATATTAGCAACGGATCACGTTTAAACAACCCCTTGGCAAAATCTGGATCACGTGCTTCTTATTCTTGCCCATGTTTCTGTCCTTTTGCTCAAACATATTTTCAACCATCTCTTTTTTTTTTTTGTCCCAAGAGGTCGAAAAATATTAGATCTTCATGTTCGCAAACAATCGTTTTTAAAAAGTTCCGCTTCCACGATGCCATTCCCCATCGCAGCGCATATTACTTCAGGAACCCTAAACGAAATAAACACAGCTTACCGCCAATCAAATACGTAGAACAGTGGTGTATTCTTAAGAATCGAGTGTTTTTTACAAGATAAAGATATATCTAAAGCAGGATTGAGTGCATCAGAGCCTGAACAAAGGATAAAAGCAAGAAAGAAAAAATATCAGAACGCGGCAGGCAAGCTTAGGTTGTTGAGATAGCAAGCAAAAAGGATTCATCTTCGACCGTCTCACAATCCTCAATAATGATATTATATCAACAGCTCTATAATATTTATCAAATGATACTTATTTGATATACACAGACCTAACATTAATATCCAGACTCCTGCATGTCTACAAACAATCTTTACTTACAGGAAATTTAATACTGTGTGCTGAAATCTTTGGCCCTTATGACAGCCCATAGTCTTCTTGGAATACTCTCCTTAAGTTTTTGGTAATACAGAGAATGTTTACACCTGTTTAAAACGATTTTCCAGCAAAATAATTAATGTTTAAAACAAAATTATTTCTTTCCTAAATGTTCTATCTGATAGCCCTTTCTCTGCACTATGAACCTGCATCTAGATTTCCGAGATAACATGGTATTTCTTAAAATTGGTAGTGATATACACTGAAGAGCAATTGAATTAGAGATACCTGTCTAGTAATGTGTAGCACAACCTTTCGCCCTGATGACGGCGGCGATTCGTCTCGGCATGGACTCGACAAGACACCGGAAGCGTTGGGAAGCCATATGGATCCACGACCGCGAACAAGCTCCCACAGTTCACGAAGATTTGATGGAGGGAGGACAGAGCCTCGAGCATCTCTCTCCATGGCATCCCAGATGTGCTCGATCGGATTAAGGTCAGGTGACCTATCTGGCCAAGGAAGCGAGGTCACGTCGGGGGAGTGTTCATCCAACCAAGCGGATACAATTCGGGAGCGATGGCACGGTGCATTGTCTTGTTGCAGGATGAGGTCCCCAGTGGGATGTTGAAGACGCACAAACGGGAGCAAATGGTTGTCCAGGATATCCCGGTAACGTTGACCTGTGAGGGACGATGTCACACGTACCAGGGATCCCATTTCAGTCCACGTAAACAGTCCCCAAACGAGAATGCCACCCCCACCTGCTAGAAGAGTACCCTGCTGGCCAGAAGGATCCATCGCTTCATGTGGTTTGCGCCGTTATCGTATCCTGCCATCCGCATGTACCAACGTGAATCTCGACTCATCTGTCCAGGCAACATTTTTCCACATGTCTAGGGTCCAGTGGCGATGTTCCCGTGCCCATGCTAATCTTTGCACCCTGTGATGTGCGGTCAGCAGCGGTACCCTCCTGGGACGATGGCTTCTGTACCCCATAGCGAGGAGATGGTTCTGGATGGTGTGGCTGCTTACACGTTTTTGTGCACCAGCGTTAAATTGCCGAGTGATTTCTTGCACTGTGGCCCGTCTATCCGCTGTTACAGTGCGAGCTAGCCGACGATGACCCCGCTCATCCGCACGCTGTTGTCCACGGCAGTTGGCCCTTTGCAGGGATGGTTTTACCGGATTCGATGTACTCACGGTGCACCCGTGACCCAGTGCCTCGTGAAAATCCCAGTGCCTGCACGACTTCCGAGATGGAGTGACCCATTCGTCGGTCCCCGACAATTTCCCCACGATCAAATGCGCTTAGATCCTTTGTCTTACCCATACTGCTTCCGATTCTTACTGATTCCCATTGCATCACTCCTTATATTGTCGGATCGCTGCATACGTCATGTCGTTTCCGTTTACAGGGCCGCCCACAGCGCCACATTTGCATAACGCCAGCTGGCTTTAATTCAATTGCTCTTCAGGGTATTAATCTACTCTTCTTCCACTGCTTTCTATAGTCCAATCATTGTTTGAGGTCTGCCTTTAGAAAGCGCTCTGCTTAGCAGTCCGAAGGCACAATAGTCCATTGGTGACACATCAGGGGAGTTTGAAGGAATTGGAGGCCGCCCCGGTGGCGCAGTGGTCTAAGGCGCTGGCCTCTGATCATTCGCCCGTAAGGGGTCCGGGTTCGAATCCCGGTGAGGCATGGATGTTGTGTTTGTCTTACGGCACTGGCTCTCTCCCTTCCCTGGAACCAGCGACCCTAAATTAGGGACGGGCGACTGCTTATAGCCCATTGAGTTGCTCACGGTGGTCGTTAAACCTCAAAAAAAAAAAAAAAAAAAAAAAAGGAATTGGAGCAAAAGGTGTTACCCGTATCTTTCTTAGGTCTGAGCGCTCTTTTCAGCAGTCCGAAGGCACAATAGTCCATTGCTGTCACATCAGGGGACTTTGAAGGAATATTAGCAAAAAGTATACATTTGATACCCCTCTTTTTTCTAGAATTAGGCAACCGTTAGTGAGAGTGGGGATATGATCACTACTTGCTTCGCTTCCGATGTTCGGATAAAACATTCTTGCATCGGTTGCTGATGAAGTTCTGTTTGGGAATTACTTTATTGCTCTGGAAATAATAATATGGCATCGCGTTCACGTACGACGAGATTAGAGTTCACGGCTTTTTCTTATTATAAAGTTTCAGGTTTTCATAAGGTATTTCTCACGAGGAAGGTAAATGTCGCGATAATGAGGTCTTCAACAACTGTTCAGATGGCCCGAAAGAGGGTTGAGGCGTTGAAAGGGAAGAAAAACGGGGAAGCCTTGATCTTGCGGTTGAGAGAGCAAATAATTTCCGTGATTCTCTATCAACGGAGAGGGCTTTTCGGTTTCCTGAACACAGCAGTAGTGTTGTTCCTTTCTCTCAGAAGACGAGAGTAAATAGAGATTTTGAAAGCCCGATGCCGAAATTGTACATATACGGAAAAATTCAGTTGGAAGCGCCTGGTAGAATAAGCAGGAACAAATCGACGTGTGGACAAGAAGAAGAGTAATGTACAAATCAGGATAAACAAATCCCTGACTTTCCCGTATACTGCATCGAATTAAGAGCAACAATGCAGATGAGCGAGTACTCATTCAATTAGTAATTCGGTCATTTCATCAATTGGGAGAATACAGTTAAAACCTCTGAACTACCTAATTACCAAACAAGCCGAGGTTTAACGAACTCACGCGATAGGACACTGAAAGAAGTCGAATTAACAGCCCTATAACAAATGAAACTCAATTTTGTGTTACTGTGTGCCGCACGGCGCAGCCAGGGAGAATGCAAACATTTACTTTTGTGTGTTAGGCTGGTCGTTCTAAGAGAGACTTACGAAGAGCTCGTGAGCATATAAAAGCAGTACCAACAATATCCCATAAGAATTTTGAACAGAAATAATTAGGAGGATTTATAACTTCCTAAACAGCGAATTATCACAACGAAGCAAAAAACCCATGAAGACAGGCGTCGTCTATCCTTAAAAGCAAAAAACCCATGAAGACAGGCGTCGTCTATCCTTAAAAGCAAAAAACCCATGAAGACAGGCGTCGTCTATCCTTAAAAGCAAAAAACCCATGAAGACAGGCGTCGTCTATCCTTAAAAGCAAAAAACCCATGAAGACAGGCGTCGTCTATCCTTAAAAGCAAAAAACCCATGAAGACAGGCGTCGTCTATCCTTAAAAGCAAAAAACCCATGAGGACAGGCGTCGTCTATCCTTAAAAGCAAAAAACCAATGAAGACAGGCGTCGTCTATCCTTAAAAGCAAAAAACCCATGAAGACAGGCGTCGTCTATCCTTAAAAGCAAAAAAACCCATGAAGATAGGCGTCGTCTATCCTTAAACCCTTGCTGGAATTATGTGTTATTTCAATAAAGCTTTTCAGCAAGCAAAGATATTCAGTAAAACACTTACTTATTTGAGAAATACTTAAATTCAATGAGTTCAATATACACTGCTGGCCACCCTAAATGCAACACCACGAAGGAAGCATCCGATTGGCCTGAAATTCGCAGCACGCGTCGCCCGCGAGAGAACATGCAAACGATTAGCATTGCAGGGCATATGTAAATCATGTGCGCCCGACACGCCACCGAGAAGCACTATAAGACGGGCGCACAGAAGGCGGGGTGTAAGTAGTGGAAGTATGTTGTGCTGCCAGACCTGAGCGTAGGACGCTTCCTGACGCCACGTCGCAGAATACGGCAGTCATTCCAGCACGTTTCGGAGTTCGACAGAGGACGAATAGTGGCTTATCGCGACAGCGGTTTATCGTACCGAGACATCGGCGCCCGTGTGGGACGACATCCAGCCACAGTGAGGCGAGTATGCATTCGGTGGGTGCAGGAGGGACGGACGGACGGACGGACCGACGTGAGCGATTGCCGCAGCCGCGGCACACCACCGAAAGAGAGGACCGGCATGTTATGCAGCGGGCATTGACGGCTCGCACCGCCACATCACGAACGTTAGCGCAGGAATTAGGGTGTGTTGCGCAACAACCTGTGTCAGCACGTATCGTTCGACGTCGTCTGCAGGAGCGGGAACTTCTCGCACGGCGCCCATTGCTCCGATTACCATTGACGTTACACCACCGGCGAGTGCGGCGGCAGTGGGTCGTTGAACGCCGCACCTGGACTACGGAATGGCCCGACTTTGTCTTCTCCGACGAATCTCGCTTCTGCCTGCAACACCACGATGGTCGGATCCGCGTGTGGCGGCACCGCGGTGAGAGACAGTATGACGCCTGTATTATGCATCGCCATACCGGTCCGTCGCCTGGCGTTATGGTTTGGCGCGCAATTGGATATGACACCCACACCCCTCTGGTACGCATCGCCTGTACACTCAAAAGCCACCGCTGCATCTCCGACGTTTTGGGGCCTGTAGTCGTCCCTTACCTGCGGGACCTACCAGTGGCCACGTTTCAAGAGGACAATGCGACCACCAGGTGTCACTGCTGCCGTGGCCCACCTGTTCTCCTGATATGTCGCCCATCGAACACGTTTGGTCGCTGATCGGCAACGGAGTGGCCCGGCAAGCACCACCCGCGGCTACGGCTGATGAACTGTGGCAATGTGTTGAAGCAGCGTGGACCGACATACCCCAAGCCCACATCCAAAGCCTCTTTCGTTCGATGCCGTGGCGTGTAGCGGCCGTTATTGCCAGCCATGGGGGGCCACACGAACTATTGATGTCTGCGTGTTCCGCAAGTCGCACGGGCCTGTAAGCTCAATCGTTTCATCTTTGTATCTGTTGTTATGTGTCCAGTAAATCTGGCTTTGCTATCTCGTGTCTTTCTTGATGTTGCATTTTGGGTGGCCAGCAGTGTATGTATATTGTATATTTACGAACATTACGTAATTGGCCTCCGAACGTAAAAATGGCCGTTGGGCACTTCGAAAAATGGGTGATGATTCTTCCATACATCGTCTAGAATTAATGAAAGTTCGTTCTTCACTTACAAAAAAACAAAAAAAAAATTAAGAGGGAGATGGTGGGATGTAGTACAGAGGTAAAGCACGTGTCAAGACGACAAATCTGCAGCCATACATTCCGTCCGCGTAGCTTAGTTGGGAGAGCAACTTACTCCGGAGTGAGGGGACGCGATCTCGATCTTCGTCACGGAAAAATTTGTGTTTTCACAAAGAAAGAAGTGAAAATGAAGTAAGATACTTTGCGAGATGCAACAAAAGCAAGATAGAGAGCCTGTGGACAAAGAAGGTTTAGTGATAAATTGGTCAGCACTGCTTTTGGGTAAAAACCACTCTTTGTTCGTGGCTGTAACACGAAATAAGGCTGTTAGAATCTCTGAAATATTTTACTTTATTCACACAGGATATTCAACATTTAAAATTTTACAAAGTTGCGTTGTCCAAGGTGCTCTCCTTGCTCACATTCGATGCCTTGCTTACATTGCTTACCGGCTTGAGCAGGCCCTTACTGCAAACGTAGGGAGTCACTGTTAGGCGAACTGTCTTCAGCCTTTGATTACAGGATTACACTTCTGCCCCAGGGATTCAAGCTGAAAAGTAAGTTCAGGTGATTTTCCAAGGGTTGTCTTGGAAAAAAAAAGGGCCCGTCAGTTGTCTTCGATTGTCGATCCGGCGCACAGATCCGAAGAGCAAGGACATTGTGACGTGCCTGCTCCGCAGAACTCACACGACATAAAGGCAGATAGCAGCAAGAACGAACGTCTGCGTAGCTCAGTTGGTAGAGCGACCTGTTCCGGAATAAGTGGACTCGGGTTCGATTCCCGGCGTGGACCAAAAATGACGGAGAAATTTACTTCGTTATAATGGCACCCTAACTTCCCGGATGACCCGGCTGTTAAAGATCTCGCAATGGAGTTATGTTCCTTCCACACCGCGAGATAGGAAAACTAAGAGAATCCCTTTTACAGCGCTTCAAAATAAATGTGTGTGACGTTGCACTCCACACACCAGATTGACTGGGAGTTCTCAAGCGTACGTTCTTCAGCGGATGGCTGCCTACGGCAATTCATGATCACGGCTGACCCGTGGGCTATGCCCCCGGCCCTCTTTCAGGGGATGTGACGTGCCTGCCCCACAGGACGCACACGACATAAAGGCAGATAGAAGCAAGACGAACGTCTGCGTAGCTCAGTTGGTAGAGCGACCTGTTCCGGAATAAGTGGACTCGGGTTCGATTCCCGGCGTGGACCAAAAATGACGGAGATACTTCGTTATAACATACATTATGGTTTGCATTCACGGCCACCTTACTACCCCTTGTTCGGACATTGAGCTTGCTTTAGGTATTTGTGCAGACGAAAATATGATCAAAAACGAAATGAGACTGGTTTTTAAGTGTTATCTAATAAATAAGCGACAGTGTATTTGTGTTCCTTAGTCAAAAAGTCGAAGTCTTTGATTTTCATCCCCAAACAGCCATTGTGAAAAGCATCTTAGTATATATAAAGGATGATCTTTATTATCTTAGTACGGTGTTCTGATTCCTTGGTCAGATAACCGATCGTTTTTGCGACCCTCGGTCCAGTACACACCCCAGCAACTCCGTAGTATAACGTAAGTAAACGATGGCTTTTCATAGCCTCGTGAGTAACAGGAATTGTCTGCGTATCATTCAGTCAGACATCAACCATCCCTAACTGCAGATGCAGGACTCCACCTATGTAGTATAAAGTAAGTTCACGCTGTTTTTATAGGGTTGCCTCAACATTGAGACTTGTATTCGAGCCCTTTTGACCAGTACACTAATTATCTTTGATAACTGGACCAGGCCTCAGCTACGGTAAGTCACGTCGGTCAAGCACAAAATAGATTTAATTGTTGGCCCAAGCCTCAACCCATTGGAATTCTAGGAGAAATGCAAGTTACTTTTTCTCTTCTGGGGCCCACCTCAGTAAAAGAAACTGTCTTCGTATCTTTTAGTCGGACTCTAGACATCTGTTGCTATACTAGGTCCTGGCTGTATCTACTAGAAGAAGGTAAAAATAAAAGTCGGCATTGTTTTCTTCATTGGGGCTTAATCGACCACCGTGAGCAACTCACTGGGCTATAAGCAGTCGCCCGTCTCTAAATTAGAGCCACTGGTTCCAGGGAAGGGAGAGAGCCAGTGCCGTAAGACAAACGCAACATCCATGCCTCACCGGGATTCGAACCCGGACGAACGATCAGAAGCCATCTTTTAGACAACTACGCCACCGGAGGGACACCATTGCTTTTCCAAGACCATCTCAGTAAGAAAGATAACCGTATCCGTCAGTCACATCTGTTTACTTTTGGTCCATGTCGCAACTCCAAGAAGCACTGGTGAAAAGTAAGCTAACGATGCGTTCCAGATTATCTTCAAAAGTATTCCAGTATTTTCCTTCAAACACACGAGCCATCACTTTTTCCAATACGTGGAGTTGGAAAGTATAGTGAAAAGTAAAATAAACCTGTGCTTTCAAGACTAATGCAAATTATCGCTGCATGTCTTGGTCGAATAGCAACTACTACGGATTTCAAATCCGTGTCACAATCCATGAGATCTATCTTGAAAAATAAGGTAAGAGTGCGTTTCAAAGGTAATTCTTGTTAATGGCTATCAGTGTTAACTTACTTAATGGTCGTGAGCCATAATAAAAGGTAAGGTGAAGTTACGGGCGCAGAGTCATCATAATAATAAGGCTCATCTTCGTAGTCTATGGTCTGACACCAACAGGGTTTGATTGTTGTTCCAAGTTGCCGTTCCAATGAATTAAAGCGGAAAGTTAGTATGCGTACCTTCCTGGAATTTTCTGTTTAAAGGGAACCGTTTTCCTATTCCTCAATGGATTTCCATGGATGTTCACTGGACTCAAACGTCAAAAACGCACAATGGTTAGTAACTTAAGTTCAAGGTTCCAATGCCATAATATTGAAGAGGTACACTATCTACCAACAACTAATTGGACACCCCTGCAATCGACGATATCTGCGGTCCTGATACACGTCACGGCCACCTCCGTTAAATATCGTGTGGGAAACAACAACGCAACCAGTCGCATGCAAGATGCCACGCAGTTCGGAGCTCTCTGATTTCGAGAAAGGTGTAATCGTCGGGTATCACAGAAATGGCCGATTCATACGTGACATATCCAACCAGTTGAAATACCGAAAATCGACACTGGCCTACGTGATTGGCAAGTGGAAGATGAGATGTGACTGTCGGAATGTGCCCCGACTCGGCAGACGCACAAAACTGGGAGTTAGAGACCGACGGGTGCTGGCCAGAGAAATCCGTAAGAGCCGCACCAAATCGATGAGCCACATCCGCGAGGAGTTTCAGCAGGCATCCGGGAGTGTTCTTTCGATGAATACCATCTGTAAGGAAGCCCATCTGCTCGGTTATCATGGACGTGCTGCCGCCCACAAGCCTTTGATGACCAAGTCCAATAGCGCTGCTCGGCTAACATGGTGCAAAGAACATCGACAGCGGACCGTTGAACAGTGGAAACCGGTTCTCTGGAGCGACGAATCAGGGTTCACCCTCTACCGTTCGGATGGCAGGGTCTGGGTTTGGCGTCTGCCTGGAGAACGCCTCCAGCCGGAATGTATTGTGCCAACTGTGAATTCGGCGGCGGTGGAATTATGCTATGGGGGTGTTTCTCCTGGTATGGCACGGGACCCTTGGTCGCAATTCCTGGTAGACTCAACGCCGAGACCTGCTGCATCATTTTGGATGACCATGCGCTTCCTACTTTGTGCCAGTTTTACGGTGTGAACCCATGTTACTTTCAGGATGACAATGCCACCTGTCTGGTTGCGAGGTCCACCATGGCTTGGTATGGTGACAATGGGGTTAATCGAATGGACTGGCCTGCGCAGAGCCCGGACCTTAACCCTATCGAGCACCTCTGGGACAAGTTGGAGCGTCGACTTAAGGGGTGCCCCTCCGTCCAAAATCGGTGAAGGAACTGACCTGTCTTCTCCAAGCCGAGTGGAAGAAAATGCCGCTAGCCGTCGTACAACGCCTTGTTTAGAGTATGCCTCGGAGGGACGCAGCTGTAAGCGCCGCTCGTGGAGGCTCCACCAACTACTGAAGGTGAGTAAACTTCGTTTTCCTTTGCTATCACAGGTGTCCAATAACTTGTTGGTAGATAGTGTATATGCCTTAACGCGTTTTGATCAAGCCCCCTCACCTTTGACCGTTGTCTCTATTCGCATCTGTGCAGAGTGGTGATGGAAAGTAAGTTAAAGGTGTACTCCCAGTGCTTTCACAAAGAAAATATCTTTTTGCTTTTGCTCCATATAGCAAGCACCTCATGGTTGGTGCGGGGTTATAACATAATTTTACATTACCAGGGCACCTTAGTAAAGAAACTATCTTCGTAGGTTTTAAACAAGCATCATATACAGAGTGGCAAAAACACTACTTTGCCACCTGAACGGGCTCCAGGAATGGAGATTTAGAACATAGATGTTACGCAGCGTGCGTTCGCGATGCGCAAACGAAAAATCGTACAAGCTGCCACGGTTAGGGTTATCGACTTTCGGAATTTTTGAATGGCAACATCCTAATTTTTTAACGTCACTATAACCAGCACCATGAAAAACGGTAAATGACGTTAAAGTGGTATCACTAGACCGAAAAGTTAACCAGTTATCGTCAAATGAAGGACGCATGCGAAGTACGGAATTAGCACGACAGATGGCACTGCGGTTGGATGCACACATGAGATAATGTCGGTATGCAGCGATAAACAAATGAGATGATATCACTTGAAACACTGTTGGAGCGTGCTGCCGACAACCAGAAGCACTCGAGATACCGCTCTCAGGAAAGCTACGGGATGAACTCGTAAAGTGTTATTACCTGAATGGTTGCAATGCTGCATCTGCGTTACGTGTTTTCCGCACCATTCTTCATTTACGCCGGGGTCTCTGATCTACTCAAGCTGTCCGTGACTTGATCCGTAAGTCTGAAATACAGGATGCACGTGTGACAGATCTCGATCTGGACGATTTGCAACTCCTGCGAAAGCTGTAGCTGAAATCCAAAACGCCATCCATGAAGATTCAGGAGCGACCGCAAGAAGTGTTGCACGAGCGCTGGACATACCCAAGAGTACCATGATAAAGATTTTCGATCAGTCCTGCACATGTCCCGCTACCGGTTTCACCTCGTGCACGTGTCACAAGGCGGAGAATGCGAACTGCGTCTAGACTTCGCAAATGAATTTCCAATACGGTACGATGCCAATGACAGCTGGCCACTGCAAATTCTTCAGACAAAAAACGCATTTTACCTTAAAATGGCAAGTGAGCTCAAGGAAATGTGTGCACAGTTCGGACACCAACCCACGGGAGGTTATACCCGTTCCCGTACAAGAACAAAAAGTGGCCGTATGGTGTGGTGTGACCAGCGATTTTGTTTTGGGGACTTATTTTTGGGTGGAAGTTACCCTCGATAACATTTTTTTTTGGAGGTTTAACGACCACCGTGAGCAACTCAATGGGCTATAAGCAGTCGCCCGTCCCTAATTTAAGGTCACTGGTTCCAGGGAAGGGAGAGAGCCAGTGCCGTAAGACAAACACAACATCCATGCCTCACCGGGATTCGAACCCGGACCCCGTTCGGACGAATGATCAGAGGCCATCGCTTAGACCACTGCGCCACCGGGGCGGCTCCCTCGAGAACTACGAACATGCACTGTAACAAGCGTCCGCTCTGCCACATTGCTGGTAAACTATGCCATTCCGCATCTGCAACAACGGAATGTATTGGGCAATGTTATTTGGATGCAAGATGGTGCTCTCCACATGTAACCACTAGAATGAAGGGCGTGTTGCAACATTTATCTGACTGAATTGTATCTTGTCACATTCCTTTTCCATGGCCAGCACGTTCCCCTGATTTAACTCCGATTGATTTCTGGTTCTGGGGTTGTCTGAAGTCCAAAGTGTACAGAGACCAATCTCGTACACTAAGTGAACTGAAAGAAGCCATACAACGCAGCAGTTTGGTCCTGTTATCGAATATGCTACATGCTGCTGTAATGTCTGTCGTTAGCCGTATGCAGTGTGTTATTTTCGCTGATGGAGGACGTACTGGGCTTTTGTAATTGCCAGTAAAACATCGAAACGGTTTGTGCTATATCTTTGCCATTTTCTTTAGTTTGTTTCTTCTCACATTTGAGCAGGCATTCCTATGCTATCCGTAGGTTAAAGTGTGCTGTATGTCGCGCTGACTTTCATTTGAATACATCTGAATAGGCTTTTTTCTTATATCTTCACACCCATTTTGCGAACAATTATTTCTTTTTTAGAGAATAATCGCAGCCTTCATTTGACGATATCGCGTTCACTTTTTGGTCTAGTGGTACCATTTCAACGCCATTTACTGTTTTTCATGGCGCTTGTTACGGTGACGTTAAAAACATTAGGCTGTTGCCATTCAAAAATTCCGAAAGTCGGTAACCCTAACCGTGACAGCTCGCACGATCTTTCGTTTGCGCATGCTGCGTAACATCTATATTCTGTATATCCATTCCATCCATCCATTACAGCCATCCCTGGAGCCCGTTCAATTAGATAAGTAACTTTTTGGCCGCACTGTATATTTGCCTATTAATACATTCCTCATCATTTGAGCGCCATACCGGACAGCAAGTTAAGGTTCTTTTCCCAGGACTATCTCAATAAAGAGAAGTATCATAATACTTACCAGATCTATGCCAACCATATTTATTTCCTTACAGGTTCAGAACAAAGTCTGAAACAACCACTGTGGAAAATAGCAATTCGTTTTTTGCAGGTGAAATGTCGGAATATAGAAGAAAACTACAAACACCCAAAATACGGTGCAAAATAAACTTCATTAATCAAAATTATCACCGCCAGCAGCAACACTTTTTTTGACAACGAGATACAATGCCGTCCTGAAAAAATATAGATCGTCAGGATGAAACTAAATCATGGAATGCGTTATCCACTGATGTTTGACTGGGAAACAATTTACTCTGTAGATAGGTGTAAGGGTGCTTGAAGAAGTGATTGTCCGTAGGTGTCAGATCAGGTGAATTAGGCGGATGAGGTAAGGTTTCATACTTCAACTGTTGCAGCTTCTGGATTGTCTGGCGTGTAACGTGGAGTCTTGCATTTCCATGGAGAAGTATAGGCCCATGGCGATTGACAAATGCTAGCTGTTCGGTGGACATGTTTTCATGCCTGATGTCAAGTTCTTGACAATACCTCTTCTCCGGGATGGTTTGACCTTGTTGTAAGAAGGTGGAATCGACCACGCCTACTGCGGGCCATAAAACACTGGCCACCATCATCTTTCCCAGATGGAGTACCGGTTACTGAGTGTGCTTTGGAGCTTTGCCGTGGGGGATCCATTGCTCTGAACGTCGGCAGTTGTCATATAGCATCCATTTCTCAAGACACGTGACGGATTTCCTCAAAATGTCGTTCGTTTGGTTGCAGATAAGCAGAAAAGAGCAGGTACGCATCAAATCGCTGCGTTTTGTGCTCTCCTGTCAACTCATGTGGGACCAATTTATCCACTTTCTTCACTTTGTCTGAGCAGGTAGGCATCAAATCGCTGCGTTTTGTGCTCTCCTGTCAACTCATGTGGGACCAATTAATCCACTTTCTTCACTTTGTCTGAGCAGGTTAGTCATCAAATCGCTGTGTTTTGTGCTCTCCTGTCAACTCATGTGGGACCAATTTATCCACTTTCTTCACTTTGTCTGAGCAGGTTAGTCCTCAAATCGCTGCGTTTTGTGCTCTCCTGTCAACTCATGTGGAACCAATTTATCCACTTTCTTCACTTTGTCTGAGCAGGTAGGCATCAAATCGCTGCGTTTTGTGCTCTCCTGTCAACTCATGTGGAACCAATTTATCCACTTTCTTCACTTTGTCTGGGCAGGTAGGCATCAAATCGCTGCGTTTTGTACTCTCCTGTCAACTCATGTGGGAACAATTTATCCACTTTTTTTTGTCTGGGCAGGTAGGCATCCAATCGCTGCGTTTTGTGCTCTCCTGTCAACTCATGTGGGACCAATTTATCCACTTTCTTCACTTTGTCTGTGGCCGCTAAACGTCAATAAGCGGTTGCATACTGTACTCTGAGTTTTATCTCCAAGTTCTCGTACCGTTTGACGTGGATCGGATTCCATGAAGGCCTCCAACTCGGCTTCATCGATAGTTCCTTTTGATCTACTGCGTGTCTCATTTTCCAGTCTATGTGTTCTCTATGGGTGCCCGGTCCCGGACGATTCGTCCAACGACGATTGGTCCAATGCCGATTCGTCCAAAGGGACTATTGGTCCAATGCCGATTGGTCCAATGCCGATTGGTCCAATGTCCGATTCGTCCAATGGTACCATTGGTCTAATGCCGATTCGTCCAATGGTACGATTGGTCCAACGCCGATTCGTCCAATGGTATCATCTTACCGACGGTAAACTTTTTTATTTTCCAGAAAGGAATAATAATTTAAATTATTCTCCTCTTTATATCCTTTTGAAAGATAATTTTCGTATATTTGGTAATTGTAAACATTTTACATAAACCTGGTAAAAGGCACTCAATGGAGCACTTCTCAGCTGTTTGAAAAGCACCTAGGCCGCGGGCCTTTTCAGAAGATTTTGAGTTACAACCTAGATATTTGGTATTTGTAAACATTCTATAAAACCTTATAAAAGGCACTCATCGAATCATTTCCCAGATCTTTACAAGGCACCTAGGCCGCGGACCTTTCTAGAAGATTTTAAGTTACAACCCAGATATTTGGTATTTGTAAACATTTTATAAAACCTAATAAAAGGCACTTATCGTATCATTTCTCAGCTATCTAACAGGAATCTAGGTCGCGGGCGTTTTTAGAAGATTTTAAGTTACAACCTAGATATTTGGTATTTGTAAACATTTTATAAAACTTTATAAAAGGCACTCATCGTATCATTTCTGAGGTCTTTGCAAGGCACCTAGGTTGGAGGCCTATGAATTAATATTTCGTGCTTAAGTGAAAGCGCAATATTATTAACTTGATTTAATATGTAAACGTTATGAATATGACATCGCTGGAATAAAAACTATTGAAAAGGCCAAGGCCTAGGCCTAGGGTCTATGAATTAATATTTCGTGCTTAAGTAAAAGCGCAATATTATTAACTTGATTTAATATGTAAATGTTATGAATATGACATCGGTAGAATATAAACTGTTAAAAAGGCCTACGCCTATGGCCTATGAATTAATATTTTGTGTTTAAGTAAAAGCGCAATATTATTAACTTGATTTGATATGTAAACGTTATGAATGTGACATCGCTGGAATAAAAACTGTTGAAGAGGCCTCTGTCCAAACCCCGACCAGTTGTTTCCATTGGGCAGTTGGCGGAACCCCACTGCATTCTACAAACAGAAACGGAAAACTAGTATTTTATATTATTTCATGCAAAAGAGAAACATTGAAGTTGATTGAACGGCTCGTACATCAGTAACTTCATACGGCAGTAAGGACAGTATAACAAACAAAACGCGACTCCCAAAAAAAAAAAAAAAAAAAAAAAGAAATCTGTAACCACAATATTACGTATGAAATGTAACATTATTTTACATTCTTTGGACTACCGGTAATTTCGTATAACATCGGAGATAGAATCAGAACACATGAGACTTTTATAGCAAGAGTATAGCACTTCGGACAGATAGGACGGAATGGACCAATCGTCCCATTGGACGAATCGACATTGGACCAATCGTACCATTGGACGAATCGTACCTTTGGACCAATTGTCCATTGGACGAATCGGCATTGGACCAATCGTCGTTGGACGAATCGTACCAGACCCATGGGTGCCATCCCCTTGTTGTTGCGAACTGCATATATCCGATGCACGGTGTCCAAGTTTAAACTCACATATGAAAAGGAAACGAATTTGACTCTGATACATCGTCCTCTTCACTATGGCGCAGTTCCCATAGAACTGGTGGCACTGACGAACTGACCAGTGCATTTTAAGCTGCAGCCTTGAAGTTTAAATTTGCATACCACAAGTCACAATGCGCAATGTGTTAATTCCTAAATTACCTGCCAACTGCACGAGCCTGCAAAATCCGACACTTTATCTGCAACAACTTAGATATACTGCTTTACTTTTGCCACTTCAGTAAAGGGAAGTGTGGTAGCGTTGCTCCAATGTTGAACACTAACCATAACTGATTGCTAGTCTAATTACAGAGAATCGCTGAAGAAATTTATGTTTATCAACTTTTGACTGCATATTCAGTGAAAGGAACTATCTACATATCCCCTGGACCAACAGAGACCAGTTTTACCTATTGGTCGTAGCCTCTGCGACCTACAACCGTGGTGTAATACACGTAAAAACTTGTTTTCGTATGGCTGCATTTATATAGGGAACTATCTTAGTACACATTTATGGACCACTAACCATCTCATACTATTGTTACAGGTCACAGCCAGGCACAGTCATGAAAGTTACAGATGCAACCTCAGTGCCATACGAGTTACAAGATCTTTGGCTACACGAGTAACAAGTTTGGTCGAATATCACCCATCTCTGCCTAGCAGTCACATTGTAACTCCAGAGGTACGTAAAGAAAAGTAAGGTATGATTACGTTTTCATGGCCTTCTTTCTAGACTGTGATACTTCTTTAATTATTAGACCAATGTGCAATCACAGGATGCTAATGCGAAAACACGTTACACTTGCATTTTCAGCACCATTATAATAAAGGCTGTCTTCGTATCATTTGGTCGGGCCCATTCTTTTGCGTTTAGTCCACCTTGCAGCGGTGAGATTTTCTTCAAAAGTCTGTATTTGGTTGTTAGTGCTGACTGAGACTTCGAGAGGCATGGGACAAAATAAATCGCCTAGGTTGCTTTTCTAGGGCCATGCCCGAATCTCTGAAGTGGCAGGGAGAGGGTTTGAACTTTACAGCTGGTGAACTATTGGGTTGTCGGAAACGTCATGACGTATTTTGACACCAGATGACGGTTTTGGAAGTACTAGAAGCATGCGCACCTCTGTTATCGCTATGGCATTCGATAGGTGCCAGTTCTAGCTGCAATCTGAAAGGAATAGTGAGCGATTTGGTTGATTTCTGAAGATTTGACATGTAGCTGAAGATGGAAGACCAAACTGTGCATTTTCGCCATATTTTACTGTTTTACTTCCGTAAAGGGAAGAACGCGCGCCAAGCTTGTGAAAAGTTGCGTAAAGTGTACGGTGATAATGCTCTACAAGAACGTCAGTGCCAGCGGTGATTCGCAAAATTCCGTGCTGGTGATTTTGACCTCAACAATGCTCCTCGGTCCGGGAGGCCAACCGAGGTTGGTGACGACCAAATCAAGGCATTAATCGAGTCAAACCCACGTTACACGACACGAGAGATTGCAGACACATTGCACAACCATCATTCAAGCGTTCACGACCAGCTGAAGAAGCTGGGATACGTAAGCAAGCTCGATGTGTGGGTTCCTCATGAACTCAAAGAAGCTCAATTGACGGAGCGTATAAACATCTGCAATATGCTCATTAAACGTGGGGAAAGCGATCCTTTTTGAAGCGACTAATAACTCGTGACGAAAAGTGGAATGTGTACAACAATGTGCTGCGCAAACGGTCTTGGTCCCGACGTGCTGCTTCGCCTCAAACGACATCCAAAGCAGACATTCATCAGCGGAAGGTTCGGTCTCAGTGTGGTGGGATTTTAAAGGTCTCGTGTTTTTCAAGCTCCTACCACGGAACCAAACAATCAATTCGAATGTGTACTGTCTGCAATTGGACAGTTTGAACGAATCCATCATACAGAAACGTCCAGAGCGCGTTCATCGTAAAGGTGGTGTGTTCCATCACGACATCGCGAGACCACACACAAGTTTAATCACCCGCCAAAAATTATTGGAGCTTGGGTGGGATGTGTTGCCACACCCAGCATACTCGCCTGACCTTGCGCCGTCAGACTTCCACTTGTTTCGCTCTCTTCAACAGTCCTTGCTGGTTATAACGTTCAATTCAGATGAGGCTGTAAACCAGCAGCTTGTATAGTTTTTCACCACGAAAGACAGGTCTTTCTATGAACGAGGCATTCTGCAGCTCACTGAAAGATGGCAAAAGGTTATCGAACAAAACGGGCATTATATCAGTGATTGATCTTTGTTCTTTCTATCAATAAATGACCTTTGCAAAACATGGCTAAAATACGTCATGACTTTTCCGACAACCCAATACTTTACTACCAGCTGTAAAATTCAAACCCTCTCTCTGCCGATGGCGGAATTCGGGCCTACAACCTTCTGCTCCGAAGCCGAATGCTTTCCCAATTAAGCTACGCCGGCACGGGCTTTTCATTGCTACTTGCCGTCTTGACATGTGCGTCACCTCTGCGGTAGGTGCGTCACATATGTCCCCACCCCACCCCCGTTTGAGAAAGGGCTTTAACGGAATCGTAGGTTTCTGGGTCAGTTGGCAAACCATGCATGAACTTACTGTAGAAGAAGGAATTCTAACTAATTCCAGACGATTTGTGGAAAAAGCATCACACATTTTCGGAGAACCACAACGGCCGGGAGATTCATTTTTACGTTTGGGGGCCAACGTGAAACCCAAATTTGCCGTAGCGGATTTCGAAACCACGTCCTTCAGCTCCGGAGCCGAATGCTTTTCCAGTTAAGCTACGCCAAGAAGGGTGAACAGCACTTCAATATTAATAATCAGCAATCAACGAATTAACATTACAATATTCCACAACAGTAGTCTTCAAACAAATGTAACAAACTAAACCTCTGTAACGGGAGGCTGAAAGTGCATTAATCCCTATACAACTTCATCAAATATGTATAGCTAATCTTGAAGGTACAGCATACAACGCAAGGCTACAATAATCTAAAACTATTCGCTCCCATACCTTACACACATTGCTCTTATCTTACCAAAATATACACATGTCATTCAGACCTGATCTCAAGATTGTTGCCGAATAACATTCAGTGAGTGAAAAAATATAACGTTGAAACGCCCAAAGATACCGAACTCAAAATTTACATAGGGAAAGAATCTAAAAAATGAAAGTTAAATTAGAATATACACTGAAGTGCAAGAAAAACTGGTACACTAGTCTAATACTTGGTAGGTTCCACACGGGAGCGCAGGACTGCAGAATACGACGGGACATGGACTCCACTAGCTTCTGGAAATATGCTGTAGGTAATGCACACCATACTTCCTGCAGAGCGTTCCACAATTCGGGTGTATTCCGAGGTCTCGGATTCCTGTGTTCGTTAGCGCATTGCATGGCATCCCAAATGTGTTCTATCACGTTCAGATCTGGGGACTTGGGTGGGAATGGCAAAACCCCAAGCTCAGATGAATGCTCCTCTAACCATAATGTGGCGGCCCGATACTTGTGTGTAGGTGCATTGTCCTGTGGAACAGGCCCAACCCATCAGCATTAATGCAGGACATGAACGGGTGTACGTCGTCAGAAAGGATGTGCACATAGCGTTGGCGGGTCACAGACGTTTGTAGACGTACCAGGCGTCCCAGTGAAGTCCAG
The DNA here is from genome assembly GCA_039090855.1 of Macrothele yani. Lineage (NCBI taxonomy): Eukaryota > Metazoa > Arthropoda > Arachnida > Araneae > Macrothelidae > Macrothele > Macrothele yani. The sequence goes on along the minus strand of CM077018.1, from coordinate 102,639,546 downwards.
CTAAACACAGCCCATACCATTACGGACCCCCAACCAGCCGGTACAGTTCCCTGTTGACATGCGGGGTGCATGGCTTCAATGGGGTTTGCGCCACACACGAATCCTTCCATCTGCCCGATACAGTTGGAAACGCGAGTCGTCCGACCAGGCAACTTGTTTCCAGTCATCAAGTGTCCAGTGGCGGTGTTACCGTGCCCAAGCGAGGCGCATAGCTATGTGTCGTGCATCCATCAAGGGGACTTGAGTTAGGCGTCAGCTCGCAAAGGCCATATCGTGCAGGGTACGTTGCGCAGTCCGGACGCTGATGCTTGTTGAGGCTCCAGCATTGAATTCCGATGCTACCTGCGAGAGTGTCGCGTGAAACGATTCTTGACAGCCGACGATTGTTACGTTTACCCAATGTCTTTTTACGACTACACTGGTATCGTAGGTTGGAGGTTTTGCCGGAATTCTTGTAGTCACGGTACACCCTTGCAATGGTCGTCCGTGAAAATCCGAACTTCTTTTCTACCTCCGAAATACAATGGCCCATCTCACGAGCGCCAACTATGACACCGCGTTGAAAATCGCTTAAATCGTTATTACTTGTCATTCTCATGCCGAAAACAGCTCTGACAGCTGGAAAGGATGGCTATCGCTTTATATACGCACTGGTGGACGCAACCGAGTACGCGCATAGGTGACGTTGCTATGTATTCTGCATAAGCTCGTCTGTATCAGTTTTTCTGGCACTTCAGTGTATGTCATACATCCTAGAATAGAGTCCCACATCACCGTGATGAAAGCTTGTTCTCAAATTCATAACAGTAAAAAAAATTCTTCACATTCGTGTTAGCATCCACAGATGCTAAATACCAACATGAATGTGAAGAATATTCGTCAGAAAATTAAAAGCTGTTGCCCACAATTTGTTGAAGAAACGTATTCTTCTGTTGCTCATTTATCCAACGAAATAGGTTTTCTTCGAGACTAAAAATTTCATCTCGGTGCAGGTGTGTCAGATTGACTCAAACGATTTGCTTAAATTTGCTACTGCTAATATTTTTTGTCCAGTAAGAAAACGAACGCAAGAATGTGTGGATTAAATATGTTACGTACCATGAGAAATGGATTTGCTTCAATGATACGAACCTTCGAAATCAAGGGCTTGATCCAAACAAGGCCGCACCTCTTGTCCCGGAAGAAGGACAACTCGAAACGAATGCGACGTGTGGTTCGGTGGAAATTTGAGGACATATTTTTGAATTAGTTCGCTATGAACGTGCCATTAATGCCTACGTCCAGTCAGCATACCCCAATGACCGAGTGGTCTGATGTGCTGGCTTCCGACCATTCGTCCGAGATTGGTTCAAGTTCGATGGGGCATCATCGGTCTATTTGTCTAATGGCGCTTGTTCTATCCCTTCCCTTGAACCAGTGGATCTATCTAAATTAGGGACGCAAGACTGCTTATAGTCCTTTGAGTTTCTCATGCTGGTCATTAAATTCCGAAACAATGAAAAATCAGCATAACTGGAATGCGTGCACGCTTTGAAGTTCAAACACTGTATAACGAAGTAAATTTCTCCGTCATTTTTGGTCCACGCCGGGGATCGAACCCGAGTCCACCTATTCCGGAACAAGTCGCTCTACCAACTGAGCTACGCAGACGTTCGTTCTCGCTGCTATCTGCCTTTATGTCGTGTGCGTCCTGCGGGGTAGGCACGTCACATCTCCCCCACGAAAGAGGGCCGGGGGCATGGCCCACGGGTCAGCCGTGACCATGAATCATTGCAGGCAGCAATCCGCTGTAGAACGTGCACTTGAGAACTTCCAGTCAATCTGGTGTGTAGAATGCAACGTCACACACATTTATTTTTCGAAGCGCTGGAGAAGGGATTCTCTTATTTTTCCTGTCTCGTGGCGTGGAAAGAACATCACACCATTGCGAGATCTTGAACGACCGGGTCATCCGGGAAGTTCGGGCGCCATTATAACGAAGTAAATTTCTCCGTCATTTTTGGTCCACGCCGGGGATCGAACCCGAGTCCATTTATTCCGGAACAAGTCGCTCTACCAACTGAGCTACGCAGACGTAGGTTCTCGCTGCTATCTGCCTTTATGTCGTGTGCGTCCTGCGGGGCATGCACGTCACCAACTGTTCAGAATTGGTATAGAGAGGGGTTTTTTTATGGTTTAGCGACCACCGTGAGCAACTCAGTGGGCTATAAGCAGTCGCCCGTCCCTAATTTAGGGCCACTGGTTCCAGGGAAGGAAGGGAGCCAGTGCCATAAGATAAACACAAAATCCATGCCTCACCGGGATTCGAACACGGCCCCCTTTTGTACGAATGATCAGAGGCCATCGCTTAGACTAATGCGCCACAGGGAGGGGGGGGGGGCATATACAGCGTTCAGTTACTCTTCGAGTAAAACAAAGCCAAACCACACACAGCAATTCGAACCAAAGAAATAGTTAGAAAACAGGTATTCCAGCTACTTTTTGACATAGGTTGTTGTCCGGAACTAGGAAGTCCGATTCTAAAACCCTTCCAACCTCCACTTCCGTTTCGTTGCGCGTTTCTTTCTATTTTTTTCTAAGGTTTTTAGTGGAAGGGGTTAAGGCGAATCGACAGTTAAGCATGGTATTATCGAAGAGGAATCGTTCAACATACCGGCAGTCGGCTAGGTACAATTGAATGTGGTTTGTAGTTCGTTGAGTTCTGTTTTCTTTTTTGCCCACTAAAGCTCTTGCATCAAAACACAAAGTTTGCTTATTTGTATTGCAATAATGTTTTCTAAAATACACTAAAAATGAACAGACTTAGGAATCTCTCTGGTTTATATTTGATAGGATATGTAAATAATTTTTTTGGTCTCACGAAAAAACATTTTCAGATTTCTGGAGCGTGGATGCTGCATTAACAGAAAGACCAAGTGATAAAGAGATGCACAAGAACGTCAATCGTGACTTACAGATGCATGTCCGAAGGCATTTTAAATGCTGTTATTATTATTATTATTATTATTTTATTTTATTTGTTTTGTCCTCTACAGCAACGGTATCTAAAGCGTGGACACTTGTCAGTACGAACATGAAGTGAAGTGCGAACATACACTGCTGGACAATTGCTAAGGACGGATCATAAACGGCTATATAGCGCATAAAAAAGTAAGTGTGGTTGGATGCCAAGTGAAATAAAATAATGTCAGAATGCCAGGACATTACAAGAAAGACAATTTATTGTGCTCTGAAATCCAGAAGGCTTTGGAACGTGTTCAAGGGACCCATTTTGTGCAGAATACGTAAACGTGAAAAAAATGCAATTACCGTCCGCAGGCGTTCCGGCGTAAGATGTCAATACGGGATATGGCCACCATTGAGGGCGATGCAAGATTCCACACGTCCGTCATGCTTTGCACAACATTATCAAGCAGCTGTTGAGGTAATTTATCCCATTCCTCTGTCAGTGCACGGATGAGGGTGTCCTTGTTTATTTGGAGGGCATTGGCGACAAGCAAGACTCCTCCCCAAAGCATCCTACACATTTTCAATGGGATTCAGATCTGTAGAACGTGCTGGCCATACGAGGCGTTGAATATCCTCGCTCTTAAGACACTCCTGGACAGCGACTGTTCGATGACATGTTGCGTTGTCGTCCATGAAAATGAATCTATCCCCGACAGCACCACGGAACATGCGAACATGAGGTAGCAGAACATCATTAATGTATCGTTAGCCAGTCATAGTCCCAGTTGGAAGCACATAGAGGGACGTACGGCCATTGATCATGATGCCAGCCCATACCATGACACTACATGTCGGATATCGGTCCCTTTCCTGTATGTTTGCTGGACAATATGCAGTACCACTATCACGCCAGATCAGTTGTCGTCGACAATCAGACGATAGACTGTATCTACTCTCATCTGAAAAGAGGACAGCAGACCAGTCGTTATCAGTCCAATTGCGATGTTGATGGCACCATTGCAAACGGGCGGTACGGTGACGTCTGGACAATGGGATGCACACAACAGGACGGCGGGCGTATAGTCCTCCTTCATGCAAACGTCTGGCGACAGTTTTTCGGGAGATCCGCTTGCCAGTAGCAGCCATAAACTGATTTGCTACCTCACTAGCTGTGCTGCGCCGGTTGCTTTTTGTTGATAGCACTATGTATCGATCTTCTGCAGGTGTCGTACTGTGAACACGACCTCCCCCGTGACGTTTGCTACACTCTCCATTTGTTTGAAATGATTTCCAAAGCCTTGAAACAACACTGTGGCTGACGTCGAACTCCCTGGCAACATGTGTTATTTTTCGCCCTTCTTCAATCTTGCCAATAATACGGCTACGCGTAAAATCATCTAGGTGATGTCGGGAAGACATACTGAAGATTGCAAGTTCGTCAATTGATTCTGTCCCTTTCAACTTTGCGTTTGAACAAAACGGTCAATACGCGTCAAATCCTTTATATCTCTTATCAGCGCTATGACGTCACGAACAAGTTCTGCAATCCAAAATTTGCATACGCACAACACGTCTTACTGTATCCCGCACTTATGCTAATTTCCACATTTTCCTGCCTTCCATTTTATGGTTGCTATCGTTGCTATTGTCATCCGTCCTTAGCAATTGTCCGGCAGTGTAGTCATTCATAGTTTAAAAATCGCCGTACCTATAAAGAATCACTGCCTTCTAGATTTTTGGAGACCCAAAGTATTAAGTTAAGGATTTGTAGCTGTTGTAGAGATAATTTCTGGACGGATACAAATTGTTTTCAGCTTCCACATCTGTTTAAGGTCTCCTGCCAATTCCACATACGTGTTGAATTTATTCGTACAGATAGTCTGAATATTACGGTCTAACGGTACCCGAAAGTTAATAAAGTTGGAGCAGCGTTGTCACGTTGTGTTTCGCCAGAAACTCTCTCACTCTCAGCGACGCATGGCTCGGCGCATTATCGTGGTGAAGAACCCAAGTGTTAACGATCTCCGCGCGGACGCGCGCAACTCTGTTCTTCAGCCGTTGAAGCACTTCCACGTAAAGTGCAGTATTGACCGTTTGTCTGGGTGGTACGAACTCCTCATGGACAACACCTTTACAGTCAAAGAAGACAACGAGCATCGATTTCATCTTCGATTTGCACATTTGAGCCTTCTTTGGTCGAGGAGACTCGGGAGTGTGCCACTCTGAGCTTTATCTTTTTGTCTCCGGATCGTACTCAAAGACCCACGTTTCATCACCTGTTATCACTTTCTAAAAAAATACAGGTTTACTCCTCACACAGTTCACAAGCTCACGAGAAATCGACACACCGTTGTTCCTCTGTTCATCAGTCAAAACCTTAAGAACCAATTTGGCGCAAACTTTCCGCATCTGCAATTCTTGCGTGATGATTTCATGCACAATGTATTTCGAGAGACCCACGTGCTCTGCTACCAATCTAACACTCAGACGTCGGTCAGAATCCAAAACCGCTTTCACCTTTTCCACATTGTCCGAAGTATGAGACGTTGAAGGGCGCCCCGGGCGTGGCTCATCCTCGACGCTCTCTCTCCCATCTGTGAACGTTTTGTGCCACCGAAACACTTGTGCTTTCGATAAAGCGTTCTTCCCGTAGGCTTTCTGTATCATAACAAGCGTCTCGGTCGCGGATTTTTCAAGTTTAACACAAACTTTACCGCGTATCGCTGTTCCACACTCTTCTGCATTTTGACCGTTACGCGACACAGCTGTCCACTTCGCAAGCGATCCTCACTCTGTAAAAGCTCAGAGCCAACTGACGAGACATCGATCGTTTACCTAGCATACCCAGCCACCCGTCACGCCCGTATACTCCGTCCTCCGGCCCTTCTGATTGTCCCAGGAAAAGTGGTCTCATTACTTTCCTGACAAACGTACATCTAACATGGGTTTTTACAGTATGCTGAATGACCAATGTACACAGATAACTAGTGTTGGACATTGAGAGCCAGTGCCGAAAGACAAACACAAGCATCCATGTCTCACCGGAATTTGAACCCGGACCCCTTTCGGACGAATGATCAGAAGCCATCGCTTAAATTACTGCGCCACCGGGTCAGCCGAGCAATTTAGAGTCTAACAATTTGGCAGTTTTGATTTCCAAAATTTAAAGGAGGTTTCACCAGTTGGTAGATGGCTATAGGATAACTTTTTAATGCTATGCATTTTTTCCGATAGTAGTAAAGTAAATCCCAAGTGAAATCAGATTTCGATGTATCGAAAATGGGTAACGGAAGCAGTCGGTGAGCCATCTTAGCTGATTTTTTCAAATACCTAGAAAACGATGCGTTGTAGCGAAATTCAGCTTCCTTCCGACTTCTCCAAAGAGGATTCACCCTCTATTGACGAGAGCTTTAAAATGACGTAACACACGATGGGGTGTAACCTGCAGATATTCAAGACCAAAGGTACCAATCTTCCTCATTAACACACTTGCGATTTAGCTTTACTTTCTGTCTTGAAGTCAGATTTTAGCTTAGTGGACTTTCGTAGTTATATCACATTTCATGATTGTCAGGGTCGTTTCTTACGTTCAACCAAATCTGAATATACAGGGTGATTCACAACTCATGGAACAAACTCTAAGGGATGGTAGATCACACTGCAATAAACAGTTTTTGTATAGAAATGCATGAGCGCAAGTGACGCGTTGAGCCACAAACACAAGAAATAGACATGAAAGGAAACATACACTGAAGAGCAATTGAATTAGAGATACCTGTCTAGTAACGTGTAGCACCACCTTTCGTCCTGATGACGACGGCGATTCGTCTCGGCATGGACTCGACAAGACACCGGAAGCGTTGGGAAGCCATACGGATCCACGACCCCAGAACAAGCTCCCACAGTTCACGAAGATTTGATGGAGGGGAGTCATCTCTCTCGATGCAATCCCAGATGTGACCTAGCTGGCCAAGGAAGCGATGTCATGTCGGTGGAGTGTTCATCGAACCATTCGGATACAATTCGGGAGCTGCATTGTCTTGTTGCACGATGAGGTCCCAAGTGGGATGTTGAAGACACACAAACGGGAGCAAATGGTCGTCCAGGATATCCCGGTAACGTTGACCTGTGAGGGACGATGTCACACGTACCAGGGGTCCCATTTCAGTCCACGTAAACACTCCCTAGCCGAGAATGTCACCCACACCAGCTAAAAGAGTACACTGCTGGCAAGAAGGATCCATCGCTTCATGTGGTTTGCGCCGTACTCGTATCCTGCCATCCGCATGTACCAACGTGAACCTCAACTCATCAGTATAGGCAACATTTTTCCATATGTCTAGGGTCCAGTGGCGATGTTTCCGCGCCCATGCTAATCTTTTCACCCTGTGATGTGCGGTCAGCATCGGTACCCTCGTGGGACGATGGCTTCTGTACCACATAGCGAGGAGATGGTTCTGGATGGTGTGGATGCTTACAGGTTTTTGTGCACCAGCGTTAAATTGCCGAGTGATTTCTTGCACTGTGGCTCGTCTATCCGCTGCTACAGTGCGAGCTAGCCGACGATGACCCCGCTCATCCACACGCTGTTGTCCACGGCAGTTGGCCCTTGTAGGGATGGTTTTACTGGATTCGATGTACTCACGGTGCACCCGTGATACAGTGGCTCGTGAAAATCCCAGTGCCTGCACGACTTCCAAGATGGAGTGACCCTTCGTCTTACTCATACTGCGTCCGACTCTTAGTGATTCCCGTCGCATCACTCCTTATATTGTCGGATCGCTGCATACGTCATGTCGTTTCCGTTTACAGGGCCGCCCACAGCGCCACATTTGCATAACGCCAGCTGTCTCTAATTCAATTGCTCTTCAGTGTAAATTGTTTACTTATAGCATCGTTGGCAAGTGCTTCTTTACAGCAATGTTCAGAATAACTGTTCAAAATTACATCCACAGTGATTGGCGTACAGTTTCAAAGATGCCAGGTATTTCTCGCACACGTGCAGCCGCAACGGATATTCAAGCGACGAGGTCATCAACAGAGTCAACTGGAGTCTCGTAAACGAGGGCTTTTAGATGTCCCCATAAGAAGTAATTGAGGCTCGATAAATCGGGCGATTGGGGTGGCCAACGGACTGGTCCACCACGGCCAATCCATCGCTCCCCAGAAGTGGCATGCATGTAATTGCGCACAATTAATGCTGAAATGGGCTGGCGCCCCATCATGCTGAAACCACAGTCCTTGTCAGACGGCCAGCGGTACATCTTGAAGCAATTCTGGTAAAACCTCTTCCATAAAAATACGATAACATCTGCCATCGAGTCTGGTTGGTAGTAGATATGGGCTAAGCAGGAAGTCGTTCACAATACCCGCCCACACATTCACAGAGAATCGTTCTTGGTACGCATGTGGACGTGTATCGTGTGGGTTAGAGGTTGCCCACACATGACAATTGTGCACACTGAAAACACGTTCGTGTGTAAAAATCGCCTCATCTGTGAATAGCACATAAGCTGGGAATTTCTTGTGTTTGTGCCTCAACGCGTCACTTGCACCCACACATTCCTACACAAAAAATGCTTGTTGCAGTGTGCTCTACCACCCCTTAAAGTTTGTCCCATGAGTTCTGAATCACCCTATATATAATAATGAGAGATATTGTATTTGAAAAACTAAACAGTTGAAATACTTACTATTGCCCCGCCGCCGCCGCCATAGTTTAATAAATATTTACCTTTATGACTCACACATATCTTTTTTCGTTGGTTTTACGAAAATATTGAATAACTCATGAAACAAATACGGGATTACGCCGTATATTACAAATTTTGAAGATGACAATCCGATTTTTGGCGTAAATGTGACAAGGATGGTAAGTCAGATAATATCCAAAAACTTGAAAATTTCATCGTCCTGGAGCGGGACTCGAACCCGCGTCTCCCAAAAAGCGGCCGGGTATGCCAACCACTACACCACCCAGAACGACCAAGCTTCAAGTTTCTGATCAATTTTAATGTAACCATCACGGGATTCGCTAGTCGAAGCAACCGGCGTTCGTGTTTAGCGAATCTGGAGGTTAAGAATCTTATCCCGTGTTTGCCCGGAGAAGCAGATAAATCATGAAAGAAATACGGGATTAAGCCATATAATACAAATTTTGAAGATGACAATCCGATTTTTGGCGTAAATGTGACAAGGATGGTAAAGTCAGATAATATCCGAAAACTTGAAAACGCGGGTTCGAGTCCCGCTCCAGAACGATGAAAGTTTCACGTTTTCGGATATTATATGACTTACCATCCTTGTCACATTTACGCCAAAAATCGGATTGTCATCGTCAAAATTTGTATATTGAATAACATTCATTAATCCACCTACCTAAGTACCGCTCAATATCAGGAATTAGTAAACTTCATTCCTTGTTGTTATGATTTCATTCCACTTAGCATGTACCGGACTGGGTCTCGGTGTGGTCCTGAATGACGCAAATAAATGCAATGTGTTGTAAGTAAATAAATATATACTCTAATATCCTTCGTTTTATTGCACACCCATAAAGACCTTGGCATGCGAAAGATGCATAGCATAAGTTATCTACGAAGAGTACCAGGGTACTGTGGATTTTTTTTTATCTTTCTTCAAGGAAGTACGGCTTTGCACGCACATACATTAGAAATGTGTCGTTCAAAAGCGTCACTTGTAGCTAAAGACGTCACTAAACCTCAGTTTTCGCATTTACAAACTTCGTATAGCGTAGTTTGAATCCGCTTATTTAGTGACGTAATGCAGTATATATCGTACAAGTCTTTTAGTAGACAACTTTCGTGACTGTCAAAGAGGAACCCCAGGTTCAATCCTAGCAGATACGAGCGCTCGAACCACTAAATACCCGCCGTGCGTCGGATGATCACGGTAAGCCGTCGGACCCCGGGTACTGGCCCCCGGTAGTAAATAAGGGCGTCTTCTGCCTCGTTTCCGTGTCACTTTCCTATCTGGCACTCTAGCCCAAATCTCCTAGCTTCCTATTTCTAAGGGTTGTTTAAGACCTGGGGTCAGACACTCCCTTCCTAAAATCCTCTACATATGATCTGATCTGATCTACTAGAGCATTGAATGGGCACGTTAAGCCGTCGGACCCCGGGTACTGGCCCCCGGTAGTATATAAGGGCGTCTTCTACCTCGCTTCCGTGTCACTTTCCTATCGGGTACTCTAGCCCAAATCTCCTAGCTTCCTATTTCTAAGGGTTGTTTAAGACCTGCGGTCAGACACTCCCTTCCTAAAATCCTCTACATATGATCTGATCTGATCTACTGGAGCCTTGCATGGGCATGTTAAGCCGTCGGAGCCCGGGTACTGGCCCTCCGGTAGTAAATAAGGGCGTCTTCTACCTCGCTTCCGTGTGACTTTCCTATCGGGCACTCTAGCCCAAATCTCCTAGCTTCCTATTTCTAAGGGTTGTTTAAGACCTGGGGTCAGACACTCCTTCCTAAAATCCTCTACATATGATCTGATCTGATCTACTAGAGCATTGAATGGGCACGTTAAGCCGTCGGACCCCGGGTACTGGCCCCCGGTAGTATATAACGGCGTCTTCTACCTCGCTTCCGTGTGACTTTCCTATCGGGCACTCTAGCCCAAATCTCCTAGCTTCCTATTTCTAAGGGTTGTTTAAGACCTGCGGTCAGACACTCCCTTCCTAAAATCCTCTACATATGATCTGATCTGATCTACTGGAGCCTTGCATGGGCATGTTAAGCCGTCGGAGCCCGGGTACTGGCCCTCCGGTAGTAAATAAGGGCGTCTTCTACCTCGCTTCCGTGTGACTTTCCTATCGGGCACTCTAGCCCAAATCTCCTAGCTTCCTATTTCTAAGGGTTGTTTAAGACCTGGGGTCAGACACTCCCTTCCTAAAATCCTCTACATATGATCTGATCTGATCTACTAGAGCATTGAATGGGCACGTTAAGCCGTCGGACCCCGGGTACTGGCCCCCGGTAGTATATAAGGGCGTCTTCTACCTCGCTTCCGTGTCACTTTCCTATCGGGTACTCTAGCCCAAATCTCCTAGCTTCCTATTTCTAAGGGTTGTTTAAGACCTGCGGTCAGACACTCCCTTCCTAAAATCCTCTACATATGATCTGATCTGATCTACTGGAGCCTTGCATGGGCATGTTAAGCCGTCGGAGCCCGGGTACTGGCCCTCCGGTAGTAAATAAGGGCGTCTTCTACCTCGCTTCCGTGTGACTTTCCTATCGGGCACTCTAGCCCAAATCTCCTAGCTTCCTATTTCTAAGGGTTGTTTAAGACCTGGGGTCAGACACTCCCTTCCTAAAATCCTCTACATATGATCTGATCTGATCTACTAGAGCATTGAATGGGCACATTAAGCCGTCGGACCCCGGGTACTGGCCCCCGGTAGTAAATAAGGGCGTCTTCTACCTCGCTTCCGTGTGACTTTCCTATCGGGCACTCTAGCCCAAATCTCCTAGCTTCCTATTTCTAAGGGTTGTTTAAGACCTGCGGTCAGACACTCCCTTCCTAAAATCCTCTACATATGATCTGATCTGATCTACTGGAGCCTTGCATGGGCATGTTAAGCCGTCGGAGCCCGGGTACTGGCCCTCCGGTAGTAAATAAGGGCGTCTTCTACCTCGCTTCCGTGTGACTTTCCTATCGGGCACTCTAGCCCAAATCTCCTAGCTTCCTATTTCTAAGGGTTGTTTAAGACCTGGGGTCAGACACTCCCTTCCTAAAATCCTCTACATATGATCTGATCTGATCTACTAGAGCATTGAATGGGCACGTTAAGCCGTCGGACTCCGGGTACTGGCCCCCGGTAGTATATAAGGGCGTCTTCTACCTCGCTTCCGTGTCACTTTCCTATCGGGTACTCTAGCCCAAATCTCCTAGCTTCCTATTTCTAAGGGTTGTTTAAGACCTGCGGTCAGACACTCCCTTCCTAAAATCCTCTACATATGATCTGATCTGATCTACTGGAGCCTTGCATGGGCATGTTAAGCCGTCGGAGCCCGGGTACTGGCCCTCCGGTAGTAAATAAGGGCGTCTTCTACCTCGCTTCCGTGTGACTTTCCTATCGGGCACTCTAGCCCAAATCTCCTAGCTTCCTATTTCTAAGGGTTGTTTAAGACCTGGGGTCAGACACTCCCTTCCTAAAATCCTCTACATATGATCTGATCTGATCTACTAGAGCATTGAATGGGCACGTTAAGCCGTCGGACCCCGGGTACTGGCCCCCGGTAGTATATAAGGGCGTCTTCTACCTCGCTTCCGTGTCACTTTCCTATCGGGTACTCTAGCCCAAATCTCCTAGCTTCCTATTTCTAAGGGTTGTTTAAGACCTGCGGTCAGACACTCCCTTCCTAAAATCCTCTACATATGATCTGATCTGATCTACTGGAGCCTTGCATGGGCATGTTAAGCCGTCGGAACCCGGGTACTGGCCCTCCGGTAGTAAATAAGGGCGTCTTCTACCTCGCTTCCGTGTGACTTTCCTATCGGGCACTCTAGCCCAAATCTCCTAGCTTCCTATTTCTAAGGGTTGTTTAAGACCTGGGGTCAGACACTCCCTTCCTAAAATCCTCTACATATGATCTGATCTGATCTACTAGAGCATTGAATGGGCACGTTAAGCCGTCGGACCCCGGGTACTGGCCCCCGGTAGTATATAAGGGCGTCTTCTACCTCGCTTCCGTGTCACTTTCCTATCGGGTACTCTAGCCCAAATCTCCTAGCTTCCTATTTCTAAGGGTTGTTTAAGACCTGCGGTCAGACACTCCCTTCCTAAAATCCTCTACATATGATCTGATCTGATCTACTGGAGCCTTGCATGGGCATGTTAAGCCGTCGGAGCCCGGGTACTGGCCCTCCGGTAGTAAATAAGGGCGTCTTCTACCTCGCTTCCGTGTGACTTTCCTATCGGGCACTCTAGCCCAAATCTCCTAGCTTCCTATTTCTAAGGGTTGTTTAAGACCTGGGGTCAGACACTCCCTTCCTAAAATCCTCTACATATGATCTGATCTGATCTACTAGAGCATTGAATGGGCACGTTAAGCCGTCGGACCCCGGGTACTGGCCCCCGGTAGTAAATAAGGGCGTCTTCTACCTCGCTTCCGTGTGACTTTCCTATCGGGCACTCTAGCCCAAATCTCCTAGCTTCCTATTTCTAAGGGTTGTTTAAGACCTGGGGTCAGACACTCCCTTCCTAAAATCCTCTACATATGATCTGATCTGATCTACTGGAGCCTTGCATGGGCACGTTAAGCCGTCGGACCCCGGGTACTGGCCCCCGGTAGTAAATAAGGGCGTCTTCTACCTCGCTTCCGTGTGACTTTCCTATGGGGCACTCTAGCCCAAATCTCCTAGCTTCCTATTTCTAAGGGTTGTTTAAGACCTGGGGTCAGACACTGCCTTCCTAAAATCCTCTACATATGATCTGATCTGATCTACTAGAGCATTGAATGGGCACGTTAAGCCGTCGGACCCCGGGTACTGGCCCCCGGTAGTAAATAAGGGCGTCTTCTACCTCGCTTCCGTGTGACTTTCCTATCGGGCACTCTAGCCCAAATCTCCTAGCTTCCTATTTCTAAGGGATCTGCTTTCGCCTTCCACTGAGAAGATTTTCAAAGTGAGCGGTTAGACTAAACCACGTTTATTTAGTGGCGCAATACAATATATACAAGTCACCGAGCTTTCGATCTCCACTTGGAAGCTTTTTGAAGGGAGCAGTTAGCCTTACCAGGTTTTTCAAGGAAGGTTTAGTCTAATCAAGTTTTTTCAAGAAGCTGGTTTGTCTAATCAAGCTTTTTCAAGGAACCAATTTGTCTAAGCAAGCTCTTACAAGGAACTGGTTTGTCTAACCAGGCGTTTTCAAGACAGCGGTTAGTCAAACCAATGGCTTGAAAAGCCTTCCGGTGGAGTGCGAAGACTTGGCGACTTGTATATACTGTATTACGCCATAAAATAAACGGATTTATATTGTGCTGTAAATGTTTTGAACTGGCATAGTTTGTTGTACTCTTAATTAATATTCAAACTTCGCATTTTCTTATTACCGTACTCTAAATAGCACACAGTTTACTTTGATTTTACTTTAAATTGCCATATACAACATTGAAATTTCAACTTAGTGAGTCATAAAATTTTATTACTGAAACCAATAAGTAACAAGTTAGTAAAATCATGCAATGCATTGACTATGATACGCTCTCCAACATACCAGAAATGGTGCGCAGACAAACCCTCCTCCCCAACCTGGCTATTGATTCGTTCAGTATACTATGATTCCTTCAGTATTCGATGATATTTAACAGAATTGGTTCGGTATACCTCCGGAACAACATACTAAGGTTTTGTC